>JARHVA010001805.1:1425000-2625000 GCA_037957365.1 Torreya grandis | reverse complement strand
TTGATAGTCACGTGAATTTCAAAGTTAATCTCTAATGGATACTTACCATTTATGGATTAAACTTGATGGTTACATAAATGTCAAATACATTCACACAGACATCAAATGACAGGTGCACAGACATCAAATTTAAGTCATATAAGGCAATCATTTGTTTAAGCTCAAATTTGATGGTCATGAAAATGTCATTGATGGTCATGCAGATGTCAAATGATAGGCACATGAACAAATTTGATCCATAGTGGGTAGCTAATAGTGCTTGGTCTTTCAAATCAAGATCGACAGTTTACATCGATCCATGCACACAGATCTGATGATGCATGATGATCATGGACATTTAAAAAATTAATTAATTGCATATAAAGACAAGTGATGTTTAGTTCAGTTTAAATAAAATATATTGGTGAGCATATGTGACATGATGATATCACATAGGTATATCCGTCATATTCAAGGACCCTGTGCAAGGCAATTAGTTGAGCTTTCACCATTGGTAGCAAGTTGACTTGGAAAATTTATAAATGAGTCATTGAAACCTCAAGGTTGAAATTAAGGAATTCTTGCATTAAAATATATGAATGAATCCTTCAAATGCTAGATGTGAAAAAGGTAAATTTTCAAAATACAAAATGTGAAAAACAAGTTGGAGCCAAAAGGAAAAAAGTTGAAAATGACCTAAGTCTTTTGTATTTTTTACTATTGTGCTTACCCAAGATCCTTTATGGGAGAGATATTAAAGGTATACAAATCCAAAGTGATCCACTCCAAAGAATATTTCTTTAGTATCCATGGATCCATAATATTTTCATGCCATCATTACAAGAGCGGGTTGTTCAATGGCATGCATAAAGGGAAGGGAAGTTGTCTAGGAGGTTCTAGCTATCTAAGCAAGTGGTCCAGGACATCTTCAAGTGATTATAAATAAAGACAAATAGTTTGTTTGGCTCCTTGAAATATTTTTATCCCTCCTTGTAGTCAAGATCATCTTTAAGTAATTTCATATGATGATAAATGATATATTTGACCTCCATCATAAATTTCCACCTTTTAGCTCTTGCTTACCAACATTTCCATTCAAGAAATCAAAAGTTTGTTTCAAATCTTCATCATTCCCTATAGAGGTAGTTAGAGTCATGATTTTTATTACAAATGGATTAATATTTTAGGCATGGCAAAGGGAATATTTTATAGCTAGAATCATCTTGGAAGATTTGAAGGGTTGCTTTTAAATTTTAAAATTGTGACCCATAGTTCAACTTTTGAAAATGTATAAATAGAAGGTTTGTCTTTTATTTCAAGGTTGTTTTTGGCTATTGGTTGTTGTTGTCAATCATTATTTTTAGGTGTCTATTTTCTCTAAGTCTAGGTTCTGCAAAACAATTTCTAGGATCAATTACTGTGTGTAGATTCCATCTCCCTTATTAAGGTGGTTACAGCTATACAACAATTAGCAAGCTTTGAGAGCATGCTTATGTATCCCTTGTCAAAAGAGAAATCTCACCATGCTAGTCCCCATGGCATCATTTTGAAATACTGATGTTTTTAATGTTTTTTTCAAGTTAATGAAAACTCTTGTGGTTCTTTGTTGTTTCCTATAAATGAAGTGTAATGACATGTTTTACAAGAATTATTGATTAGACATTTGGGTTTGTACTCACTACTAGTTGTTATTTTGAGCATAGATTTATATTATAAACTCTTTTTGCATTAGTTCATGATATGTTGTTGAATAACTTATTAAGGTACCCTAATTTTATAGATTTGATAGGGAAAAGCATTTGAAAGATTATTTTCAATGTATGTTCTAGTCTTTCAAGGATCATTTGGTATTTCCCATTAGCTTGCATTTGAGTTTTTTCTACATCTTTGCTAAGGAATATTGTTATGAAATACTGCAAGATGCCTTGTTGTTTGGAAGCCACCAACATACCACCCTCCATTTTATAATTATCCAACTATTCTTCCCTATCTTACCTTGTAAATAATATACCCTATTGCATACTATAAGTGTTATTTGCATTGTAAATGCATAAGATCTTGCATATTTGAAATGTGTTTGTAGTTTGTCTTTTAATTTATAGCACTACAATCTTTTATTCATCCCCTTTATTGTTGAAGACTCTATAGGATGAAAATTTCAGTCACTTCCCCATCTATCTTTAGTAGCTTGTATATGACTTAGAGAATTTGTGCATTTTGTGTGACAACCCTTCATGGGTGAAGTGTGCAAACTTGGTTATGCCCTAGTCATATTTGTTCCTTGTGCCAATAATCCCCATGGAGGTTAAGTTATAGAATCTCTCCATATGAACAAGCTACCCCATAGGTCCTCTCACTTTGGTTTAGGCAAAGCTAGAAGTAGTGGGGAGCTAACCATACCCTATGTAGGTGCCTCTCAATCATTTTCTTCATTTGGTTCATTTTTGGTGCAAAACCCTCCCCTAGCTATAATGACATATTAGCTGGGTTTTCACCTTTGTTTTCCATTTTCTTCAAGTACACAAGGTTGAGAGAAATATATATACAAATAGGAACCAACACTCTTCTAGCACTACTTCTAGGGACTAAATTGAAATCCTAGTTACTTTTGTGTTATCAAGGACTCTCATAAAGAGATGTAAGTATTTCATGTTATGAAGTTCTTTGCTATCACTACACTGATTTGACTATCTTAGCCACCAATGCCACAACACTCCATTAGGGATGTACCAGGAGTTTTTTAAGGCTTGATAATTGACTTATGTTGTGTTCATTATAAAGGACTCTTAAAATTACATGTTGGGAGGTGTTTTTGCCATTTTGAACATTATTCAATAAATTTTAATGTTTTTTATTTTACTCTCATCATTAACTTTAGTAAATTATGTTGTCATCATGTATCACGGTTAGTTTGTTAACTATTATATTCTATAATTGTGATTCTAGTGATGACTCCAATTTTTATCATCTAGTTTCAAGGAAAATCAGTGCCTAGTTTGAATTATATTTGCTAAATTTTAGCTTTGAGTGTTTTCTTGTTTGCAAAGTTGGAAGGACTAAGATCATCCTTAAAAGGTGACCCATCCAAGAAACTTATCTCACCATTAAGTTTTTATCAAAGTCTAAGGAGACAAGTTTGGAAGGCTATTGAAGGGCAAAGCTCAACTACTGATGGTTGTCAAGATTGTGATAATCTTGAACTATTTATCAACCCTCCCATTTTTGAGGACTATCATATCTCTCCTAGAAATTCTAAAACCTATATTACTATGTACTACCCATCTCCTTCTCAACCAGCTAAATCCCCTCCCAAGTTTGATCTACCAAGTCCACCTCATTCACCCCCTCACATCCCTTTTTTAATTTTTATTAAACCTAAAATTGAAACAATTATGAGGCATAGAGACCCAAATAAGAATGATTATCCTACATCAAATGTTTCCATATTTAGGTATACTAATTTTGATGAAATGGTAGGCTATCCTAATGAAGTCTTGAATGAAGTAAGGAAATGCCTTCCAAAATTCCAAGGGAACAATACAATGAGTGGTGATCAAAACTTGAGGGATTTTCACAATATCATTAAATATTATGAGGTTGAGCATGAGGATGTATGAATTAAGTTTTTTATGCACATACTAGAGGAAGATGCTCATGAATGGTTCAACTCTATTCCCCTTGGATGTATTGATTCGTGGGAATAAATTAGGAATGTTTTCAAAATTCAATATGGTGATAAAATTAATCTAAGATTCCTTTTGGATGAATTTGAAAACATCAAGAAGAACCCCAATGAGTGTGTTCAGGACTTCAATACATAGTTCAACAAAATTATGATGTGGCTACCTAAAAACATCAGGCCTAGTGATATGACATGTTTGATAAAGTATTGTGATGCCTTTGATAAGAAGGCTACATACTACTTGAGGGGAAAGGCTCCCATAAACCTATGATTGTCATTCAATATGGCCATCCAAATTGAAAACAACATAAAGGTTATGGTAAATCCCATGAAAAAGTAGGTTGATATAAAATTGGTCAATATAGAAAAGACATAGTCTACAAAAATTGCTAATCTTGAGGAGACTATTAAAATTTTGGCCTCTGCTATCAAAGAAATGTCATACAAGTTGGATAGATCTTAAAAAGGGATCCCTCATGTGTATACAAGTCAATAAAGGGATCCAAATATGAATCAAGCATAAGGAAGGCCTATTTTCCACCATCAAGATAATGATAGAGGTAAGAGTCTTGCACATGAAGAAAGAATAGATAGAAAATAGAATAGAGGGGATGGAAAAGAAGTGTTTGATATTTTAAACACCAATGTGAATGTGATAGGTTATGACATTGATATTGATTAGTGTGACAAGTGATTCCTTCTACATCCCCCATGTGATACAACCAAATTGATTGATGAAAATGCATATGAACTTGAGTATTCATCATTTGATGATGAGATCTTGATTTTCAATTGTCAAATCCCTCAAAGTGAGATGATTGTCTCCATGGAATTGCTAAGTGTTACTATGTTGATAAATTTTAGAGTGAAGTTGAGAAATTAAATGTCCCAACTCCTAAATTTGCTTATGATGTTAATATGGCATAAGAATATAAATTTCCCATTCATAATTTCTATTTATTATGCTCTATGATGATTAAGGAATATGATGGGGGAAATCCATCAGTTAAGGATAGGTAGTTATTAATCAATGCAGCAATTTCCCAAGAGGAGCATCACTTGAGAAGCAAATATTAGTTTGTTTCTCCTTAAAACACTACCCCTATAAATCCAAAGGTAAGGGATGCTAATAATGAGGCTAAGAAAACTAAAACAGTCCCTAAACCTTCTAAGTCAGTACCTATTTCCCAATTTTCTAAGCTTAGAGGTATTCTAGCCAAGAATATGGTACCCATGTTGTCTAGTATCCTTAAGGGTGCTAATGATGTTAAGACAAATCTGAATTTGAAGGTTGTTGATAAGAATGCAAATCCATCCTAGCCTACTCCACTTCAAACCTTGAGTGACTATATTCTAGATGAAGGTGTTGTTACCTTCCACCAAATAATCCTCTTCCTCAGTATAACATATGTGATATGGCCCAAGTGTTGAGCCAATTGAAAATCATGGTGCCTTTTATTGAATCATTAAGAATACCTGAACATAAGAAGAGGGAATTTGAATATTTAGAATATGGTGAGAAATAAATTTCAAATGAAATTGAGTTACCCCAAATACTCCCAGAAAGTGATCAAGAATCAGAAGAGGTTATTAAACTTAATTCAAAGGTCTATTTAGGGATCACATTAGTATAAATTTAGCTAAATGTGGATTCATTTTATACAACCCTACTGATCAATGGTCTAATTGTTTACAACTGCATGTTTGACTCTAGAGCCTATTCCAATATGATGCCCCTGGGTGTTCTAAATTTAATTAGAGTTAAGATTACATTAGCCTTTAGCAAGTGTTAATCCATAGACCAATGAGAGGTTCTAATTGTTGGATAAGTCAAGGGATTAGTTGTATAATTGGTAGTTCATCTTGGTAAGTATCTGAATATGGATGTGGTAATTCTAGACTGCCCACCTACTATCACAAAAATAGGCTTCTAGCATGGGTGGAAGTGTGCAGATGGACCTTTATTATGCCACCATTCCATTGGATGGTAAGATGGTCAATATTTATAGAGAACCAAAGATGCTACATGTAATTGAAGATCCAAAACATTCTCTTAATTAAGTACTATACATGGATGTTAAGATTGGAAAATTTATTGGGAATGTTAATACTAGTGAACAGCTTGTTGTTCTTGATGTTGAACTTGACAAAGAAAATGCAGTCTAGAAGATGTGTTTTGATGGGTCTTTCTCCAATCTTGGAAAAGGAGATCAGGTTATATTCTACACCCCTAATGGTAAATGCTTTAATTTTTCTTTCTAGTAATCCTTTGAGTGCACTAATAATATTATTGAGTATGAGGCACCCTTGTTTGGTTTAAGGATTACCCACAAATATGGAATTAAAATCTTTATTTTCAAGGGTGATTTTGAGCTAGTGGTAAAGTAAGTTCACAGTGATTTTTCCACAAAAAATAAGAGGTTGAAATAATATCAAAATGTTATTTGGGATTTGCTTGAATTTTTTGATGCATTCAATCTAGGTTATCATGATAGAAGTTTCAACCAAGAAGCTGACATACTTACAGGGTTAGGTGCTTAGTTTGATATTGTAGATATGAGCCCTTATTTTTATTATCAAGTAGAGGTGCTTGTCAAGCCTTCAGTTTCAAGTAATGTTCATCATTGGTGGGTGTTTGAAGATGATTATTAGATTAGAAAGTTTCTAAATTGTGAGGTTGAGTTCCATGATCAACTAATAGATTTGGAATCTATGGCTCAGGTTTATGATGGAAAAGAAACCTTGTTTGGGAAAGACATTATTCAGTTGAAGACAAACATGATCCCAAGGGGATTGGTAAGTTTATATGTGTATTTTGATGGAGATGATAGAATCAAATCAAGAGACTCATCTATATCAAAAGATGTGACTAAATGCAATTTGGGTTCTCATGAGAATCCAAGAAAGGTTTGGTTGGGTACTCACCTAAGTGAAGCTAAGAAACAAACTTACATGCATCTTCTAAGGAAGTACCAAGATTATCTAGGATGGTATTATTTTGAGATAAAAGTGTACATGGAAGACTTTTTCCATCACATCATACCATTACAACCTAATAGCAAGCCTTTCAGGTAGAAATAGAGTCCTATTAACCCCATCTTGGCCATCAAGATGAGGTATCAGTTAAAGAAGCTAAGGGATAGTGGTATTATTCATCTCATCAGGTACTCATTATGGGTTGAAAATTTAGTCCCTATGAGAAATAAAAATAGTGACATCTCCTAGTGTGTGGATTTCCTAAATTTAAACAAAGATTCTTTGAAAGATAATTATCCCTTGCCCAATATGGAGAACCTACTATAGAGTATTACTAGATTAGAGATGTTCATATTAGACAACTTCTCAGGGTACAACTAGGTGGTGGTGAAAGAATCTGAGAGATCCAAGATTGCATTCACAATGCCTTGGGGCATGTATGTATATATGAGGATACCTTTTAGGTTGATGAATGTTGGTGAAACATTCTAGCAAGATATGGATGTTTATTTTGTAGGGATAATTAATAAGTTCATTTTTATGTATTAGGATGACATTACTATGTAATCCAAGACTAGAGAAGAACATTTGGAGCATCTAGAAAAAGTGTTGATCAGATGCAAGGAGTTCAGCATTTCACTTAATCCTTAAAAATGACACTTTAAAGTATAAAAGGCCAAGTTGATGGGATATATAGTGTCCAAATATGGTGTTATGATTGACCCCAAGAGGGTTGAATCCATTGACAAAGTGCCTATCCTACAATCCAAGAAATGAATTTAGTCTTTCTTTGGACAAATTAACTTTGTAAGGAGGTTTGTGTCCAATTTTTTAGAGATTACTTTGCCTATCATTTCCATGTTGAAGAAGGACCAGAACATCAAATGGGAGGAAAATTCTATGTAAGCATTCAATACTATAAAGGAAGATTTAAAGTATGCTCCTATCTTGGCTAGCCTTGATTACATAAAGCCATGTCAGATATTTTCTTTTGCATCATATAATACTATTGTTGATATATTATTACAAAAGAATGAATAAGGTCATGAGCAATGTATAGATTTATTTATCAAATCTATGCAAGGTCCTAAGATGAACTATACCATTATGTAAAAACAAGCTTTTGCTCTCTTGAAAGCTGTCAAGATGTTCAGGTCTTATATTTTTAGTTCAAAGATTGTTGCTTATGTCCCACATAACATGGTGAAGGACATATTGACTCAGAATGAAGTATCCTAAAAAATATACACATGGGTCAATAAGTTACAAGAGTATGACATAGATATTCAGACCACCAAGTTAGTAAGAGGGATGGGTTTAGTCAAGCTTATGGGTGAGACCAATTTGCAAGTTGTTGAGGTAAACATTGTTGTTTTAAATGTTGATGATTCTTTGAATTAATTTCATATGTATTCATGATATATGTTAGCTAGTAATTTGACTCAAGAAAGGATGGTTAGTATTATGTTAGTCGTAAAATGAAAATATAATGAAATAAACACGCTAGCATAACATTACTAAGCCTAGTTACTAGGGAGAGATTAGTTAACAAAACAAAATGGAAACACAACTAAAACATGAAATAAACCTTATTTCACCTTCCTTAGATTCTCCAAAATATTTTTTGTATTGGTTTTCTCAGCTTTGTGCTCATGAATTTTTCATCAATGGAAGCTTTGCTACCTCCATCTCTCCTTGACACCTTGTTTGGCTTTGGGTTGGCTTGGCTTGGCTCAATATTTTAGCATTATAACACTAATTTTCATGAAGATTTGGAATCAATTCAACATTATAACTTTGGCATGTGAGAGATTATTTGAATATATTTTAGAATAATAACTTTTCACCAAAATAGCTTAGAAATGATGTTCATGGTCTCTCTACTTATATATTTTTGAGATTGATCATAATCAACTTGAACCATCCATATCAAGATTGAGATGCATGGCTAAAAATTAATTCAATTACATAACTAAATCAATAAATATCCCTCATAAATATTTGGGATAGAGGTGCATTAACTAGGCATGGAGGTCTTAATGAGGCATGAGAGGCATGAATCCTAATATTGTGGCATTTATGGCTTAGGGATGTCTTCCCAAGAAATGAGGTCACCTGATGATGTATATATTCAATATTCATATTTTAAAAAAATTATGGAATTATTAATTAGGTCATGATTTGGTTTAATTAGCTCTTAAGCATGATTAAGAACTTTGATGCAAACCTTGGCTCTTTGTGCACAAACTAATCAAATTGGTCAGAATGTCTTATTATTAGCCTAAAATTTAACTAGATTACAATTAGAAGTTGATGTTAGATGCATTGGATTCATTATTCTATTTAGGATATTGTCAAAACCAAATAAAAAAAACATGTCTTGTGCAAGATATTTGATAGAAAAGAGCAATCTAGGGCACCCAAGTGCAAAATTAGCATTTTGACTCAAAATGATTTGATCAAAGTTAGCTGGCCTATAAATTGCATTACCCCATTTAATGATACTCTAGAAAAAATTGACACTTGAATATGTTAGATTCAACTCTTTTAATGTGTTTTAGTATTTTTAGGCTAAATTGTGCATTTTGGTAGAAATTGGTCAAAAGCTTGGTTGATGGTCATTGGTGGCCAAATTTAGGTGTCTACAATTTGCCCCTATTTAGGAATGTTTCAAACCATAGGTAAAACAATGTCTTCTCAAATAATGAGTAAAGACTTGTATGCCCAAAAATAAGATGATGGTTGAAGAACAAAGCTCCAAATGGTGTTTGGGAAGCCTAGGATGATGCCCCTTAAGGGAATGGCCATGACATATGTTGATGGATGGTCCCTCAAAAAGAAGCAAGAATAAAGGGGGAATTAACCTATGGTTGAGATTAATCCAAACAATAAATACTTGCATGCATTGATTTAAAAAAGAGTACTGATTTGCCTAAATGCAGTTATAATCAAGAATAAAAGTTGAAATAATGATTTACCCATAGGTGGTTATAATCATTAAGAGGACCTAGTTTTTTTTATAGATATGATTATGCCCTAATTAGGGCTTATTAGCAAGCATAACTCAAGGATATAACTTATAATATAGATTAAATATGAGAAAGTACAAATGTAGATGTTATGGTCTAATAAATAAAGAATCCATAAACAACCAAGCAAATGAGGATGCACAAAGTGATGAAAGAGATGGATAGAAGTATAAGTTTTGATCAATATAAGAGATTCAATTATACCTACCAATGAAGATATGCTCATCCTAATTAGTAATGATACAAATAGAATGGCCAATCGGTTGAGTTGGTCAAGGGTGAGAGGATTTACCAAGGTACCAAGAAGAAACTTCTATGGCTCTGTTACTTTTAGACCTTCTTGAAGCTAATTTTTGTTGTAGCATGTGAATATATGCATCATGATAGAACACCATGAATATTATCCCAAAATATGCATAAGTACTGACTCTCGAACTAATAAACACTCAAAATTAATGCACCAGTGATAACAAACATGATGATAATGTTGATGTATAATATGGATGGACTCAAGAATAATGTGTGCAAGGAAGCACCCAATGAACACATATAGATTGAGTCAAGGCAATAGTTCTAAAATCAAACAAATAGGTAAGTGAACAAATAAACAAACAAAAAAATAACTTGAAATAAATCAAAAAATAAAAAGCCTAAAATTAAAAGCAAAAGAAAGCATCTTAATAATGACCATGACGTAGTAAGGCAGATTGAGGATAACTTATTAGCCTTATATAGGATAAATGTTTTTCGATTTTTGAGGTATCTTAACTTGTTGGAGAATGACAAGATACCTACTAATAAAATTACAAAAGCATTTGTCTTAGGTTTCTCATAAAATGGTAAGAGCGTATGGAAAGGGGGACTAAGATGAGCTCAATATGAATTGAGCATGACCTATATAGTCCTAAAATAACCTCACATCATAGTAATTCCATCCACATAAAAGGTAGGAAAAAAATAACTAGGTCCCAATAAGTTCTCAAATCTAGCAAATGGCCAGTCAAATAAATATAATGATGGCAAGGTGATGTGGAAATGCATGGTAAATGAGTGTTACCCCTAGTTTGCCCACAAGTGGTTATAACTAGGATACAATAGAATAGGTCAATGATACTAATTTACACATGGGTGGTTATAATTAGTAGCAAGACTAGTGAGACACTGATTTGCCCATAGGTGGCTATAATCAAGCTCACATAAACAAACTTGATAGGATGGAAAAATGAAATATATCTTTCCAGTTCAACTATCACACTACTTTCATAGACTATCATTGTAAACATGGATTTGATTTATTATCAAAACTTGATCAGAATCCCCTTGCAAAAAGTGTGGGAAGAACCAAATGAACCAAGATCAAAATGGGATTGGGTAGGATGACTTAAAAATAAGTTTTGGTCTAGATAGGAATGGAATGATAGGATGACATGGTCTTACTAAGGATAATGATAGACTGGTAGGATGGTAGAATGATAAATAAGGATGTTGAGAGGGTTACCCCCAAGTGATGGGTTGAATAGCCAGATATGCGATAATGGTAAATAAGCATGACATTTTGAAATGGTATGGTACATGTTTTTGGATTGGGTGTGGTTTTTTATTTTGTTTGGCCTAGGTATGGTAAAATGGCATATGATTCTGTTGTTCCTACTAAAATGGATATGCACATCCTAATTAAAAAATGATACAAATAGAATAATCAATCATGTTAATTGTTATCCCACACCTCATCTAAATAGTTGCTCTACTAAAAACTACCTGTAGATTTGGATGTCAATAATATTGTTGTGATCTGTGTTAGTCATTGATTTGGATTCCTTCAAATGTTAAGACAAGGTATCTTTGTAGCCTCTACAAAGCAAAGTATAGCCATGGATGGTAAATAATGACAAATAATGGATGGTAGGTTTGTTTTTGAAATGGAATGGTGGATGATAATGGAATGTATAATGGTGGGGAAATAAATGAAGATAGAGACTTTCAATCACACATAATGTTTTTGATAATAGATTTGACATAACTTTAGATGTGGCAGGGCTGAAGACCTTTGAATATACTCTTGATAGTACTACCATATTTTTTTGTTATTTGATCTTGAGAGTTGTTATCATCTGATTAGACTATAGAGTGTAATCTATTTTGATTTGATCTTTGATATTGTCTTCATCAAGCAGTGAATAAATTTTATAGTCAGCTATTAGCACCTTGAAGAGGTTTTCACTAATGAAGTTGTCTTGATTGTCCCATAGTGCCTCTAAGAAGGTTTCACTAATGAACATTAGCTTTATACTTTGATTGTCTTTTAGTTCTTCCAAAAAAGTTTCACTAAAAGATGATAAGTTTGAACTTGGCTTGTCCCTTAGTGCCTCCAAAAAGGTTTCACTAGCAGAGTGTTCTTCTACTATATAAATTTGGTCTTGGCCTCCTTATTCTTTTTTAACTATTCTATCACCATGGATGTAGTTAAATAAATTGTGATTCTATTAGTCCCAATTAACACTTATGGGTGATAGAATGTCAATAATATGGCTATTTTGGTTGGTGGTAATGGTACGTGGAATGGTAATGGAATGGGGAGAGGATACACAATCCTCGTATAAGATACTAGGATAACTTATGTCAAAGTTGAAGTACTCATCATCAAAAATTGTAGAAGGGTCACAAATGTATTTAAACTGATCTGTAAGGCAAGTATAACCAATATTGTAACAGTCTTGAATGTATTTTGTTTCCAAATCTAATTTTGACTCAAAGGACTCTAAATCCATTATCAAGACTGATGTTGATTCTTTTACTAATGTTAAATCTGATGTCAATTCAATAATAAAACCTGACTCTAACTCTGATTCTTCATCTGATGGGTACCCTATTACAATAATGTCTTGTTGAATGTTTGGTATTAGATAAGTGATGGCTTATTATGGCATAATGGGCTCTAAAAATACTAGTTTGTCAAATTGAGACTCTTCCATAATGGGAAAAAGGTCAAGTAATAACTCCTTAGAAACTGGCTTATCAATAAGAAGCTCTTGAAAAATAGGCATATGGTTGAGGTAATGATTTTCCCAAAGGTGGTTATAATAATTAATAAGTAACTCAAAAAATACTATCTCATTAGAGTGAGACTCCTTGACAACTGGTATAGGGTCAATAGGAGATTCATCATAGGTCAACTTCTCATAAGTGGTTGGTTCAAAAAAAATATCTCAGATTGGTTGGTTTTCTTGGCCTTGGTTTCCAATGAGTTGGAAAATACCAATTTTGAACACATCTTGGTCTTCAAATGATTGGATGGGTTGAGGTTTTGATTGGATTGGTACCAGATGAGGAATTTCCTATTTTTGGATAATGGTAGGGCATTAGAGAGCATGATCTCTCACATGATCTAAAGGACAAAGTTCTAAAATGGTAACCATAGGGTGGTTTGGAGCTTAGTTGCTCACATAAGCCAAAGGATGAGGTACTAGAATGATGAAGGGGCATTTTGGATCTTGATTTCTCTCAAAATCTAAAGTATCTAATTCCTCTTCATAAACCATATCATCCCAATCTTGAGTTGGATCATAAGTTGGTTCTTGAGTATGTTATGTGTATTAATTATTGTAAAGAGGGTATGGATCTGTATCCTAAACAAAATAATTTTTAGTTGGGTATTCAAGTCCTCCTCATAAACCATATCATCCCAATTGATAATTTTATTTATATTTTGTAGATTTTGACTATTTTCCCCATATGGAGTATTGTAGGGAGAATAATAAAACTCCTTAGAAAATCTTTCTCTGTAGGGGTTCATAGTCAGATTTTGTGCGACTATTTTATCATAAGTTGGATTGTACGTGACTCCACCATAAGTGTAGCTAGACATATCCACATAAATGATGAAATATCTAAAACAAAAAGGCTTAGAGTTCTACAAATTTTGAACAACTATGGCCAAAGGACAAATGGTTCAAACATGGTATAACTTGGTTGAAATTGGAGTTGTATTTCCAAAATGGTTTGGGATAAATATTTGGCATAAAACAATCTAAAATTAAATGTATAATGTTAAATGTCATACACACTAAAGGTCAAGCATCTGAATAAAAATTGGCATGTCTAAAGTCTAGGTCAAATTGTTCTAAACAAGGTATAAACTAGGAAAGGGAAAAGAATCACTAGGTCTTTTGCCTTAATGTGGAGTCAAAAGCTAGGCTCAAACATGCTATGATAGGACTTTTGTCCAAATGGCATTAAAATATAGGCTTGAAACAAATGATGATTTGATTTTAATTAAATCTAACAAGTTTGAAAATAACTTTGACATAGACCTGACACATAGAATCAAACATAAACATGATCAATTGGTATAAGCCATAAGGAAAAGGCTCTTGGAGAAAGGCTATGTTCTCCCAAACAAAGGCATAAACAATGATGAGGATAGGAATTGAACAAATAGACAATCAATAGTCTTCAAATTTGGGTAATCAATTAACTAAATTTATTCAACCTAAAATAGAAATATTTATGTCTCAGCCCCATGAATTGAGGCCTAAATAGAAATCAATCAATGTTTAAATCCAAACTTTGACAAGGTTAATTAAAAGTCAACATTGAAAATGAGGATTTGACCAAACAAGCTAGACAAGATTGGACAACATGACAGAGCATAAACAAGGTCCAAATGGTTAATGTGACATGGTTTGAAACAAATGGTTTTTAGTGCAATGGTAAATAAGTCTTGAAACAAATTGAGTAGCCTAATGGTGTAAGCATGCTCGAATGATATGATCAATGTTATTTTTCAAAGACTCAAAGTTAAAAATGGTGTGACATGTTTTGGACAACATAATGCTACCCTTCTTAATTCAAATACATATTTTTGGCATGGTTTATGAACAAATAAACAAGTTTTAGTCTCAAAACATACCAAGCAAAAATGACCAAAATATACCAAGTATAGTCCTCCAAATATTAGCAAGGGTACGGAAATGTGGGGTTGACTAAACTAGAAAGTTTTTGAATGTTTCTAGGGGAATCAATTACATAATGACTTTCACATCATGATGCAAAATAAAAGAACATAATTAGGTGTATGTGGCACTTGACTTGTTGTAAAAAGTTCTTGCCTTTTTTACAACCACTACATCTATCGCTTGCTCAATGTAGTGCAATGTCCAAAGTGCAGATACATCCCGTGTGCAACTCCAACACTAGAAGGTTGTTTAACCACTCAAACCTCTGGTCCTAATGGGACTGGTTGAAGTCAGTAGTAGGAAATGAAACCTCATGTCAAAGCTTTCCTATAGAATTTGTGAGAGGTGATGAAGTCCCCCTCGCAAGCCAAGATGCAATGAAATAAAAGACATAAGAGAAAGACTGTAAGGTCATTTTCAATATCACCCAAACTATTACAATATTTTTGGGAGTGCTTTAGATGGCATTATTTCTATGCTTTAGACTAGGTAAGTGTGCAATAAGGATGAAACTTTTGATTCTAAAAGTTCCCTAAAGGGGATGATTGGAAGAGCATACACGCAACATCATCCTCTTTGTCAATCAAATTCTACTTAAATAACTATTGAAGACAAAATTTGACAATTGTGTTCAATTTTAATCCCCAAATAAAAGATTAGGTGGTGTTCTTTTGACCCCTTGGTCTTAAGTTGTAACTTTGAAATAAAAATTTGTCAAAGCATTTACCTAAGCATCTAAATTTTTAATTAAGCACCAAAACAACATTACTAATCTATTTTAAGATTTTAAAAAATTATAAAAAACATGTTTTAACAAATCCCAAGCCTAATCCTGCAATGAAAAAGTTAAAGTTTTCTTTAGCTTTGAAGCTAACGTGCAAATGAGTGAAGCAATTTCTCAAAATTAGATCTCTATTTCAAAATTGCAATTACATAGTCAATCCCATTGTTTCCCTACAAAATCATAATTATAGAAAATAATATCACAGTTATGGGTTAGATCAAATAGAAAAGCACAATATCGTTATTTACCTATGAAATCACAACATGGATTAGCAATATCGTTGTTATTAGATAAAAAACACAGAAAACACAAAATCATTTTTTTGATGACAAAATTGTTTCACGGGTGAACAATATTATTGCTATCAAATAAAATAATTGTTTACCAATCAAAAACATAAAAACACAAAATTGTTATTCGGATGATGAAATCACCATTATGTGAAATCGCTATCCAAAATGATGAAATCATTGCCCAACAAAATGAAATCACTGCCCAAAATAATGAAATCACTACCCAAGAGGATGATATCACTGGTTAAGTCTACAAAATCACTATTTTAAAAATAGTGATTTCATTCACACAAAATCACTATTATGTGAGCCATGATATCATAACAAATAGCAAAAATGAGTTTTACAGGAACAAAACTGCTGCAAGAAAAATGAAAATTTTTAACTTAAATTTTCACTCCTTTTGGCCCTCTCACTCCAAGATCCTACATTGAAAGGATTAATGAGTTTCTTGAAAGAGCTTTGTGACCAAATGTGTGAGTCTAGGTCCCACCAGGCATGCCATTATGTGAACTAGGAATTTGACTCAAAAGAGAATGGTTAGTATTGTGTTAGTCCCAAAATGAAAATAAAATAGAAACATAACTAAAACATGAAAGAAACCTTCTTTTACCTTCCTTGGATGCTTCAAATGCTTTTTGTAGTGGCTTGCTCAACTTTGTGCTCATGAAGTCTGCATCAATGGAAGCTTGGCTACCTACATCTCTCCTTAACACCTTGTTTGGCTTTGGCTTGGTTTGGCTTAGCTCAAAATTTTAGCATTATAACACTAATTTTCATGAATTTTTGGAATCAATTCAGCATTATAAATTTGGCATCTCAAAGCTTCTTTGAAGATATTTTAGCATAATAAATTTGCACCAAAATAGCTTATAAATAATGTTCATAGCCTCTCTACTTATAGATTTTTGAGATTGATCAGAATCAACCTGAACTATCCATCTCAAGATTGAGATGTGTGGCTAAGGATTAATTCAATTATATAATTAAATCCATAAATATCCATCATAAATGTTTGGGATAGAGAGGCATTAACTATGCATGGAGGGTTTTAATGAGGCATGGGAGGCATGAACCCTAATATTTGTGGAATTTATGGCCTAGGGATGTCTTTCCAAGAAATAAGGTCACCTAATGATGTAGATATTCAATATTCATTTCCAAAAATAAATTATTCAACAAGTTCTATGGAATTCTTAATTAGGCTCATGATTTGGTTTAATTAGTTCTTAAGCACAATTAGGCACTTTGATGCAAACCTTGGCTCTTTGTGCATAAACTAATCAAATTGGTTAGAATGTCTTATTATTGGCCCAAAATTTGAATAGACTGGAACTAGAAGTTGATGTTAGATGTGTTGGATTCATTATCCCATTTAAGATGTTGTAATAACAAAGGCACATGTCTTGTGCAAGAGATTTGATAGAAAAGAACAATCCAGAGCACTTAGGTGAAAATTGGTAATTTGACTCGAAATGATTTGATAAAAGTTAGCTATCCCATAAATTTAATTACCCCATTTAATGATACCTTAGAAAAAATCAGCACTTGAATATGTCATTTTCAACTCTTTTAATATGTTTTAGTATTTTTAGGCCAAATTGTGCATTTTGGTGGAAATTGGTCAAAAGCATGGTTGATGGTCATTGGTGGCCAAATTTAGGTGTCTATAATATAAAAACATTGTTTACTAATTACAAAATCTGAAATGTCTCCTTAACTTGGATAAGAATCAAAGAAATCTCAATCTTGTTTCCCAAAAATACCGCTTGACTGAGAATGGATTAATATGGAAGAATTTAGATGGGATACTCCTAAGATGTGTGTTGGAAGAATAGATTGCTGACCTAATTAAAGAATTCCATAGTGGAGTATGTAGTGGCAATTTTGCACTTAAAGTTATAAGTCATAAAATTCTAAGAGTTAGTTATTGGTGGCCATCATTATTCAAATATGTTGCTCAAGCAGTCAGAAAGTGTGAGAAATGTCAACGTTTTGATGTGAGGATGAAAGCTTTAGGTTCTCTTCCCTTTCAACCTATGATGATTAAAGGCCCATTTAGATAATGGGGAATGGATTTTATTAGAGAAATTTTTGATTCGTCAAGAGCTAGACATAGATGGATACTAGTTGCAACTAACTACTTCATAAAATGGGTTGAACTAGTCTTAAAAAAAACACACACACCAGGGAGTTAAGGATTTTTTGCTAAATCAGATTATTCATAGATTTGGTTGGCTTATAAAGATAATTGTAGATAATTCCATGAGATTCAAAGCTAAACCTTTGTGGCATTATTCTAAGAGTATGAGATTAAATTGACCTATGCTTCCAACTATAATCCTCAAGGGAATGGGCAAGCAGAATCAAGTAACAAGAACTTTCTCAAGATCATCATATGAACATTAGAAGCAAATAATAAGTGGGGTGAATAGCTAAAGTTTGCATTATGGGCTGATATTATTATGCCTAAGATAGATACAATTAAAAGACCTTTTGATCTTGTTTATGGATCTCAAGCAGTTTGGCCTATGAATTTGCAGTTACCAACTTATCAGCTTATGCAACAACTAGAGAATGATGAGGGAATCAGCCACTATGAGAGCAAGATGAACTAAATTATTGAGATTGATAAAATTTAAGGATAGTATCATGAGATACACCTAAAATTCAAAAAAAATATGAGGAATATATTTGATAGGAAGGTCACTCTAAGAACCTTTGAAGTAGGTGATTTGGTTCTACTTTAGAATAATAGACATGAAGAGAAAGGCAAGCATGGAAAATTTAATGCCTTGTGGATGGGTCCCTATTACATTGATTGCTAGATTGGGGAGCATAGTTTCTTCTTGAGATATTTGGATGGTGAAATAATGGAGCTACTAGTCAATGGTAGATATCTAAAACACTTCCTTGATTGAGTCCATCTATAATTGTGTACATAACTGTATAGTGTTTTATCTTTCTGTTATTTTGTTACTTTGTCACCCCTCTACTTTAGGCCTTGTTTGTACAATTTCATTTTGTGTTAATTTTATTATCCTCCTAAATTTCTTTTCAGGTCTTTAATGGTTTTTTGAGTCTTCATGAGTGTTTTCTCATAAAATGATAAGTCTTTACTCCATAACCCAATGGATTGGTACCTAATCTTACATTTTGGGGTTATTTTCACACTTATAAGGGGTATGCATCCTCTGGTGACAGTTAGTGTTAGTACCCAAAATTTCACTGAAGTAATTGGGCCTTTGTCAAGTAATAAGGCATCAGTCCAACCCAAGTGGAGTGAAAATGCCTATGTTCTTAGCCCAATTTTTGTCTTCAACTATTCATGTCAAAGGTCAAGTTCATGTTAGATTGGCCAAGTCCTAATTTGGTCTTTACTTGATGTATGTTCCTTTCCCTTATACTTTATCAAGTTTTTTGTGTGAACACTTTACCTGATGGAAATAGGTCTTTGGGATTTTTATGGGATAAAAATTTTGAAGACTTATTTCCATCGAGTAAATTGTTTGTGATAAAAAACTTGAAAGAATTACGAAGTTTTAAAAAAAAGTGTAGAGTCTTATTTTGTTTCAGCCAAAACTTTTTTTACAAAAATCCCAAAGGAATTATGTCAGACATTTTATCCATAAAAAAAGGTCTGAAAGTTTATTTTCTTTGGGCATTTTTTCCACACAAAAAGTTTGAAAGAATTGCATTATGTCAGGAAAATGTTAAGTCCTTATTTGTTTTCAAATTTTTATCCATGATAAAAAATTTGAAGGGAACTTACCCTTTGGGAATTTTTTCCATGGAAAATATCTTGACAAAAGTCCAAATTCCTTCGACAAAAGTGAAAATATTTGATTTCTTCAGCAAAAGAGCTAAGTCCAATTCTTTTGAAAAAATGCAAAGATCAATTTCTTTAAGGAAATTGTTCAGACAAAATGTTTGAAACAATTATTTTAACAAAGACAAAGATGTCAAAGATCAAATTTCTATGGGAAAAGTGTCTGAGAGAGTTCACTTCTTTGATAAAATTGTCCTGAATAAAATGTCTGAAATAATTTTCTCAAAAAATGAGGGGATTGGGATCAGAAGTACTAAGAACAAAAAGCCAGCAACAATTTTATCGAAGAACAAAATGTTACAGATAGGAATGCCATGGATAAAATGTCTAAAATAATTTTCTAAAGACCTAGTTGTTTTAAGACAACAAATCCAAAGACAAAGACCTGAAATTATGATCTAGGAATTTGACTCAAGAGAGGATGGTTAGTATGGTGTTAGTTCCAAAATAAAAACAAAATGAAACAAACACACTAATAACATAACATCTCTAGGCCTACACATTAGGGAGAGCTTAGTTAACAAAAAAAATGACAAGCATAACTAAAAAGTAAGGGATCAAACACAAGAATTCCTTCACCTTCCTTGGATTCTCCAAATGCCTTTGTAATAGTGTCTTGCTTGGCATTTGTGCTCATGAAGTCCTTGGCAATGGAAGCTTGACTACCTCAATCTCTCCTTGGCACCTTTGGCTTGTGGCTTGGCTTGGCTTGGAATCAATTTGGCATAATAACACTATTTTCATGAAGCTTTTGGAACCAATCCTACATTATAACTTTGCAAAAATTAAGCTTAGAAATGATGTTGTGAGGCCTCATATTTATAGATTTTTGGATTTGAATAGAATCAACCTCAACCATCCATCTCAAGATTGAGATATATGGTTGAGAATTAATTCAATTTTTAGAGTTAAGTTTGTAATTATCCTCATCATGACATTGGAATAAGGGGAATTTAAGAGGCATGGAGGGCATCATGAAAGGCATTGATGAGGTATGGAGGGCATGAATCATGATATTTGTGGCATTTATGGCCTAGGGATGTCTTCCCAAAAAATGAGGTCAATTGATGATGCAGATATTCAATATTCATTTCTAAAACAAATTATTCAACAAGTTTCCATGGGATTCTTAATTAGGCCTTGATTTGGGTTAATTAGCTCTTAAGCATGGTTAAGCACATTGTGCACAAAGTACCCAAATTGATCAAAATGCCTTGTTATTGGTCCAAAATTTGATTGGATTAGAATTGGAAGGTGTTGTCAAATGCGTTGGAACCGTATTCCCATTTAGGATGTTACCAACAAAAAATAATAAAAGCATGCATCTTGTGTAAAATATTTTATAGGAAAGAGCAATCCAAAGCACGTAGGTCCAAAATTGGCATTTTGACTCAGAATGATCTAATCAAAGTTAGCTGGCCCATAAATTGCATTGCCTATTTAGTGATACCCTAGCCAAAATCGGCACTTGAATATGTCAATTTCACATCATTTTATGTGTTTTAGTGTTTTTAGGCCAAATTGTGCATTTTGAGTAGAAATTGGTCAAAATCTTGGTTGGAGGTTATCGATGGCCAATTTTAGGTGTCTACAATTTGCCCCTATTTAGGAAGATGTTGTAAATCATAAGCAAAGCAATGTCTTTTCAAATGAGAGATGGCTTGTATGCCAAAAAATAAGATGATGGTTGAATAAAAAAGCTCCAAATGGTTTTGGGAATCCTATGATGATGCCCCCTCAAGGGAGTGGTCATCACATTTGTTGATGGACGGTCCCTCAAAAAGAAACAAGAATAAAGATGGAATTAACCTATGGTTGAGAAAATGCTTGCATGCATTGATTTAAAAAGGATGTTGATTTACCCAAAGGTGGTTATAATCAGGAATAAAATTCAAAATAATGATTTTTCCATATGGTTATAATCATTAAGTAGACCTAAATTGGCTAAAACTAATGGTGCCCTAGTTAGGACTAATTAGCAAGAATAACTTAAGGATATAACCTAGAATACAGATTTAAAACTAAGTGGGTGCAAAGTGATGAAATAGAAGAATAAGATTGATAAGTGTGAATGATTTAGTTGTACCTATTAATGAGGAGATGTTCATCTTAATTAATAATGATACAACGAGAATGGTCAAATAATCTATATTGATCAAGGTGGGTTGGAGGATTTTCCAAGGTGCCAAGGAGAAACTTCTGCAACTCCATTGATTTTAGATCTTCTTGAAGCTAATTTTTGTTTTAGCATATGATGGTAGGATTTATTATTGAACACCATGAAGACTTGGCCAAAATATGCATAAGGACTGACTCCCAATCCAATAAACACTCAAAAAACAATGAACCAATGATAAAAACCATGATGACAATGTTAATGGATGAATACAGATGGACTCAAGAATAATGTGCATAAATAATCACCCAATGAACACATATAGATTGAGTCGAGGTAACAATTCTAAAAGTAAACAAACAGGTAAGTGAATAAACATACAACTTGAAATAAACAAATAAATAAAAACCTTGAAAATAAAATCAAAAGAAAGCATCCTAACAATGACAATGCCCTAGTAAGGTGGATCGAGGATAATTGACTAAGCTTAGATAGGACAAATATTTTTGGATTTTTGAAATGTTATGAATGTTTTTGGAATTTTGAGGGTTTATTAACTCATTAGAGAATGACAAGATACCTTCTCACAAAATGGTGAGAGCATTTGGCTTAGGTTGCTCGTAAAATGGTGAGAACGTATGGAAAGGGGGACTGAGGTGACCTCAACATGAATTGATCATGACCCATATAGTCCTAAAATGACCTCAAGTCATAGTAATTCGATCCACACAAAAGGTGGGGAAAAACCAACTAGGTCTCAACAAGTTTTCAAATCTATCAAATGGCTAGTCAAATAAAAATAGTAATGGCAAGGTGATGCGGCAATGCATGATAAACAAGTGTTACCCCTAGTTTTCCCATAAGTGATTATAACTAGGATACAATGGCATAGGTTAATGATACAAATTTTCCCATAGGAAATTATAATTAGTAGCAAGACTAGTGAGACACTGATTTATTCATAGGTGGTTATAAGCAAGTTCACATAAACAAACTTGATAGGATGAAAGAT
Source organism: Torreya grandis (assembly GCA_037957365.1). NCBI lineage: Eukaryota > Viridiplantae > Streptophyta > Pinopsida > Cupressales > Taxaceae > Torreya > Torreya grandis. The sequence goes on along the minus strand of JARHVA010001805.1, from coordinate 2,602,345 downwards.
ATCTTGCCAGATCAACTGTCACACTACTTTAATAAACTATAATTGTAAATATGGGTTAGATTTATTTTTGAAACTTGATCATAATCCTCTCACAAAAAGTGCAAGAAGAACCAAAGTACCTAAGATCAAAATAGGATTGGGTAGGATGACTAAAAATAGGCTTTGGTCTAGATAGGAATGGAATGATAGGATGGTATGGTCTTGCTAAGGATAATGATGGTTTTTGATAGATTAGATAAAATGGTAAGAGGGTTTCCCCCAAGTGATGGGGTGAATGGTTGGTTACTTCAATAATGGAAAATGGATATGTAACAATGGCAATGGCAATGTGAGATGATATGGTACATGTTTTTGGCATGGGTGTGGTTTTTGATTCTATTGTTCTAGTTGATGGGAGATGTGAATCTTAATCAACAAATGATACCAACATAACACTTGATCATGTTAATTTATAACCCACACCTCATCAAAATAACTGCTCTATCAAGAATGGCCTATAGATTTGATTATTGAGAATGCTTTTATGATCTTCACTGGTCATTGATTCTGAATCCTTCAAATATCAAGACAAGGTATCTTTGTAGCCTCTATAAAGGAAAGTGAAACTATGGATGGTAAATAAGGACAAATAATAGATGGTGGGTTTGATTTTGAAATGGAATAGTGGATGATAATGGAAGGTATAATGGTGGGGAAACAAATAAAGATCAGGACTTTCAGTCACATGTAATGTTGTTGATGTTAGATTTGACATAATTTTGGTTGTGGTGGGGTCTAAGACTTGTTCTCTTGATAGGACCATCAAATTTTTTTGTTGTTTGGGCCTAAGAGTAGCTACCATCTTATTAGGCTATAGATAGGAATCTATTTTTATTTGATCTTTGATTATGTATTCATCAAGTAGTGAATAACTTTTGTGCTTGGCTATTGGTGCCTCAATGAGGTTTTTACTAATGAATTTATCTTGATTGTCCCACAGCACCTCTAATAAGGTTTCACTAAGGAATTTTAACTTTTAACTTTGATTGTCTTCTAGCACTTTCAAAAAATTCTCACTAGAAAACGTTGAGTTCTGACTTGGATTGTCCCCTAGCACCTTCAAAAAGGTTTCACTAGGAGAGTGTTCTTCTGCTACATGAATGTTGTCTTGGCCTCCTTGCTCTTCTTCAACTACTATGTCACCATGGATTTAGTTCAATAAAGTGTGATTTTATTAGTCCCAATCGACACTTGTGGGAGACAAAATGTCAATAATATGGCTATTTTGGTTGATGGTAATGGCCTATGGAATGGTAATGAAATGGGGAGAGGCTACACAATTCTTGTAGAAGATAATAGGATAACTTATGTCGATGCTAAATTACTCATCCTAAAAAACCATAAAAGGATCACAAATGTATTCAAATTGATTTGTAAGGCATGCATAATCAATATTGTAATAACCATGAACATATTCTTCTTTTGAATCTGATTCTAACTCAAGGAACTCTAAATTTAATTTTGAGACTAATGTTGATTCAAATTCTAATTTTGATGTTAAATCTGATGTCAGTCCAAGAGTAAAACTTGACTCTAACTCTGATTATTCATCTAATGGGTACTCTATTATAATGATGTCTTATTGAATATTTGGTATTAGATAAGTAACAATCTATAATGGCATGATGGGCTCCATAAAGATTGGTTTGTGAAAGTGAGACTCCTCTAGGATGGGGAAAAGGTCAAGAGACAACTCCTTAGAGACAAGATTGTCAATAGGAGGCTCTTAAAAAATAGGCACATGGTCGAGGTAATAATTTTCCTAAAGGCAGTTATAATCATTAAGAAGTGACTCAGCAAAGATTGGCTTGTCAGAGTGAGACTCCTTGACAAATGGTATAGGATCAATAGGTGATTCATCATAAGTTGACTTATCATAAGTGGTTTGTTCAATAGAAACATCTTATATTAGTTTGTCCTCTTGGCCTTGGTTTCCAATAAGTTGGAAAATACAAATTGTGAAAATAGCTTGGTCTTTGAATGATTGGATGGGTTGAGGTTTGGATGGGATTGGTATTGGATGAGGAATGGTTTGTGGTCGGATAATGGTAGGGCATTAAGGAGTATGATTGCTCACATGAGCCAAAGGATGAATTCCTATGATAGTAATGATGGGGCAGTGTGGAGCTTGATTTCTCTCATACGTCAAAAGACTAGGTCCTAAAATGATGAAGGGGTGTTGTGGAGCCTAATTGCTCGCATAAACTAAAAGATGAGGTCTTGGTATAGAAATGGTTGGGCATTATGGAGCTTGGTTGCTTGCTCGAACTAAGGGATGAGTTCTTAGTATGGGAATGGTGTGAAACTATGGTCTTGGAATAGAAATGGTATGATGTGGTGGATCCTGATTACTCACATAATCTAAAGCATCCAAGTCTTCTTCATAAACCATATCATCCCAGTTGTGAGTTGTCTCATAAGTTGGTTCTTGATTGTGTTCCATGTACTGATTATTGAAAAGAGGGTATGGATTTGTATCTAAAATAACATTATCTATAGTTGGGTCTTCAAAGTCTTCCTCACAAGCCTCTTTATACCAATCAAGGTCTTGAGTTGTATTGTAAGTTGCTTCATGGCTTTGTTCCCATGAATGATTAATATGAGGTGAATAGAAATCTGTCTCACAAACCATATTAGCATCATTGGGATCTTGACTAAAACCATAAAAGTCATTTTGTGTAACCATTCTATCATAAGTTGGATTGTAAGTGAGTCCACTATAAGTGTAGTGAGACATAATCATATAAATGATGAAAGCTCTGAAAATAAAAAGGCTTAGAGTTATACAAACTCTAAAAAATGATCCAACGGAAAAATGGTTCAAACTTGGTCCAACTTGGTCAAAGGGGTGGAGTTGTATCTCCAAAATGGTTTGTGCTAAGATTTGGCATAAAATAGTCTAACATCAAATGTCTAATGTCAAATGTCATATGCACAAAAGGTCAAGCATCTAAATAAAAATTAGCATGTCAAAGGTCTAGTTCAAAATGTTCTAAATAATGTCTAAACTAGGAAATGGAAAATTTGAGTTGATAAGTCTTTTATCCAAGCACAGAATCAAAAGTTAGGCTCAAACAAATAGGCATGATGTGATTTGATTTAATCTAAAAATTTTGGAAACAAATTTTAACATAGACCTGACACATGAAATCAAACATAAACATGATAAGTTGCCATAATGCATAAGACAAAAGCCTCTTTGATAAAGGTTATGTTCTCTCAAATAAAGGCACAAACAATGATGAGGTTAGGATTTAAACAAATAAACCATCAATAGTTTTCAAATTTGGGTAATCAATTAACTAAATTTATGCAACACAAAAGAAAAAGATCTATGTATCAGGCCCATGAATTAAGGGCTAAATATAAATCAATCAATGTTTGAATCCAAACTTGACAAGGCTAATTGAAAACTCAATGATGAAAATTAGGTTTTGACCAAATAAGCTAGACAAGATTGGATAGCATGATGACACAATACAAAGGTCTAAATGGTAAACATGACATGGTTTGAAATAATGGTTTTTGGTGCAAGGTAAAATAGTCTTAAAACAAATTGAGAATCCTAATGGTGCAAGCATGCTCAAATGATGTGGTCAATACTATGTTCCAAAGAATCAAAGGCAAAATGGTTTGACATGATTTGGGTATCATAACACTACCCTTCACAACTCAAATGCATTGTTTTGACATGGCTTACAAACAAACAAACAAGTTTTAGTCTCAAAACATTCCAAGAAAAAATGACAAAAATACTTGAAGTATAACCATCCAAATCCTAGCAAGGGTATGGCAAAATGGGGTTGACTAAAACTAACAAGGTTTTGATAATTCTAGGGGAATTAAATGTACAATGACTTTCATGTCAAATAATGTAAAAGACAAGCACAAATATTGGGTGACCATGGCATTGGCTAGTTGTAAAAAGGTCTAGTCATTTTTACAACCACTACATCCTATTGTTCGCTTAGTGTAGTGCGATGTCCAAATATAGATACATCTCGTGTGCAACTCCAAAGGATCCAAATGAAGCCAATGCTGGGAGATGAAACCTCGAGTCAAAGCTTCTCTAAATAAATTGCAGGAGGTAATGATGTCCCCCTCACAACCAAAATGCATTAAAAAATAAATAAAAGAAGTAGAAAGACATTAGGATCATTTTCAAGGTCACCCAAAATTTAATGAGTTTTTGGGGAGTGCTTTAGTGACATTCTTTCTAAGCCTTGGACTAGGATATTTGCAATAGGAATGTCACTTTTGATTCCAAGGGTTCCCTAAAGGGGACAAATGGAAGATAATACACACAACATTCCTCTTTTTTCCAAACAAAATCCAACTAAACAACTATTGCAAGCAAGAATTGACAATTGTGTTCAATTTTAAAACCAAATAAAATGTTGGTGTTCATTTGACCCCTTGGTCTTAATTGTAAAACTTTGAAAAACATTCACCAAAACATCTAAATTCCTTGTTAGACACCCAAAACAAAGTTCCTAATTCATTTTTAAAAAAGGTGATTTAAACATGTTTTGAGAAAATATCCTGCTTGGTCTTGTAGAAATATTATTGGCATGTCCTTTAGATTTGAAGCCCTTTTGAGTTTGAAACAAAAATTTTTGAAGAAGTAGGTCTCGGGTCTATGTTTTTGGAAAAACATAGTGATTGACATCAATTAATACCACCAATGTCAGTTACGGCTAATCAAGATCTAACTGATGTTGATTTTGTTGAACGGCATCGGTTAAGTTAGGTAATCAATTTCAGTATTTATGTCAATGTCAATTACTATGTAAAAAATCATGGCAACCAAATATGGCAAAATAAAGTTAGAAAATTAATTTGTAAGATTTTTAAAGGCTCAAATAAATATTTTAGAGTTGCAAAAGGATCTCCTTCATGTGTGGGATGTGTCTTGTCCCACCAGGTGTGCCATAATGTGATCTAGGAATTTGACTCAAGAGAGGATGGTTAGTATGGTGTTAGTTCCAAAATGAAAATAAAATGAAACAAACACACTAATAGCATAACACCTCTAGGCCTAGACACTAGGGAGAGCTTAGTTAACAAAATTAAATGACAAACACAACTAAAAATCAAGGGATCAAACACAATAATTCCTCCACCTTCCTTGGATGCTCTAAATGCCTTTGTAGTAGTGGCTTGCTCATTTTTTGTGCTCATGAAGTCCTTGGTAATGGAAGCTTGGCTACCTACATCTCTCCTTGGCACCTTTGGCTTGTGGCTTGGCTTGGCTTGGCTTGGAATCAATTTGGCATGGTAACACTATTTGCATGAAGCTTTTGGAACCAATCCTGCATTATAACTTTGCACAAATTAAGCTTATAAATGATGTTGTGAGGCCTCCTATATATAGATTTTTGGATTTGATCAGATTCAACCTCAACCATCCATCTCAAGATTGAGATGTGTGGTTGAGGATTAATTCAAATTTTGGATTTAAGTTTATAATTATCCTCATCATGACATTGGAAGAAGGGGTAATTAAGAGGCATGGAAAGCATTGATGAGGTATGGAGGGCATGAATCCTGATATTTGTGGCATTTATGGCCTAGGGATGTCTTCCCAAAAAATGAGGTCACTTGATGATGCAGATATTCAATATTCATTTCTAAAACAAATTATTCAACAAGTTTCCATGGAATTCTTAATTAGGCCTTGATTTGGGTTAATTAGCTCTTAAGCATGATTAAGAAAATTGTGCACAAATTACCCAAATTGATCAGAATGCCTTGTTATTGGTCCAAAATTTGACTGGATTATAATTAGAAGACACTATCAGATGCATTAGAAATATATTCCCATTTAGGATGTTACCAATAACAAATAACAAAGGCACATATCTTGTGTAAAATATTTGATAGGAAAGAGCAATCCAGAGCACGTAGGTGCAAAATTGGCATTTTGACTCAGAATGATCTGATCAAAGTTAGCTAGACCATAAATTGCATTGCCCCATTTAGTGATACACTAGCCAAAATTAGCACTTGAATATGTCAGTTTCACATCATTTTATGTGTTTTAGTGTTTTAGGCCAAATTGTGCATTTTGAGTAGAAATTGGTCAAAATATTGGTTGGAGGTTATCGGTGGCCAGTTTTAGGTGTCTATAGAAACAAATGCCCTAGGCTTAAAAATTGGTAATTTTCCTTGTTTATTCTAACCCAATCACAACTAAGCTAGTGGATCATGATTCAATAGTAAACATCAATGCAAAATAATATGATCTAACATCACACAAGGTTCAACACAGTCAAAGGAACCTCTAGAATAATTCAAAGAGGATACATGTTGAACTCTCAATAAGTAGAATTAGTAGTGTGATGACCACGTGAACATTTGTGATGGCCATGCAAACATATTCTGACAATCATGTGGATGTCAAAGTTAATCTCCAATGGATAATTTTCATTTATGGATTAAACTTGATGGTCACATAAATGTCAAAGATGTTCACATGGACGTCAAATGATGGGTGTGTCAATGCCAAATTTAAGTCATAAAAGGCAATCATCTATTGGAGCTTAAATTTAGCAGTCACATGAACATCATTTATGGTCACACAGATATTAAATGATGGGTACATGAACATCAAATTTGATCCATAGTGGGCAGCCAATAGCACTTAGTCTTTCAAATTAAGATCGATGGTCCACCTCGATTTCTGCACACAGAACTGATAGTGCAAGATGATCATGGACATTTTAATGAAGATTAATCACATATGGAGATAAGTGATATTGAGGTTAGTGTAAATAAAAGATATTGGTGAGAAGACGTGACATGGTGATGCCACAAAGGCATATACATCATATTCAAGGACCCTATGCAAAATACAAAATGTGAAAAACAAGTTGAGCCAAAAGGTAAAAATTTTGAAAATGACCTAAGTCTTTTGCTTTTTTTCACTATTTTGCTTGCCTAAACTTGTCTATGAGAGAGATATTAAAGGTCTATGAATATAAGGTGAGATACTCCAAAGAATATCTCTCACATAGCCATGGATCTAGAATATTCCCATGACATCATTGTAAGAGTGGGTTGTTCCATGGCATGCATAAAGGGAAGGGAAACTATCCAAGAGGTTCCAGCTATCCAAGTAAATGATCCAAGACATCTTAAAGTAGTTATAAATAAAGATAAATTGTTTTTTTGGCTACTCAAATGATTTTTATCCCTCTAACTTATGGTCAAGAACATCTTCAAGTAGTTTTATATGATGACAAATTATTTGTTCGGCCTCCACTATGAATTTCCACCTTCTAGCTCATGTTCATTGGCATTTCCAGTCAAGAAATAAAAAGTTTATTGTAGAATCATCATCATTCCCTATAGAGGTAGTTAGAGACATGATTTTTATTACAAATGGATGAATATTTTAGGCATGGCAAAGGGAAAATTTTCAAATTTGAAGCATCTTGGTAGATTTGAAGGGCTACTTTGCAATTTGTAATTGCAACTCACAGTTCTATATTTGAAAATGTATAAATAGAAGGTTTGTCTTCTATTTCAAGGTTGTTGTTGGTTGTTGTTGTGGGTCATTATTTTTAGGTATCCATTTTCTCCAATTCTAGGTTCTACAGAAAGTTTTTGGGATCAATTATTGTGTGTAGATTTTGTCTCCCTTGCTAAGATGGTTATAGTTATACAACCATTAGCAAGATTTCAGAGCATGTTTATGTCTCCTTTGTCAAAAGAGAAATCTCACCTTGCTTGTCCCCATGGAAGTATTTTGAAATACTGACGTGTGTAATGTTTATTTTCAACTTAATGAAAATGCTTGTGGTTCTTTACTATTTCCTGTAAATGAAGTGCAATGACATGTTTTACAAAAAAAAATTATTGGACATTTGGGTTTGTACTCACTACTAGTTGTCATTTTGATCGTAGATTATAAACTCTTTCTACATTAAGTTAGGATACATTTTTGAATACTTGTTACAGTACCCTAGGTTTAAGGATTTGACAAGGAAAAGCATTTGAAAGTATAGTTTAAATGTATGTTATAGTCTTTTGTGGATCATTTGGTATTTCCCATTATCTTGCATTTGAGTTTTTTCTGCATATTTGCTAAGGAATATTGTCATGAAATATTATAAGACACCCTACTGTTTGGAAGCCACTAGCATACCACCCTCCATATTATAATTATCTAGTTGTTCTACCCTATCCTAACCTACAAATAATACACCTTGTTTCATACTATAAGTGTTATTTGCCTTGTGAATGCATAAGATCTTGCATATTTTAAATGTGTTTGTAGTTTGTGTTTTAATTTCTAGCACTGTGGTCTTTTATTCAACCCTTTTGCTATTGAATATTCTATAGGATTAATATTACAGTCACTTTCCCATCTATATTTAGTAAATTTTATATGACTTAGAGCATTTGTACATTTTGTGTGACAACCCTTCACAGGTGAAGTGTGAAAACTTGGTTATGCCCTGGTCATATTTGTTCTTTGTGCCAATAATCCCCATGGAGGTTGAGTTGTAAAATCTCTCCATTTGAGAAAGATAACCCATAGGTCCTCTCACCTTAGTAAGGTAGATCCAGATGTAGTGGGGAGCTAACCATACCCTTTTTAGGTGCCTCTCAGTCATTTTCTCTATTCAGTTTATTCTTGGTGTGAAACCCTCCCCTAGCTATAATGTCATTCTAATGGGTTTTTCACCTTTGGTTTCCATTTTTTTCAATTGTGTAAGGCCAAACAAAAGAGTTGTACAAATGGGAACTAACATTGTCTTCTTTAGTATAGAAGCTCTTCTTATTCTTAAATGACTTCTCACCTTCATACTTTCTGAAACTCTTCTTACTTTTATCAGACTTATTATAAGATCCCCTCCGATCAGGTACCAAAAAAATGTACCATATTTTTATTATATATATATATATATATATATATATATATAATTTACCCAAAAAGGTATTCTTAGTTATCTTTCATTAATTCAACAAAGTATAAATCCTCACGGTTCATTGAGTTAGTATTTACATAGAGCACAACAACAAACCTTAGAGTAACATGTGACACTAAATGTTCACTAACTAAGTAGTGACATTAGAAAAATATAAAATCACATGCCAAGCATAGAAATCAATTCAAATGGTCACAAGTATTATTATTCAATCAAGCCAACCCTAACCTAGCCTAAAGACCTAGACTTGATTCCCAACCACAACTTGGGCAGCCTACATATTTGCTCCTTAGAATCAGGGTTCGATATAGTTCTCCTTTCACTTGTGATGGTATCCTCCATGAGATGTCATCATTAAAATAGGTTGGCACTCTAAGACGAGTAGGGAACAAACTATTCATAGCATAGAAAATCTTTTAAATTTATAGCCATCAATCCTATGACTATATGACACACTCAAGTCACTTATGGCATAACACCTTATTAATCAAAGATTATGTGCTTACCCAAGAACTCTCACATAATAACCTAGATAATAGCAATGATGAAGGAATTCACATTATTTGATCCATAGAAAATCACCTCAATAATGTTTCACATTTATCAAGAGATGGATAAAACACTAAACATTCACTCTATGGATAAGTTTTATAGGATTTAAATGATTATACACGTGATCCATGAATTTAATTAGATACTCATAAATGTCATACTAAGTAAAACATATTAGGGTTAGTTTCCTATGCCTACCCTCACTCCCCAAGCTTCCATACATATCTATGATGTCACTTACATGCATAAAATTAGGGCTAGATGTAATTCTCCAAAACTACTAAAGGTATAAATGCTTCCTCAAAATTATTCTCACATGAGTGCATACAAGTAAGTAGGTATAATTACACTCCTTAATTATAGATAGAAGACTCAATAATATTTACAACCATATCACTCACATAAAAATATGTATAAGCTAGGACTAGTGATGTCCACCATCACTCTTGTGTCCTCATATACTGCCACACTATGGACTTTAACCACATACAAAAAGGGTTTCAAATAGTTTGTCACTTGGACCAATATATTTTAATAAAACCACTAAGTAATTCCAAACCATAACACCATATTTAAAGGTATAATATCTTCATAAGTGAGACTGTATTTTATTTGATTAAATACTTCACTAGTTTACTCTTTTGTGAAGAATTTAATATAATTTAAAGGTGTAACAACATGATATTGGATGTACCAATTTTCACTAGAATTCTTATTAATCAAATTTCAATCACATATATTGATGTTATTTTATTTAAATAGTGCATTCCCTTAAAACTTAAATTAACCAAAAAGTGGTCCAAATTCAAGCTTGGATTAATAAATACATACTCCTCAAAGTCTCAATATGTACATAAGCCTTAACATTTCATACATGTCATCATAAGGATTATCTATGTCATGGTATTATATTCCTTTCTAGAATTCAACTTAGATTTCGCCCTAAGTATCAAAATTTACCACTTTTAGTTATCACCTTATAAGTACCAATCATCCACTATTCAATAGTTAGGATGAATATTTCTATATATTCTCTTGTTAAATTGTTATAATCTATTGTAATGTACCATAAGTGTTTAGGATTAAATTTCAAGGTTAATTAAATTATGGTAAAACTATTACTGGCAACCAAAGTAAATCTTTGTGTATATATTTTACACTTATAGTAAAGGCTCATTGTGAACTAAATCCTCTAATTACCACCTTCTTTTCAGTTAGATAACCTTTGTAATCTCCATATAATTATTTAAATTAACATAGCATTATATAAAATTCCATCTAGTGTTATAGGCTTTATAGATCATTTGATAGTCTACATTAACATTATTTACTCCATAAGAATTCTTAATATTTAATTTTTTATCAATGTTTGCTACTAGATGGAGTCCTTATTCTTATACAAATTTGGTCTCATAGACATTATTAAAATATTTCATTCATTCAACCATAGTAGTGATGCAATATAATAAAAACTTTCATGTCAATTGAATAATTCAAATGAAATAAAATATAGAATAATTTAAATAGTTTTACTAGAATAAAACTAGACTTATAATGATGTTTGGTTCAATGGATTTCAAATATATATATATACATTTTAATTTAAAAATATCTATATATATATATATATATATATATATATATATATATATATATATATATATATATATATATATATATATATATATATATATATATATATATATATATATCATATATTATTTTAAAAAGAATATATGTGTATATATATAATTATTCTTTTATAGTGAAGAATGATGAAGAATCTAAAATTTCATTATCAAATGTGTTGTTCCCAAAATCCGTCACTTGTTTTTGTGGAAAACATGTCAACTATTTCGGTTCTGTAGGCCAAAATGGTCTCTTTCTTTCTCAAAATGTTCTGAGCAATCAAGTTATTCAATCGCACAAGCCTTTTTAGCTAAAGAAATCACAGGTTTAAAAAGTGGGCTTTCACAAGGAGAAATCTCAAAACACTTAAGGCATTTCCTAAAAAATTGTAAGAATGGTTCAATGCCAAGGTTCAATCAAAAAGGTTCAACGATGGGGTTTAATGATATGGAATAAACCTTTGAACCATTGAACTCCACCTCTGAAAGGTTCAAAGAGTTCAAAGGTTCAAAGGTTCAATGAGTTCAAAGCTTCAACGCGTTCAAAGAGTTAAAGGTTCGAGTGGAAGGTTCAAGCGAATGGTTCAAACAGAAGATTCTAAAAAAAAGGTTCAACTGAATGGTGTAAATAATTGGTTCAATGACACCTTAAAATCATAAAGAAGACTAATTGAATGCGACTCTTTACAAAACATTGAACTGCCAAACTACCGAACCGATTGAACTTTGAACTGTTGAACCTTGAACCATTGAACTCTGAAAGGTTCAAGGTTCAAAGTGGTTCAAGAAACTAGTGACATCTCCACAGACGTAAAATTTAAGGTAATGGAATAATCATTGATTTTCAAATAATGCAGACCTGAATACAAACTCAACTATCCACTGAGAAAGGAGCTGAAGAAGCCAGCAAAAGGCGAGAAGATAGCCCCAAGAGCTCAGATCAACAGAAAGAGACAAAATATAGCAAGGAAAGAGGGAATCAAACAAATAATCCAGAAGCATCAGTGGAAGAGTTATTCTAGTAGGTGGAACAGTCCACCAGGTAGATATCAGAGAGTGCAAGCATTCAATGGCATGGCTTATTTTTCTTTATTTGAGTAAAGATGAGTGGATAGTCATGTGAGTATCATGAAGAGGAGTGGCCTTACCTTTCAGAAGATCAGGTGACCCATGCTTTGGAGAAGACATTTTAGATGATTTAGACTGTCAAAATTTAAGGCCGATGACTTGTTCCAGCATGGCCCCTGCATAGAACTTCCTCTTCCCAATGCATTCAATGTAGCATGGGCCATTTCATGAAAACAAGAACCAAAGTCTTTCTTTGGAGGCTATATATTGTAATCTCTCAATTTGTAGAAGGGAGATCTCTCTATTATTAGAATCAAAACTCTACCCAAATTGAAAGGCATTCTTGAGACTTTGAGCTCAGACTGTTAAATCATATGTTATCAAGTGAATGAGAAAGCAAGTGACCTTTCAGACTTTGTGTTGAAATAGCTTGTATTATCTAGGAAATCATTCTTATGTCTTTTTCCTAAATATAGTCTTGTCCATTTAATCAAATAAGCAAAATAAGTGGAAAGAATCTGAAAAATCTCTTAAAGTCAACTATGGGAGACTTTGTGCTGCCATAATTGTCTTTAGTCTATCTGTTTTATGTTTCAAGATATTGGAGAAACTTTGAGCACCCCTTATCCTTCATAATATTTTACTCTATTGTAGTTTTCATTGGGGAATTTGTGCTACACTTCATACTACTGTGTTACTTTGTCCTAAATCAGTAGGAAAAATAATCAAAGACTTTGTGTTTTTATGGGTTTCTTGCAGATCCAGTTACTACCCAAGAAGGATTCCTATTATTTGTTGAACATCATTTTTGAAAAAAGAGAAATGCCTTCAATAATTACACAAGAATTCTCCTTTATTTTATGAACATCATCTCTAAAAAAAGAGAGATGGATGGTATGATTTCACCCCTAAGTCTATTTTCAATTTATACTAGTATATTATAGTTTATAGGGAACCTCCCCTTACTGAGAGGAGAGATTTATCTCATTATGCTATGGTAACCACACCCATTTTTCCATATAAATCTCATTGTTTTATGGTTGATATACCTATTTTGTCATCAGTTAGTTGATGACAAAATATTCACCCAACATTTTTTGGTGACTCCGCTGGGGAAGAACGCGTAATTTGAAAGTTTAAGCTTAAAATTGAAGCATTTCCAATTCTTTTCCATTCTACACTCTAGCAAATCCATGGTATACATGAAGCCAGAGAGCTCAAGATATTGTTGATCCTATGTTCAAGTTTGTGTAGCAAAATAATTTTGACCTTTCTCCTCCAAAATCTCGCCTTTAGCGAACCAAAAGTTTTCCTCCTATAGACGTTAGGTCCCCAAAACCCAACAAAGTTTCTCTTTCCTCTACTAGCAGAGCTTTGTCTATACATACCCTACATAGGTTCATTATACCTCCTTTTAATCATCATATCATGGCAGCCAAAGGCCCTTGGGATAACACCTTTGGCCCCCTAAATCTAACCCCACCTTTACATGAACTACCCTATAGTTCAAGAAAGAATTTTCCCAAGTTTTGTGGTGATGGGAGAGTTCATCCTAATGAGAATATTGCAGCTTTATGCATAGCCTATGGTGTGATAGGCATTGAATTTGAAGATATAATGATCAAGTTATTTGTGAAAACATTTCAAGGCACTACCATAGACTATTTTTATCATCTGCAAACACAAATAGTAACTGACTAAAACACTTTCAAGGCCAAGTTTGAGGCTAAGTTTAAACCCACAAAAGATGCACATGCCCTGTTAGCCTAGCTCACGCAAATGAAGAAGGAGCCTCATGAACCCATGTGAGACTTCACTGCTAAATTTGACAAGCTAAGGAACAAGATTCCTATAATTGCTCAGTCGATGCCAAAAAATCTTAAATGCTTCTTCATCAGTTCTCAGCTTCCTGAAGTGAGTTTTCTGTTGAGGCAGGCTGGCCACATAGATCTTGTTGTATCTCAAATTTTGGCCACTGAGGTTTAAGATGATCTTATCTTGGTAGGAAAGATAAGAAGATATCCTAACAAAAATAAATCTTCTTCATCTTCTAAAAATTTCTCTACATGCACCACTGATCCTATGGTGTAAAAGCTAGCAAATGAATTGCTAGCTCTAAAAAAGCAAATGGCACAAGGGATGTCTACCCCTCCTTCTTATCAGGATATACCAAGGAGGATGTTTCCCAACCAGTCATATCAAGGCAATGCTGCTAGGAATCAAGGGCAACTAAATCATCTCCCTCCCCCATAGGGGAAGCTTGCCATTGAAGCAGCACCGACTAAATCAGCAATTGGTTATCATGAAGCTGAACATGATTTCTATTTCCAACCTAAGTTGGACCAAGAAGATGATGCTAATCTCTTTGCAGAAGGCCAAGAAGAATTAGATAGCGACTCCAACATTGGTTTTCTAAATTACTAGGATGAAGCTATAAGTAAGAGAGAAATGTTTGATGGATCATATGTTATTTTTACTAGGTCCTAGAACCAGTCAACTCAACAAGTTGATAAGGGAAAAATAGGGGAAGAATCTTGACTAATAATTTTAATTGTTAAACGGGGGACTTCACTGCCTTTCCAATCAAAGGACCCAGTGATCAATAAAAAAGTAAGCACCTCAAACAACCCTACACCTTCTGCTTCAATTTATCAGACTAGTACCACACCCAATAAAACCTAGAATGATGGAATTCCTTCCTCTATTTCTATTTCATTTTAGTTATTTGACATAATTGATCATACTATAAAGACCAAGATCCAAATTTTTGAGTTTGAATACCTATAAGCCAACCCTGAGCAATTAGATAGGCTAGTTGAATGCATCAAGAACAAAATCGTCCCTATAGGATAAGATGTTTCAAAGGTAAATCATGATCCCCCAAAGAACACATCCACTTGAAATAATCTTATCATTACTCCACATATTTCCCTTAGGAAGATAGAACCTTTCTATGTTTCCCTATAGATAAATGGTCATAAGCTGAACAACTGCATCATAGACTCTGGCACCTCTGACAATGTGATGCCTGCCAAGGTGGCAGACTCTCTCGGTCTCATTCTGACTAAAAATTTTGGGATATGTTTCTCCATGGAAAATAAGAAAGTGCCACTTTTGGGATAGATCAAAGATGCCCAATTTGCATTTGTAGCCTTCCCAAAAAAAAGGATTAAAATGACAGTCTTGGTGGTTGACATTCCAGCTTCCTATGGCATTTTGCTTGGATGAAATTTTTACAAGGATGTTGGTGGAGAATTGAACATGGACCTGTCTAAGGTGAGGATACCTATCAAGGGCATCATGTAAAGGTTGATTCTTGAGAAGGAGTCAAAATACATTGTCACCCAAACATCAGCCCCTGAAGCTCAAATTCTATTTGAATCCTCATGAATGGGTAACTATTTTATGTCCATAGAAGATATTTCTATTTCATCAAATGAAAGTCTTATAAGTGACAATCCAAAAAATTTAGATAAGACATCAAAAGAATTAGTGGAACATAGTTCAGATAAAAAATGACCTTCCCTCCCTAATGAAGAGAAGTCTGAAAGGAGATCAAATTCTAATGATGTCTAGATTCTAGAAAATGATGACAGCAATTTTTCTACCAATTCTAGAGCTAGAATTATTTTGATATCTCCATAAAGAGATATTTTCCCCTATTCATATAAGTTGTAATTTAGCAATACCAACAACATCACTGAGTATGAATCTTTGTTTCTCAAATTGAAAGGTACTCAAGCTAAAGATGTTAAGCTTCTTCACGCCCGAGGAGATGCTGAACTGGTGGTTTGTCAGGTGAGGAACATGTATCAAACCAAAAATGAAATATTATGACATTATCACAATTTGGTGTGGGACTACCTTGAAATTTTTGAGGCTTTCAGTATTTTTGTGGTGCCCAGAGAATTCAACAATCGAGCAAATTCCTTGGCCATCTCTACAACTCTCATGGTTCCTCACCAAGATTTTAAAGGGAACAAGTACACTATTTAGTTGATCTTTTGACCAAGTGTACCTGATAATGCTGACCATCAATAAGTGTTTAATGGTGACAACTAAATCATTGATTTTTTGGAATAGATGGATAGCTTTGAGGAGATTTATTTTGAAGGCAATGAATCTCTGCCATGAGAATCAGCTCCCAAAACAAATTTAAAAATTGGTGAAGAGTTCCTTTAGCTCAAAGGGAATAAAATTCCCAAAGGGTTAGTTTCTCTTGAGAAGCTATTCAATAAGCATGATAGGTTTATCAAGAAGCAACAAATGGATTCAAGTTCCTCCAAAGATTTTGATCAAATAAATTTGAGTACAGAAGATAATCCCAAAATGGTCAACATCGGGAATTGTTGCACTCCTGATGAAAAACTCAAATTCATTACTCTACTTTGCCATTACATTGATGTTTTAGCATACTCTTATGATAATCTAAAATCTCTCAAGCCTAAAGAAATTTGGCACAAAATTCCTCTCAAGGTTGGGTCATTGCCTCACAAGTAGAAACGAAGGTAGTACAACCCTAGGATATTATGTACTATTCTTTCTGAGATCCATAAAATGTTAAATGCGAGGATAATTTTTCCAATTCATCATTCCACCTGGATTGCAAACATAGTCCCTATGAGAAAAAAGAATGGAGAAATTTGCCTCTGTGTTGATTTCAAAAATCTAAATCAATCCTCTTTAAAAGACAACTACCCCTACCCATCATGGATCAACTACTGCAGACAGTGACTAGCTCAGAGATGTTATCAATGTTAGATGGTTTTTTGGGATATAATCAAGTGGAGGTTGGTGAAGTAGACTAATATAAGACCACTTTCACTACACCTTGGAGCACTTTTGCATATCGTAGAATGTCTTTTGTTTTGATCAATGTTGGCACCACCTTCTAGAGAGTGATGTATCTTGCCTTCAAAAATGAAATAGAGAAGTTAATTGTGGTATATCTTGATGACTTGACCATCTTTTCCAAACATCATCCTGATTGTGTGCATCATTTACAACAAGTGTTGGAACAATGTTGACAAAATGGCATTTCTTTCAATCTTAAGAAATTAGTTTTTGGAGTTACAGAAGGGAAACTTCTCAGTCACATTATATCCTGAGAAGGCATAAAGATCAACCCAGAAAGAGTCAAATCCATCCAAGAGCTTGATCTTCCTACTAGTAAGACTACAGTCCATTCTTTCTTTGGAAAGGTGAATTTTCTATGAAGGTTCATTCCTGAATTCGCAGAGAAGACTCACCACATTATCAACATGATGAATGGTAAAGCTACTTTTCACTAGACTGAAGAAATCAAGTCAACATTTCAAGATATCAAGGAAGCTATCACCCATGCCCCAATCTTGGTTTGTCCAAATTATACCAAAGACTTTATAATATATAGCTATACTTTTGAACACATGCTTTCATCCATTTTCATTCAGCAGAACAAAGAAGGTGTGGAGTCCCCCATATCTTTCATGAGTTGTCCTCTCAAAGCTCATGAGCTAAAATATTCGAACATGGAAAAGCATACTTATGTTATGGTTAAGGTGGTAAAATACTTCCATTTTTACATCTTGAACTCACACACTATTGCTCTGATTCCTGATACAATAGTAAAGTCCATTCTAACTCAACAGGAGTTTGGAACTAAAAGGGGCAATTAGATTGCTAAAATCTAGGAGTTTGATCTTGTTATCAAACTTTCAAATCTTGTGTAGGAAAGAGGTCTCTACCAATTAATTATTGATAATATACCAGAGGAAGCAGGGCATGAAGAAATAGAGGTTGAGGACATGCCTAAAATTCTCTTTGTCACCACCACAAATGAGTGGTATTCTAATATCACTCATTTCCTTACCTATGGTGAGTGTCCTACCCACCTATCTTGTAAAAAAAGAGGACTGTTAAGTTGAAAGCTGCTAACTTTGTCATGTGGGACAACGGTTTGTACAAGAGGAGCCTTAATGGGGTATTTCTTCGTTGCATGGATAAAGTGCAACAGAGCAAAATTTTGGAGTCTTTCCACAATTTGGCTTGTGGAGGACTTTTTTTGCAGTTGTGACTACCCATAAGATTCTACGAGCTAGGTACTATTAACCTATTCTATTTTGAGATTCATACACTTTGGTGCGTAGATGTGAGTTGTGTCAATAGTTCATTGGAAAACCCAAGTTGGTTGCATTACCTCTTAATTAGGTGGTGATCGAAGAGCCATTTCAACAATGGGGTATTGACTTCATTGGCATTGTAAACCCATCCTCGAGTGCTAGACATGACTATGTTCTCATAGCCACAGACTATTTTACCAAGTGGGTGGAATCCATTCTAGTCAAGAATGCTAATTCAGAAGTGGTATGTAATTTCCTCAAGAAAAATATTATTTTCCAGTTTGGAGTCCCAACCAAGATTGTAATAGACAATGCAGCCCATTTCTCTTCTCATGAGGTTACCCAATTCTGCTACTATTATGGGATTATCCTCTCCCACTCTTTTGACTATTATCCATAAGGAAATGGTCAAGTAGAATCAAGCAACAAAAACTTGGTGACCATTATTAGGAAGTTGGTAGATGACAATCAGAGAACCTGGCATAAAGCATTATCTGACACTTTATGGGTAGATAGGATTACACCCAAAAGGGCTATAGGTATGTCACCATTTCAACTTATGTATGGTTTGAATGCAGAGATACCAATCACCCTAGAACTACTAGTACAGAAGTTGGCAAAGGTAGTTGAAGATCAAACATTTGAAGATTCCATCGATAAGAGGATCATGTACTTGACTGAACTAAATGAGCAACGAACTATGGTGTTGGACCGTATTACTGCACATCAAAATTAGGTGAATAAACTTTTTGACCAGAAAGCAAGGATTCATGATTTTCAAATTAGAGATAAAGTCTTGTTATGGGACAAGAGAAAAGAACCAAAAGGAATGCACGAAAAAATTGATTCTTTGTGGAGAGGTCCATTTACCATTCATCAAGTCTGTGGTGAAAATATTTTCTTGCTGAAATATCAAGATGGAATGTCATTTTCACTACCTCATAGTGGGCAGCATCTGAAGCACTTCAATCCTTGAAGTATCAGATAAGTCCAATTGTACATTTGTATAGTCTTTATTTGTTTTACATTATTTGTTTAGTTTTTGGCATCTTTCTCTTTTTGGATGGCATGACTCCGTAGCCCAATGGCATAGATGAAGGCACTTAGAGTCTAGCTTCTACTCCCTTCGATTGTTTCAAAATACAATCGATGGAAGTTTTCCAATTGGAGCCAGTTATTATTCCCAAAATTTGTCACTTGTTTTTGTAGACAACTTGTCAACCATTTTGGTCCTACAGGCCAAAATGGTCTCTTTCTCTCTCAAAATATTTTGAGCAGTCAAGTTATTCAATCGCATAAGCCTTTTCAGCTAAGGAAATTGCAGGTTCAAAAGGCGGGCTTTCATAAGGAGAAAGCTCAAAACACTTAAGGTATTTCTTAAAAAATTATAAGAATGGTTCAATGCCAAGGTTTAATAAAAAAGGTTCAATGGTGGGGTTCAATGATATGGAATGAACCTTTGAACTATTGAACCATTGAACTCTGCCTCTGAAAGGTTTAAAGAGTTCAAAGGTTCAAAGGTTCAATGAGTTCAAAGCTTCAATGCATTCAAAGAGTTAAAGGTTCGAGCAGAAGGTTTGAGCGAATGGTTCAAACAGAAGATTCCAAAAAAAAAGGTTCAACCAAATGGTGCAAACAATTGGTTCAACAACACTTTAAACTCATAAAGAAGACTAAGTGAACGTGGCTCTTTACAAAACATTGAACCGCCAAACTGCCGAACCGATTGAAATTTGAACCATTGAACATTGAACCATTAAACTCCAAAAGGTTTAAAGGTTCAAAGTGGTTAAAGTGACCAGTGACATCCTAGCAGATGTTAAATTTAGGGTAATGGAATAACCATTGATTTTCAAATAACGTAGATCTGAAGACAAACTCAGCTATCTACTGAGAAAGGAGCTGAAGAAGCCAAAAAAAGGTGAGAAGATATCCCTAAGAGCTTAGATCAATAGAAAGAGACAAGATATAGCAAGGAAAGAGGGAATCAAATAGATAATCCAGAAGCATTGGTAGAAGAGTTATTCTAGTAGGTGAAACAGTCCACTAGGTAGATATCAGAGAGTGCAAGCATTCAATGGCATGGCCTGTTTTTCTTCATTTGAGTAAAGATGAGTAGACAGTCATGTGAGTATCATAAAGAGGAGTGGCCTTACCTTTCAGAAGATCAGGTGACCCATGCTTTGGAGAAGACATTTTAGATGATTTAGAATGCCAAAATTTAAGGTTGATGACCTGTTCCAGCATGGCCCCTGCATAGAACTTCCTCTTCCCAATGCATTCAATGCAGCATGAGCCATTTCATGAAAATAAGTGCCAAAGTCTTTCTTTGGAGGCTATATATTTTAATCTCTTTATTTTTAGAAGGGAGATCTCTCTATTATTAGAAGTGAAACTCTGCCCAAATTGAAAGGCATTCTTGAGACTTTGAGCTCAAACTGTTAATCATATGTTATCGATTGAATGAGAAAGCAAGTGACCTTTCAGACTTTGAGTTGAAATAGCTTGTGTTATCTAGGAAATCATTCTTATGTCTTTTTTCCTAAATACAGTCATGTCCATTTAATCAAATAAGTAGAACAAGTGGAAATAATCTGAAAGATGTCCTGAAGTCGACTGTGGGAGACTTTGTGATGCCATAATTGTCTTTAGTCTGTGTGTTTTATGTTTTAGGATATTGGAGAGACTTTGAGCTCACCTTATACTTTTTAATATTATACTCTATTGTATTATTTAGTGGGGACTTTGTGTTGCACTTCATACTACTATGTTACTTTGTCTTAAATCAGTACGAGAAACAATGAAAGACTTTGTGCTTTCATGGGTTTCTTGTGGATCCAGTTACTACCCAAGAAAGATTCTTGTTGTTTGTTGAACATCATTTCTAAAAGAAGAGAAATGCCTTCAGTAATTACAAAAGAATTTTCCTTTATTTTTTGAACATCATCTCTAAAAAAAGAGAGATGGATGGTATGATTTCACCCCTGAATCTATTTTCAGTTTATACTAGTATATTATAGTTTATAGGGAACCTCCCCTTGCTGAGAGGAGAGATTTATCTCATTATGTTGTGCTAACCACACCCATTTTATTTTATAAATCTGATTGTGTTGTGGTTGATATACCCATTTTGTCGTCAGTTAGTTGATGACAAAATATTCACCCAACAAAATGCAAGACACCAGGCAATACAAAATTCTATGATGATGCCTTCTATAGAATAAAAATTATGCCTTATCCCTCTATGTTATAACTATTAAAATATATTTCCAATGCTTATTTATAATACAAAAACCAATTTATTCCTTGATTAATATTAACTATAACTGCATCATCATTATGTCACATACTAGCAAAGCAAGGAATGTTTAAAAACTCACTGTAATGCAACAATCAGATTTCAACCATTGACCGAGTAGGAAGAATAACTATAAAATAAATTATCACTAAAATTAGGCTAACCTTCTTGTTCCTCAATGAAATTTTAAGATTTAAAAAGTTCTAAAAAACTTGTTTCAGGACACATCAAACCCATAAATGGTTTGAATAAATTATGTCTCAATTGAGAGTAGCATGTCCATTTCCACTCAAGTTTAAATAATAATTACCAGGTGGAACGTGGGCCAAGTGAGAAAGCAACCTATTATTTCACCCATTGAAATCAACATTAGGTCATTAATTTATAAAACAAGTTAGTTCCAATAGATGGATGCCATTGAATGTGTTCTTATCTTCACCTAGAATTATCCTACTATGGCTTGATGGAATCATTGTAGATACCAAAGGCATTCCATAAGAACAAGTTGCTTCTACATGATGCTACTAGGAGTATTCCCTTTACTATGTCTCAAAAATAGTAATAATAGTATTATAAGCAAATAAAAATGAGATCATAGAGATTCAAATATTTTGTTTAGTTTTATCACACCAAAAGACAAGGAGATATTAAAATCTTATGTTTAATATTGAGTACTCTCACCATCAATTAATACCACCCCTAGCTGTAAACTCAAGATTTTTTCTCCTAAAATGGATATCTTTATCTTTTAACCACTTTCCATGTGTGTCCTACACAGAATACGAAAAATCCTACACACTTATCTAATTGTACTCTATGCTAGAACAAGGCTGAAACATTTCTAAGTTTGTATTTTAGTGGATGAAAATGAGGAATACCACCAAACAAGAATCAAGACTATACTAGTCTACACTTACCCCACAATACTAACTACACATACTACTCCTACAACCACATAACTCCAATCATAATAAGATAGTAAAACACTAGATAATATTACAATGTATTCCTAATTCTTACTACCATCTAACATTATTAAAATATGTTGCTAATAAGTTGTTACGATAATCGTCTATCTTATTTACTAGGAAGACAACATATAGAAATAACATTAAAGGAAAATTATTTGAAGGTTCATTATCCAGTCAGTGTTGAACATATAAAGATAATATTATAAATCATCCACTACTTAGCAATAATTACATTCTACATAGATGTACCCAAATAGTCACAACTACAAGACTGGTTTTTAAAATGTTTAAATGGATCTCATTTCCATTTGAACATACTTTGGGGAAATGAGTCCCTAATTGTTAAGGCATAATGAATGCAAAATTATGGAGTATTCAGTCCAAATAATTATGGACATAATGGAGATCTAGGTGTATTGATTTATAATAGAAAAGTAAATTAATTTAATAGAACGTGCAGGTGTAAAGATAGTTTGTCTAATATTAATTTTACCAATTATCAAAGCATTTATCTCCAAAGCTTTTATGTTATGAATCATTTTCTATAATAAGTCTAAATAAACTACTTCTATGGATAGTTTTTAAATAGATCAACTGATATATATATATTAAAACTGTATAAGTTTAAAAAGGCTTCAATTTTGACAATACAAATTAGGATGTGCACTAGCATAATATTCTCAAATCATGTACTAGATATGCACTTGTCACAAGTAAAAAAATATCAACAAATAAAAAATACATGTATTACAAGCTAACCATCCACAAAACTCATGTACAAACCTAAAGAAGAGGTTAAATTGGAGATCAAATTGCCTGACAAAACTCTCCTCTCTTTCTAAGTCCTACCTCTTTCTCCATAAATGTCCCTGGATTGAGGTTTTGTCCATGGTTTCATGTAAATATTGTACCTTCCCAAAATTCATGTCCATCTCCTTCAAAATGTATTGGCTTCTACCCCAAATAATAATGTCCTTTTTTTCCAAGAAAATCTCATTATATATAAATTAAAATTCCTCCTCATATTTGTTTGTTCATTTAACTCATTTCATCATCTATTTGTGCTGAATTTATTTGTAGAGTAGTAGGTTGAAAAATGTTGGTCCCCCAATATATCTCTCCATATCTCTAGGTTACAAACTATACGTTAAATAATTCCCCCTCCACTTACACCATCTATTCCACTTGGTATTATCCCCTCGATAGTAATGAATGTCTCCTTTATAATGATAAAAAGTATCCTCCATTACCAATGTGGATATACCACACGTATTGTTTATTATTTTAGATCCGTCAAAAGGGGACATGACCATGTGATGCACAATGCCAACTTTTTAAACAAACATCAATGCCCTCTGCACTATTCAACTTTTATCTACCACCAACATCTCAATATGCTAACTAATGCCACACCAAACTCCTCCAATTACAATTATTTATAATAAATCAATTAAATAAATGAAGAGTTAATTTGTATTTTATTTTAATAACTTGACCTTACTTCATTTAACATTTGTTGGAATAAATGAAGAGGTATGTAAAATACTTACATCATTATTACAGATATAACAACATCGAAGATACTACCACCCAGATGAATTCTCTTTAGAATTCACTTTCAATATTTTGATTATTGGGTAAAAAGAGAAAACAATATATATTTTTTCATAAAATACCCACATCAACATCTACAAAGCTATACAGCTTAAGTTGACAGAGGAACACAAGCTCAAGGTAAATAATGACTCTAAATAATAGTTCTTTAGATTTATTAGATTGCATTAATGCCAACAAGGTATTCTACTCAAAATGCATGCACATGTATGATAACCAATCCATCATGAATGACATGTATTCCATCATCAAGAAAGGAGCAAAAGCTCATCGATAGGGTGTCACTGATAAGTGCCCTAAAACCCAGCATAGAAAAATGGGATATTACACTTATAATATTTTCTATCATCTCCATCATGTTCTTCATTATGTTCATATTTATCCTTGTTAGTACACTTGGTTGCAAAGTGAACAATATTTTCATATTTAAAACATTTGAAGGATAACTTACCCTTGTACTTTACTGATCGAAATTTCAACTTCCTAGCAAATATAGATATGAGTTCATCATCATCAAAATATGAACATACCTCATCTTTGTCCTTCTTGGCCTTTGACTTTTTTTCTACTTTGAAAGTTTCTTCATTCTTGGGAGGTCTTCCTTCATTTGATCTCATCTCATAGGCAATCAATGTGTCATGAAACCTATCCATCTCTAAGTTGTCCAAATCTTACATCTCTTTACTGCATATACTTTAGAGTCAAATCTAGAATTTAGTGATCTCAATACCTTTTGGACAATATTAGATTCTTTCATTTCTTCTCCTAGTCCTCTAATGATGTTGATAACTTCATAAACTCTTAACAGATAGGATGCAATGGATTCATCTTATTTCATCCTTAAGCTTTCAAACTATCTTTTGTGGGTCTATAACTTGTCCATCTTCACCTAGTTGTATCTTTCATATATGGTCTTCAATTTATCCCATATATCTTTGGTTGAAACATAATGCATTACTTTTTCTAGCTCTGCCTCTAATAAGCCACATAGAATGGCATTCATTACCTTAGATTCATTTTCACTAGCCTTCTTACCTACTACATTTGTTTATGGAATTGGGGGTGAAATATATCCATCCATAACTAATTTCTAAATATAATGTCCTTATGACATTATATGTATCTTCATTCTAGCATTTTAGAAGGCATGGTTAGATCCATTGAACAATGGAATCTTACTTGTAGAGAAACCTCATTGAGATTATTGACTAGTCATCCTTGCTTCTTAGGATATCCCTTAGGATGTCAAGTCTATTCCAAATGACCTAATATAATACTAAATATTAGAAACAAGATGACTAAGAAAGAGGGGTGAATCGGCATTCAAAAAACCTTTCATTCAATTCCACTTAAATATGTATGAACCATCTTAACATGCATGTAAAACTTAACAATCATAAGTAGAAAAACATAAGAGGATGAAACACATGAACACCACATATACATGTGAAACTCTCTTATGGTAGAAAACACACTGATGAAGCAAATGGAATACAGTCCTATAAGATAAACATTAATCTTTAGTTGAGAACCCACTCAACTTGGAGCACCAACCCCAATTTATCAAGCACCAACTTAATAGCCTTTAGTTAAGCACCAACTCAACAAAGAGAACTAAACCCTAATCTATTAAGTACCAAATTGATATTCATTAGCTAATCACCAACCCATAATTCACCAAGCACCCACTTGGCTTTAGTAAGTTCTAACTTGATAGGAGGATCCAACCCCCTAGATGACTCAGTACCAACTCAGCGACCTAATTTATTTGATCACCTTAAAAAAATACTTATTAATTCTACAATAGATTATTATCTAATCTTTCATCTCTTTTCTCTCTTTATTCCCTCTCAAACTATCATTTAGCCCTCTTCGTTCAAGTAAGCCTCTTCAATGCTTAATTAGGTCTTCTGACCTTGATATTCATTTGCATAACCTATGTTAGATAATCATGATATCTATGATGGTCCACATGTCCTCCTTCTACTCATAAATGATCTATATCATTCACTTATCCTATTATGATCTCACTCTCTACGCATCATCCAAGTACACCAAAATAGGCCTAACTACCTTATTTTTATATAAGTCACTTGATCATATCTTTCTAGGTCAACTACATATTCAAATAACTTAGGTTAGCCATGAATAGGTTAAATCATATTAAATTAACATGCCTTAATCATGAATCAATCACTACAATAGGTCAACCATATATCAATTAGCCCTTACTCCTATTTTAGGCTTATAGAGACCTAATATGTCTTCTCAACAATATGTTACCCTTTGATCTTTCTTGAAGCTTATCCAAACACCTCATATAGTTGTAAAACATCATAATCTAATCCAATAATCCTTATCCAGCTTCACTTTAGGTCTAACTACCACTTAAATCCTTTATCAAATCACTACTTATAAAATTCATATACATATACAAAATCTCTAACTTGAACAACTGAGGCATATACTCAATTTTTTCCAAACAACCATGGAAAAAAATTATATTTTTAGAATCATCATGACCTCAAGGTTATCACCAAATTCATCTAATTTTTAACTCAAGGTAAATAGGCTCAAATATCTCTTTCCAAGATGTTCACTCAAAAATACCAACTGACTCCAAAACATAGTTAAGGAAACATGAACATATGATACGTGATTAATTATCTTAAAGGGATTTCAATACATGAAAAAGATCTTATAAATTTCCCAGATAAATCTAAATCAATTATAACATGATCTCTAATGAAAATTATTGGTCTTATACACCAATTTACTAACCTTCTCTCTCAAAAACTCTACTCAATAAGATAAGCCAATTTGGCTTCAATGATTCAACTTCTTTCACAAACATCCAAGCTTATGCAAAGCATGGATAGGTCATTCAAGACCCAAAAAACAACATCATGTATTTCAATGCATTACTCTTTCATGAAAATACATCATGAAACATCTTCTTACTTCTACCTGAGTTTTACATAGTTTGCATCACTAGGTCTGTTAGTGACTAGCCAACTTTGATCATTAAATTTGCACATCTGAGATCTGAAACATGCATGCAATCAGAAATGCATCATGTTTATAAATAAATCATAACTTAGAGAAGATAGATAATACTTACACTTCTAATTGAGAATACATTTTTTTAGGTGGAATCATGACCAATATGGGGATCTATTATACTTGATTAAGGGATCACTTATCACAATACACCATGCTAAGGAGGGTTCTAAAGCCTCTAGTCTAACACAATAATTCTAAGGGGGTCCTAGGTTTAACATTTCACCTATGATAATAATAAAAAAGTAAATATAATCTAGTGCTCACAAAATTTTGTGACACAACATAAGAGGTTAGTAAATAATCAAAACATGTATAGGAGAATCTTAATTAAGCTAAGTATGAGTAAGACCCTAATACAAGGAATATGAAGAGTAATATAATTCTAATCCAATATTTATACTACTTCTATCTACTAAAGAGAGGATCAAAGTTAGAGAATACTTATCTGAATGTGAACCTATCGAGGCTCAATCTCTCCCTTGGCCAAAGGGGCTTCACAAGAGTTTGTTGTGGTTTGTAAGGATCACTAAGAAAGGATAAAGCATCTAAGACTTATCCACAAGACTAGATTCTCTAAGTAGAAACCCTAGGCTTACACTCCTCAAGTAGAATGGTGGAAGAGCATATTGTAAAGAAGCATGAGTGAATAATAACTCTTGATTGAATATTGAAATAATGATGAAATGATCTTGTTTTTATAGGTGGATATTTCCCTAAACCCTTCCAAAAATGTCAGCTGACAGGGTCAACCTAGTTGACCTTGTATAATTTTGGTCAATTATTCACTAGGTCCTGAGATAGGTTAGCCAAAGGTCAAACTAACTCCTAAGTGAAAATTACCCAAAATAGTACAGGATCGACCAAGTCAACCTAGTATAACCAACTAAAAAAAAGGGACAAAGGTGAAGAAAAGAAGGATGGAAAGTGGAAAAAGACTAGAGGAATTTTCAAAGGAGGATTAATATCTTAGGAAATGGTTTTAATAGTTTTTTGTATTGGTAATAATGTCGTAATAAGGAATAGCAATCTTGCAAAGCACCAATAGTCTACCCACTCCTTTCCCAGTGCACCCTTTAAGGCATGCACTCAAAGAGATTGAGTCTCAATGGGCTCCTGCAAGATGTAAAGCATCAGTATTTGATAAAATTTGAAAATATTATGTTTATACATATTCCCTAATCGAATTTCATCATGTGTCACTAAGGTAAAACATGGGATGATGCTTCGAGAAAAAATATGGGAACACATAATGTTGAGGCTAGGCTAAAAAAATGTTATAGTATTTTAAAGCATAAAATAAATGAAATTAAATGACTAAAATGTAAATAACTAAAAATTAAATGTGATGCGTACCTTGACTTACCTTTATCATAAGATGGTTGTCTATTATGTTGTTAGTTTTGATTATGGAGGGTGTAGAGACTATTTTTGACAAACCCAAAAATATAAAACTAAAGAGCAAAAACAAACAAATGTAGGAAATCCAAGATAGTTGGTGCTATGAGGATGGAATTTACTTGGTAATTTGGCAATCTGGGGTGACAAGTTATATGTTAGACCAAATGACCAAGCCAAAAACAAGAGTATATCGAGTAACCAAAAATTCAAGGCTATTAAAGATATAAAAAAACTCAAACAAGTAAACTTGAATTAAGAAAGGCAAAATCACCAAGTCAAACTAAGGATACATGTCAAAAATGATGGTAATAAAATGTATCAAATGGTAAAAGTATAAATAAAATGGTAAAACAAAATTGATGAGTGAGAAGTCACAAGTTAACTCACTCAACAATGGAAAAAGGTACAAAGTCAGGTATCTATAATATAAGGATAGTACAATGAAAAATAATAAAAGGAAAGTAAAATAAGTTTAGAAATTTAAATCTATGGTATAAATAAATTAATCCAAAGTTTCTCAAACATGTTGTTTTGATCTAAGGATAGATAAAACTAAAACAAAATAGTGCTAGCATGTTTTTAAGAGATGAAGAAGAAAGGAACAAAGAAGAAGAGAGAATATATTTGGAATCACAATTTGCATATTAGGGAGGGAAATGAAATGCGTGGAGGGGATAATGAAGTAAAAACCAAGGAATATGAAATTTTTATCGAATTCAAGACACTCAAATTAGGTTTTTCCAAACAAGAGGACTGTCGACCTTAAAGACTATGAAGAACTTATTTTAGCCACACAAGTCTTAGATCAATAAATGTAGTATATAGATCATCCCATGAAGGCTATATGCATGAAAATTAAAATTAACCGACATTTCCACAATGTGTTCCCCATTATTTAGGACCCTTTATAGATTCATCGGTCTACTAGGAAGATTAGGTACTTGCATGAGAAAATAGGTAGCACCATAAAGTTTGTTAAATTATCCTATTCCAATCCATTAGCTTACCATACCCCAATGGACCTCAAATATATACGAGGCCAACTGTGGAGTTTGAGATTTGATTAGAGATAGGATATATACTTTTAATCACATCTTTTAGTGTGATTTTGACTTTAAAATTTGTATGTTGACTTTTAGATATCATTGCCTTTTGTTTCAAATGATTTGGATTTTAACTTTCTTGATTGATTTTTCTATTCCCCTTCCATACAGATTTAAAAAAATAAACATGGGTGCTAAAGATGACTTTCAATTGAATAATTGAGACTTGGTTTCTAAAAGAGAGAACTTTAGATAGCATGGGGTCTAAGAGTCTCATAAATCTAGGTGAAATAAAAGTGTTATCTTGAATTTGACCTCGCTTTATCTAATGTGGAGTGAAAGGAAAGGAAATCAAGAGGAATGACATATGGAACAATTTGAATTATTTAAAATCACAAAAAAAGTGACAAAGGGAAAAAAAAGGGATATAATGACAGTAAAGTGTGATTCCTTATCATAAAAATGAGGGAAGTGGAGGAAAACATGCTAACATATATTATTGTTAAAATTCCATCTATCAAAAGAAAAAAAAGCTAAAGTTGAGAACAAGGATCAAAAACATATTTTTAGAAAAGGAATAACATGATGGTAATTTTATGAGGAAGGCCAGGTCTTATCCATGGTCTTACACTACAACTCATAAAAGAGAAACCCATGAGGGTGCCACAAAGCATGGAAAAATAATTGAGATAAGAGAAAGATGGTATTTATGAGGAAGACCGGGTCCTATCAATGGTTTTACAATACAACTCACAAAAAATAAGTCCAACAGATGCCAAAAAGTGTGAAAAAATAATAAAGATAAAGAAGACTATAGTACATCATGAGGAAGATTGGGTCCTATCCATGGTTTTACAATACAACTCATAAGAGAAAGGAGAAACCAAAAGACCAAAAAAGGAAGGACTTAAATGTTTGTAATAAGAAAGAACTTTTGCAAAGGGAGAGACCCATGTAAGTAACCTATAAAAAGTGTTAGATAGATGTAGATAAAAATCATGAAAAAAAGGAAATGTTTTAAGGCAAAGTACTTCTTAAGTAATTGTGTGTTGGTGGGCTCTTTGAAAACATGGCCTTCATTGGTTTGAAGGTGGTAGGTACTGGGACCAAGAATATCTTTGACCAAATAGGGTCCCCACCATTTTTGAGTGTATTTACCTTATTTATCATAGGTTTAGTCTAATTTAAGGACACTATCACCAACATTAAAAGTGTGGAATTTTACATATTTGTTATGTTGTTTGGCAATATGAGCCTTGTATTGGCGGTTATGTTGTAGACCAAAAGATGGAACTTATCAAGGAGATAAAGGGAATGAAGGTGAGATTTATACAATTATTCATTGGGAATTATACCATGAAGAGATGTAAAGAGAAGGAAGCTCAATTTCTAAATGAATAACTAACTCAAAACCATAGACTAGAGAGAATAGTGTTGCCCCAGTGGCAGTATGTATGCTAGTCAAATAGGCCCAAAGAGCAAGGTAAAGATGAATATACCAATTTGTGTTGGTTTCATGAATTGTATTTTGAAGTATTTTGTTGAGAATTATATTAGTGTCCCCAACTTGACCATTGCATTGTGGATGATAAGGCATGGAAAATTTGTGTTTAATCTTGAATTTAGCACAAAGATATTTAACATGTTTATTTTAGAAATTACCACCATTATCTAAAATGATAGTATAGGAAACACTAAAGTAGTAAATTATTTGATTAAGAATAAATTTATAAATGGTAAGACTAGTGACATTAACAAGGGGAATGGTTTCTACCCATTTGGTAACATATTCGGCAGTGATGATGATAAAAACATGCCAATCTTAGGAGTGAGGTCATTTGCCAATGAGATCAAACTCCATGTGAAAAATTTTCAAAGAGATTCAATGGTTTGAAGCTTAACAAGAAGTGAATGAAAGAGATCATCATGAATTTGACAAGGAGTACATGTTTAGTGAATTTGACCACATCCTTTTCAATAATAGGCCAAAAGTAACCCATACATAGGCATTTATGTGTTGTATCATGTTTGCTATAGTGGCCAACAAAAATTCCCCCATGTGCTTATTCAAGAAGAGGAGGGTCCTTGTCTTGCAAAACATAGTGGAGCAAGGTACCTTCAGCATTGTAAAAATAAAGGATGTTATGTTGAAATACATATTTGAAAGCTTATTTATAAATGTGTGTTTTTTCACGCAAGTCTAATTTAGGGGCATAAGTTTGATGTTCCAATAATTGAATAATGTCTTGATATCATAGGCTTTGTCAAATGGTAATATCCTCAATGTGTTAGATAAGTGAATCTAGTGGTTGAGTAGAAAATTGAGATTTTCTTATTTATATAAGAAAACTAAGATTAGAAAGAACTTGATGTGGATGAAAGAGAGATGTTGAAGAGGTAAGAGAATTAGCAATGTAATTTTGATCTCTAGGGAGAGGATCAATAGTGAAAGAGATGAAATCCTTAGCAAGAGTGGTTGTAATTTGATGATATGAAATGATATTTTTGCTTTTTCATTGATAACCACTATTGACTTGGTGGAAAATAAGATTAGAATCACCTAAATCATGTATATATTGAATGTCTAAGTCAAGAGTAGCTCTCATGCTTAATATTAGAGCTTCATACTCAGCCATATTTTTGGTGACATCAAATGTTAAGAGAAAAGCTAAAGGAATGATCTTGATAAGAAGACTTGTGAGAATACAACCTACCCCATCTCTTTAAAGGCATTTATCACCATCAAAGTGAAGGGTCTAAATATACTCATGTAAGTCAACATTAATTTATAGAAGATCCTCAATAACTAATTTAGGTTAGTAGTATTGGAGGAAAGAGAAGATTAGTCAAGATTATTTTCCTCAAGATCAATAATAAAGTTATGAAAATAATCTTTAAGATAAATAGATTGATTAAGACCTTAAATATAGAGGATATTATCATCTAGAAGACTATCTTGAAGGGGAGAAGTAGATGGAATGAGAGTTATGGCAAGTTGATCATTTATGACTTGGCCTTTGACAGCTTTTTGAGTGATGTTGCAAAGATCAAATTTTATAAAGAGGATCATCCATTTGCCAATTATATCTCTAGGAAGAAAGGCTTTGAAGAAAAAGTGATGAATGGGGTCAAAATGAATGATGACATAAGTAGTTTGGTAAAGCATGTAATGGCAAAGATTTTTAGCTAAAAAATAGATGGTGAGGAAATCACATTCAATTTTGGTATAATGTGTCTCATAATCAATGAGGCATCAGCTAATGTAATAGATAACATAATCTCTTCTAGTATCATTGTGTTGGGAAAGCATTGTCCCAACTAAAATAGGTATGGAAGAAGTATATAGAATCAAGGGTATATCATTGGAAGGAAGATGAAGTGTAGGTAGGTGAAGCAATGAATCTTTCATGTTATCAAAGGTTTTCTTACAAGGGTCTATCCATTCTAAAGTAGTACCTTTCTTGAGAAGAGAATTTATGGAATGTATGCAATAATACATTTTAGGGATAAATCATGTACTTGCCCCAAGTTTACCTAAATAAGTAAAAATATCGAGAATAGATCAAGGAATAGGCATGCTAACAATATCACTAATATTAATGGGGTCAACATATATGCCATGGAGAGAAATTAGGAATCCTAATAATTTTCCAGATGTGACACCAAAGACACATTTGTAAGGATTGAGTCTAACTCAATATTTAAGAAGGCAATAAAAGAGGATAGTAAAATCAAATAGATTAGTTGTATGTTAGATACCCAACCAAAAACTCTACCACCGCCTTTGTTGGGAATTATGGAAGTACGCAATTGATTACCATATACAAGCAACTTAACATACGAAAATTAACCAGAATATACAAGTAACTAGAATTCAGAAATAACACAGAATATGAGAGACAATACA
Organism: Torreya grandis; assembly: GCA_037957365.1. Classification (NCBI taxonomy): domain Eukaryota; kingdom Viridiplantae; phylum Streptophyta; class Pinopsida; order Cupressales; family Taxaceae; genus Torreya; species Torreya grandis. Next base: position 2,568,727 of record JARHVA010001805.1, on the reverse strand, counting down.
CAATTATATTAATACTCTTCCAGAAGGAGATACAACAAAGAAGATTGCCACAGTTCTTCTTCCTTACACACCTCTAGGGCTCCCACACCTCTAGGGCATAAGCAGTAAATCTTCCCTCAAATCTCTCTCTCTTACGGTCCCAACACACAACTCAAACATAGAGTTGGTGTTCACCTCCAACCAGTCAGTATCCACTACTACCAGTAATCTGAGTATATACACATACTCAACCGAGTGCACAACACACTCCAAGTAGATCTCCCATGAACTGCTACAACCTGCAACCCAAATGATCTTACTTTGGAAGGAACTAGCTTGCCTTCCTCTTTGCTTTCTGTTCGAGTACACACTGTACTCCAAGTAGATCCTGCCTGATCCTGTTCCCTATTGTGTTGTTGTCACCTTGACTCTGTTATCACCTGTAGATCAACCTAGTTCTACACACCTGTAAACCTAGACCATGCACACACATACACCTGTAGATCAATGATCTTACTTACCCATGCAGATCTCCTAACATAGCCATGCACACCTACTGACCAAGATCATACATACATGAAGAATCTTGCTAATTCTCCAAACTAGCACCCACACTTGGTACTATGGCACTAGGAGGAACACACCATGCTCTCTTCTCTCTGAAGGAGCTAAATTTTGCTATCTTACTCTCTAGCACACTTTTACAATACAGCCCATGAGTCTATTATATAAATCTCATCCAAACAATAATTAGACATCTAATTACAATAATTAGATCTGTAGCTTCTATTCTAAATTTGGCTCTTGACATGCAAACACTTGGTTCGTTAACTAACTACCCGTAAAACTTGTAGTTATAAACCACACAGGTGACCGACGTTGGTCCCTATCTACCTAGAGGTGACTGACATTAGCTAATTCCTGACCGATGTCAGTTGCTTCTCTTCACTAACCTAACTGACATCAACTAATCAGACTGATGTTGGTTGATCTGCAACTCAGCAACCTTCAGCAACCTCCTCCCCTATTTGCATCAGTGAAGCTTTTAGCTCCACAACCTAACAATCTCCCACTTGGAGATAAATAGCTGTACTGTACATGTACCTATACTCCATCTAATCTGTTTCTTGGCTTGTATCCCTCTTTAAGATGAAATTTGAAGACCAACCACCACATATCCCATGGTGCACCTCCTATCATCCAAGTAACCTGCCGCATTCGCATCTACAAACACATGTAGAAAAGAACTTGACCCTGCATAGCATGTGCACCTGCTACTGGTCCCTCTCAAATACCTGAGAATCCACTGAACTGCCCTCCAGTGCTTCTTTCTCGAATCAGCTCCAAACTTTTTGACAACTCCCACTACATGGGAAACCCAGGTCCAGTACTCATGTACTTAACCTCATCATGTGAATCAGGACACTGCTCATAAAACTGTCCAACCCATCAGCATGCTCACCAGCTTCACACAATCCTTCAGAGACAAAATCAATCTGTGATCTCCATGTCTCTAGAACACACTCATGCCCAAGAATTTTGCTGCTCTAAATTCTTCATGACATACCTCTGAACTAACTTTACCTTTAGTTTATAAAAACCCTGTATGTGTAACCCTGCATGCAAACACACAACATACAATAACAAGATGATGTTGTAACTCATCATCCACCTGGTAAAGTAACCCACAGTAGTTACCCTGACATTGACTAAAGCCATGCTTTGTCCTCCACCTATTAAACCTGTACCACTGTCCTGCAGCTTCCTCAAGACCATATGACTTAGCCTTCTATCTCACATGTTTGTTCTCTCTATTCTTTAACTAAGGTATCCATTCGTCTCTGTGCTTTCATCCAGCTGGCAACCCTACCAAATCTCCCACTTGGTTCTGTATTCTCTTCATGCCATGCTCCCACTGTTTCATGGATCCTTCCTGCTCTACAGTGAGCAATGAGTATAAAGAAGAGGAACAATGAATTTGAGGCTTACTTACCATTTCAGTCCTCCATATGGGCGTTTGAGACTCCTTGACAGCTTGTTGTCCACCCAAAATCTATTACAGTGACCGACCTCAGTCACCACACAATCTGCATCTGACTGACATCGGTTCCATGCACCTATCCTGACTATCAACCCTGTCGACGTCAGTGTCTACCTGTTGTCGACATTGGTCCTCCTGATCGATGTCAGTCTTACCTATTGCCAACATCGGTCCTCCTAACCAATGTTAGTCTTACCCTACCTGACATCACCGGCTCTGGTTTGCACATGACCGACATCGACACCTATCTGTTTGATGCCAGTTCCTCCTGACCGACGTTGGTACCTATGTTTTCCTATGAGTGACAAATTTTTACCTGCGAGCTTTCTTTGAATCAAATCCCTGTCTAAACTACTCTGCTCAGAGGTATCCAGCCTTCTCCACTGATCTCTGTCTATCGTCTCCTCCAGAAACACCAAGGCTTTCCAGTTCTTAAGTCTGTCAAAGACATCTGACTTCCTCTCAAGAACATGCATCTCCTTCTTGCTCATGTGACCAAGCCTACAAAGCCATGTCTCTGCAACAGAAGAAGAATCAGTAATATAAGCAAGTAGATAAGAAGTACCTGCTTTCTTACCACCAGCTAATTCAAGTGCATCCGCTGTGAGAGTTCTTATGCATCTCTCATCACCCAACTTCCCTGAATAAATTAGCCTTATCTTCAAGACTGAGACCTACATGACCTCCTTCAACACCCATGTGTTGGCTGCCTGTAATTTCAGCTTCACTTCCCCTTTGCCAATTCTTTGGCAAGGCACACCAGCCCCTAAATAAATCTTTCCAAAGTCTCCAAAGACCTTACCATGGAAAAATACTCTATTTTGGATTGCATGGAAAGAGGCAACAGAATCTATAAAACAAGATTATACTTTATCCAAGAAACATACCAGAGCAACCTATGCCACATCACCTGCAACATCTGCTTCTTCAGTTCCTTCATGCTGATCTTCCACAAACCAACAATTTTTCTTTACTTGCTCTTTCTTTCCATAAAACCGTAAGTGATCATCTGTGCTTTTCAATTCCTCCATTCTTAGGTTACTTTCTTCTGCCATTACTCTACTCCCACTCAATCAGAAACCCCTGAGAGTGACCTGTAATCAAACACAAAACTGCTCCCTGTAACCTTAGCTCTAATACCACTTTGTTAGATACCCAACCAAAAACTCTACCACCACCTTTTTTGGGAATTATGGAAGCACACAATTGATTACCATATACAAGCAACTTAACATACGGAAATTAACCAGAATATACAAGTAACTAGAATTCAAAAATAACACAAAATATGAGAGACAATACATAATTATATTAATACTCTTCCAGAAGGAAATACAACAAAGAAGATTGCCACAGTTCTTCTTCCTTACACACCTCTAGGGCTCCCACACCTTTAGGGCATAAACAATAAATCTTCCCTCAAAGCTCTCTCTCTTACAGTCCCAACACACAACTCAAACATAGAGTTGGTGTTCACCTCCAACCAGTCAGTATCCACTACTGCCAGTACTCTGAGTATATACACATACTCAACCGAGTGCACAACACACTCCAAGTAGATCTCCCATGAACTACTACAACCTGCAACCCAAATGATCTTACTTTGGAAGGAACTACCTTGCCTTCCTCTTTGCTCTCTGTTCGAGTACACACTGTACTCTGAGTAAATCCTACCTGATCCTGCTCCCTGTTGTGTTGCTATCACCTTGAATCTATTGTCACTTGTAGATCAACCTGGTTTTGTACACCTGCAAACCTAGACCATGCACATACATACACCTACAGATCAATGATCTTACTTACCCATGCAGATCTCCTAATATAGCCATGCACACCTGCTGACCAAGATCATACATACATGAAGAATCATGCTGATTCTCCAAACCAGCACCCACACTTGGTACTGTGGCACTAGGAGGAACACACCATGCTCTCTTCTCTCTGAAGGAGCTAAATTTTGCTCTCTTACTCTCTAGCACACTTTTACAATATAGCCCATGAGTCTATTATATAGATCTCATCCAAAAAATAATTAGAAATCTAATTACAATCATTAGATCCATAGCTTCTAGTCTAAATTTGGCTCTTGACATGCAAACACTTGGTTTGTTAACTAACTGTCTGTAAAACTTGCAGTTCTAAACTGCACAGGTGACTGATGTCGGTCCCTATTTGCCTGGACGTGATCGGCGTCAACCGATTCCTAACTGACGTCGGTTGCTTCTCTTCACTAACTTGACTGACGTTGGCTGATCAGATTGACATTGATTGATCTACAACTCAGCAACCTTCAGCAACCTCCTCCCCTATTTGCATCAGTGAAGCTTTTAGCTCCACAACCTAACATTGTATGACTTTTGGATTTAGCAATGATATCATCCACAAGGTTCCAACAGTTTTGTGGATAAGATCATGAAAGATGTGAATCATTTCTTCTTAGTAAGTGGCTCTCAAAATTTTAATACCAAAGGGAATTTTGACATAGCAATAGGTGCCCCATTCCATGGTGAAAGTAGTCTTATGTTGGTCCTCAAGGGTAATGTGAATCTAATTGTATCCTGAGAAGCCATCTATAAGAGATAACATTTTGTAACCAGATGTGGAATCAATAATGGAATATATTGAAGGTAAAGGGAATTTATATTTGGGATAAGTGAGGTTAAGATTATGGAAATCAATACAAATATGAATAACCATAGTTACCTTTTTCCAAATAGGGATAATGTTGGAAACCCATTCAGAATAATCCACTGGTTTGATAAATTTAGCATCGAGTAATTTGATGATTTATTTATGACATAAGGTAGAAACTTTGGGTGGAAATTTCCTTTGTTTTTTATTCACGGGTTTAACATCAAGATAAGTAATTATAACAAACACTCCAATGCTAGGGTCAATATCAGGCATGTCCTCATAAGACCAAGCAAAAACCTCACAATAATTATCAAATAATAAGCTAAAATTATCATGTTAAATAGGTGAGAGTTCATGAAAAATAGTAATTGGTTGAGGACAAGAGGAAGTACCATATTCAATCTGAGTGGTTTCTTCAATAATCATGGCATTACCATCTTGAAAGTGGTATGGTCTAGTAGGTAAGGAAGAGATTGGATTAGTTTTAGGATCAATGCTAGCAATGAAGTTGTTGAAACAAGAGGCTTTAGTTTTAAAATTCTCAAGTTTATGATGTTGCTGAGGAACTTATGATTCTTGAGCTTGAAGTATTTCAAGAATATCTTTATCACTAGGAAAGGTGGGAAGAGGACCATAATACTCAACATCTACTTTGAGATCTATAATTTGATTACCATGGAGATCCTACTTAGAATGTATCTGACAAACAATGGTTGCCTTGGCATGTAGTATAATCTAGGGAGTAGGAGAAGTAGATGGATCAAAAGAGATTGGATTATCATTAGTTTCGGTGATGGGAGAAGGATTAGATGCAATTATTGGATCAATAGGTGATAAAAGAGATGTAATAATTTTTGAAGGTTTGAAGGTATAATTTGTTCATGATCTATGGAAATGGTATGAACATCCCAGTTAAAAGCATGAATTTTGGATAAGGTTTTCTAATAGTGATGGACATCCAAGTCTTGAGATTGAGCTTGGGCCATTATATAATTATCATCATATATGGGAGAAATTGTACATGCTTGAGAGTCAGGGGGAGTTTTATAAGGTGAAATCCCAAGATTACTAAATGTATGAGGAGACATGATGAGAGGATCTTGAAATAATTTAGCCACTCCAAAATCAATGTAAGTAAAGTCATCTTTTGGTAAACAAGGATCCTGAGCATTGCATGGGGGGAAATCAGTGATTTTATAAATAAGATGAATAGTATGGTCTCATGATAATAAGGGAGGAGGAAGCCATTGCAAAATCTAGAGAGGTAGCTTAGTAATATTTCAAGTATGTTTCAAATAATTGGGTTCATCATCATCAGAATCCACAAGAGTAACTTGTAAATCAGGATTCATGTTGATAAACTTGAGTAAAGGATTACTATTAATCTTAGGAATTGTAAGAATATGATATTGGGATTTGGGTTTAGGAAGTTGGATGCTCCATGGGTTTGGATCAGCTTCATGCTTATATCATTTTCCATTGTGTAAGAATTTAATGCATTAGTTATCGAAAGAAGCAATATCCCTCATTTGATGAGTCCATGGGTGACCAAGGATTATGTTATAAGATAAAGGTAAATCAAGGACCATAATTTTAGTTCAAATATTTTTGGGTCCAATGGTTAATGGAAGCCAAATATAACCGAGTGGATTTTGATTTGTCTTATCAAAACCATGAAAAGTGAGATGGGTTTACTTAAGATGATTCTTGTTATAACCAAGTTATTGGATAAGCCATAAAGAGGTTACATTAATACCAAAACCTTTATCAACTAGAAATTTATAGATAAGATTAGTTTTAATGACTATTTTAATGAAAAGTGGTGGATCATCAGCACAAAAAAGAATTTCATCTTAATCATGTCCTCTTCAATGAATTCAATGAAAGGCTTGCAAGAGGTACACATAGTTTCAATGGTATTCACATTGGTAGGTTGAGATTCAATATAAGGTGGTTCTTCATCACTAGAAGATAGATCTTTAATTTTTTGAAGTTGTTGCATAAGGAACTTATGATGATAGGGTGAGGTATGAACCAACTCTTTAAGAGGAATCTTACAAGGCATAGAGTTGAGTTCTTTGAAGAATTTCCAATGAGATTTAGAAGAACCAACATGAGGTTTATGAGGTAAATTAGATTTGGAAGGCATGGATGTGGTTGGATGATCAGAAGGAGGAGATGGTTCCTAATGGGATTCCAAAGCAAGATTAGTAGTTGTAATATCTTTAAGAAGTTATTCTTCTAAAGATGGCTTCTTAGGTTTGGTAACAAGATGTTTTTGATCCATCTTGTGATGATAATTGACCTTGGTAATGTTAACATATTGATAATTATTATAATATTGGTCATAATCGACATCAATGGCATAAACATCCTTGGTGTTAGGTTGACTATTGGAAAAATATTTTTGGTTATTTAAGGTAGAATCTTTGAAAGCTTATCATTTTTGAGAAGTACTGGTGTACTCTTGATGATGAAGGTTGATCATGGATTCATGATTAAATGAATCACCAAGCATATAGAAAACAACAAATTTAGTGATTCCTCTACAAGACTCATGATAATGACCAATGTCAGCATGGAACCAAAAAAATAGATTAGGGTCATACCATTTAGGAGGATTATTAGGATAAATGAAAGGTTTAGAGGGTGGTAAAAATTATTTCATTTTCTAAACTGAGAGAGGTGTGTGAGAAGGTGAAGGAATATCAATTCTAGCAACTCCAAGTTTGGCTTGAAAAATATTACTAGTAATAGCATTGTTAGATGTTTGAAAATATCCTTTTATAAGTTTAGAATTAGGTTCAAATTACTTCATGATAAAGTCCTAATGTTTAGCTTGGTCATGAGCTTCATTAAGTGTTTATGGAGAAAAGTTTTGAACCTTATATTGAAGAGAAGGATTCAAGGTAGTTATAAAGAGTTTAAATAAGTTATCATCATTCATGTTATGATCAGCTTTATGGGCCAATGATTTACATCTTTCGATAAAGTCATGAGCTGATTCAGTGGGAGATTTATCAGCATTATAAGTGGCTAAGATAATTTTTGGGAAGATCATTGCATTGAAATTATTTAACTAAGGGATTAACCAAATCTTCAAGTTGCGAAATAGAATGTTTGGGTAATTGGTTATATCATTCTAATATATCACTAGTGAAGGTTTTGACTAAGAGTTTAGTTGTGGCAAAAGTATTAGTTTGGATCCATTCTTTGTAAAGATTGTTGAAGGCTTTAAGAAATGAGATAGGGTCTTTAGTCCCATCATACTTGATAGTTGGAGATATGTTACCAATATCAATGGATACAATAAATGGGGATAAAGGCTTATTTTGAATAGTTTGAAGCATCTTGTTATTCATTATGGGTTGAGGAATAACATTGCCTGAGGCATCTCTAAGAGGTGGAGGAATTTAATTGGGATTAGTTTGAGGATGAATTGTTGGAAGTTGATTAGCCATATTAATAAAATGTTGTTGAAGTTAAATCATTTTATTTGTGTTATATTTTTGCATTACGTTCATTTCCTGAATAACTTGGTCAAGAAGTTAAGTTGTATCAGGAGGTGGGTTAGTGTTGGTAGGAGCACTCCCTAAATTAGTATTAGGGAGAGGATTACTAGAAGAAGGGTTATTAGTGGGATTATTTATTAAATTCATGTCAATTGTTCCCACATTAGTTTGAATATTTTGGAGATGAGAAGTATCTTGGTAAGTATAAAAGGATTAGACCCATCAAATTTATCTTGAGGTGTGATTTCCACCATGTTATAGGTCATAAATGAATCAGGGAAATAGGTGCCATAAAGAAAAGAGAGGGAGAAATGAACATCCCATATAGTATCTAAATGGATTTAAGCTATCCAAGAAGATTTTGATAGAAGACTTCATTATGATTACATATAAATGAACATAATGCTAACAAGGAAATACAATGAGCTAAATCAGCAAACAGAGAAGGCAAAAAGCATTGCAAGGTTTACTAGGTTGACCTAACACAAAAAATAGGGCTTACAACTAGTACAGGGTCGATTGAGTTGACCTAGTTAAATAAAGTTGAAAATGTGTACAAGGTCGACTATGTTGACCTAGTACAGTAGGTAGGGAAAATCAAAAAGCCTATAATAGACTGTGTTGACTAAAATAACTGTGTAGTAAAAATAATTTTTCAAGTACTTAGAAAAGTAAGAACTAAAGGGAAATAAACAATCAATTGGATTAGTGAAGTTGATCTGATTGAGGCAAACAACACAAAACCCTGCACCAACACTGGCCAATGCAAGTTTTTGCAATACAAAATACAATTGAGCAAAGAGCAAGCAATCAACTTGAAAAGTAAAAGCTAACTAGATGGTTAACCTAAATTTTGTTTAGATTATTAGAATATGGTTTTAAATGTGATGGGAAGTTAGCTATAAGTAAGGAACTAGAAAGCAATCTAAGGATAGTTTCAATAATTTTGGGCTAAAAGGGATCTGTATTGGCAATGATATAGGCTTGGTATTAGGGCTACCCCCTCACTTCACACACCATAGTGATAAGGGTGTCGGGTGATTAACCAGAATATACCATTAACCATATATTTATGCTTGGCCAAAAAACCAAGTTGGCTTCCCCCTTGGTGATGAAATCTAAGTAGGTTGGCCTTGGGTAGACAATTGTTAAAATACATATTAAAGATTTTATGATTTGGTCATGTGTGAATAAAATAGAAAATAGTGAAATTAAATGGTAAATTGAAAACCACCTAATTATATTATGTGTTCTATTCTAAGAATGAAAGTGTGAAACTAATTACTAGCATATAAAGGTTATACAGTGTCAATATAGTTGACAGTGTATATATAAAATATAAAATAGGGTCAACAGTGTCACCTCTATAATGCAAAAGCAAGGTCTAAAAATGAATAGGGTTGATAGAGTTGATCTAGTTATCCAAAAAACACATAGAATATAAAATTAGGTCAATAGGGTCGATCTAGTTGACTATACAAGGGTAGTTTTAAAGACTAGAAACTATGAAAGGAAAGATTATAAGGAAAGAGAGAAAGGGTAGAAAGGAACCTTGGTGATTTTGAATATGTAAAGAAGTGAGATTGTTATCAAAAAACCTTGATAAATATTTGAAATTCCTACTATTAGGGTCAATTGGGTCGATCCAGCTTTGTAGGATCCCGTTGTTGAGTACCTAAAATGTATAAGGTTGACTAGGTCGACCTAGTAGTCTAGACTGGATGACTAAAAATGTACAAGGTTGACTAGGTCAACCTAGTATGTTGAACCTAATGTCTAAAAATTTGAAAAACTGTATTGGGTTGACTGAGTTGATCCAATAGCCTATACCTAAAAATTTGCACAAAAAAATCATAATTAAGGTGATGTAGTCAACTTAGTATGGAAAATATATGATAAAAGAATGAAATAAGTGAATTAATCCTACAAGGGTTAGTTCACATTGGGTTTACCAAAATTTATGCAATCAAAAATGCATCATGTCTATAAATCAATCCTAACTCAGAGAATATAGAGCATACCTACACTTCTGATTGGGAATACATTTTTTGAGTGGGAGCATGACCAATATGGGGATTTTATAGACCCAATTAGGGGATCACTTATCATAAACACCATGCTAAGGAGGGTTCCAAAGCCTCCAATATAACACAATCACATAATAACCCTAAGGGGGTCCTAGGTTTTAATATTTTACCTATGCTAATAACAAGAAAGTAAATCTAATCTAGTGCTCACCAATGTTTGTGGCACAACATAAGGAGTTAGTAAAAAATCAAAAAAATTATAGGAGAATATCAATTAAGCTAAGTATGAGTAAGACCCTAATACATGGAATATTAAGAGTAATATTATTTGAATCCAATACTTATGCCACTTCTATCTACTAAAAAGAGGAGCAAAATTAGAGAATACTTACCTGAATGTAAACCCATCAAGACTCAATATCTCCCTTAGCCAAAGGGAATTCATAAGAGGTTATTGTGATTTGTAAGTATCACTAAGAAAGGCCAAAGCATCCAATATTTATCCCCAAGACTAGATTCTCCAAGTAGAAACCCTAAGCTAAGACTCATCAAGTAGAATGGTGGAAGAGCAGATTGTAAAGAAGCATGAGTGACTAATAACTCTTGATTGCATATTGAAATAATGATGAAATGATCTTGTATTTATAGACTGATCTTTTCCTAAACCCTTCTAAAAATGTCAGCCGACAAGGTTGACCCAGTCGACCCTATATAATTCTGGTCAATTATTCACTAGGTCCTAAGTTAGGTCAGCTAAAGGCCAAACTAACTCCTAAGTGAAAATTACCCAAAATAGTACAGGGTCAACCTAGTCAACCCAGTAAAGTCGATTGACAAAAAGGGATAAAAGTGAGGAAAATAAGGATGGAAAGTAGAAAATACTGGAAGAGTGTGCAAAGGAAGATTAATATCTTAGGGAATGGTTTTAAGAGTTGGTTAGATTGGTAATAATGTGGCAATAAGGGACAACAATCCTATGAAACAATAGTAGTCTACCTACCCTTTTCTTAGTGTATCCTTTAAGTCATACACTTAGAAAGATTGAGTCTCGATAGGTTCCTGCAAGATGTAAAGCATCAGTATTTGATAAAAGCTAAAAATATTATGTGTATACAGAACTTGTCCAAAAAACTTCATGAACATCAACTACTAGTCTCACACTTTGATCCTCATCCACTTAGTAACTTTGACTCGATCAACATTGTTTGATATAACAAATATTTGAAAGACAAGTACATTTTTTATGGTCTACTCATTCACTTGAGAAACCAATCACACTTGAAGATGCCTGGGAGAGTTGTCTTTAACCTCTAATCAATTGTATAATCATATCAGACTATTTTGATATGTTTAGAACAATATCTTCAATATTATATCACTATTAGGGTTTTATAAGGGTTTAGACCATCTTCAAGTCTTAATAATCATTCATAAAACTTAGATCCTCTTTCTATAAACCAATTTATAGAACATTGAGCTAAAACCCTTCCTCATCTACCATGAACAACTTAGGTTCCCATGTATATGTTGTGCGTGCCAATGAGCACTGAGAAAACCTTCTCAGGTATATAACTCTTCATTTTATGCACTTGAGAAACCTTGAAATACTTTTCAAGCCTTTTTCTTGCAAACCAAGTTTTGAAACTTCATGCATATACTTAAAATAACTTTACTCACTTTATTCAATGTTCACCTTCTCACCCACATCATGGAAACTAATCTTGTTACCTCTTCTAACCACCATCTCTCTTCTTGCTTTCTAAGCATTGACCTATAAGTCTTATTATGCCTTAAATATGACCTTATATCCACTCTATAAACTTCATCTTGGAACTTTCATATGTTCCAATGTATCCTATGTATGCTCAAGTAACCTCATACACTCACTCTACTTTAGAACTTCAACATAACTTATTTAGAGCCATTTACAAATCTTCAGAGCTCAATTGAGATCTTCAGAGTTGCAAACCCATTTTTTTGGAGTTGACCTTATAATCAATTACAACATCATCAATGCCTTATATACAACCTCAAATAATCTCTCGCATGCTCAAATACTATCAGGTATTCTTCAAAGCATTCTCTTCGGAGCATTCTCATCTTTGTAGCTCATTTAGAACATCTTCAGAACTGCTTACACAGATCTTTAGAGCACACTGCTTCTTCAAAGCTCAAACATTTCATCTTGACACCTAAAAATACCATCTCATAAGGTCTATACAAATCATTACAAGATGTTTTACACTTATTGTACTAACCTATACTCACTCATGCTACTTCTCAATGATTTCAGTCAAGCACATCAGAACATTTTGTAAATGGTATTCTTTCATCATAGCAACAACACTCATTATAATGGCAATAATAATTCATCATATACATACCTCAAGGCTTATTTGATTAGGCATTTACACAAGAACCTTTGACATCAAATGACATTAGATTGACATCAATGAAAGAACCATGTATATTTGTTAAAATATTTGACATCAATGACAATATTAAATATCAAATCTCAACACTCAATGACAATTCTCAATAATCTCTCCCTTAATCAATGATAATATTCAACACAACTCCCATTTGTATAGTTGTTGCTCTCACACCTGTTGCATTTATTTTAGGTGGCATCTTGTCTTTTCTTAGGTAATTTACCAAACAATTTCAACTTTTCTTTCTCTCAAATAATATAACCTTATACAATCACTTCCAAGTTTCTTAGTTTGGATTTGATACCAAAATTATGCATAGGTACAACTACCAAAATTTCAACTCTATAACTTTTTGTCACTTATCACAACCTAACTGACTTCCTCATAGCCTTTTTTACTTTTTTATATGGTATAGACAATATAGGATTGGTATTCAAAATTTATGGTACTTTTTTAGTACCCTGTATTGATTTCCTTCCCTCCAACAACTTTCTTGATTCAAATCCACTCAAAGACTACCTTTCTAACCTCTGTCAAGCTTCAATTAGGTCTTCCATGACCTAATTACCTCTCTATCCTATTTTTTCATACATAGAAGGTCCATACAGGTTTCAAACATCAAAAATATCTTATAATACCTTGATCCACAATAAATCACAAAGTTTTGTGATTTTTAAATGGTTAGAACTCCTACATTCCAAGTTTTAATTTGAAAACCCTAACTCAGGGTTAAGATAGTCTATGCAAACCTAAGAAGGAATAAATTAAGGTTTAAAGATTAAAAACATGTTTAAAACTTTTTTAAAGTTTAAAAAGGTTTATACACTTCCCATACACCTTCTCAAATCATTATTTATCTTTTTGACAGCTCTGTTCACTCCATTTTGTAATATTCTGAGTTTGACTATGTTTGTGTATTATGTGACCTATATGTCTATATTGGTTTATCCACAAATATTGATAAAAAACTAAAAATAACATTTTAAAACCTTCAATAACATATAATACTACTTATAGAAACACCTTGAATCAAGATAATATTTATTGATTATTACTTCAACATTCAACATATATAGTTACCTTCACTATTAGCACACAAGAAAACATTGTCTACAATGATTTGTCATCAAAATAAGGAATTATTTGTATTGTTTTATTGTAGATTTATCTATTAAAACATTTAATTAATGACACTTACACAAATCCAAAATGTTTATATGTCCTAAAACTGATCTAATTGATTTTGGACCTTCCAACGGTCACTAGAATGTTATTTAAAACATTAGAAACATACATCAAGTTTGATATTCCATACATATATGATTTAATACCCATTTTATAGACACATGGGTCCTTTAATAGGTCATACCAACAATTTGACAGATTGATAATTCCTTCCAAACACTCATGTAACACCTAAACTAGGCTAAACAATTCAAAATTTCAAAATTTTCATTTTGGAGGGAAAAACCAAATTTGAATTTTTAAAGAGATATAACTAAAAATAATAACTATGAATTATATATAATAATTATATTATCACCATATGACCTCTTATACCACACAAAAATTGACAAGAAAACAAAAAATTGTGATAAAACTAGGCCTAAGAGTGATGTTCCTACATCACAATGTTAGAGACACACTCAAGATAATCATGAATGAATGAAATATGTATCTAAAATCATTTTCAATTTCCTATTTTATAACCAAGTATATTTTTGGATTCACTTTTACTGTTTGATGAGGAAACATTTTATTATTATAGAAGGAAGGAAGGTCTTCATATGTTCCAAGTTATTCTAGGAGAGACTAATCATTTAAAAACTCATCCAATGTTGCAATATCTTGAGAAGTTGCATCATCAATCATTTCAAGGTATACCAATTTTAATTCAAATATATTTTTTAATTCTTGTACTAACTCAATATTTGTTTTTAGAAAATGAGTATAAATATTGGTTGATGTGGGTGTTTCTTTATTTGATTTTCTTGATGCCTCATCATAATTGAGTCATCTTGATCATTTTAGGTAAACTAATTGAATCGGGTTAATAATTTTTTGTGCACATGTTCCCAATCATTGTATTTTATATCCCATTTTTTGTATATATTTAATCCCAAATCCATATTGACCATAATTTTTTAGTGATGCTATAGTTTGAGTAGAAGGAACTAGTGGTGAAATTGAGCTGATTTTTTATTCGTAGAGTTGCTTATGAGGAATGTAATGATCCTCAATTTGTGTTGATTCATAATAATTAAAATTATTCTAATCCAAAGGGCATGTATATATGTATACTTTGTGACTGAAAAATTAACATGCATGTAGAGTAGAGGGAACTATGTTCATCTAATGTATCCATGGTATTCCTATAAGAATATTAAAATTGAGATCATTATCATGACCTGATAAATAATGGATATTATACAAGGGCCCATGAGTATGTGTAATGTATTTTATCCAAGTAAAATCTATGAAATATTATCAAAGTATTGAATATTCATATATGAATAAGTAAGATCTTGTGCTTGGATACCTAGTAAATTTAATAAAGAGATATTGTAAATATTTAGTCTCGATCCATTATCGACAAGAACCCTTTTGACAATTTTATTATGCACAAATAACTAGATATATAATGGTAGATGTTTATATATGACATTATTTATAGGTACGTCTTCTTTTTCAAAATAAATACTTTCTTTCATCTATCATAGGGTATTTTTAATAGACCCTAGATAAGGTGGTTATGCATTAATGGTTAAAATTATGTTGCGTAATGTGTCATAAATAATATATTTATACATTGGCATTGTTTGGAAAAATTATGAAATTTAAATATTAGAATAATAATTATGTATTTGATCCATGATATCATATTTTTTGGAGTTATAGGCTTTCCTTGTGGGAGGTGGAGGAGATTTAGGAGGAATATGTTTACCACCTTCTTTCTATTGTAGTAGATGAGATATCTACCCTCATCCTATATTGATAGTATATGCATTAGAATCTCATATTAGTTATAGATTAATAATTGAATTAGGAGGGGGAAATGATTCCTGGATTCCCTTTGATGCTTGGTTATAATAGGTAATATCTTGGATTGGATATTTGAAAAATATGAAATTAAGATGGCTTGTGATGGTACATTTTGTATTGTAGCCTTTGTATAATATTTAGATTTAATTAGTTTATATATATTATGAATGATGGTTGGAAAAGTAATATAATATGTAATAATAAACTTCAAAACATGTGAACTAGATGCATTAATTATTACCAATTTTTTAAACTTTTAATATTTTAAAAGTTTAGGCAATGAGGATGAAGGGTGTAACTATTCAAGGGTGTGTTTACTTTGTATACTCTTAGATATATTGATCCCAATAATAAATAGTGTAAATGAACATGAAAGAACTAAGTATGAAAGATTTAACTATTCTTGTAGCTAAACTATCTCATATTTATGGTACATTGAGAGTAACTTCTTAGGGCTAACCACTTATTGGTGCATTAAAAAAATAAATGGTCAAAGGCTTCCTATGGATGAAAAAACATAGGAACTTATAATATATCATGAGTACATGGAAACTAAAATCCATGAATATTTCTATCTAATTTATTGAGTAATGGGGTAGTATCCCTCATACCATGACTCAAAGAAAATTAAAGACTACTTTGCTATAATGATAGCTCCTATGAGTTATAAAACTATCAAAACATAGTCTCTAGGAAAACAAAGAAAAAGAAAAAGAAATGTAAAATCCAATATGAAAATAAAAGGCTTAAAAATAATAGTTGGGATTCATGATTATGTTTTACCCTATTTTTTATACCAAAAAAAATTGTAATTTTTTATAATGTTTAAAAATAGAATTTTAAAAATGTGAAATATGTGCAATAATTAACCATTATGATTTTGACAAATTGCTAGATATGGAAAATTGATATTTTGGGAAACACTAGGAATAAATATACTTAGCTTGCACATAGATTTTTATGCAATGATTTGATAATTTGATAGTGAAAATTAGAAGAAGACATATTGTATAGGCTCAGGATCAAAATCAAAAACATTAACAGAATCTAGATAGGTCCACTATAAGTAGATGATGACATAATGCATTCTATTCCATTGAATGCAAAATTTTCCTAGTTGATTATGATAAGATGTTAATAGGATGTAATAATTACATAAAATTGAGATTAGAGACAAAATAAAAATATATTTTTAGACACAACCATTGTAAGTGGGTATTAGTGCAGTGAACTTAAGTCTATTGACTATAGACTTGACCTGATTGATTATATATAAGAACTAATTGTTGCACCTTTACACCTATGAATTACGAGTAATATGATATATCTTAATTATGGTTTGAACACTAAGAACTCATTTTTTTATATTCTCTTACCTTTGAAACCCTTAGTTAAAATTGATAGCTTGAAAACCTATAAGAAAATATGGGATTGCAGTGGATTGAGCTAACCTCAAGCACCCCCTTGATGATTGACCATTACCTACTTATCCAATATTTCAAGGAGGGAAATCAAGGCAATGTAGTTCTCCCACTTATAATGAGTGTGTAATTTCTCCCCTCTAAATATATGTATGAAAATAGAAGGTGATTTAGATACTTGATAATGATAGTTCTTGACTTGATTTAAAAGGATTTTGACTTGGATTATGAATTATCCTTGTGAATGACTCAAAATTTAGGTAGAATAGGGTATATTTTTTTCAATGTGATGAAGTGTCTATAATTGAACTAAGTGAATAGAAAGTGGGGATAATGATTGAATCTTGACATGTATTTATAGGTGAATCTCTTAAAATTTTTCTTTCGCTGACCATGTGAAATATGGGGTAATACCTAAAAATATGTTTCAAATTTCATAAACCAGACATTATTTGATGGGGACGTGGTTTTTTTAAGTGGACAAGAGTGCACTATACTCCTATCCACTTAACATAAACTTGTAAAGAAAGATCAATATAATTGTCCTTTACTATAGATAGTGTGATGATGATTTTAGACAGCTTGACCATTTGACATTGAAGGTTTTGTATAGTAGTAATGGAAAAAAAATGGTCGAGCCTACATATAGATAAATGGCTAAGAAGAATGATGAATGAGAGTCATGTATTTGTGTGCAAGTCATATAGTTTAGGATGTGTCAATAATTAACATTGTCAATTACCTGTGACCATATTTATGTCTACACATAGTTCAAAATGGAGGAGATTAAAATTACCTCAAATTGTAAATAAGAAAGATAAATGAAAGACATATGAAGAGATAGATAAATACTAATTGATGATTTACCTATATATTGACAATGGATGAATGTACCAAGAAAAAGGCTCTAGAAAAACACATTAGAAAATCAATAAAGTAGGTGAAAAAAAAGAGTGAAAACTTTAATATTATTTTAAAAAGGGCAATACTAGATATAGACTCCTTCAAAAATGATAATGTCATGAAGATGTCAAACATATCCAAAAATGGCCCTATAGATCCTCATAGTCTAAAATTGCATGGAACCCTTCATCGGTACTAGATTCACATAAACCTCTCTCAATTATGTGCATAAGTACATAAAATTTAATCACAATATTGTCTCCTTTTTTTAAATCCTAATCCATCCATAATCTAGCAATACATCCCATACTAAAGTACATATGCAAAGTTAGTGGTTTGATCCCCTTGATGGTTAATTCATATACATATCATGCACATTGAAAATCAAGGCTTATGTATTTTTATACATGAAAACAATTGATCCATCCCAATAAGTGAGAGAAGGTTCCACCTCCTTTCCATAATATAAAAAAAGATATTATATTCTCTTTCGCTTAGGCCTTTTTTGGTACAATAATGTTAAAATGGAAATCAGTTGAATTAATGTATATATGTCATCCTTGAATAATTTGAATTATAGTGCAATGATGTATTATAATAATTATTATGAAATGCATTGAGGTGTTTGTGTATGTATAGATTCTTAAATTTAAATTAGGACCTATATTGGAGGTACAATCATTGGGGGGTGAATCAGTGATGCAAGATATTTCAAACTTCAATTTCAATCCTTGCAAACTCTTAATCAATAATCATAAGAATTCATAGAGCATATAAGATGTTCATAACAATGAATATGAAATATGAATAAATATCATGTATATAACACAAGATATATGTGGGAAATACTCTTGGGGAATAAAAACCACTCTCAAGCCTACAAACACATGGACTAATTGTCCTATAAGATGATAACAAAAAAGAGACCTTTTAGTGAAGCACCCACTTCACAAGGATCACTCACCCCTAAGTATGAACAAGCACCCACTTGTTTTAGATGTTGAGTACCCACACAATACCTTATTAAATCAACAACTCTAAAATTTTGATTGTAGACTAATCTGATTGGAGACATAATTTTTAACACCTTTCTTTTAACTCATCACACACACACAAACTTGATTATACAAGCAATGCATCTAAACACCCTTTTAGATCTCTCTAGTCTTCTTTGATCATCCTTAATCTATTTTTTACTTTAGTCCATCCATAAAATATACTCTTTGTGATCTCTTTCCTTTGCCTTTGTCTTCTTCTTTCTCAACACATGCATATCAAGTCTATAAACCATTTCCTTGGTCTCCACTATTTATAGAGTCTTCATGCATATCAGCATCTAGGTCAGCAATAAAACTTGTCTTAACCCTTAAGACATCTAACAAATCTCAATATCATATTCACAAGTTGGCCATATCATATATGGATCACACTTAAGTAGATATTCCTTTCAATTAGGCTTTATTAGCCCTTATAGGTCTCATGGAGACCTATTCACCCATTTAGCACTTCATCGAGCAAAATAAGAATATCCTTGAATAATTTTAATGATAGTGAGATGATGTATTATAATAATTATTATAAAATACATTGATGTGTTTACATATGTATAGATTCTTAAATTTAAATTAGGACCTATGTTGGAGGTACAATCACTAAGAGGGAGGGTTAATCAGTGATGCAAGATATTTCAGACTTTAATTGTAATCATTTCAAATTCTTAATCAATGATCACAAACATTCATAAAGAATACAAGATGTTCATAACAATGAATATGAAATATGAATCAATATCATACATATAACATAAGATTTGCATGGGAAACCTTCTTGGGCAATAAAACCCACTCTCAAGCCTGCAAACACATAGACTACTTATCCTATAAGATGATCACAAACAAGATACCTTTTAGTGAAGCACCCACTTCACAAGGAGCACCCACCCCTAAGTATGAATAATAACCCACTTGTTTTATATGTTGAGCACACACACAACACATTATTAAATCAAAAAATATAGAATTTTGATTGCAAACCAATCTGATTGGAGACACAATGTTTAACACCTTTCTTTCAACTCATCACACACACACAAACTTACTTATACAAGAAATGTGTCCAAACAACCTTTTGGATCTCTCTAGTCTTATTTTCTCATCCTAAATATTTTTTTACTTTAGTCTATCCATTGAGCACACTCTATCTGATCTCTTTCCTTTGCCTCTATCTTCTTCTCTCTCAAAACATGCATATCAAGTCTAGAAACCATTGCCTTGGTCTCCACTATTTGTAGAGTCTTCATGCATATTAACATTTAGGTCATCTATAAAACCTATATTAACCCTTAAGGCATATAACTAATCTCAATACCATCCTCACAGGTTGGCCATAGCATATATGGGTCACACTTAAGCATCTATGCTTTTCAATTAGGCCTTATTAGCCCTTATAGGTCTCATAGAGACCTATTAACTTGTTTATCACTGTTGTTCCCAAAATTTGTCACTCTTTTTGGGACAACATATGAACTATTTTAGTTCAACATACCAAAATCCTCTCTTCTCTTTTAAAAATTTGTATTGAGTATTCAAATTCTCCATTATTCAAGCTTTTTTAGATAACTACGGACTATGTAGGCTTGAAAATATGGACTCTGCAAGCTTGAAACTATGGACTCTACAGGCTTGAAATTAGCAAGGTTCAATAGGTTTAAAGGCTTCAATAGGCAAATTTTCTCAAAAGAGCAAGTTTCCAACACTTAGGCAATTTCAACGCCTTGGTTTAATGCCTTGGTTCAACCAAAAATGTTCATCGATAAGCTTCAAATAAAGGATTGAACCATTGAACCATTGAACCTTGAACCTTTTTGGTTCAAGGGTTCAACAGGTTCAAGGTTCAATGTCATCAACAAGATTAAAGAGTTAAGCGCTTTGTCAAAAGTTCATCAAGTTCAGCCCCTTCAAGGTTCAACGGCTTCAAAACACTTAGCGAAAATAATAAGGCTTGAACCGTTGAACCTTGAATCAGTTTGGTTCAAAGGTTCAACGGGTTCAACAGTTCAACAGGTTCAACGCACGATTGGTTCAAGCGGTCAAAAGACCTAGCCAAAACAAAGAGATTGAATTGATTGAACCATTGAACCCTTGAACCAAAGTTGGTTCAATCGGTTGGTTCAAAGAACTGCCCCAAAGCCAAAGGAACAAGTGCCCTTATGGAGGGCAGTGAACTAGAGACAAGTGCCCTTGTGAAGGGTAGGGAACATGGGTTCAAAAGGATCAAAAAGAGACTAAGGCTGAAAGGGAACATTTCCTTCAAATTTTTTGTTCGAGGAAATTATAAGTGAAATAACCGTAAGAGTTCCTTCGGGAAGATTTTCCTCAAAAAAGTAGATAAGGCAAAGGAGAATTCTTTCAGGCAAAAAGTTTAAAAGAATTCCTTCAGACTTTTGTCTGAAGGAAAATCCTGAAAGGAAAAACCCGAAAGAAAATGGAAGAAGCCAAGGAAGATTTCTTTCAGACAAAATGTCTAAAGGAATTCCTTTGGACATTTTATTTGAAGGAAAAGAACTGACGAAGGCCACCCAAAGAAATTAAATCCTGAAGGCCACCCAAAGAACCTCGAAGGGTAGGTACCCTTGCGAAGGGCTCTCGGCACTGATAAAAAGGACCTTTCTAAAAGCCCAAAGGGACACCTTCCCTTCGAGGTGTTCCAAAGGCTTGATAAAGATGAAGGGAAAGCTTCAAAAAGACTTAGACTAAAAGGAGACTTCAAAGAACAAGGATTGAATCGTTGAACCTTGAACCAAATAGTTCAACGGGTTCAAGGGTCCAAAATGGTTCAAAATTTCAAGGCTTCAGAGGGACTTAGAAAGATAAAGGAAGCAGCGATTGAACCAAAGTAGAGAATGAACCAATGAACTGATTAAAGCTTGAACCAAAAGAGTTCAAAGTTTAATGCTTAACAGGTTCAACATTTCAAAGACAGCCCCAAGCAAAGGAAAAAAATAGATGATTGCAGAGACCAGTTCAAAGGGTGGTTCAATTAGATAAAGCAAAGAAATGAATGAACAAAGGTAGCAATTGAACCAGGGAACTGATAAAGACTGCCTAAACTGATGAACCAATGAACCAATGAACTTTCAACAGGTTTAAAGGTTCATGTTTCAATATGGTTCAAATAGCCAACAACCATTGATGGCCCCACGGATGTCAAATTTAAGATAATGGAATATCTGTTAGTTTTTTTTTTAATATGGCACGGAACTTGAAAAATAAGCCAAGCAACCAGCTAAAAAAAGAGCTCGAGAGCTCAAATTGCTACAAGGAAGAGAATAATAATACAAAAAGATCATAAATATCTACAAGGGAGTAATTTCCAGTAGGTGAAATAGTCGATCAAGTGGTCATCTTAGCACACCAAATCAAGGACGTGGCCTATTTTTATTCCATGAAGTAAAGGCAAAATGGATATCTACACAGACATCAGGAAAAGGACCAGGCAGTCCATACTAAGGAAGAGACATATTAGATGAATTGGCATGCAACAGTTAAGGCTGATACACTGTTTCAAGCATGGTCACTTGATAGAATTAAAAATGCATTCAATGCATTGAATGCAGAATGGGTCATTCCATGGAAATCAATGCCAAGCCTTTTTGGGGCACCCATATATTGTAATGTCTTGTCTTATGCAAGAGAGATCTTTTTTGTTTATAGAAGTGAAGATTTGCCAAAATTGAAAGGCGAATACTGAGAATTTGAGCTCAAATTGTTGTTCATATTATTTTATCTAAATGAGAAATCAAGTTACTTGCATACTTTGTGATGTTATAGCTTGTGTCATTTTAGGAGATTATTCTTATGTCTATCTTCTGGATGCATTCTTGTTTATTTAATTTAACAAGCAGAACTAGTGGAAGTAATCAGGAAGGTGTCTTAAAGCCTAATGTGGGAAGACTTTATGCTGTCATAGTTATCTTCAGTGTGTGTTTTTAGTTTTTGTTTCTGTGTGAAGTATCTTGGGATGAATTTTTGCCCCCATTATCCTTTATTTTTCACTCTTTGGGTAGTTGAGGTGTAGAATTTGTGTTACACTTCATCCTATTGGTTACTGCGCCCTTGTTACCAGTTACTTATCACTACCTAAAAGAACTCCTGCTACTTCCTGTAAGATCACTTCTGAAATAAGAGAAGTGCCTTCATTTTTATCACTAGGTTTTCCATCCATCTCTGAAAAAAGAGAGATGGATGGTGTAGTCCTACCCCTGAGTGTTATTTTCTTCTTATATATATAGTAAATATCTCCTCATATTTAATAGGGAACCTCCCCTTGATGAGAGGAGAGATTTGTCCCCTTTTGATGTGGTAAACCTGCACATCTAGCCGACCAATCTCCCTTATTGTGGTTGATAAGACCTATTTATCTCATTAGTTAGCTGATTAGATGGTGTAGTCCTACCCCTGAGTGTTATTTTATGCTTATATATATAGTATATATCTCCTCATATTTAATAGGTAACCTCCCCTTGATGAGAGGAGAGATTTTTCCCCTTTTGATGCGGTAAACCTGCACATCTAGCTGACCAATCTCCCTTTTTGTGGTTGATAAGACCTATTTTGCTCATTAGTTAGCTGACTGACAAAATATTCACCCAACTATCACTTCATCAAGAAAAATAAGAACACAAGATCATCATTAATTACATGGGTCCACTCCATATGATCTATAAGACATATATAAAAGATTAATCCCACTAAATCACTCTTTTGTTAAAGCAAAATTTGTTTAAACAACATTTTGTACATAGTAGCACCATAAATAAACAAATAATCAACTTTTAAGCTCCATAACTTTGATTGTACAAATATTCAGACCTTATAACTATGTTCTCTAGATGTGCCTTTAAGTCTTCTACAACTTTACCTTTTACACCATGATCAAATTTGTCATGGATCAAAATATATAGCTCAAATACTAAGCATTGGTTCTCCCTCACAAATTTGAAGATTTAAATACCAACGATCACTAAAAAAATGTTAAACTTCAAAGACTTTGACCTCATCTCATGCTCCTTAACAAATTTGACCAAATATTCATTATCAATCTCCTTAGATCATCATGGTATTTATCTTTCAATGCTCACCATTGATCTAAGATCTGAGATCCCATGATTGTGCCACTTGGTAGCTCTACGTGCCTTTTACACACATTAACTCTTTAACTCGACCCACACCATCGATCATTTGACTACATGATCATATGCTCATTATTGATCTTATGTCTAAGTTTTGTGAATGTGACACATGTCACTAGCATGTTCATACTTTGACATATTGACTTTTACACGCATTATTGGATCACAAACTATGATTTAATGTACACCATTAGATCTTCTGACGAGTTGAACTTAGACTTCAACATAGTTAAACTTGACGGTCACTAACCCATCTTAGTCTACAAGAGAAACTTTCAAAGTTTATAACTTGAGATAGAAAACACTTCAAGACTCCAAATAATTAGGGTACCTTCTTGACACTATAGACAACTTCATGAAATCCTTTGACCTTGGTTGACTTTTTGATTACCTACATTAAATGCACAAACTTTCTAGGTCATTTATATCTCTATGACATCCAGTGATGGTTTAGCTTCTCTTAAGATAGAATATGAAATTTTCTCATTCCAAATAATAAAAGGGCATATCAAGACTTCATCAAGACATCTTTGGATGCCTCATTGCCTCTTCTTTTTCCTTATTGATCTGTATATATGCCATATATTCTCCAAGCTATCAATCTGATCACTTGTTCTATAAAGCATTATGAATCATGCTTTCTTTGAAATCAATAACAACCTAACATCAATGACCATGATCAAAAATCTCCCCCTTTGTTATTAATGGAAAAACATCCTCATAATGACTTCATTTGAAAAATGATTTCTCCTTCATTTTGATCCTTCTCCCCCTTTGACATTAATAACAAAGGGTCTCTTCTTCAACATGCCAACAAACATTTCTCAGCATAATATATGCATTTAAATTATATTTAGGATGATTAGGATAATTACATACTTTAAAGAATAGGAACAATTTCTCCCCCTTTGACATGTACCAATCTAAACATGGAATTCTCTTATCCTTGGACCTGACAAACTACTCACAAATCTCATAAGCTCTCTTTGCTCATGTATTTAGATTTAATACTTTATCAAAGTACATGAATTAGTTTGATCAATTCATCGTGTCAATCTTGTTGAATTCATAAATGTAGCAAACATCTTCACACTTCTATCATGACTGAAGCATCTTCATATATGTTCCCCTTACATCATGCACAACTTCTTCAAGCCACTCAAGCTAACTAAGTTAGTTCCCCCTTAGCCAAACACATCTTGCATATAATCAGATTGAAGATAACATATCTTTGTACTTGAATAGAATTATGATCATTACTTAGAGTACACACACTTACTTCCACACAAGAAATATGTCTCCTAAGAAGCATAGGTAGAGATACCCACTTGTCATAGAGGGACTAAAGATACCAAAACTTAAGAGACTCCCATATCTCCATGATCTTACTTGACTTTCAGTCCTTCCTCATCTTTAGTTTGTCTTTGAATGAGTTCTCATCCTTATTCTCTTCTTTTATCTTAGGATCCTACTTAATTTCCTTATCCATTTGGGTAGATAAAGCTTTTTCCTTGATACTTGAACTTGTTCCATGTTCTATCATGGCAAATAATACATTTTGAGACTATTTTTTTTTTAACTACTTAGGCCTCCATTCACTATGACTCTTCTTTATCATAGGATTGATATTATCTGAAGTAGTGTACTAATCATTCTTGTAGAACCTTGTTATGTGACCTCTCTCACGACATTTGAAATAAATTAAGCTTCTTAGATTGTACATACCTTGTGATTGATATATATAATGATTCCTTGAATTTTCATGAATTCTTTCATGTACCTGATCATTTTGTCTTTTAATGAAGATATTATAAAAAAATTAAATATGACCAAACCCTTGACACTTGTAGCAAAAGATGTCACTCTTTCCTTGTGAACTAGTTGACTATCTTGAGTGATGATGTTCTTCATGCTTTCCATTGTCTTGCTCATAATTAATATAAATTCATTCCTTAAGGATATTTCACAATCTTTTGACCTATGACCAAATTGATTTCAAGAGTAAAATGACCATTGAAACTTGCATACCTCATAGCATTTGGTAGTCTGATCTGATTTATCTTAATTCTACCAATGCCTTCATTCCTTGACTAATGATTGATCTTCAAATTTTGATTGTCCTTGTTCACATCATCCTTTATCTTGTCTTGAGTTACATGTTTTTGTTCTTTATATTCAAGACAATTTTTATCACTTGCATACTTTTGACTACTTAGAATATTGTCAAGATCATTTGAGCTCTTTTCAAACTTCATAAATGACTTCACCTTACAATATGTCTTGTCTAACTCAACTTTTAACGACTCAATTTTAGTTACATGCCTTAAGTACTCATCTTATTTGGATTTTAGGCTTGTAGACATAGTTTTTAATTGACCATTGAGATGTTTGATAGTACATTCATGATCTTTGGTGTCTTTATCCATTCTTGCCTCAAACACACTGAATTATTCTTCATAGTCCTTGATTTGTGACATCATATCTTTGTTATTTTTCTTCTCAATATTCATATTTCAAGAGCATTCAACCTTATTATCTAAGTCATCAGGTTTATCTTTGTTTATAGCTTGATTTAGTTTCATCTACAAAAACTCTATCTCTGATTGATACATGATACAATCTTCATCCTTAATCTTTACTTCTTAATCAAGAGTACAAACCTGAGTTTCAAGTTATTGTGTGATCTCATCATGCTCTTTGACTTCATTACTCCACCTTTTTTTTTAAATTCCAATTTTTTGCTCATAGTATTTGATCAAGGAATTTTGTTTTCTATTCTCTCTTTGTAGCAACTTCATTTCTTCCACAGTATCAAGATATTCATCTTCAAGACTGACTTTCTCATCTTCTTCCTATGAGCTATCTCCACCAAACAAAACTCTATTTAAAGAACATTCATCTTCATCATCATTAAGAGCCATGAACAATGTCTCCATGTCCTTTTATGAAAAGAATCCTCACTATCAAATGTGTTGACTTTTTCTTCTATAGATGAGTTACTGTCTTCTTCATGGTAAAGGCTCTTACTACCTTTGTATGATTCATTCTTTCCATTTTTCTTACTGAAGGAATTTTTGTACTTTCTAGGACCCTCAGATTTCTTGTGTTCATCCTCATGAGATTCCTTATGAGCTTATTTGTTTTCAACCTTGTCACCATTTGGACATCTAGCTACAAAATGACCAAATTTACCACATGAAAAACATTTGAAAGGAAGTTTTCCTTCATAATTACCTAATCCTACATTCAATTTCCTTGAAATCATAGCTTCAAGTTGATCTTAATTAAGATCAAAATCTTTAAGACTTAACATGTTCTTATTAGCTTTTGTCTCCTTGATTACCTTAAAGGTTGCTTCCTTCTTAGGAGGTTTGTCCTCATCAACTTTCATCTCATAGGTAGTAAGGATGCCATGCAGTTCATCCATCTTCATCAAATTTAGATCATGACATTCTTATCCAACAGAAACCTTTGAATCAAACTTGAGTGTAAGAGTCCTCAATACCTTTTGTACTATAGTAGATTCATCAATTATCTCTCCAAGACCTCTGATCATGTTTACTACCTCATCAACCCTTATAATATAAGATGCCACAGTATCTTCTTCCTTCATTTTGAGAACCTTTAAACTGCCTTTGGAAGGTCTGTAACTTGGCCAATTTTACCTTAGATTTTCCTTCATAGATAGTCTATAATTTGACCCAAATTTCCTAGGCAGACTTGCAATGGATCACTTTGGTAAACTCAGCCTTGGATAGATCACAAATGATAGCATTCATAGCTTTCTTCTCACTCAACTTCTTTTCATTAAAACTAGTTGGAGGAGTAGTTGGTGTAGTATAACCATCAATGACAGATTGCCAAATATCAAACCCAAGAGACATAATGTATGTCCTCATCCTTGTACTCCAAAAAGCATTATTTGACCCATTGAACAATGGTGCTTCATTTTTAGATAAACCTTGCATATATTGACTTGCCATATTGTACTTTGGATCACCATCAAGTGGTTAAAATTGAAAATATGATCCTTCTTCGATACCAATTATTGGAGGTATAATCACTGAGAGGGGGGTGAATCAGTGATGCAAGGTATTTCCAAATTTAATTACAATCCTTTCAAACTTTTAATCAATGATCATAAGCATACAATATGTTCATAACAATGAATATGAAAGATGAATCAAGATCATACATATAACACAAGATCTATGCGGGAAACCCCTTGGGAAATAAAACCCACTCTTAATCCTATAAACACATGGACTACTCTACAAATAAGACGATCATAAACAAGAGACATTTTAGTGAAGCACCCACTTCACAAGGATAACGCACCCCTAAGTATGAACAAGAACCCACTTGTTCTAAATGTTGAGTACCCACACAACACCTTATTAAATCAATAACTCCATAATTCCGATTGTATACCAATCTGATTAGAGACATAATGTTTAACACCTTTCTTTCATCTCATCACATACACACAAACTTGATTATACAATAAATGCATCCAAACACCCTTTTGGATCTCTTTATTATTTTTTACTCATCCTCAATCTATTCTATACTTCATTCCATCTATAAATTACACTTTCTTTGATATTTTTCCTTTGCCTCTATCTTCTTCTCTCTCAACACATGCATATCAAGTCTAGAAACCATTGCCTTGGTCTCCACTATTTATAGAGTCTTCATGTATATCAACATATAGGTCAGCCATAAAACTTATATTAACTTTTAAGATATCTAACAAATCTCAATACCATCCTCATAGTTTGGCCATAGCATCTATGGGTCACAATTAAGGAGCTATGCCTTTTATTTAGGCATTATTAGCCCTTATAGGTCTCATGGAGACGTATTCACCCATTTATCACTTCATTGAGAAAAATAATAACACAAAATCACTTTAAATTACATGGGTCCACTCCATATGATCCCTAAGACATCTATAAAATATTATTCCCACCAAATCACTCTTTTACTAAAGCATAATTTGCTTAAACAACATTATGTATATAGTAGCACCATAAATGAACAAATAATCAAGTTTGAAGATTCATAACTTTTACTATACAAACATTCAAACATTATAAATAGTTTATATGAATGTATCTTGAAGTCCTATACAACTTTTCCTTTTTACACCATGATCAAATTCGTCTTGGATAAAAAGATATAGCTTAAATACTAAGCATTGGTTCTCCCTTGAAAATTTTAATATTTAAATACTAACAGTCACCGATCAAATGTTAAGCTTTTGATAATTTGACCTCATATCATACTCCATAAAAATTTTGACTAAATACACACCATCAATATCCTCAGATTAGCCTGGTCTTTATCTTGAAATGCTCACCATTGATATAAGATTTGAGCTCCCATGATTGTGCCACTTGGCAACTCTACGTGTCCTCTGCACACATTGACTCTTTGACTCAACTCACACCATCAATCTTCTAACTGCATGATTATATGAGCATTGTTGATATTCTATCTAAGCTCTATGAATGTGACACATGTCACTAATGCATTCTTCTTTTGACATATTGACATTTGCACACATTGTTGGATCACAAACTATGATTTAATGTGCATTGTTATATCTTTTGAATAGTTGACCTTAGACTTTAATGTAGTTAAACTTGAAATTCACTGGCCCATCTCAGTCTACAAGATAAACTTTGAAGGTTTATAACTTGAGCTAATAAATAATTCAAGACTCCAAATCTTCAGGGTACCTTCTCGACACTATAGACAACAACTCCATGAAATCCTTTGACCTTAATTGACTTTTTGAGTACTTAAATTAAATGCATAAACTTTTTGGGTCATTCAACTCTACATGATGTCTAGAAATATATGGCTTATTTTAAGCTATAATAGGCAAGTTTTTCAATCCTAATGATCAAATGACATATTAGGACTTCATCAAGACATCTATGGATGCCTCACTGCCTCTAATTTATCCTTACTAATCTGCATATATGCCATATATTCTCCAAGATATCAATCTAATCACTTTGTCATTAATGCACTATGAACCATGCTCTCTTCGACATCAATGACAACCTAACATCAATGACCATGATCAATAACCTATTGGTGTCTAATCCAACCATATCAAAGTAAGAAAATTAAAACATTAGGCATAATGAAACATGTCAAACAAGGGTTAAAATGCCAATGGCCCCATAACCAACTTGGTCAATTTTAAATTATTCCAAAAACATTCACGACTACTTTTAGAATGATTTGAACTTGGAAATACTTGGACAAAAATGCATGCACATCAACGACAAACTTGAATATATTTAAAAAATTAGTTTTCATGTTCTATTAATATAAAATAAAACCATTATTTAAATGTTTAAAACACTTAGTAGTATGACCAATGTGGGTTTCAATGAAAAATATCACAAAGACATCTTCTTCTCTAACTACTAATATACTTCCTTCTCTAACTACTAATATACTTCATGACACAATGAAATCTAGGATATGATCATTAACACCTTGAGATCCATCTCTTGAAAAATTTGGGAATTTATTTCTTGAATCCAAAGGAAAATTAGTGTATTTATCTAAATCCAAATGCTCAAAATAGTTTCCTCATGGGATGGGGAGGACAATGAGGTTGGGAAGAACCAACACCAATACTTGAACCATAAATTGAAGGCACTAGGTACACTTCTTGAGCATATTCATCAACCTAAATTATGGGGTGGGAGGGGGAGGGGGGGTGGGCCCGAGTGTGGACGGGGTGGGCCACGGTCCTTGAAATATATAGAATTAAAATGCATAAGACATATTGATCGCTAGTAGAGTTGCTAAAAAATTATATGCAAGATTTTATGTTACTTCATTTTCTTTGTTTATTTCACTAATTTACACAACAAACAATATGATAATATTACAAATAAGAGAAATGACCATGAAACATGTTACTTTACCCTACATTTTAGAGGGATGACTCTGTTGCATGATAATTTTTTTGGTACTTTTAACCAAACATTACAAAGAGGAAAAAAATGGAAAAGGAATGAAAAGAAATGAAAAAGGAGAAAAAAGAGAAGTGTGAGAAACCCAAAACAAAATATAAACATATAACTATTTGGATAACTTAGAATTAATAAAAAGAGTGGGAAATCCTTCCTCTTATATGAAAATAATACCATGAACAAAAAAATTATGAAGAACAAAAGCTTGTCTAGAAGCACAAAGTCTTTGCTAAAACCATATTGCACACATATGGAAAGAAGTCCATTCATAGAGATTCATAACACAAAGTTTGAAATATTAGGGTTTCACATACAATGAAGATATATTGGAATTTAATGGGTTATAACTATGAAAAATGAAACAAATTCCATTAATAAATAATATTGAAACCTAAAAAGCAATTAATTCATCTTATTTGCTCATATTTTATTACTCATTTTTAAAAACATATATACACATACAAATTTACAGTAATCCCTCTGTTATGGATGAGATATAAGAACCCATTTAAAATTGATTTCAAGTCTTTTATACTAAGTTACACTTTCAAGCTAGTTATGTAGCTACCTTTAACTCAACTTGATTTGAGCCACTTTTTCATCTTTTACATATTCGGGTAATTTAATTAAAATATAAAACATGACTTGACATTATATTTTTTTATAACTTCTACAACTTAATTATAATAATTAATTTAAAAAATAATTAACTTGGCTTACCAATGGGAAAATTTTATTTATTTTTTGAGGTGGACTCATTAAAATATAAAGTACACAATTATATTTTAAAAATAAATCACCAAGTGGGCTCACCATGATTCATCCATTAGGTTATAGAGTCTGGAAATATTATGAACACTTATTCAAATTGATTCCATGTATGTACTAAACATTCGTATTCAAAACTAGGTCATGCAAAGGGGTATTTGACTATACTAGAAGCTGAGAAGTGAATCCATTTAGAAATGTATCTAAGGATCTAATACTTTATATCATTGGATCATCATTGAAAGAGATTTCCAATGATTTTAATGGGGGTTGAAATATGAAAACTATGACAAAATGAAATAATCACACTTGTTGGGAAATTGAGGTGTGAATCATACCTAATGCACCCTTGAGGTACGATCATACCCAATCTCTTTGTTTGGATTTTGTAGACACTAAATATGAATTATATAGCACCTTAGTATTATACACTTGTAAAATACCCATCATAGTTGTACCCTTCCATTCTAAGACTCTCCCACTACTAAAAGGCTCATGTCTACTATATTGTGTCCCAAATTGATTATCTCTTAGTCTGACCATATGTTATTATAATGACCAAACCTTCTATACTATGCAAAATTATCTAAACTTGATGATTATCCTTCTTTTCTAGTTTTTTACATGTACATATTTTATAGCTTCCCAAACACTTACATCTGAACCATACACCTACATCGATACAGGTGTCCATTTTATAACTAAGTTTCTAGTGCCTAAAAATCACCCAATTTGAAAATGTAATGTATCTTTATAGTCAGTGTAAGTGATTTAGTTTAACATATTTCAAAAAAATAATTGGTATATATACAAGATCAACCTTCATTCTTTCCTCACCTAAAAAAATCATACCTCTCATATACAGAGCAAAAAAATAACTATCAATTGAGGATTAAAGTGATAAAATCTGCCCTATTCATTCCTATTTTCATATAAATCATAGGAGAAATATATATATAGGTCTAAAGCACTAAAGGATTAACCCATGATCCATATTTTCCATGTTACAATATATGCCACTATATTTAATTGATTCTAACATATTGCATTCTTATTCACACATAAGCCAATATATAGGGGATAACTACATAAGTCTAAGGCCCTCTTTAGAGTATTGGCTATGTAGGTAGTGACTATTGATAGAGGGGTCTTTTGGGAAGATTGACACCATGTACCCACTAAACTATTTCTCTCACAGTCACTCAAAGGGTGAGGAATCTAAGGTTTGATCATTTGATGAAGAGTGACTACTTATGCATATGATCCATATACATTAGAATAAAGGTGACAAAAAACCCATAAGTCTCTAGTTGC
Organism: Torreya grandis; assembly: GCA_037957365.1. NCBI lineage: Eukaryota > Viridiplantae > Streptophyta > Pinopsida > Cupressales > Taxaceae > Torreya > Torreya grandis. Next base: position 2,535,460 of record JARHVA010001805.1, on the reverse strand, counting down.
TCACATCTAGATCTAGTCAGTATTCTATATAGGAAACCTACATATAGATTAGATGCTTACATTGATGCATATGTCTAGTTCCAATGCAAGCGTTTGAGGCCACAAAAGTAAAATTCTAGGATCTGTCAACTTTTCCAAGATCCTAATCCGGTCCACTTCTAACTTGTTTTAACCTATATCTACACGCACATAGTAAACAATATAAGTACTCTTATTTCTAATTTATCATAATATCAATCAATAGTTATAATTTCTATTTTTAACATATATCAATATTTAAATTTAGAATATTGTTCATTTGAGTTTGTAAATTTTTTGGCTTGCTATAGATATGTTTATCACCCTTGTGTTTAATTATTTATATATTATTAACCCTATTTACTCTTGTATCATTTAATTTAGGTTAAATATTTGGTGAACCAAATGTGAAGTTGAGGTAAGTATCATATGTTATTTACCCCCACCTCAAAATGGGGGGCATATTAGTGGGGGAATATCATAGAGACATGGCTTTCACATTTTCAACATTTCAAATTTTAGTGGGGGCACGTCAAAAAGGACATGAATTTTTTTGGTGTAGGATATTACTTTCCTACTCTTTAGTTTACTTAGGTTTTATTTCCTATTGAAGAAGTTAGTCCCACATGAATTTTATGGTTGGGATTCTCTTATATTCCACCTATATATATACGTATTCACCTAGTCATTAATAAGGTAATGCAAGGTAAACTATTCATTATATAATCTATTTGTGGAAATAGATAATTTATTCTTGGTGTGTAATGTTGAAGCTTTCATGGTTGTGGTAATGAGCTATTGGAGAGATCTTAGATGAAGAGTGTTGTTAACTCTTTCATGGTATCAAATCCACCCTCCAACAATGATTGTTCAATATGTCTAAGCCTTAGCCAGGGGTTGCACTCCTTTTTTTAGCCTCCTTTTTTAATATGGTTATTTGTCTACAGACTCTCGTATAGTTTTATGAGGTTAGAAGTACTTCTCTATATATCTATCTCATTCGCATCATAAATGAAACTTTTTTAACTTGATAAACATTTGTTCACCATTGGAGTTTCATGGCCTATGAGTTCTAAGTATTCTCTACCTTGGTTTTGTGGCCTTTATTACATCAATTCTCTCTCCACATGGCATTTGTTGCTTTTAAATGACATTTTTGGGTTCTTGTGATGTTTGTTATTCTACCTAAGGACATCTTCCATCATCATTTACTGTACTAGGATGGGTCTATTCTTTGTTCAATCTCTCCATGGATTCTTATTAATGAGGATTAGATCTGATCCATATTCCATCACTACCTAGCTACCTACTATTGAAGAAATAATAGTTTGTTTTGAGTTCTATGAGAGTCAAACTTGTGATTGAATGAGTAGAGAGACTTGATAGAGAAGCTCAAAATTTATGAATCTGTACCCATAACCTGATATTTTTTCTCCTCAACTTAGTTAGCATTTTACTTATGTACCATGCCCTGAGAATATAAAGCTTCCTCCACACTCTCTGAAAGCCTTCCTTATGTCATTCTAAGTGCCTGGTTATAAGCACTATATATTGGCCACCTTTTAATTTATTAACTAGGAGGCATGATATTAGAGGTAGCTTGCATTATGGAGACTCTACAGACTATGGATCTGATCCACTCCATCTACCTCTCATTATTTAAAGCTATATCTTCATTTGCTAATAATTAGTTCCCATTTGGCTTGTCATTTAGCATAAATATTTAGCATATATTCACCATTTTAAGTATAAGGTCAATGTTGATCTCCTTCACACAATCAATGTGTTTGATATCTATAGTAGTGTTGATTATGCTTCTTCTCTAAATGGTTTAGTGGGATATTGTACTTTACCAAGGTAGGAGTATTTGATAGGAGCATTACATAAGTATCTTTCATCAAATAACAAATATGAGGAGGGGTGTTTACTATATGTGGATGCATTTTCTTATGTTTTGTTTAAGGTTTTTACTCTTTCTTCATAGAGAGGGATAAGGGTTTCTCCATGATTACTATCAGTATAAACCAACTAGGAAGAGCAGATGGAAATTATATGATGGATTGGTTTTTCTATTGTTGGGGAAAGGATATTTATCATCCTTATTACAAGCTTCTAACTAGTGAAACATCATTTCTTGAGGGAGGTTGAACCAGAAGTTGACGTAACTACCTTGGTGGAGGCCAAATCAAATAAAGCCATTTTGAAACTCCTCTTTGACCTATTAGTGGCTTCTCAAACTCATTTACAAAACTATACATGCACAATGGCGAGGTTTCTATCTCTTTCCTCCTTGTAAAGTCAAAATTTTAATACCTAATTTTTCCCTAATTCTCTTTTATTAAAAATACCTTGAAAACAAATTAAAGTCTGATTTATTTACATAGCTTTGTTTTATTTTAATATGTTATTTTGTTTTAATTTTTGTCCCTAAGTGAGATTAATATTTCACTTGCAATCTCATAGGGGCAAGAAGATTTGGTATTTTTTTAACTTTTGTTGATTTGATGAGGTCAGTGGTTCTGTTATGATTTCAATGAGTGGCTGGAAGGCTATCTTAACCTTGTTTGGTTAAGTTTTTTTAAACTTTTAAGTGAAAGTTCATTAAATAGGTCATTAATGATGGGAAATATTATTTGCCATAACTTTTTCTTGGTAACTCAGATTTGAGTGCCATTTTTTGCAAAAGTGATTTTTTTTCATTTATGTTCCATTGGTCCTATTTTTAGTATAAACACACTAAAGTTATAAAGTGTTATATTCAAGGGGGTTGCCTATGTTATCAGCCCTATTACTTTCTAAATTATACTACTTATGACACTATTACACTTTGCATTAGCTCAAATGTGTTTTCAGTTGAATCCAACATCCTTTGCATGTGCTTTGTAGATTATCATTTTTTGGTAGTTGATCTTTTTGAGTGTGTTTTTGCATGCATGCTAGATTTTTTTGCCATTTGCCACACTCTTCCATCCAACCATGACATGCTCTATTCTTTTTTACAAATTATCATTTTGACACACTTATAGTTAGTGTCATGTCTCCATCAAGGCCATTTTCTTAGCACTTTGCCTTCTTTTATGGAGATGCTTTTTCATTCCCTTGTTTTTGAATCAACTCTCATGATTGGTGATGACTTCTTTGGCAAGTTGAGAGTCTCCTTAATTGGATCTATTATGGTGAAGCCCAGTCTCTTCCTTGTTTCCATTTGGAATTTTTTTCTTCCTTGTTTCCATTTGGCATTTTTTTATGTATGGGATATATTGTACTTGTACTAATTTATAAAGTTCCATGGGGGTTTTGTTGTTTCAACCTTGTCTACCCTCATGAATTTTTGTGATCTATTCTAGGCACCTTTTCACTTTTTTAGTTTCTTGTCTATTATATCATTTCCAAAACCACCCTCTTTGAGATACCTTATCTATATTTTTTACACCACTTTTTGATAGTTGATAGTCTCCCATGGCATATGGAGCTATTCTCATGAATACAATGTCAGCTTGTTTGATGTTTGAGTAGTGGATTCAAACCACTCATACAGACCTTTTTTATACACTCCACCCATTATGGGGAGTGTACATATAGATTTTTTGTCACTCCACCTAGTTATCAGTATGAGGGGTGTGGTGTAGATCCTACTTCTTAGGTGTTGAGAATTCCTTGCACTAGCATTACTCATTTGCACTTTTTTCACCATTAATAGTCTTCTTGATTGAACTTATTCTGGTGATGCCTAGTGTCATTTGTTTTTGTGATTGAGTAGTGGATGTGGACCACTCATGCAAATTGAGTTCCTTTATAACTTGAAATTACTTGGAGTGTAGACTACTTCAACATCATCTTTGGGGTGTTTTCTTGCTCTCTTATTTTTTTTATCTCTTTTGAGGGGGAATTTTTCCTATGGTTTTCTCTTTTTTATCTACTTCATGAGAGTTATATGTATATGCTGTACTTTTTTAGTGTTTTTTGGATTCCTCCTTTGTATATGGGTATCTTATTCAGGAAATGTTTTTGATGGAACCCATATAAGGATTTTTTACTTGACTTCATTTCCTTCTTGGTGATTCTTATAGTGACACCAGTGTGCTATCCTCACCAGTGAGGTAGGCCCATCATTGTTTATGCTCACTTCTCACCATCTTATTGAAGGGTGTTCAATCTATGCTTCCTCTAGTTTATCACTCTACCTAGTATTTTAGAGTATAGTGTTCATGTTTAGTGATCCTCATATTTGACTCCATTCCTAATTTGACTTGGTGGTTATAACGACTCGACATCCATGTACTCTGGCAAGATGAAGTAGCATCCATAGGGACATGTGGCTTCACACAGCATCCTTTATTTTACCCACCTAAGATACACTTAAAGGGGGTGTTGGTATAGGATATTACTTTCCTACTCTTTAGCTTACTTTAGTGTTATTAACTCTTTCAAACTCCATACTTATTTAATTATAATATTTTCATTATTATAGTGGGGGCATGTTATGGAAACATGTTCTCCAAACTTACTCTGGTTCTCATATTCTCAAAATATAGTGGGGTAATGTCATGGAAACATGTCCTCCACACTTGATTTTTTTTTAAATTGACCAAATTTCATAGTTATACGATTAAGATACACATTTACGGTAACATTCTATACATTGTTATCATTATTATGCCTAGGTTTTAGCTTGAGACATATATGAGGTGCATATGCCATGCAAAAGGAACCTTAAATTACAAAATCAAATCAATTTACAGATTTCAAAAATAATAATGTGGATTATTATCATACATAGGATGGACTTTTACAAACTATTATTGATATAATCTACCGAAGTATTTGATTCACCTTTTTGAAGGTTGAGATGATTAAATCACTTAATCTTAAAAAAATTATATGTTAGACTTGATTAAATAATTTAAATTCACCATATTTTAAGGATGGAGTAATCAATCCTCACCAGATATATAGTGTGATTTGATTGGATCACTCATACTCACCAAGTTATTAGTATGATCAGTTTGCACAATTGAGATAAGCTTAATGGTCAAGTGGAAATTCACCTTTTTTAATGTTGGGAGCATGTTGTCCTCCAATCTCTATTATGTATGCACTTGTAAGTTTTAAAATTGTCTTAATATAAGCTCCAATGGTTTATAATTAAGTATCTCTTTGAAACAAAATTACAAAAGGCAAGCCGGTTACATCGACACATGGGTGTACTCTTAACCTTGCTCTCTTTAATTTAAAACATTTAAAATTCTTACAATTTTAGATTATATACACTGATTATACACTATAACATTATCTTACTTGTAGGTCAGTTACCAAAAAAACACTCAAATTGGGCTCACACAAAGGTAAGGTTTGTTATACACACCTGTGTATGAATTTATTTTCCTTTAAACTTATCATTTCATTACTTAAAAGGGGGAAATGTAGACACTAAATTTGAATTATATATCACCTCAGTATTGTACACTTGGAAAATACCTATCATGATTGTATCCTTTAATTCTAAGACCTTTTTTGTTAGAAGGTTTGTGGCCCTATCTTTGTGTGACAAATTACTTATCTCTTAGTCTGACCATATGTTATTATGATGACCAGGCCTTCTATACTATGCAAAATGCTTTAAAATTGATTATAATCCTTCTTTGCCACTTTTGGAATTATACCCATTTTATTAATTCTAGGGCACTTGCATCCTATCCAAACACCTCTGATGACATAGGTATCCCTTTTCCAACTAAGTATCCAATGCCTAAAAGTCATCCAATTTGAAAATGTAATGTATCCTTATGGTCAATTTAAGTGATTTAGTGTGAGATGTTTAAAAAATGAATTGGTATATATACTAGATCAACTCTCATTCATTACTCACCTATAAAATTCACACCTCTTACATACAAAGAAACAAAATAAATATCAATCAAAAACTCAAGTGAGTAAAGTATCCCTAATCATTCTTATTTCCATATCAGTCATATGAGCAGTCTATCTAAGTCTAAAGTATTGAAGAGTCATCCCATGAGCCATATTTTCTAAGTTACAAGTTAGATCAATGTGTGTACTTAATTATCACATATTGCATCCTTATTCATATACAATCAAACACATAGGGGATAAACACATAATCCTAAGGCCCTCTTTAGAGTATTGGATATGTAGGTAATGCCCATTGATAAAGGGGTCCTTAGAGAAACGTGACATTATATGCCTACTAACCCATTTTTCCGACAGTCACTTCAAGGGTGAGGAAGTTAGGTTTTGATCATTTAACAAAGAATGATAAATTGTGTGCACAATATATATACATCAAAATAAAGGTGACCAAAAATCTATAAGGTTCCATTTGGTCACATCTAGATCTAATCAACATTCTATATAAGAGACCTACATAATGATCAGATGTTAGTGTCAATGTAATTATCCAAATTTGATGCAAGTATCCAAGGCCAAAAAATGCAAAATTTTAGGATCTGATGACTATTCTAGGATCCTTATCCAGTACACTTACAACTTTTTTAATTCTAGATCTACATGTGCATAGTAAACCAACTAAGTACTTTTGTTTCTAATTTATCACAATATCAATTAATAGTTGTACTTTTTATTATTGGCATATTTAAGTATTTAAATTTAGAATATTATTTATCTAAGTTTAAAAATTAATTGGCCTACTATAGATTTGTTTATCACCCTTGCAATTAATTATTTATATATTTTTAACCTTATTTACCCTTCTACCATTAAATTTATGGTTAAACATTTGGTCAACCTGATGTGAAGGTAAAGTAACTACCAATTCTATTTCCCCTCACCTCAAAATGGGAAGACATATTAATGAGGTCATATCATAGAGGCATGGCTTCTAAATTTTCATAGTTTTTTATTTTATTGGGGGTATGTCAAAAAAGAGATGACCTCCACACTTAATCAATTATTAGATTCCCTAGATTAGAATGGGGGCAAGTTATGGAAACATGTTCTCCACACTTACACCAGTTCTTAGATTATCCAAATATAATGGAGTAATGTCATGTAAACATGTCCTCCACACTTGAAAAGTTCTTAACTTAGAAAAAATGTGTGACTCAGATATACATTTGTGGTAGCATTCTATACATTGGTACCATTATTATACCCAAGTTTTAGGTTGAAACATATATGAGGTGCATATGCCATGCAAAGGGTACCTTAAATTTCAAAATCAAATCAATTTCCATATTTCAAAATACTACTATAGATAGTTATCATACCCAAGATGGAATTTTACAAGCTATTATTGAGCCATTCTATTGTAGTATTTGGTTCACCTTTTGGAAGGTCAAGGTGAATAAATCACTCAATCTTACCAAGTTCATAAGTTATACATGATTAAGTCATATAACTTCACCATATTGATATAATTTAGTGATTATATCATCCACCCTCACTAGATATATAGTGTGGCTTGATTGGATCACTTTCACCTCCCAGATTATAAGTATGATTGGGTTGCATAATTTTGACAAGCTTAATCACCATATGGAAAGTCACCTTTTTTTAAGGTTGGGTGCATGTTTTCATCCAATCTCTATATATATATATATCTATGTAATTTAAGGTTTTAAAATTGTCTTAATATCAACTCCAATGCTTTATAATGAAGTATCTCTTGAAATCAAATTTCCCAAAGGTACTGACACACAGGTGTGCTCCTAACCTTGTTGTTTTTAATTTCAAACATTTCAAATGATTTCAATTTTATATTATATGCATTGATTATACATTGTAACATTATCTTGGTTGCAAATTAGTCACAAAAAAATCACTCAAGTTGGGTTCACACAATGGCAAGGTGTGTTATACACACCTAGGTACACATTTATTTTTCTTTAAAATAGCAATTTTATTACTAGAATAAAGGGGGGAATGTAGACACTAAATTTGAATTATATATCACCTCAGTATTCTACACTTGTAAAATGTCTATTATAGATATGTTCTTCGGTTCTAAGACCTTGCTACTGCAAGGCGCATGTCTTCTATCTTTATGTGTCAAATTGATTATCTTTTAGTCCAACCATATGTTATTCTAATGACAAGGCCTTATATAATATGAAAACTTCTCTAAAATTGATCATTATATTTCTCTACTAGTTTTAGACATGTATCTATTTTCTATCTTCCTAAACACTTGCATCCCAACTATACACCTACATCAATGCAAGTGTCCCTTTTTCCAACTAAGTTTCCAATTCCAAAAATTCATCCAATTTTTAAATATAACATATCATTATGGTTGACTGAAGAAATTCAATGTGAGATATTCTCAAAAAGGGATTGTATAGACTTTGCGAATTTAGTATTTTACTAGTTTTAGTAAATTTAGACCTACAAGCCATACACTATAATTTTATCTCCCTATTTTTATGGGTTTGTCTCATTTCCTATTTTTCATTAAAACCCTATTTTATATTCCAAAAATTATCAACCAATCACTTTATATGGATTTCTCTTTATTTGGCACATTATGGTGACCATGTCCTTTGGTCTCCAAACCCTAGCTTGTCATAGGGTCTTATAATTTTCTTGATAAGTGTAATTATTTATCTCTAAATTTCATTTCAATTATTGATTTTTTCCTATATTTTATATAAATATTCTTTCCTATTATCATATTAGTATTTGGAATAATTACAATGGCTAAAAAAAAGTTATTCTTGCTCCTAACCCTAAGGAGGGAGATAACTACCATCCCTCTAACCATGTCCATGTTATCACTTATTCAATATGAAAGGTGGCCCATCTTATAATTTTAAAATAGGGTATCCAATAAACCCTTCATAAATCCCTAGATGGTATATGTATGCATATTCAATTTGAAGCACTTAGGGATTGTGTTTATGTAGCCCTAAAATATCAAGTCATCCTTATGAGCAAGTTAATATAATAGTTATAAAATAAAAATTAGTATTTTAGTCTAGAGGTCACATTATTTTAAAATTATATTACACACCCACAAAATCCAAAACACGCTAGTGTTAATTATATGTTTGCATCTTCATCTATCAAGGCTTCATATCCAAATTAAAAGCTACAACATAATACATATAAAACAAGTGATTCAAAAAGTGACCAAAAGGATACTAAGAATCCAAGTGAAATCCTAAGGGAGATGATTAGAAACAAAGTGATCCAACTATCTCCCCTACATCCTATAACGAGATCCAAATACTATTGTGCATATCATAAAATGCATAGGCATCATATAAATTGTTATTTTACATTAAAGAATAAAATACAAAATCACAAAGGTGGTATTAATCATATCATTGATACATTATTCAATAATCCCACACACATTATGAATACCTCTCCTAAAACACAAGTGTAAAAAGAACAAATATGGGTACCAAAGAATAATTCATAGCCAAAATAGTTACAAATGCCAAATCTAGAGCAATAAAATATTTAAAAACTATTAAAAAAACCAAGAAAACTATACAAATTTACCTCTCAATGATGATACTTATATTTCAAAATAATATATTTTTGGGAAAAAATATTTACAACTTTTAGGTTATCATGGTTATAGATTTAAAAAACCTGTACAATGCATCACTTTTCATATCTCTGCATCTTATTATAATAATTTCCAAGGCTTATGATATAGTATAAATACTATTATAGGTACAATCACTAAGAGCGGGGGTGAATTAGTGATTGAAGATAATCCAATTCTAGTTATAAACTCTTAAACATTCAGCATATACAATCATGATGTATACAAATTAACCATTTCAATGAACAAGGAATATATAGCAAGATCAAGCACATAACACATGATATATGTGGGAAACCCTCTTGAGGGATAAAACCCACTTAACCCTACAAGCTGGAATATAGTCTTATAAATATAAGATTCAACATTTAGACCAACACCAATTGATCAAGGAACACCCATCCCACAAGGAGGAACCAACCCCCTCAATAACCAATTACTAACCCAACTACCTTGATCTGATCTCCACCTTTGATCTGATGTCATATACACTTGATGATGGACTTATCTTACTTTATCTCTTTCCCCTTTACACTCTCACAAACTTTCACACATAAGTAATGCATCTAAAACACCCTTTTAGATCAGTCTTCACTTTTTAGCACATACACAATCAAAAAATCTACAACAACTCTATCACAACATCAACAACATGACCTATAATAACTATTCACTTATTATCATACTTTAGTAACAACCCTCAACCTATTATTCTCTTCAATCCATCCACTAAGCACACTCACTCAATCAGCCTATAGGGCTTACTTGCTTAATCTTCCTCTTCTAGGCTTATTAGGTCCAATAAACTATGTGTTCACCTTCATCAAATTGATCAAAAAATTATGACTAATCTTCTTCACTATTTTATGGTCCCTACTAACCTATACCTTCTCTTTCAAAGGTTCTCTCCTTTGCTTGGCTTAATACATTTCAACATAACTCCAAATAGACCAATTATGCCTAGTATTTATACCATACACTCATTTAACCCATCTTGGTTGGCTAATATGCTTACCATATTTTTTATACATCTAAAATAGGTTTTTATACATGTCACATGTAAGAACCACACACTCTTTAGGTCGGCCAATACCTCATTAGCTCCAAACCACCATTAGGTCTTGGTGAGACCTAAAACAATTAGGCCTTCATAATCACACATTACATGTGAGAATATTTGGACCACTTTCAGATTATACCAATGCTTTGAAAACATCAAACCTATCTCCAATATATCCTTTCTAACTTTGACATGGTTCCATGCCACCTAGAACACCAACTCAACACTCAAACCTACCAATTAGGTTTCCTTACTCTTCAAGTATTTATATACAGAAAACATAGTCTCAAAATTATGAAGAAAACACACAAATAGTTCACATACCCATATGATTATATCACATGGTTTAAACCTTCAGGACCTCTAAAAAAATTCCATGTTCTCTAGACGCTGTAACACAAGCTCTAAGCACTTAAACAAACTCTCTTAGAATGACCACTCAAACTGATCAAATAAAGCCAAAATATAGTCAAGCTATTTTGACTTTCCACAATTGATTATGGGAAAATTATGACAAACAATGCCTTATAATAAGCCTTAGAGACTTATATAACATCTCTATGCTCATTTTATTCTTCAATTTCCTCATAACTCTTCCAACACACTTCTATAAAGTGGTCACTCAATTTGCTAGTACATTCAACAAACACAATCAACTTTTAAGCAATTGTTCACACTGAAGATGGATTGGTAACACCTCTAAAATCCATAAAGATAGTATTCATGGAGTCTACAACACTCTCTAATAGTTATTTCATATTGAAACATCAAAATACTATCAAAAATAACTCAATTATCCTTCTTAGATCACTTGTAGAACATTGTCAAACACACAATCAACTTTGAAGCTTAATAAATTTGATTGTATAGATATTCAAAACTTATAACTCACTTATATATGTGTTCCTTGAATTTATCTTCAACTTTTATTTTTACATCACCTTCAAAATCATCTTGGATCAAAATACATAAGCAAAATACTCCACACTGGTTTTTCCTTTATTAATTCAAATGCCAACGGTCATTATGTAATACAAATATTACATAAATGTGTCTTCATCTTGTGCCCTTACACAACTTGATCAAACACACTTTGTTGATCTCTTTGTGAGCTTCCTATATTTCAATCTCATTGTTTGCCATTAATATTTGATCTTCGCTTGCATGCCTTCTAAGAACTCTATTGACTTATTAAATCAATATTGTCTATCAGATCATAATTTTCATGATCACGTGCTCATTATTGATCTTTATCTGATAGGTTTCACACTCATTGTTAGATCTATTACTCAAACTCCATGATTGTGACACATGTCACTAGCATGTGCAATATTGACTATTTAAATTTGAACCATGTTTTTGGATCCTTATCCAATCAAATTAAATTATTTCTATTAGATCTTTTATCTGATTAAATGCTCGCCTAGATCTTTGATAATGTAAATTTGGCTAAGTATGGGAACTTAGTGAACTCTGCCTGACAAGCCAACTTTGCACCTTAATAACTTTTTTTACTCTCAACCTCATGACATAAAATTTGAACCATAGGATCACCTTTAATAGGTTAATCCATCCATGTATAAAAATTCTCTTTAAACTTTCACATGTGTGAAATATTATGTCATCAATCTGTTCACTCAGCTTTATCTATCAGGATGACTACTTGAGCGTAGACATTCATATGATTGTTCTGATGAATTTTTTTCACTTATATAAGAAATCAAAGCACTCATAACACTACATATGGTCTCTAAAACATGTTTATATCATAAATATCATCCATAAATTGCATATACAAGTCAAACACTGAAGAACTAAGTAAGAACACTAAAGAACATTGAAGCACACTTTGTCATTGTCATTCTAACACACATGACACCTTATCAACATCATTGGTCACCTTGGAGACATCATTGAAAAAACTCAAACAATATCCCCCTTTGTCATTGATTTCAAATACCAATATAAATCTTATGTTCAAGCTTTGTCTCTCTCTTCAAGTACTTTCTCCCCCTTTGACATAATGATAAAGTGGGCTCATTTTTTGATCCTGAAGACCTAAAAAGACTTCAAGAACAAAAAATAGGAAAGCACCACCTTAGAGAGATAATAAAAACTACCCCTAACCCTATGCATACTTCTTCTTACCTTGAGCTTCTCAAACATGCTCCATGATTACCCTCTTCTTTGATTATACATAGTTTCCATGAAGACAAAACATACATGAACATCAGAAACAGCATGAACTTACCTTAAAAACATTAAGAGGGGACTCCACCTAATTCACCTAATATTAGGCACCCTTTTATCACCTTGGTATTTTGGATAAAAAGGCCAAAAATTCCACTTCTTCAAACTAGTCTTGCTTAGAGGCCTTGTAGCCATACCTAGACCTTGCAAATCTCATAACTTTCAATGTATAAAATTTCATGGATTGAAATTTCATATCCAGATAATTCTCATATTCCCTCTCATGCATGATAAAAATAAACACTCATCTCTTCATATATAACATACTTCCTTCACAAACCTACTAGCCAATTAGCCCTCTATTTGCACAAATCCTCCTCCATGGAACCAACCATGCACTTAAAAAATATTGTGAAAGAATTTTTGAGTACCCATTTGGGCATTTAAATTTATTAAATATCCTTATATCTCAAATCATTGGGCAAACCATTTTTCTAACATGAGCAAAAACACTAGGTTTATAAGAGAAACTCGATCAACACACCACCTTCCATTCAAAGCCCATCTTTGAAATGTTTCTCACACCTGTAGGTCATCAATACATACTTATGGACCAAATTTTGAGCTCAGAATCCTTTGGGAACCCATACTTCCTATACCATGGTTTTTTGACCTGCATACCCTTAAACACAAATTGGGAAACTCGAGAGAAAATAAAAAAAAATTAATTGCACATAAAAGACCTTCAAAACTTGAAATCACCTAGAACACACTTGAATGAGTTAAACACACCTTTCTATCCCACTAAGACACCTTGAAAACTTGAAACTATTTAAATGACACTTGGAAATCTCCATACCCAACCTATAGACCCTACACACACAACAGTCATGCCAAAACACTAGAAACTGATCATGAAAACATTCTAAGATCACTAAGCCACCTCATCCACTTTGACAAACCAAACTCAAATGATCTCAAATCACTTTTTTCAATCAAATTCTATTGCATAGTCCTCTGATCCTGGGACTTGACCATTTATAAAGCTCATTTTTTATTTATGCATGAGGATTCAATACATTGTCAAAGCACTTAACTTGGTTTGATAAATTCATAATATCAACATGCTTGAGTTCACATCTATATCAAACTTCTTCATATCTCCACCATGATTATAACACCTCACATATACTCCCCCTTACATCATGCACAACTCTTTAAGCCTTTCAAACTATCTAAGTTAGCTCCCCCTAAATCCATGCTTCACCTAGATCAAGACATCTTAAAAAAGTATTCTAAATGAGAAACTCTTTAGAATTATCCACACTTAAATGAAAACACTTATGAAAACATCTTATCTTCAAAACACTGTGACCTCTATAACATACACAACTTGTCATATACAAAACTCTAAGACCTTCTTCATGATACCAATAATATGATAACACATTCTCCTCATACTCTATATCAACCTAGTCTTCAGTCTTTATATGAAATATAAGATCTTGACAACTCACCATCCTTAATTTCACACTTTTATCTAAGCTAATCCACTTGAGTTGATGAAACATACCAAATAACACAAGCTTATTAAACTGAATCATCTCACAAATGCTCCACCTTAGATCATGACCACATATGCAACCAAGATCTTCTCTTTGACACATCTTGATTACAAGAAACATGTCAAAACATCATATGGCACTCAATACACCTAAGTTATCTCTCCCTAAATCCATACCAATCTTTGAAATTTTAGGGCCAATAAGTCCTCTCTCAAGAGTCACCATACTACTGATCAAAATAACAAGAACAAACACAATGCAGATTGACTCACTTGAAACCAAGATCTAAATTACTTTCAAGGCACTACACTAGATCAAGATAACTCAAGAGACTAACTATGGATGAAATCTGATTACACCAAATATCTTATCCCTCAAATATCTACTGTAACTCATCTTCACAATCTTATCCCTCAAATATCGCTCTCTTTACACCAAGGACTACATTCATGGATTTCTTATCATTCAAAACCATCCAAGACCCAAAAAGTATCCACCATGCTTCCTCTTTTTGTAAAGTGTCTCCTTGAAGCCTAGAGAGAGACACCCCTTTGACATAGTGAGACTAAAGGTCTCAAAACATAGGAGAATCCCATACTCTCATTTGACTTGCAATCCTACCATCATAAAATTGACTTTAAATGGATCCTTAACTTCATTTTTTTCTTCAGACTTGTTAACAAATGTAAAAAATAAAAACTATTGACTTTCCTTCATGTCTATCATGGCAAATAAACCATCTTTGGTCTCAGTCTGATCTATCCTAAAAGACTTAGGTTTCCACAACCATTTTGACCTCTTCCTTTCATACTAGGAGCTCCATACACCTTATTTTACTTTGAGAACTCATTCAATCTATTTTTTTAATACCTATCAATGTGTCCAACTCTATGACATATGAAACAAACAAGATCATTCATACCTTTTACTTGATGATGATTATGATCTTTCTTTGACTGTTTTCTTATTCTTACATAGTATTTTGCCCTATGACCAATAAGATGAAAAATAAAACAATGGCCCATAAAATATTTGGCATACCTTAAAGTATTTGGTTGTTTTATTGGCTTCTTACTTTTGCTCTTAACCTGATCTGACTTGTTATCTTTCATGCTACCATCTTCCTTGTCTTGTTCTGATCTCTTTTTTTCTTCTTCAATCTTACCTATCTTGATTATGACCTATTCATACTCATCATTCAAGGAAACAAGATCAATATTCAATTAAAAATAGTCAAATTCTTTAGATCTCATGATTGAACTTGTAGCCTTTAACTAAATTTTAAGATCTTTGATGGTCTTCTTATCCTCTTCGGCCCTTTTGGCCATGTCATCTTTCAAACTACATTCTTTCTCTTCCATAGACTTGATCAGTTCTTGATTCTCATTTTCCTCTCTCATGGATTTTCCTGACAAACTCCCCTCAAGAGGTCTGACTTACACTTAAAGTCCTTTGATCATATTCATCCTTTTATGATTCTTCTTATTTTTCTCCTTCAATTCACCAAGTGCACTCATGAGCTCTAATTCTATATCAACTTCTTATTCCTCTCTATCATATCAAACTTGCATAGAAGGTCTTGCTTTGATACTAATTATTAAAGGTATAATCACTAAGAGGTGGGGTGAATCAACGATGCAAAATAATCCAATTCCAGTTCCAAACTCTTAAACATTCAGCACATATAATCATGATGCATATAAATTAACCATTGCAATAAACAAGGAAGATATAGCAAGATCAAGCACATAACACATGATATACATGGGAAACCATTTTTGGAGATAAAACCCACTGAACCCTATAAGATGGACTATAGTCCTATAAAGACAAGATTTAACATTTAGACTATCATCAACTGATCAAGGAATACCCATCCCACAAGGAAGAACCAACCTCCTAGGAAACCAAGCACCAACCCAGCTACCTTAATCTAATATCCACCTATATTTTGATTTATTTTACACCTGATGATGGACTTATCTTACTTTTCCTCTTTACCCTTTATACTCTCACAAAATTTCACACACAAGTAATGCATCCAAAACACCCTTTTGGATCACTCTTCACATATTAGCACATACACAATCAAAAAACCTAAAGCATCTCACAATATTAATTTTAGGAAATATTCACTTCTTATCATACTATAGGAATAATCCTCAACTTTCTGTGTTATTCAATCCAACCACTAAGCAAACTCACTCAATCAGCCTCTAGGGCTTACTCACTCAATCTACCTCTTCTAGGCTTATTAGGTCCAATGACCTATGTGTTCACCTTCATCAAATTTATTAGACAAGAATGATTAATCCTCTTCACTTTCTAATGGTCCTTAATTACTTGTACCTTCTCTTTCAAATGTTCTCTCCTTTGCTTCGCTCAATACATTTCAACACAACTCCAAATAGGACAATTATGCCTAGTATTTATACCATACACTCATATAACCCATCTTGGTCGACCAAGATGATTACCATATTTGTTATACCTTTTAAATAGGTATCTATACATGTTACATGTAATAAAAACACACTCCTTAGGTCATCCAATACCTCATTATCCCAAAACCACCAGTAGGTCTTGGTGAGACCTAAAACAATTAGGCCTTCATACTCACACATTACATGTGAGACTACTTGGAACACTTTTGGCTTATACCAGTGGTTTAAAAACATCAAATATATCTCCAATGCACCATTTATAATTCTCTCATGGTTCCATGCCACTTGGAGCACCAACTCAACATTCAAACCTACCAATTAGGTATCCTTGCTCTTCAATTCTTTATATACAAAAAACATAATCTCAGAATTTTGAAGAAAATGCATAAATATTTCACATATAAATATGGTTATATCACATGGATGAAACCTTTAGGACCTATAAAAAAACTTCCATGTGCCCTAGACACTTCAACACAGTCTCTAAGCACTCAAATCAACTCTCTCAGAATGACCACTCAGACTGGTCAAATACAGTCAAGCTATTTTGACTTTACACAACCGATAAAGGGAAAATTATGGAAATAAATGACTTATAATAATACTTATAGACTTATATAACATATTTATTCTCATTTTATTCTTTAATTCTTCTCAAAACTCTTCTAACACACTTATGCAAACTGGTCACTCAATCTACTAGTGCATTTAATAAACACAGTCAACTCTAAGCAATTGTTCACACTAAATATGGATTTATAAAACATAAAAAATACATAAATATATTATTAATTGATAATAAAACACTCTCAAATATTTATTTCATCTTGAAACATCAAAATATTATCAATAACAACTCAATTATCTTTTTCGGGTCACTTTCAAAACATGGTCAAATACATAGTCAAATTTGAAGATTAATATATTTGAATATATATAAATTAAAACCTTATAAATCACTTATATATGTGTCTTGAATTAATATTCAAAATTTATTTTTACATCACCTTCAATTACATCCTGGATTAAAAGATATAAATAAAATACTCAGCACTAGTTTTTCCTTTGTTAATTCAAATGCCAATGGTCATTGTGTAATGCAAATATTATAGACACATGTCTTCATATCATTCCCTCAAAAAATTTGATAAAATTCACTCCATAAATCTCAATTAGATATTTCTATCTTTAACTCTAATCACCTATCATTTATCTTTGATATGTGCTTCCATGATTAAGACACTTGGCACCCTCACATACCTTCTGAGCACATCGACTATTTGACTCCAATGAACTTCCACCACTTGGCAGCCCCACATGAATTGTAATTAATATATTGAATTATTGAATCAATAAAATATATTTTATCATAATCTTAAAGATCATGCACTCATCATTGATCTCTATCTGACAGGTTTCACACTCGTTATTAGATCTACTGCTCAAACTCCATGATTGTGACACATGTCACTAGTGCGTCTAATCTTGAATATTTGAATTTAAACCATTTTTTTTATCCTTATTTGGTAATATTAAACTCTCACCATTATTTATATGATCTTATCAAATTCTCATCTTATATCTTTGATAATTTAAATTTGGCTAAGTATGGGAACTTAGTGAACTCTGTGTGAGAAGCCAACTTTGCACCTTAATAACTTTTTCTATGCTCTGTCAGGGGATCTAAATCTACCAATTAGAGCACATATAATTACTTCTCGTATAAGCAATTAAACATGGAATTAAACCAGAATGATAAAGTAGCTAGAAACTTGAGACAGCAAAGAATTTGAGAGATAATACACACTCTTGTATTAAATATTACTAGAAGAAAATACAATAAGGAAGATGCCACTTCTTCCTCCACCTCAAAGGCTTGCCACACCTCAAGACCTTCTTCCCTCTCTCTCTTTCTCAACACAACAACTCTAAATCCTGAGTTGCTATCCCTCCTTGAATGCTTCAGTTGATCTCCTTGACCTTACACCTGTAGATCTCCTTGACCTTGCTAGCTTCAATGTTTTTTACTTGCCTTCTTGCTAATTACAATACATGCCTTATGGGTCTTTAAATAGGATCCCATGCTTAAAAAAATATAACTCTAGTTACAATAATTAGACACGCAGCTCGTGACTATAATTAGTCGCTTGACATGCAAACACTCACTTCACTTAACTGACTGTTCGTCAACAGCAGTTCCAAAAATACACAGGCGATCGACGTTAGTCCCTACTAGTCTGGTACTACCGACATCGACCGACTCCCTGCCATTTCCGATCTCCTTCTCCACTACATCTAACCGACATCGGTCATACTGCCAATGTCGGTGGCTCTGGTTCTTCAGCATCCTTTCTCTTGTGTCTGCAAATAGTTAAAGCTTTTAGCTCCACACCTTAACAATCTCCCACTTGGAGATAAATAGTTGCAACTTGTACCTGTACCTATACACCATCTATTTTGTTCCTTAGGCTCTGTATCCCTCTTCAACAGCACTCTTGAAGACCAACCACCACGCAAACCTGTGATGCAATACCTGTCTCTTATGCCACAAGAATTTTCGCTGCTCCCGAATTCTCCATGACATACTTCTGAACCAACTCTACCCTTAGCTCAGAAAACTCCCTGTATGTGAAACCCTGTAACAAGTAACACAATACAGTAACAAGATAATTTAGCTAATATTATCCAACCTGGTAAAGATAAAATACAATGGTCAAACCTCCATTGTTCTGCAGCATACTCAAGACCATATACCATAGCCTTCTGTCTCATGTGTCCATCCACTCTCTTCTCTAAAACGGGAATCCATCCCTCTATCCAGTGCTTCCTTCTAGCTGACAACACTACCAACAATTACCTGTTTGGTTCTCCAAGGACTCACACTCCTCATCCATGCCAAGCTCCCACTGTTTCTAGATTCTACCTGCATTGCTTCTTCCATCTTCCTAGTTCATGACTATCAGTAAGCAATATAAAGAAGGTGAACAACGAATATGAGGTTCACATACCTTTCCTGACCTCCACATGGGTGTTTGAGACTTAGTGATTCACCCAACATCCATTCCAGTGATCGATCTAGGCCATCTCCCAGTCTGATCCTGACCGATGTCGGTTCCCTGCACTGACCCTGACTGCCGACGCCATTTCCCTGGCCGACGCCGGCGTCCCTCCTGCCGATGTCGGTCCTTATGACCAACGTCAGACTTCTCCTGTCTGACCTACCGACCCTGCTGGTCTGCACATGACCGATGTCGGTATCTGGATGACTGACGTCGGTGCCAAGCTACCGACATCGGTGTCTGTGTGTTCCTGTAAGTGATGAAATTTTCATCCGCGAGCTCTTCTTGGATCATACCTCTGTCCATGCTGCCTTGCTCAGATTTATTTAGCCCCTATGACTGGTCTCTATCCTTCATCTCCTCCATAAACACCAAGGCTTCTTTGTTCCTATCAAAAGCATCAAATTTCCTCTTTCTGCAATGAACTGTATTTATGCTTTCCAAATTTGAACACATACCTTTTGAATCAAGAACTTCCATTCCCTTCCTGTTCTTGTGACCAAGCCTATTAGGCCACATCTTCGAATCTACACCAGAAGTAGAATCAGTAATACAAGTAGACAGATAAAGAGTATCTACTTTCTTACCTCTTGCTAGAACAAGTGCTCCCTTGGTAACCTTCTAAGAATCTGCTGTGAGGGTTATTGTGCATCCCTCATCTCCCAACCTTCCTACAGAAATCAGACTCTACTTCAGAATTGGAACATGCATGACCTCTTTCAACACCCACATGTTGTCAATCTGAAATCTCAGCTACACTTTCCCTTTGCCAACTATCTGACAAGGCGTACCATCCCCTAAATAGAGCACTCCAAAATCTCCCTGTTCATACTCATAGAACAAATCTCTGTTTGGTGATGCATGAAAAGATGAACCAAAATCTAAAATCCATGATCCTACTTGACTATCTGAAGAAAGTATGAGAGCATCCTGCATCACAATATTTGCATCCTTTGCTTCTTCCATACCTGCATGTTGATTCTCTTTATCTCTCAACCAACACTCCTTCTTTTTATGTCCTTTCTTTCCACAAAACCAGTAGGTAATACCTTTGGACTCGGATCTCCTTCTCGACCTTGATTTCCCTTGCTCCCTTTGCCTTTCCCTACTTTTTGCACTTAGAGCATTCCCTGATGATTCACCTGTGCTTCTCCTACGTATTTCTTCATTCAAGATCACACTCACAACATCATCAACTTTTAAGATTTTAGAAGCAGATGCAGAATTACTTACTGCCATAACCAAACCGTCCCAACTTTCAGGCAAAGAACATAAAATCAAGAGAGCCTTTACCTCATCATCAAAAATAATATTGACTGAAGCTAATTGGTTTACCAAACCATGGAAATCACTGAGATGAGTATGTACCGATCCACCTTCTTGCATTTGCAAAGTAAATAGATGCTTCATAAGATATACCTTATTAGAAGCCGAGGGCTTTTCGTATAAATTTGCCAAGGACTTTATCAACTCTTCCGTTGTCTTGCACTGTGATAAGCTAGAAATCACAGATGATGCAAGGCTCAACCTTATGGAACCTAGAGCCTTCCGATCAAGAACGTTCTATTCTTCATCCTTCATATCTGTGGGCTTGCATGCAACCCCACCCAATGGTAAGTACAAATCCTTCTGATACAGATAGTCCTCAATTTGCATCCTCCAATGTTGATAATTCTTGCCGTTAAACTTTTCCATTCGTAGCCTACTTTCTTCTGCCATTGTTGAACTCCCACTCAATCAAAAAACCCTGTGAATGACCTGTAATCAAAAAACAATACCCTGCTTCCTGCAAACCGT
The DNA here is from genome assembly GCA_037957365.1 of Torreya grandis. Classification (NCBI taxonomy): domain Eukaryota; kingdom Viridiplantae; phylum Streptophyta; class Pinopsida; order Cupressales; family Taxaceae; genus Torreya; species Torreya grandis. The sequence continues at coordinate 2,513,792 of JARHVA010001805.1, read as the reverse complement.
AGCTCTGATACCACTTGTCAGGGGATCTAACTCTACCAATTAGAGCACATATAATTACTTCTCGTATAAGCAATTAAACATGGAATTAAACCAGAATGATAAAGTAGCTAGAAACTTGAGACAGCAAAGAATTTGAGAGACAATACACACTCTTGTATTAAATATTACTAGAAGAAAATACAATAAGGAAGATGCCACTTCTTCCTCCACCTCAAAGGCTTGCCACACCTCAAGACCTTTTTCCCTCTCTCTCTTGCTCAACACAACAACTCTAAAGCCTGAGTTGCTATCCCTCCTTGAATGCTTCAGCTGATCTCCTTGACCTTACACCTGTAGATCTCCTTGACCTTGCTAGCTTCAATGCTTTTTACTTGCCTTCTTGCTAATTACAATACATGCCTTATGGGTCTTTAAATAGGATCCCATGCATACAAAAATAGAACTCTAGTTACAATAACTAGACACATAGCTTGTGACTATAATTAGTCACTTGACATGCAAACACTCGCTTCACTTAACTGACTGTTCGTCAACAGCAGTTCCAAAAATACACAGGCGACTGACGCCGATCCCTGCTAGTTTGGTGCTGCCGACGTCGGCCGACTCCCTACCATCACTGATCTCCTTCTCCACTGCATCTAACCGATGTCGGTCATATTGCCAACGCTGGTGGCTTTGGTTCTTCAGCATCCTTTCTTTTGTGTCTACAAACAGTTGAAGCTTTTAGCTCCACACCTTAACATGCTCAACCTCATGACCTAAAATTTGAACCACAAGATCACCTTTAAGATTTGAATATATCCATGTATCAAAATAATCCTAATAATTTCACATGTGTGAAATATTATTTCATAAATATATTCACTCAACTTTATCTATCAAGATGACTACTTGAGCTTAAACATTCATATGACTATTATAATGAATTATATTCACTTACATAATAACTCCAAGCACTCATAAAACCCCATAGGTTCCCTCAAACATTTCCATACCATAAATATCATCCATAAATTTATTTTCCAAGTCAAACACTGAAGAACTAAGGAATAACACTAAAGAACATTAAAGCACACTTTATCATTGTCATTCTAACACACATGACACCTTATCAACATCCTTGGTCACCTTGGAGGCATCATTGACAAAAATAAAACAAAAAATAATATAAAACATTCAAATACACATTTTTTCTCTAAAAAATATAAATTATAGCATGTCAAATAATAAAACACACTTATAAAAGGTAACGTCACAAAAGAGAAATGAGCCCAAAGAATATTCAAAATAGGATTTCTAACAAAGAGGTCAAAAATTAAGAGACACTTGAAAAATATAAAATTTTCAAATGTGCTTATTTTTGTCACCAAATATTTCACCCTAGAGTTTCTTTTTAATCCTACTCTAATATTTTGTCAATGTTGGAATACCTCTAGGCCTGTGGGTAGCCTATGATAGAGGTAGACTTCTAGGTTTAAGGGCTAGCTCCCTAGATTGATCCTTGAATGCTTATCACCTACACTAATTATTTTATTGGATAAAAAAGGATAAAATTAGACATGAAATTAAGATAATCTAAGGGGGCGATACATGATAAATATCTCCACTAGACTACCATACCATTGTACTATGAAACATGACCTATAACACTAGTCTCAAAATCTTGAATTGTTCTAACATTAGTATTTCAAACATAGAGGATATATGAAAGGAAATACTCAAGTTGGGTGAACTATAAATCATTTTCAAACATGAAGTTAATTCCTTACACTTGAAGATAGACCAATTCACTTGATGAAACTTCATGTGACCTGTTAGAGTGGAATCTTGCATCAAACATGCAAGAGTTGAGAGAAAAGCAATGATAGATATTGATCACTTGACCTTTCACTATACACTACTTCAAAACTTATAAAAGATATATTTTGAACTCAAACCAAATTTCATATCTTATTTAAAAGGCAAATTATAATATCAAACCAGTAAGGCTTTGCCATACCAAGTGTGGAATTCCCTTATAAAAGCCAAAATGGCTTGCATTTATAGAATGTGTGAGAAGAGAGAAAAGAATTAAGCTCAAGGGTCATAATTCCACATTTCAAGGCATGAAACCCTATTAAATTTCATAATAATGAAGTGAATAACATAGGTCTATAATTTCTTCTTGGAAAATTATCCATCTAGAGCATCAAACTCTCTAAATTTAGCATACGGTCTTCAAATGGCCTTCTTAAAAATTGCCTTCATAATAAGGCATCTCTTGAATAATAAAAATTTTAATATGGAGTGTGACATCTTATAGGGGTTAAAAACATGCCATAATATCCATAAGATCCATCCCTAACTCATATCCTTCTTTTGTACACTTATTCTCACCATCTAGAGTCATTCATTAGCTTTCCTAGCCTCATTCTTCAAATTTATCACCAAAATGTCTTTCAATTGCTTAGCCAAATATATTTAAGAGGTTTTAGGAAACCTTTATATAGTTATCTTACCTTCCACTCCATGATTTATACCTTAAAAAGGTCTAAAAACAACTTATCATCCTCTCACTAGGCAGTCACTCTTTATCATTAATTTATGTCAAAGACTGCCTAAAATGAATGACTTAGTAGAGATGTTTCTAGGTTTTTTTGAGGTGATAAATGGATATTTAGAGTTAAAATAGGTCCCAATTTACCCCCTCTAATGGTTCTCACTTGTTCATCTTCTTTTATACCTATAAAATAATCACAAACTTAAAAAAAACCCTATTTTGTACCATTTTTGTACAAGGTACAAAAAAAAATTGATGGGAAGGAGTTTGAGAGATTCATCCACAATTCCAAAACAGTTTTATAATAAACCAAACCTTTATAATTCATTTCCTTCCATCTCTTTCCAATTGGGTCTTTGACAAGGGTTTAGGAGCATTATAGCAGGTTTTGGTTCTTAGGGATGATTCATAAAAATTGGATGCCCAAATCCTAAAAAAATTTAATTTAAAAAAAAATTAACACCTTATTCAACTCTCCCCAAGTGCTTGAGGCACCATGCAATAGGTCCGTAAAGGTATGAGCAAAACAAGTTGGCCTATCGAGCTTTAGACTACATTCTACACACCTTGAAGTGAGTTTTAGCTAAAAAAGACCCCAATATGGTTGTTTTATATAAATAATGGTATTAACTCATCATAAAACCTAACCTAAATTTCATAAATGGGTTTGTAATGGTTTTTTTCTCTTGGAAGTGAAACTAGACCCTTGAAGGGTTTAGGTTTAGCTTTAGGCAAATAGGCCTGACTATGTTTGAGTTGTCCATGATCACTTGTGAATGGTTTACAGTAGTTTTTAGTGATTAAAAAACTCTATCTACACTCCTTAAAACTCTCAAAACCTTCCTTAAATTCTCCAAGACTTCTCATGTCATATATTTCTCATTTACACACTTTGCTTGCAGTCTTGCCTTGATTGGGAGTGCCTTCTATCTAAGATAAAATAGAGAGAATCTCCCCTTTTTTTCAACAAAATTAAGGATATTGGAGGATAAAATAGGTCATAAATAACTTATGTACCAAATTATAAATTTTGATCACACCCGTAGGTCACTCAACTCTTCCAATCTCTCAAAATTAGCGTTCAAGGCTATGTGACTATGTAGTCTAGGACTTCCTATAGGTTGAATTTTTGGAACTTAGTTTATGAACTCTTACCTTTCCCTAATCACAATTTTATATGGTCATCACCACCATTATATTGGTATCAATCATTTTTACCCATCATACACCCCAACTACCCTTTCAAACTGTTTCATCTACTTGCTTAGGCCAGTCTGCAAACTGTGTTAACTATAGGTGCATGTTCTCAAGTAAACAAGATTTATATCGAATGTTGTGAATAATTTATTTCATTCCTAGGATCTCCTTAAAGTATTTTATTTCATATCAGACTATTTTATCTCAAATCTCATGCCAAGAGATTTATGCTAACATCCAAACTGCCTACTCTCATGTACTATCAGTCTACAATCAACTATAGGTTTCATTTTGAGAACAAAAGGGGTCCCTGTAGGTGGTATTCAAATCTTTAAAAAAAAATTTAATATCCTAAGATAATCTCAATTTCATTAAGTTATTTCAAAATAAGGAGTCAACATGCCTACAAGGTTACCATCTTCTAGTCTCTTACCATCAACATATTGTATGCCTATAGTCAGGCTATAGGTTATCCATTTGGGAAACCATGGGGTCTTCTTCTAAGTGATGGTGTGCCTATAAACCTTGAACTTCACTTTATTTTATCCTCCTTGAGGTCATTAATGCCATTTCAAACCAAATTGGGCCACTTTTTCATTGAAGCATACAACCAATGTGTCATGTGGCATTATAAGACCATTTAGGCTTCCATAATGTTGTAGATTATTGAGTGTCTTCAATGAAAGTTTGCTTGAAATGGAAACATATTCACAATATCCTCCTCTTGACCACAAAATCAAGTTATTTTTCAATTCATTACCCCTATGATTGGGATACATGATGGAAGTATTCAAACTACCTAGACCTTAAGATACTCACCAAGATATGACTTTTGTACATGAGCAAATACCTTATTCAGAGATAATAAGGTAACATGTATCTCTATACAACTTTCTCAACTTGAAAACCTTGAACTCAAACTTGATTACACAAAATTACCTCATAGTTGTCACAATTATGTTCTCAATGCTCCTAGACCTCAATGGAGGTTTTAAAAAGTTTAAACACTTATATCCCAATTCTCTCAACCTCTATGGAGGCTACCTGTAGTTGTCACTGCAAGATGCAAGATAGTGTGCCAAGTTGGGTTCTCATAACCAGTCTTTAAACCATTTATAAAGTTCAATATCACTTCTTTTTACTTTGGAAAACTCTCACAACCTTTGAAATCTCATGAACATGACTTCTCAACCCTGATTCAATCTGACTGTAGATGACTATTATAGAAAAACTAACTATGTGCAACTTTTAAACCTTGTATCTCATAAATAAACTCTTGAGATAAATATTTCATGAAGGTAAACTGATCACCATTCTTATAGAGGTTGAAAACAACATATATCCTTTGATTTTAAACCACTAAAGGAGAGAGACACCTCTACAACTGATGAAACCAACTGTCTACAGACCTCAGTGTGTCTTCAACTTGCAAGGTGAGATGTTCATGTTAGGTTGTGGAGCTAAAAGCTTCAACTCTTTGCAAACTGAAGGAACAGAAAGTTGTTGAGATCCAAGAGCACTGGCGTCGGCATCAGGACCGACATCGGTTGTGACCAGTGCAGAAGGCCACCAGCGACGGCAGGGAGTCGGCCGACGTCGGCAGAACCAGACAAGCAGGGACTGGCATCGGTCGCCTGTGTGTTCCAGAACTACTCATTTCACGGACAGTTAGTTAAGTGAACAAAGAGTTTGCATGTTAAGACCAGTTAGAGTCTTGGGCTACTAGGATAATTGTCTAAATTAAGAGTCTAAGTTATTGTTTAAGTTAGGGATCTATTTATAGACCCATTGGCATGTATTGTATAAGGATGAGATAGAAAGGAAGATTTCCTTCTAGTTGTAAGATCATTGAGTTGCAGGTTGTTGCAAGCTCATAGGGGATCTACATGTAAGTTTGGTCTGTTGAATTACAGGTTGCAGGTTCATGGGAGATCAACTTGAAGTGCTATAGAGTGCTTGGTGTACCGGAAGGGTTATTACTGACTAGTTGGTGAGGTGAACACCAATTTTGTGTGTGAGTTGGTTGTTGGGACCATTTTTTGTGTAGGAGAGTGTGTGTGAGAAGAATTATTGTACACTTGAGGTGTGGGAAACCTCTGTAAGGTGGAAGAGTGTGGCAGCTCTTTGTAGTATTCTTTTCTGTAAAGTGTTAATACAATATAGTGTATTGTCTCTCATATTCTGTGCTATTGGTGAATTCTAGTTACTTGTGTTTCTGGTTATTTCTGCATATTTAATTGCTTATATTTGGTAATCATATTGTGCTCTTTCTGAGGAGCAAGATCCTAACAGGAGGAATCAGAACAGGTGTGTTTGTTCTTGGATTCCCCACCCCCTACAACCGGTATCAGAGCTTTTGGTTGGGATACTAACAGATTGGTTTAGATCTGGGTGGTGTGTTTTGATTACAGGTTACTCACAGGGTTTCTGTTTGAGTGGGAGTTGAGCAATGGCAGAAGACAGTAAGCTACGAATGGAAAAGTTTAATGGTAAGAACTACCAATTATGGAGGATGCATATTGAGGACTATCTGTATCAGAAAGATTTGTACTTACCATTGGGCGGGGTTAATAGCAAACCCTCAGATATGAAGGATGAAGAATGGGAGGTTCTTGATCGGAAGGCTCTGGGATCTATTAGATTGAGTCTTGCATCATCTGTGATTTCCAGCTTATCACAGTGTAAGACAACGGTGGAGTTGATGGAATCTTTGGCAAATTTGTATGAAAAACCCTCAGCTTCTAATAAGGTATTTCTTATGAAGCGTTTATTTAATTTGCAAATGTTGGAAGGTGGATCTGTTCATAGCCATCTTAGTGATTTCCATGGTTTGGTAAACCAGTTAAGTTTAGTCAATATTGTATTTGATGATGAAATTAGAGCTCTCTTAATCTTGTGTTCATTACCTGAAAGTTGGGAAGGTTTGGTAATGGCAGTTTCTAATACTGTGTCTCCTTCAAAAGTCTTAAAAGTGGATGATGTTGTGAGTGTGATCTTGAATGAAGAGATACGCAGGAAAAGCACAGGTGAATCATCAGGGGATGCTTTGAGTGTTGAAGGTAGAGGAAGGCCAAGAGAGAAGATAGAGCGTGGGAGATCAAGATCGAAGATAGGCAGAAGATCCAAGTCCAGGTATGGTAGAATAACCTGCTGGAAATGTGGAAAGCAAGGGCACTTAAAGAGAGATTGCAGATCAGGTGAAGATTAGCATGAAGGACATGGAGAAGAAGCAGATGTTGCGGATTACATTGCACAGGATGCTCTGGTATGTTCTTTGGATAAAGTAGAATCTTGGGTTTTAGATTCTGGTGCCTCTTTTCATGCATCCCCACATAGGGAATTTTTTCATGAGTATGTCCAGGGAGACTTTGGAGAAATTTGTGTAGGGGATGGTAAGCCTTGTCAGATCGTTGGCAAAGGAAAAGTGAAGCTGAAATTGCAGACAGGTGACACATGGGTGTTAAAGGAGGTCATGCATGTCCCAGTTCTGGAGCGGAATTTGATTTTTGTTAGAAGTTTAGGTGATGAGGGTTGCACAGTAACTCTCACAGTGGACTCTTGGAAGGTTACCAAGGGTACACTTGTTGTAGATAGAGGTAAGAAAGTAGGTACGCTTTATCTATCTACTTGTATTACTGATTCTCTTTCTGGGTTATCTACTTCAGCTGTAGATTCGGAGATGTGGCTTAATAGGCTTGGTCACATAGATAAGAAGGAGATGCTTGTTCTTGAGTCAAAGAGTATGCTTTCGGATTTGGAAGGCATGGATCATGGTTTCTGTATGCAGAAGAAGAAGGTGACGTTTCTTGAGGAATCTGATGTTAGTGACAAGAACAGGAAAGCCTTGGTTTTCAAGGAGAAGGTGACGGACAGAGTTCAGTACAAGATGCAGAGGAATTCTGAGTAGAGCAAGGGTGATTTGGACAAGGGTTTGATCCAAAAGGAGCTCGCGATAAAAAGTCAGGTCTCACTAGAAAAACACAGAGATCGACGTCGGCAGGAAAATCGACGTCGGTGTCCAGACAGGGACCGATGTCAGCTATGTGCAGCCTGACGTCGGTGACTCAGGGCAGATAACGACCGGCGTCAGCCAGGGGAAACTGACGTCGGCAAGGTGGCAGTCACAGGGAACCAACATCGGTCGGCTGCAGACTGAGATGTGACTGGCATCGATCACTTAGACAAATTTTGGGTGGACAGCTAGTTGTCATGGAGTCTCAAGTGCCCATATGAAGGACTGAAGGTGTAAGTAAGTTCTTAAATTCGTCATTTCCCTTCTTTACACTACTTTTTGCTCACTTATGGTATAGAACCAAGAAGTTGTTAAAGAAGTAGAACAGGTAGATCCAGGAAACAGTGGGAGCTTGGCATGGATGAGGATGTGATTCCTTGGAGGAGAACCAAACAGGTGTTTTGGGTAGAGTTGCCAGCTAGAAGTAAGCACTGAGAGACGAATGGATGTTCAGGATGAAGAAGAGCGGAAATGGATACGTGAGATGGAAGATCAGGGTATATGGTCTTGTATTAGCTGCAGGGCAATGGAGGTTTGATCATTGTGTTTCTCTTTACCAGGTTGGATAATATTAGCTACATTATCCTATTTATGTATGATGTGCTTGTTGCAGCGTTACATATACAGGTATTGCTGAACTAAAGGTAAAGCTAGTTCAGGGGTGTGTCATGGAGAATCTGGGAGCAGTAAGATTCTTTGGCATGAGTGTATTCTAGAGACATGGAGGTCTTGTTGACTTTGTTTCAGGATGATTGTGTGAAACCGGTTAGCACGTCGATGATTGGACAGTTCATAGAACAGGTGTCTTGATTCACATAATGAGGTTGAGTGCATGGTATGTACTAAACCTGAGTTTTCCCAAGCAGTGGGAGTTGTCACAAGTTTGGAGTCAATCCGAGAAAGTAATACTGAAGGGCAGTTCAGTGGGACCAGCAGCAGGTGCACATGCTATGCAGGGTCAAGTTCTTCTTCTACATGGTTTGTAGATGCGGATGTGGCAGGTAATTTGGATGGCAGGTTTTGCACTATAGGATTTGTGGTGGTTGGTCTTCAAGAGTGATCTTGAGGAGGGATACAAAGCCAAGGGAACAAACTAGACGGAGTACAGGTACAGGTACAGGTTGCAGCTATTTATCTCCAAGTGGGAGATTGTTAGGTTGTGGAGCTAAAAGCTTCAACTCTTTGCAAACTGAAGGAACAAAAGGTTGCTGATATCCAGGAGCACCGGCGTCGGCATCAGGACCGACATCGGTCGTGACCAGTGCAGAAGGCCACCGACGACGGTAGGGAGTCGGCCGACGTCGACAGAACCAGACAAGCAGGGACCGGCGTCAGTCGCCTGTGTGTTCCAAAACTGCTCATTTTAGAGACAGTTAGTTAAGTGAATGAAGAGTTTGCATGTTAAGACCAGTTAGATTCTTGGGCTGCGAGGATAATTGTCTAAATTAAGAGTCTAAGTTATTGTTTAAGTTAGGGATCTATTTATAGACCCATTGGCATGTATTGTATAAGGATGAGATAGAAAGGAAGAGTTCCTTCTAGTTGTAAGATCATTGAGTTGCAAGTTGTTGCAAGCTCATAGGGGATCTACATGTAAGTTTGGTCTGTTGAATTGCAGGTTGCAGGTTCATGGGAGATCAACTTGAAGTGCTATAGAGTGCTTGGTGTACCGGCAGGGTTATTACTGACTGGTTGGTGAGGTGAACACCAATTCTATGTGTGAGTTGGTTGTTGGGACCATTTTTTGTGTAGGAGAGTGTGTGTGAGAAGAATTACTGTACACTTGAGGTGTGGGAAACCTCTGTAAGGTGGAAGAGTGTGGCGGCTCTTTGTAGTATTCTTTTCTGTAAAGTGTTAATACAATATAGTGTATTGTCTCTCATATTTTGTGCTATTGGTGAATTCTAGTTACTTGTGTTTCTGGTTATTTCTGCATATTTAATTGCTTATATTTGGTAATCATACTGTGCTCTTTTTGAGGAGCAAGATCCTAACAGGAGGAATCAGAACAGGTGTGTTTGTTCTTGGATTCCCCACCCCCTACAGTTCAAGCCATATCCTTCACATCACATGTGAAAACTAAAATAATAATCACATGATAAAGGTGATAATTCTCTTTGGGATCATATACACCACCTATTTTTCATAGAACCATGCAAATAGATAGAAAACTTGAAGGTCATGGGGATGTGAAGGCAGAAAAGAAGAGCAAACCTTCTTAGCAATGTTTTATAGATCACAAGAAACCAATCCTTTCAATATGACCATTAATTATAAGTATATAAATATTATTATCATACCTCAAGATAATTTGATCTAACTCACCTCTTTCTATCCATATTAGGCTAAAACTAGTTGACCATTTCTACTTGTCTAGGAAAATGATGGAAGGATAGAATGGTTTTATGTCATTTTTTATCTTGTAAAATATTATAAATTGTGTATGTGAGTTTAAGGGATCTAAAAAATCACTTTATAAGTCATCCCACATTTTAAATCTACTGCACAAGCCGTACAACAACTAAAAATTACCTCTTTTCAACTATTTTCTTATTTTCAACATGGAAACCTACAAATTTTCAATTATGAAATAGTCTCTATGACATATAATGATATATTGGATGTTGAATAACACATTGACACTCTTTTCCTTCTATGGAAACCATACTAGTCCCATAAATGACTCAAAATGACCTTATATGACATAAAATGATGCTAAGGACTAATGGCCAATATGATCAAGGCTAAAGAAACATAAAAGGACCTCACTAGGACCATGGGAGACATTTCACACCCTATGGTACCCCTATATAATTTTTCAACTATAAGGGGTTGACCTAATTTGACTTGTGGTCAAATTGGTCAGCATTTTTGGTGATTTCCTAGGGGTGGCAAGCCAGCTATGCCAATGACTAGTAGCCTAATCCTATCCATTAGGCTATAGAGTAATATATGAATAATAATGAACACTAAATAATCTTTTCAACTACACAAAATAGTACAAAAAAACACACCTAAATAAACACACGTGTGTTCTCAAGAACACTTAGGTAAAACACACACAACATAAGCAAAGCACACCTATCCTAGTATATACAAGACATCCAATAATTTGAGGTGAAGAAAAATTTACCATGCTTCAACTAGGGTCAAATATGGTACCTCTTTCAATCCTTTCTACTTAAAGGAATCAACTCATCATGTGAAGCATACTTATCAACAAACATTTACTTATGTATGCAGTCAAAGGACTTACCATCCTCAGTTCTCTTTCTGTCTACAAGTGTGATACTTAGAGCCTTCATGACTATTCCATTTTAACCTCAAAGGATCTTATTTTAACTTAAATATTATCTAAAGTATCTAATTAGTACTCTAAAAATTACAAATTAAGAGTGATCAAGATTACCTCAACTTCACTCTCTTCACTATCATGATTTATTTGATGTATAGGACCATCAAGGTTGTCTTCCTTCTACTCCATCAAGATTTAAAGTGATTCAACCTTAGTTTGAGGTTTAGATTGTTATTTCATCACAAACATATATTCCTTGGCTTCACTAGACTCCTTTATGACTACAAATTTTTTAGCAATAGCTTGACATACACTCTTATGCTTAACAAGATAATCTCCTTCTTGATTGATAGGTTCATCAACAACCCTATCATTAGATACACACTTATTAGGAGGAGTAGACTTACTCAACTTCTCAAATTATTGACTTATGGCAAAGAATATTTTCCATAGGTCATCCTCTTCTTCATGGTTGTCATGTTCATGGACTCCTCCATCATGTGCAGGTAGAATGGCATTATTTTCTTCATCATATTGATCTATCATGATTTTAAAACTATCATCATCATATAGATGAATAAATTAATTACCCTTAGTAACTTGTATAAAATAATGTTCAATTCTTACCTTAGATTTCGTATATGCTCCCTCATAGATGATATATTTTCCAAGATTAGTTTGCTCAAAGTATATAGATCATATCCATAAGTTTCTGCACCATACTCATCTAAGAACAAATAAGATATTCCCTCAAGATTAGAGTATTCTCCATCATTCACAATATACTCCTCATGATAATTGATGACATAATTCAAATTAGAGCTTGCTTCTACATAGGGCTCAATATGAAACTTAGCTAGTGGTTGAGTCCTGAAGGTTACCTTTGCTCCATACCTTGTCCTAAATGCCAATAAGGACTAATCAATTGAGATGTATCCTCTTATTTTAGTTTTTAAATCCCTTGAGAGTTAGATAGAAAAGTGATCAAGTAAGTCAATAACCACAATGTCTTGAAGGATGGGGAAGATAGGACAATCATGAAGAAAAACCCTCAAACCCTTGACAAGACCCATTAACTTCACTAGTGTCACATAGATTTGAAGCACTCCCTTACTATATTTTTCATATTTTAGGCCCAATTTATCAAATATAACCTTAGGCATCACTGAAGTACTAGTTCCATTATCCATTATGTAGTTGTGAATAAGTTTATCCCCCATAATGAGAGTGAGGTAGAAGGGTGGAGGCTTCTTAGATTTTGAAGAGGGTTCCACAATTTGAGTTGGAGCATTGGTGAGGGAAATAATTGAAATACCTTTAGGCCTATGGGTTACCTATGATAGAGGTAGATCTCTAGGTTTAAGGGCTAGCTCCCTAGATTGATCCTTGAATGCTTATCACCTATAGTAATTGTTTTCTTGGATTAAAAAGGATATAAGTAGAAATTAAATTAAGCTAATCTAATGGGGTGATACACCATAAATATCTCCACCAGACTACCATACCATTTCACTATGAAACATTACCTACAACACTAGTCTCAAAATCCTAAATTACTCTAACATTAGTATTCCAAACATGGAGGTGTTATGCATGTAAATACTCAAGGTGGGTGAACCAGAGATCATTTATAGACACTAAGTCCATTCCTTAAAATTTAAAATAGACCAATGCACTTGAAAAGACTTCATGTGACCCATGAGAGCATAAACTTCTTGCATCAAACATGGAAGAGTTGAGAGAAAAGCAAGGATAGATACTAATCACTTGACCTTTCACTATACACTATTTCAACACTTAGATAAGATAAATTGTGAAATCAAAACCATATTACATATCTTATTTCAAGGCAAAGTACAATATCAAACCAGTAGGGCTTCACCATACCAGGCATGAAATTCCCTTACAAAAGCCAAAATGGCTTGCATTTATATAATGTGTGAGAAAAGAGAGAAGAATGACGCTCAAGGGTCATAATTCCACATTTCAAGGCATGAAAACTATTTAAATTTAATAATTATGAAGTCAATCATAGATTTATAGAAGGTCTTATTCAACAAATGTCCATCTGGAGCATCAAACTCTCAAAAAATGGCATAGGGTCTTCAAATGGCTTTCTTGAAAACTGCCTTCATGATGAGGCATCTCTTGACTACTCAAAAATACACTAGGGAGAGTTGACCATTAGATTCATCCCTAACTCATAACCTTCTTTTATACACTTATTCTCACCATCTGTAGTCATTCATTAGCCCTCTTGGCCTCATTCTTCACATTTGTCACAAAAATATCCTTCATTTGCTCAAAAAAATACATGTAAGAGCTATTAGGACATTATTTATATTCCCCTTTCCTTCCACTCCATGAATTAGACCTTTAAAAGGTATAAACCCCAACTTCTCATCTTCTCACTAAGAATTCACTCTTTATCTTTAATCTCTATCAAAGACTGCCTAAAATAAATGACTTGGCAGAGATGTTTCTAGGTTGTTCTGAGGTGAGAAATGAATATGGATATTTAGAATAGGTCCCAATTGACTCTCTTCAATGGTTCTCACATGTTCATCTTCTTCTATACCTGTAAAACAATCACAAACTTACAAAAAACCCTAGATTATACCATGTTCATATAAGTAGGGTATAAACCAATTTGATGGGAAGGACCCTGAGAGAGTCCTCCACAAGTCAAAATACTTCCCTAATCAACCAAACCCTTTTTAATGCATTCTCATCCATCTCTTTCTAATCTGGTCTTTGACAAGGGTTTATGAGGGTTTTAGTAGGTTTTGGCTCTTAGGGATGATTCATAAAAACCTAGACATCCAACTCCTAAATAAATTCCATTGAAATCAAGTTTAGGATCTTCTTCAACTCTCCCCAACTTTAGGACCGTACAGGTATGAGCAAAAAAATTTGGCCTATCAAGCTTTAGACTGCATTCTGGATACCCTAAAGTGAGTTTTAGCCAAAAATTATCCCTTTATGATTATTATTTAGAACTAAATGGTCCTAAATCATCATAACCATTCCCCTAAAGACCATCAATGGGGTTGAAATGGTCTTGTGGTCTTGTAAGTGAAACTAGGCCCTTGAAGGGCTTAGGTCTAGCTCTAGGCCTAATAGGCCTAACTATGATTTAGTTGTCTATGACCAATTATGAATGGTTTTTATTATTTTTGAGTGATTAAAAAATTATGTCTACCCTCTTTACAACTCTTAATACCTTAAATTCTCCAAGATTTCTAATTTCATTTATCTCTCATTTACATACCATGCTTGCAGTCTTGCCTTGACTAGGAGTGCCCTCTCTCTAAGAAATAATAAAGGGCATCCCCCTTATTTTCTCAACCAAAATGAGGATTTGGGAGGATTAAATAGGTCATAATGACCTTATATACCAAATTTAAAATTTGGATCACAGCCATAGGTCACTCAACTCTTCCAATCTCTTTAAAATGGCTTTCAAGACTATGTGACAATGCAAGGTCTAAGACTACCTATAGATTGAATGTTTAGAAATTAGTTTACGCAATGTTTCCTTTCCCTAAAAACCATTTGATATGGTCATTACCACTATGATATTGGTCTCAATCATCTTGACCCATCATACACCCCATCTACCCTTCCAAACTACTTCATCTACTTGTTTAGGCTAGTTTGTAGACTATGTTAACTATAGGTGCATGTTCTCAAGAAAATGAGATTCTTTTATGATGTTTTGAATAGTGTTTTTGATGCCTAATATCTATTTTAATTATATGATCTCATCTCACACTATTTTAACTCAAATCTCATGACTATATACTTGTGCTAACATCCAAATTATTTATTCTCATGTACTGTCAATCCACAATCAATTGTAGGTGCCATTTTGAGAACAAAAGGGGCCACTGTAGGTGGTATTAAACTCTTAAACTTTGGGTTTCATATCCTAATATTCTATAAAGCTAATTAGGTCATTTAAAAACAAGGAGTCACCATGCCTATAGGGTTCTCAACTTCTAGTCTTTAACCATCAACATACTATATGCCCATAGTCAGGATGTAGGTTCTCCATTTGGGAAACCATAGGGTCTTCCTGTAGGTGATGGTGTGCCTCTCAACCTTGAAATTAACTTAATTTAATACTCCTTGATTTCATTAAGGCCATTTCAAATCAAATTAGGCCACTTTTTCATTGAATCCTACAACCAAAGTGTAATGTGGCATTATAAGACCATTTAGGCTTCCACAATGTTGTAGATTATTGAGTGTCTTCAATGAAAGTTTGCTTGAAATGGAAACCTATTCACTATCCTCCTCTTGACCAAAAAATCAACTTATTTTTCAAGGCATTACCCCTATGCTTGTAATACATGATGGAAGTATTAAAACTACCTAGAGCTTAATATACTCACCAAGATATGACTTTGTATATGAGCAAATACCTTATTTAGAGAAAATAAGGTAACATGTTTCTCTATGTAACTTTCTCAACTTACAAACCTTGAACTTAAACTTGATTACACAAAATGACCTCATAGTTGTCACAATTACATTCTCAATGATCCTAGACCTCAATGGAGGTTTAAAAAAGTTTAAACACTTATATCCCAATTCTCTCAGACCTCTGTGGAGGCTACCTGTAGGTGTCACTGCAAGATGTAAGACAGTGTGCCAAGTTGGGTTCTCAAAACTAGTCCTTAAAAAAAAATTAAGTTTAAATATCATTAGTTTTCACTTTTTTAAACTTTCACAACCTTTTAAATCTCTATTCTACATGAACATGACTAATCAGGCCTAGTTTAATCTGGTTGTAGATGACTACTACAAAAAAATTGATTGTGTGCAACTTTTAAACTTTGCATCTCATAAGGAACCTCTTGAGACAAAGACTTTAATGAAGTAAAAATAATCACCATTCTTATATATGTTGAAGATAGCATATATCCTTTGATTATAAACTACTATAGGAGAGAGAAACCTATACAACTGATGAAAATAATTGTCTACAAACTTCATTGTGTCTTCAACTAGCAAGGTGAGATGTTTAAGCTAACTCCTTCACATCAAATGTGAAAATTAAACTGAGAATCACATGAGAAATTTAATTATTCTCTTTGAGATCATGTACACCACTTGGTCTTCATAGAACCATGCAAATAGAGAGAAAATCTAAAGGCCATGGGGATGTGTATGTAGATAAGAGGAACAAACCTTCTTAGTAATGGTTCATAGAGCACAAAAAACCAATCTTCTAACTATGACATGAATTTTAAGTAGACAAATATTATTATCATCCATCAAGATAATTTTATCCAACTCACCTCATGTTTTTTATATTAGATTGAAACCGGTTGACCATTTTTGCTTGTCTAGGAGAGCAATAGAAGGATAGAATGGTTTTATGCCATTTTTGATATTGTCAAAGATAAAAAAGCATGGAAGCAAGCTTACGGATCTTAAGAGGCATTGTATAAGTTCTCCCATGTTCCAAATCTATTCTACAAGATGTACAATAATTAAAAATTGCCTCTTCAACTATTTTCTTATTTTCAACATGGAAACATACAAATTTTTAGTTATGAAATAGTGTATCTAACATTTACTGACACATGGGACATCAAATAAAACCTTAACATAGTTTTCCTCCTATGGAAACTATATTGGTCCCATAAATGACTCAGAATGACCTTATATGACATAAAATTATGTTAAGGACTAATGACCAAAATGATCAAGGCTAGGACCTCACTAGGACCATGGGAGGTATTTCACACCCTATGGGACCCTTATATAAATTTTCAACTATAGGGGGTTGACCAAATTTAACTTGTGGTCAAATTTGTCAATAGTTACAAAGGGGGAACTACAAGCCCTTCCTATATCAAACCCTTCTACTCTCACTACTCATATAAATGGTAAACAACTTCTAGATGAATAGACTAACAAACTATGTTTTGATCCACTTGATAACTTACCACATAATTTATTCATACCTAAAAAAACTTGTACCTATCGATTAAATCCATCATTGATAAATAAGGAACAAAATTAAAATAAATTCATACCAAATATGCCAAGTACAAACTTACCAAAAGAGCATGATACACTTTCTAATTATATTATGCACACATATGGTGCATCTCATTTAGGAAATGTTATACACATTTTAGTCATCACAGATTCTCATCCTCATCTTTAGATCATTAGATAACTTCTACATCTTCAAATAATCTAGAGAAATTAAACATGTTCCTATTATTTCTACTTCAAATGATGGGTTCCATAAACCCCTATTCCTTATATTACCTCTTCAAGATAATAGAGTCCTATAACACATACACAAACCATCATAGATCTTATAGTTCCATAAATTACACCTACATATGTTCCTTAGAAGTACTAGCAGTTTGTTACACTAGGTTCCAAGTGGGGAGATACCTATGAACATCCTTTGGATGAGATCATAGGTTATTTTTTTTTTCAAATATTCTAAAAATATAACAAAAAATTCAAAAATTCAAAAATATTTAACATTCCCATGTTTTATTAACTCTTTTTCATCTATGTTTTTGGTTTCATGTTGGTAGATTTCATATCATATATTTTTATATACACAAATATGTTTCACACATATTTTGAAAGCGATACAAGCATACCCAGGCATATGATATATGCACATAAGGATGTTGGGACTTCCCTCTACTCATGCCATGAATACGTTGAGGGCATCAAATTTTTTAATCATGATACACCTAATTTATATTGTTTTATGATCACTTTCCATTATCATGTGTGAGCTTATGTACTTATATATGCCTTTATCCATGCTTATATCTTTTGTAATGTATTTGATATGCTATGTACTCAACATTTTTTACTAACAAGTATATCTAGAGACTAGTATAATATGCTTATGTTGGTTGATTATGATTCCATGATTTATTTTTTACACTTTATTGAGTGTCTTGAATTGCTTGCATTTGTATTTTTTGTTTGAGCATATGAATATGCTCCATTACTTGTGGTCCCCCTACCTTTGTTTGCCTATTGTGACATTTAAACAAGTCATAATTTATTGTATGTGGATATTTTAATATATCATTTTATGCTCTATGGGCATTTTATTAAGTCATGTCCCTTCGAATGTGTAGTATTTGAACATACCCCTTGTATGAGTTCTCCTTGGGCCATTTCTCATTGCTTCACTTTTGAGTGCTCTTAGGTGTATGATTGATTGCTTGTTGAGCTTGTATTGTCACTCTCTAGACATTTCCATTATCTATATCATGAATCTTAGGACTTGATGTGATCATATTCTACATGTTTTAATAATAAATACATCAAGACATGTTCCTCTTATATGCTACATGATCAATTCAAAACTTGTGTAGTTATCTTATCCTTTTGAGGTAAGGTAACTACTAATTTATACTTCCTTCACCTCAAAGGGGGGGATCATCATTTGGGTCATGTCATAGAGGCATGACCTCCACATTTTTCATAGTTTATGATTACAGTGGGGGAATGTTATGGAAACATGTTTTCCACACTTACACTAGTTCTCATATTCTCTAGATTCAATGGGTCCATACCCTTGGAACATATATTCCACACTCGCACAAAATTTCAAATTGGTTGGATGTCATAGTTATATGATTCAAATACCCAATTATGGCAGAATTCTATACATTGGTACTATTTATATACCTAGGTTTTATCTTGAGACATATATTAGGTGCATATGCCATGCAAAGGGCACCTAAAATTACAAAATAAAATTAGTTTTTAGATTTAAAATAAGTAATATGGACTGTTATATACCTAGGTTGGAATTTCATGGACTGTTACTGAGCAAATCTACTGTAGTAGTTGATTCAACTTTTGAAAGGTTAAGGTGATCAAATCACTCAATATTACCAATTTTACAAGTTAGAATTGATTACATAATCTAAATTCACCAGATTTATAGGATGCAGTGATTAAATCATCCACAAACACTAGATATATAGTGTGATTCAATTGGATCACTCACACCTACCAAGTTATAAGTATGATTGGGTTTCATGATTGAGATAAGCTCAATGGTCGGGTGGCAACTCACTTTTTGCCAAGGTTGGGGAATTTTGTCTTCCAATATCTATATATGTATGCACTTACAATTTTATAATTATCCTAAACTCATCTTTAATACTTCATAATCAGGCATCTCTTTAAGTAAAATTTCCAAAAGGCAAGATGGTTACATTGACACACAAGTGTATGCTTAATATTGCTCTCTTTACTTTTAAACATTTTAAATGCTTTATATTTTATTTTATATTATGTTTCAGATCAATCACAAACAAAGAACTCAGGTTGGTATCACACAAAGGCAAGGTGTGTTATATAAACCTAGGTACGTATTTCTTTTCCTTTAAACTAGCAATTTCATTATTAGATGAAAAATGGGGGGAATGTAGACACTAAATCTAAATTTTATATCACTTTAATCCTATACACTTGTAAAATACCTATCATGGTTTTACCCTTCAATTCTAAGACCTTACTGCTATTGAAAATTCAAGTTCACTATCTCTATGTGCCAAATTACTAATCTCTTAGCCTGATCACATGTTATTCTGATGACTAGGCCTAATATACTAAACTTGATCATTATCCTTCTTTAGTTTTAAACATGTGACTATTTTCTAGCTTCTTATACACTTGAATCCCAGGTAGATGCCTACATCGATGAAAGTGTCCCTTTTATAATTAAGTGTTTAGTGCCCAAAAGTCATCCAATTTGTAATTGTAACATATCCTTATGGATAAATTAAGTGCTTTAGTGTGATATATTTTCATAAATGGATTAGTATATATAAAATATCAACCCTTATTCTTTCCTCACCTATCAAATTCATACCCCTCACATGTATAACAAAAAAAAAACTATCAATTGAACATTCAAGTGAGCAAAGATAACATATTCATTCCTATTTCCATATTAGTCATAGAAGCAGTCTATCTATAGGTCTAAAGTACTAAAGGAGCATACCATGAGACATATTTTCCAAGTTAACAATTAGGTCATTGTATGCACTTACATATCACATATTACATCCTTATAGAAACATTTAGGGGAGAACTACATAATTATGATTCCCTCTTTAGAGTATTATTATGTAGACAATGCCCATTAATAGAGGGGTCCTTGCAGTATCTCGACACTGTGTTCACATTAATCCAATTTTCCCATAATCACTTCAAGTGTGAGGAAGCTAGGGTTTGATCATTTTATGAAGAGTGATAGAAAACTTAGAGAGCTCTAGTTGGTTGCATCCATATCCAATCAATATTTTATATAAGACACATATATTTATATCAAAAGTCTACATCAATGTAATCATCTAGATCCGATGCAAGCATTTGAGGCCAAAAAATATAAAATTCTAGGATCTGATGACTATTCTTGGATCTAATCCAGTCCACTTCCAACATATTCTATCCTAGATCTGCATTCACAGAATAAACCAGCTAAGTACTCTTGTTTCTAATTTATTGTAATATCAATCAATAGTTGTACTTTCTATTTTTGGTGTATCTAAGTATTTAAATTTAGAATATTGTTTATCTAATTTTAAAAATTAATTAGCCTACAAAATATCTATTTATCACCCTTGACCTTTATTAGTGTGAATAGGGTTCTCACCTAAATTGATTTTACCTTTGGGTTCCTTTCACACTTATTCACTTTAAGCTTACTTAGGACTTAATAGTGTGCACACATGTTTAGTGAATAATTATATGGTTAATTATGTACACATGTTTATTTTAAAATATAGTCACTCCACTATAAGTGGATCACACTCTACTATGGGTTGTCTACCACTTTGGTGTGTGTACATAGTGTTCACATACCCACTATGGGTTGACTACCCCACTCTCTCTTTCCTATACATTGGGCATTCTAGTAGTGCATTTTATTATGAATTGTATAATTTAGAATGCATAACATGGAATCATTGATGTTTTTTGAATCAATACCATTCCATTTCATTTATGTTGCATGATTTTTACATTCCTTGGTAGAATATATTTTATTCTTCAAGTTCATGCTCTAGCATAAAAGTGTTTCCATTAGGCCTTTGAATCCTTTTATCTTATATTAACCAAATCTTATAGAAGATCCTTTGGGTAGCATCTTAGGAGACATTCTTTCCATACTAATTATGCTCTTCTCTGGCATCCTCTTTTGGGTAGTCCTAAGAATCATAAAGGTTTGCAAAAAATTCTAGTTTTCAGGAGGGTTTATTATTTGTATGTTTATTTATTATAGGTACATTTTTGGAGCTTCATGGAGAAAATCCAAGTTCTCCATTACATCTAAGTTGTTTGAGAAATTTATATCTATCTCTTATTTAATCCTGGTTGGACATTTGAATCCAGATCTACCATTTACAAATGCAAATTTAAGTTTTTATCAAAAACACATCTTTTCTTCACATAGCTCTACAACTATAAATCATCGTATCAAAAAAATTATGGGTTTTGTGTGCCTATTTTTCAACTTTCTATAACAATTTGAAATTCTAAATTTCTTTTAGTAACATAAAAATTACCATAGTTTTACTAACTACTTTTTAAAAAATGGATTTTTTTTAGTTTAAAAAAAGTGAGTTTTTTATTATTATTTTCACCACTAAAAAAAATTGTGAATTTTTTATTTTTTTCTCACATATTAAAAAAAACAAAAGTTAAAAAAATTATGAGTTTTTTATTATTTTTTCTCACATATATTTTTTAAAAATTAAAAAAATGAGTTTTTTCTTACACAAAAATAAAATTGCACTTTGAGTTTTTTTGAAATTTTTTTCTCATGCTAAAAATAAAAATTACACAAGTATCCACCTCATTAAATCACTAGTGGTGATAAGTAATTCTACCCTCTATAACACATCTTTTTATTGACAAAACCTAATGGGTGAGACTCGATCTAACAGGTGATCAAACCCCGTCACAAAAAAACTCGTATTTTTATAAATTAGTGTTCTTACTTAATCTACATGCCCATTTGGCATTATCTCAATTTCATCTAGTGTTCACATTCTATCAGACCATCCTTCATTTAGTGTATTTCTATAGATTTCATGTCTCCTCAAGGCCCCTTTCTTAGCGTCTTTCATTCTTCAATGGAGACATCTCAAGGCCTCTTTTTTAGTGCATTGATTTTTTTTGTAATTTTTCTCATGGAAAAAAAAATTTACTCCTCCATTGTAAATGGTATCTTATCAAGCACTTGTATGTCAAAACCCATATGAGGACCATTTCATGTCTCATGAGTGTATCTTTTAGCTATATTTTCCTTGATTGTATCTTCGACATCTATCACACTTAATAATTTCTATATTATTAACCCTAGATACCCCCTCATATAATCAATTTAAGGTTAATAAGATTTTAAACACAATCTATAAATATTTGGACCTTGAAAATAAATAAATAAATTATCCTTGAGATGAGATATACACATGGGATATAAATATTTTCCTTTGTAGTCTATTAGAAGAAAAATGCTTGTCACACACTTGAGGTGTGAATCATACATGATTTGTCTATTTAGATTTTACACAAAATCTATCTAACTTTGGTATTTTAAACTTTACATTATTGGATATTGGATAACTCATTGAAAAATATTTCGAATGATTTGAGTGAGAGCCAAAAAAGAGACCAAACATGAAATATATGACAAAATATAAAATTTTCACTTGTGTAACACTTGAGGTTCAAATGGCACTTATTGTGCCCTTGAGGTGTGAATCACACCTAATTTATCCATTTGGATTTTCAAAAAATCATGTCAAGTTTTGGACCTTGAAACTTTATAAAAAATTGATATTCGAGGCATTATTTACACATAAGATCTATTTTTTTTCTTTGTAGTGTATCAAATGAATAATGCTTGTCATACACTTAAGGTGTGAATCCCACATGATTTCTCCATTTGGATTTTACACAAAAAATTTCAAGTTTTGATCCTTTAAACTTTAGTAAATGATGATCCTTGGCATGAATCATATATGTAGGCTTAATATTTTTGGTATTACAAAAAATTAGATTAGAGGAATCATGCCTTCTATGTACTCGAGGTAGTTTTTAAACTACTATAACTATGTGATCTATTTGAATTCAATGTTTATATTTTACACATAAATGTGTCAAATTTTGGACCTTAAAAATTTGGGAAAATATGGTCTTTAGGGTAAGTTCGACATGTAAGAATCAAAAAGTTTGGATTATGAAAATGTGGAGCGAAATAATTATGCCATTTTCACACTTGATATATTATTGGAACCTAATTTATCCAATTGGCAAAATTTGTTAATTTTTGGAAATTGAAACTTTAGATAAAAGTGATCTTTGGGATGAGTTCCACATGTGGGAGCCAATATTTTCAAAATTTTGTGAATTTAATTTTGGGTACCATGTCTAGTTCTGGTTGGGACATGGACTAGAAGGGACATAAGGTTAACTCCAAAATATTTGGATTGGACTAGTGGTTATACATTTGGCAATACAGTCATGAATAAATACTTGAAATCACATCACAAAGTATTTATGTAAGATAATAAATATATTGGAAACAAACACACACACACAACTAAAACATTCAAAGGAAGCTATATAAAAATTGAATGAATCCTATGTATAAATGGAAATGATGACTACACAAACCATTGATAGGTTCGAGGAAGTTTGACCCTAAATGAGTTAACTTGGTATGAGTAGAAAATATGATGGATTTGACACAACTCAAGGTGAAACACAATGTTGATAACATTTGAATTTTTTTATTATGACATGTGGTATAACTCTCTCTTGGAGAAAGAGGATGGAAAATAACATTTAGATGACATGAATATGGATTAAAACAACTCAACAAACCTCTTCCCACTTGGATTGGGGAATGTGATTATGGTTTGTAATGAAACTACAAGAGTTGGCCTAACAAAATCTTTAAAAAGTTTTTTTTTAAAGATAAGATCATTATCAACATTTTCTTATCAAGCTCCTTCATCTTCACCTTCTTTGATAACCCTAAAAATATCTTATCTTGGTTGCAATCATGTCATCATAAAAAGTTATTTTGGTTCATCTTTATACCCTTTAGCTAGCCAAGTGTACATTTATTGAATCTGAAAAATGGCTTCAAGTTAATAATTTTCTTTCATTTTTGTTGTGTTTTTTATTGAGTCTTATTCATGCACATGGTCATTATGTTTTATTATCATTGATTTATTTATTTTGGTGTATTATTTATCAAACCCCAAGGTGAAAGTTTCAATTTCTAGGAGAGAACATGAATAAGAGGATTCAAGTCTTTGAAAACTACCTTCAAAATCTTTTGTAAAATGTTATAATTATAGGTAAGAAAGTGACACTAAGGGAGATTTAAAATAAAAAAGCTCATGAGAGATGTTTCCAAAAGATTATCCATCTGTTGCAAGTGAAAAAGTGAGGCATACTATCATACCTTTAGATTTGGAACAACATGGATTAATAGTTTTATAGGGAGATAAAAAATGTGGTATTCTCTTCTCCATAGATAAATATTTATGATTCATCATAGATGTCCTCATGATTCATGTGATATATTTCAAATAACTTCTCCTTATTTTAGTTTAATAATTTATCCCTCAAACAATTCTTGTTCACTCAATCTTGTAAGATTGTAATATTGAGAGCAGTGGGTAACATTTTTTATTTCTTACTTTTTATAAATCTACTTTACATGATTATTAATATTTTCTTAAACTTTCTTCTCATGTATTATTCATAATTAATTTTTGTTTCTTAATAATAATCCCCATCATGTACTCACCACTTTGAGCACTTGAAACATATTTCATGACATCCTTCTTTAGGTTTTTCAAATATGATCGAATAACCATCAATATCAATTGATTTGTGTTGTGTGGTGTCAATATTAGAAACATTATCTCTCTTAAGGTTAAAATTAACCTCTAGGTGTAGGGAAATATTAAATAAGCAAAATTGGTTGTCAGTGCTTAGTTTTTCAACATGAGAAATCAATCTTAGTAGCATGTTCAATCATGCCACAAGGTCTCTCATCTTCTTCTCTTATTTCTTCTAAACTTGGTAAAAATTGAAAAAAATGCATTCACATCTATAGTTGATTTTAATCACTTAATAACTTGGTTTTCAAGTTGTTCCAATCCATAAGAGAACCATTCTCAAAATGTTGAAACTATTCGGTAGCAGGGAGATGAAGGTTTCAATGAAAAGTCTCACAAAGACATATTCTTATATAAATTTTAGATATCACAAGCCACATTTAAAATTTGGATAGGATAATTATTATCTTGAGATATATATCCCAAAAAAATTAGAAGTTATTTATTGAATTCAAAGGAAAGGTAAATCTATCAATTGAGCCAAAACCAATGGCAAAAAATAGTTTCCCCATGGTATAAAGAAAACCAGGGAGTTTGGAAAAATCATAATGATGTCATTAAATAAATCAAAACAATAAAGAAAAAAGTTATTTCAATTTATCATAGTCCCAAACCTTGATTATAGGAGAGGTTTCATGAAATGTATAAAATTAAAATGTACAAGGTTCCCCAACATAGTCTGTAAAAATTGTTGGAAAGATTTAATGTCACTAAAATTTCTTCATTTATTTGACAAACTTACCCAAAAAAAAGTGGAATAATATTACAAAAATTTTCACCATGGAATGGGTGATTTTATTCTACATTTATATAGGAAACTCCCTCATATGAAAGGTTTTTGTTTTAACTTTTAACCAAAAAGTATAAGGAGGACAAAAAAATGGAAAAGGAAAGGAAAAAGGAGAAAATAGGGAAGGGCTAGAAACACATAACAAAATAAAAGAAAAGAATTGTTTGCATAACTAATAATTAATAAAAAAGTGTGGGAAAGTATTCCTCTTAAATGAATATAATAACACAAGAAAATAAAATCATGAAGAACAAAAGGTTTTCGGAAGCACAAAGTCTTTCTTAAAATCAGATTTCATGTACAAGGCATAAAGTCCATTCATAGAGCTTTACAACACGAAGTTTACAATGTGATGGTTTCACATATAATGAATAAATATTTGAATTTAATGAGTTTATCTAATTATGAATAAATAATAATTTTTTTTTAAATAAAAAATATTAAAACCCATAAATCAACACATTCATCTCATTTGCTCATATTTCATTATTCATATTGTTGGGATATAAATACCGGAAGCATACAATTGATTACCAAATACAAGCAACTTAATATGTGTAAATAACCAGAATCAGCAAGTAACTAGAATCCATAAATAACACAAGATA
Organism: Torreya grandis; assembly: GCA_037957365.1. NCBI lineage: Eukaryota > Viridiplantae > Streptophyta > Pinopsida > Cupressales > Taxaceae > Torreya > Torreya grandis. The sequence continues at coordinate 2,487,411 of JARHVA010001805.1, read as the reverse complement.
TGAGAGACAATACACAACTTGTATTAAAACTCTTACAGAAAAGAATACAATAAAGAAGATGCCACTTATTCTCCACCACCTCTTCAGAGGCTTCCCACACCTCAAGTGAATAGTAATTCTCTCCTCAAAGCTCTCTCTCTTAGGTCCCAACACCCAACTCAAACACTGAGTTGGTGTTCACCTTATACCTGTGCTCCACGCACTCCACAAGTACACAAACGTACTTCAAGTAGATCTCCCCTGAACCTGCAACAACCTGCACCTCAATAGACCTTACTTATGGAAGGATCTTCCTTGCCTTCCTCTTTTCTCTATCTGAGTACCCACTGTACTCCAAGTAGATCTTGCCTGATTTTGCTCCCTGTTGTGTTGCTGTCCTATCTGATCTTGCACACCTACAAATCAACCTAGTTTTGCACACCTGTGAACCTTAACCTTGCACACACATACATCTGCAAATCAATGATCTTACTTACCATGTAGATCTCCTATAGAATCCATGCTCACCTAATGACCAAGATCATACATACATGAAGAACCCTACTGATTCTCCAATCCAGCACCCACACTTGGTACTGTGGCACTAGGAGGAACACACCATTGCTCACCTCACACACAGAAGGAGCTTATAATATTTCTCTCTTACTCTCTAGCACAAGTTTACAATACAACCATGAGTCTAATATATAGATCTCATCCAAACAATAATTAGACATCTAATTATAATAATTAGATCCACAGATCTCAGTCTAAAATTAGCTCTAAACATGCAAACACATGGTTTGTTAGCTAACTGCCCATAATATACTTGCATTCAAACCACACAGGTGACTGACGTCGGTCCCTATCTGCCTGGGGGTTGCCGACGCCGGCCAACTTATGACCAACATCGGTTGCCTTCCTGTCTCCTACCTGCCGACGTCGGTTGGCCTGACCGATGCCGATGATAGTAACACACAGCAACCTTCCTGGAACCTCCTCCTCTGTTTGCATCAGTGAAGCTTTTAGCTCCACAACCTAACAATCTCCCACTTGGAGATAAATAGCTACACTGTACCTATACCTGTACTCTGTCTAATCTGTTTCCTGGCTTGTATCCCTCTTCAAGATCAATCCTGAAGACAACCCACCACACAACCTGTGGTGCACTTCCTATCATTCAAGTACCCTACTGCATCTGCATCTACAAACACATGTAGTGAAGTCCTGACCTTGAATAGCATGAATCCCTATTGCAGGTCCCTCTCACATCCCTGAGAACTCACTTCTATGAATTGGCTTCTAACTCTCTGACAACACCCACTACTTGGGCAAACTCAGGTCTATATTAGACCTCATGTGATTTCGGACACTAAACTGTCTAGCCCTTAGTGTGCTCTGGCTCTGCATCCTGCATAATGAACCTCGCCAACACCTGATTCACATTAGCTCCCACTGGAAACAAAATCACCCTGTGATCTCCCATGTCTCCCATGCCAAAGAATTTTGCTGCTCCAAATTCTTCATAGCAAACCACTGAACTAATCTTACCCTTAGCTTAGCAAAACCCTGTATGTACAAACCTACTAGCTAGCATACTATCCACATACAGCAACAAAATGATGTTGCAATCATCAACCACCTGGTAAGTCAAACCATAGTAGTTACCCTGACATTGACTAAAGTCATGCTTTGTCATCCCCCTATCAAAACCTGTACCACTGTCCTGCAGCTCCCTCAAGACCATATGCCTGGCCTTCCATCTCATGTGTCCATTCTCTCTATTCTTCAACTAAGGAATCCATTCATCTCTATCCTTTCATACCTGCTGGCAACCCTACCAAATCTCCTACTTGGTTTTGTAATCTCTCCATGCCATGCTCCCACTATTTCCTGGATCCTTCCTGCTCTGCAGTCAGCAACTAGTATAAAGAAGAGGAACAATGAATTTGAGGCCTACTTACGTCTTCAATCCTCCATATGGGCATTTGAGACTCCTTGATAGCTTGCTATCCACCCAAAATTTGTTACAGTGACTGACCTCAGTCACCACATAGTCTGCATCCAATCGACATCGGTTCATGTGCCTATCCTAACTACCAACCTGTCGACATCGATGTCCCCCTGCTACCGACATTGGTCCTCGTGACCGACATCAATTTTACCTACTGCCGATGTTAGTTTTCCTGCCGATGCTGGTACCTGTGTTTTTTGTAAGTGATGACTTTTTACCCGTGAGCTCCTTTGAATCAAGTCCCATGTCCAAACTACCCTGCTCAGAAGTATCCAACCCATCCACTAGTCTCTATATGCCATCTTCTCCATAAACACCAAGGCTTTCCAGTTCTTAAGCCTATCAAATATATCTATCTTTCGCTTAATAACATGCATCTCCTTCCTACTCATGTGACCAAGCCTACGAAGCCACGTCTTTGCAACAAAAGAAGAATCAGTAATATAAACAAGTAGATAAAGAGTACCTATTTTCTTACTACCAGGTAATTCAAGTGTATCCACTGTGAGAGTTCTTTTGCATCTCTCATCACCCAACTCTTCTGAAGAAATTAGCCACATCTCCAAACCTGGGACCTGCATACCTCCTTCAACACCCATGTGTTGGCCTCCACCTACAATTTTAGCTTCACTTTCCCTTTGCCAATTCTTTGGAAAGGCTCACCAGCTTCTCTCCCTGGGGCTGCATGGAAAGAGGCAATTGAATCTATTATCCAAGATTCAACTTTATCTAAGAAACCTCCCAAAGCATCCTGTGCAACAACACCTGCTACATCTACATCTTCAGTTCCTTCATGTTGATCTGCTACCAACCAACAATATTCTTTTACCTACTCTTTCTTTCCATAGGACCGTAAGTGACCATCTGTGCTTTTCAAATCCTCCATTCTTAGCTTACTTTCATCTGCCATTGCTCTAGTCCCACTCAATTAGAAACCCCTGAGAGTGACCTGTAACCAAACACAAAACCGCTTCCTACAACCTGGCTCTGATACCACGTGTTGGGATATAAATACCGGAAGCACAAAATTGATTACCAAATACAAGAAACTTAATATGCAGAAATAACTAGAATCAACAAGTAACTAGAATCCAAAAATAACACAAGATATGAGAGACAATACACAACTTGTATTAAAACTCTTGCAGAAAATAATACAATAAATAAGATGCCACTTCTTCTCCACCACCTCTTCAGAGGCTTCCCACACCTCAATTGAATAGTAATTCTCTCCTCAAAGCTCTCTCTCTTAGGTCCCAACACCCAACTCAAACACTGAGTTGGTGTTCACCTTATACCTGTGTTCCACGCACACCACAAGTGCTCCAGGCACTCCACAAGTACACAAATGTACTTTAAGTAGATCTCCCCTAAACCTGCAACAACCTGCACCTCAATAGACCTTTCTTATGGAAGGATCTTCCTTGCCTTCCTCTTTGCTCTATCTGAGTACCCACTGTACTCCAAGTAGATCCTGCCTGATTCTGCTCCCTATTGTGTTGATGTCCTATCTGATCTTGTGCACTTGCAAATCAACCTGGTTCTGCACACCTGTGAACCTTGACCTTGCACACACATACATCTACAAATCAATGATCTTACTTACCATGTATATCTCTTATAGAAGCCATGCTCACCTGATGACCAAGATCATACATACATGAAGAACCCTACTGATTCTCCAATCCAGCACCCACACTTGGTACTGTGACACTAGGAGGAACACACCATTGCTCACCTCACACACAGAAGGAGCTTATAATATTGCTCTCTTACTCTCTAGCACAAGTTTACAATACAACCATGAGTCTAATATATAGATCTCATCCAAACAATAATTAGACATCTAATTACAATAATTAGATCTGTAGCTCTCAGTCTAAAATTAGCTCTAAATATGCAAACACATGATTCGTTAGCTAACTGCCCGTAATATACTCGTAGTCAAACCACACAGGTGACCGACATCGGTCGCTATCTGCCTGGGGGTCGCCGACGCTGGCCGACTTATGACTGACATCAGTTGCCTTCCTGTCTCCTACCTGCCGACGTCGGTTGGCCTGACCGATGCCGGTGAAAGTAACACACAGCAACCTTCCTGGAACCTCCTCCTCTGTTTGCATCAGTGAAGCTTTTAGGTCCACAACCTAACACATATCTAGAAAATTATATAGACACACAAATTGTAGCAATCCCTCTCCTAGGGTTGGGATAAATAATAACCCTTTTAAAATTAATTTAATGTCCTTTATACTAATCTGCACTTTCAAGGTATTCATGTAACTACCTTTCACTCAACTTGCCTTGAGCCACTTTTTCATTTTTTACATATTCAGGCACTTCAATTAAAATAAAAATACACAACTTGACATATTAAATTATTTTATACATTTGTGTCCTTAAAATATAATAATTAGCTTGACTTAATATTGAGCAAAAGTTCTTTATTTATTGACATGGATCCACCAAAATATAAAAGACACTCTTCTAATTTAGAAATAAAACATCAAGTAGGTCCACCAAGATTTATCCATTGTGGGACATAGTCTGTAAATATTATTATCATTTATTCAAAGTCTTTCCATGTATGTGATGCCCATTCATATTTGAAATTGTGTCCCATAAATAGTAATTTGACTATGCTAAAAGCTGAGAAATGAACATCTAGAAAAATATCCAAGGATAAAATAATTCACACCATTGGATCACTCATTGAAAGAGTTTAAAGATCCAAAATAAAGTCCAAATTTGAAATATATAAAAAAATAAAATAATCACACATGTTGTGCACTGAGTCATGAATCATATTGTGCCCTTGAGGTGTAAATCAACACCTGATTACTTTGTTTAGATTTTACCCAATATATGTCAAGTTTTAGACATTAAAAATTTATATAAATTTTATCCTTGATATGATATCTACATGTGGGATCCAATTTTTTATCTTTGTATTCATAATAATCACACTTTTCACATGCTTGAGATGTGATTCATTTGTGATTTCTCCATTTGGATTTTACATAAAAATTGTGAAGTTTTGGTCTTTGAAAATTTACGTCATTGAATCACTAATTGAAAGATATTTATAATAATTTACATGGGAGAAAAAATGAAATCCAATGTGAAAGTTATGAAAAAATGGAAGAAGCATGCATGTTGTGCACTTGAGGTGTAAATCGCACTTTTGTGTCATAAGGTGTAAAACACACTTGATTTATCTATTTAGATCTTTAAAAAATCAGTCAAGTTTTGGACCTTAAAACTTTAGATAATTATATCGCTTGAGGAAAGAGATTATTAATTCTTCAAACAAGAAATAACATGAATTATGAATGTGAAAGATATGACATAATAAAATATTCACACCTATTGTGTACTCTAGTTGTGAATAACACCTACTATGCCCTTGAGGTGTGAATCATGCCTAATTTACCCATTTGGATTTTATGAAAAATATGTTAATTTTTTGACCTTGAAACTTTAGACAAAATCAATCCTTGAGAAAATATCTACATGTGTGATTCAAAAATTTTCCTTTGTAAATTGTTAGAAGAATTACATTTGTCGCACACTTGAGGTGTGAGTCACACCTTAGTTATCTATTTAGGTTTTACATAAAATATGTCAAGTTTTTTACCTTGATTTTTTTAATTAATGATCCTTATGATGAGTTTTATATGTAGGAATAAAAAAAAATTGGACAAATATAATTGCATCTTCCATGTACTTGAGGTAGTCTTGGGATCGCTCCAAGTTTATAATTATTCCAATTTGGATTTCTCTCTCTCTCTCTCTCTCTCTCTCTCTCTCTATATATATATATATATATATATATATATATATATATATATATATATATATATATATATATATATATATATATATATATATATATATATATATATGTATGTATGTATGTATGTATGTATGTATGTATGTATGTATGTATGTATGTATGTATGTATGTATGTATATTTATACTCTCTCTCTATACATACATACATGTGTGTGTGTGTGAAGTTTAAGATAATCACACCTTCCACGTATTTGAGGTAGTTTTGGGATTGATTCAAGTGTATGATAATTTCATTTGGATTTCAATCTCTCTCTCTCTCTCTCTCTATATATATATATATATATATATAGACCTTGAAACTTTGAGCAAATATGATCCTTAAGATGAGTTATACATGTAGAATTTAATTTTTTAGGATTATAAAAATATGGATTAGAAGAATAACTCCTTCTACGTAATTGAGGTAGTTATGGAACTACTCAAAGTGTCTGATCTATTTGATTTCTCAATTTGGATTTTACACAAAAAATTTCAAGTTTTTTACCTTGAAAGTTTGGGAAAAGATTATACTTGGGATGAAATCTACATGTAGGAACCAGAAATTTTGGATTGCAAAAATGTTGATTAGAAGAATCATGCCTTCTGCATACTTGAGATACTGATTGAACTTTATTTCTTCGATAGGATTTTACTTAAAATATGTTAAGTTTTGAACCTTGAAAATTTATTTTAAAAAATGATGCTTGGGATGAGTTCTAAATGTAGGAGATAAAAAATTAAAAATTTTGTGAAGTAAATATTTGTGTACAATAACAAGTAAAACCTTAGCATAGGTAGATAAAATTGATATCTAGCAATGCATAACTATGTAACCAAAAAATATAAAGGAAAAAAAATGTTTTCTGTTTTTTTTTTTTTAATTTATCAGTTTTTTGAAGAATGAAAACAAAGAAGAGACAAGCCAAGATACATGGAATCTAAGAAATCAAGGAAACCAGACAAAAGATAAAAATAATTGAAAATAAAATGTCATCAAAATGTCTTTAGAGCTAGCTCTAAATCCATGCTCATATATGTATGGTGTATCATATATATCATGTGAATCATTATAAAAAGTGGAATTTATAATGCAATGATATTTTCATTTGAGTTAAACTTGTCTTAGAGTCATATTATGTAGCGATTTTTTCTTTTCCATCATTAAAATTTTAATTTGATCTCGAGATCTAATTTATTAGGTACCCATTTAAATTCATAATGAAGTTTTATTTTAGTCATCCCATGAGTGGTAATAAAATTATGCTTTTGACTTTGTGATTTAATATATGTATCCATGATTTTAATATTACTAAAATCAATAAGGTACTAAATTTTATATTTAAAGTAAAGTATTGCTTTGTTGAATGAACAATTATTCTATAATACACAAAAATAAAATCATGCATCTTGATTATATATGGACTTTTAATGATTTTAGAAAAAACTATGAATTCCTTGACATGATGCCTTTGTTTTGTGGTTACTCAATATTCTTGATTGATTTCTTAAGATTATTCTTTTTAAACACATGATCATTGAGACTCAAATCATTTTGAATACTATAATGTTGTATGGCCATGAATTTATTCAGTTATTGTGCATTATTCTTTTTAGATCTAAAAAATTGAGTGTTTTACAAATTTATCTTTTATAGAATCATCATGATTACAAGCATTAAGATACATATTATCCACTTGGATCATCCTCTACTCACAAATACTTACTATATCCGAGACCTTTTTTGAATTGATGAACAATTAGAATGATTGGATCTTTGATATTTTGCTCATGTTTACCTAATCATTGACCTATATATCCCCTTTTTTTGTGCACATTTGAATCCAAATCCATATGTTTTCAAGGATGTTTAAGTAAGGATTTTCTATTTCTCATTTTAGTAGTATTTTAATAGTTATCTATCACATTCCCTTTACATTTAGCATCATAATATTGTATGTCAATAGGTACAAATGATTGAATAGGTATCATGTAGGCTTGTGGGGCAAGATAAATTTGTCTGATGTCAAATGTGCTTGTATTCACTTTATGCTCACTAGGGCCAAATGGTGTAAAGTTTAACTTAGATAAATATTCATCAATGTTATCAAGTTTATAATCATCCTTCTCATGATCATTTTGAGTGCTATTAAAATTAGCAAATTGAAAGGTGTGTTGTTGGTCCATTGGAATAACCTAATTAAGTGTCACAATAAATGGTTATGGTGAATTGAGATGTGAAATGACTCTTTTTATGGGTTATACCATCTTAAAAAACTTGAAAGGAACATCATCAATAGGATAATTATATATATCCCTCCTCAAAAAAATTTATGCAAGTATGTAAAGTACAGTGGATCGTATTCATAGCATAGATCCATGGTCAACCAAGAAAAATGTTATTGATCAGATCATTATATATCACTTGACATTCCATAGCTAAAGTTTGTAGTCCAACAATTACATTCAATGTAATTTTTCCTAGAGCCTTTATTTGTTGATTGTCAAACAATTTTATGATCATATTCAAAGGTATAAGGAAATTATGGCCAAGCCCATGTGCATAAAAAAAAGTATTACTACAAATTTTCAATCCTTAACCATTTTTTACAAGCACAAGTTTGAACCCTTTTCTATGAATGATAACTAGAATGTACAACAATAATAGATGGTCTAACATCTTGTTAGAAGGTAAGTCATCTAAATCAATAGATTTGTGATTATCGCTATATTTTAAAGTTTTTAAAATATAAGAAAATTAATTTGGTTCGATATTGTTATCATAGGTTCCTAAAATTACACCAAAAACATGTCAATTACAGGGATAACATGCATAGTATAGAGTATAGTAAGGTACCAAAGAGCTGGAAATAGTACAGGGCATGTATGACATCTTTAATTAGATTGAAGAGCAAGATAAAGAATAGATATAATAGAATGGGAACATAAATTATATTGCATCAAATTATATAGTAAATCAAAATAGATTACTTAATTGTGCATAGATCATACATAAAGAAAATAACGGAAAACCATAATAATCAAATTTCTATTAATCTCTATCAACACATTAAATCAAATTCTATTACATCAAAGTATTATTTATAGCCTTTTAAAATCATATTGTCTCTTCACCTTCTAACCTTTTGAGATATAAAATGAAAGACTCTTTTCATTCTCCAATTATCTGATTAGACTATCAAGGCTAAATATGTATAAAACTATACAAAATAAAAAATCAAATACTTTGTACATGTGTTTATATTACATACTTCATAGTTTTAGAAAGCTCTAATATTTATCCAACACTTTCTTAGACTTAATTATTTGTCTCATATTGAGATAAAGGTACAAGCTGAGCTGAACTAAGTTGGAGAGATAATTCATAAACAAAAGTCACAATAATCATTCTAGGTGTTGTTTACTGGTTTTCACCCTTTGTGTACTACTTAATTGCCCCTTCAAATTTTCAACTAAGTAGTATACTAGCCTACTTCCCTTTAGGGTTTTTAATAGACTATCATAACCATGTGGCCTCCCTTTATACATTTTCAATCAGTCTGGCCCCACTCCTAATGCTTAGACTATCTTACAAAAATGTTAATCTGCTAGAAGTTGCAAAATTGTTAGAGCACAAACCTTACTGCTATGGCTATGAGGTTGGTTTGTTAGGGGAATTATGTGTTCAAGTAGTATCACATAAGGTCTCATAATATATATCCATTTAAATAGTATACCTTTAAATTAATTTTAAGATATAAATTTTTCCATTGGTATTCTTAATTTGATAGATATTATCATAATATTTAGCCACATGCACTCTAAATCTTGGATATTGAAAGAGGTTTAAATGAGTGTGTTGTTAACCATACCTTCATGTTGAGAGGAAAGATAAGGGATATAATATTTTTTTGATCTACCTCTTTGGGTTCTTACAAAAACTAGCTCATAATGAGCCATGATACAATGAGTACACAATATGTATCACTAAAGGGCGTGAAAGAAAAAATATCAAATGCAATGGTATTAACACATAAAACATATCTATCACATACAACTCCATCATTATTCAAACCATATTCTAACATTTTATGATATATGTGAGTAAATAAACATGTAATAATTGATAAAAAAATTCCCATCAACCATATCATCAAGACTAATAATAAATAAACACTAAGAATTATCTATGTACATATTGTCAGCCAAAATTTGGGTACCATGAATGGGAGTCAATCAAAATTGTGATGTATTTGACCCTAACTTTGTTGATAGCCACTATGAGGGTTATGTGTTAGTCATTAATAATCTAGGATGATATGTAGTGTGTTATCCTTAGAAACTGATTTAAACTTTTAGGGTTTTACATGAGTAATTACATATGCTTGGTTAAGGGGCTAAGATGTCTGAATCAGTTAAATAAATTGCAATAATTAACCTACTAATTTTTAAATGAATTTGACCTTGATTAAATTTCTAATAATAGTAATAAATATGGAAAAATATAGACATAGATGAAAATAGACTATTATGGATGATCTGGGTTCTAAAATTGGAGATCTAAGCAACTTTGAGTGTCATAAGTAGGTTTTTGATATTCATCTGTTCATTAGATAGTAGTGGCCAGTTTCGATAGTAGTGTTTTTAGCGTGTAGTGTCTAAGATGTGGTGCTAATGTTCTCTTTACAGGATTATTCCTTTTTTGGGGGAGTACCTATGTCTATGTCTGTGTGTTCTCTACCTCTGAGATCGAAGCCTATAGTTGTATATTGTACCTATAAAGATTGATTTGATGTGCAAACCCTAGTTCTCTTTACAAGTGCGCTATGAGTAATATTTGAGTGTGTGTTATTAGGATTAAATGTACATCCTCAACACCCCACTGTGTAGATATTTGCCTACATACCAATACTCCAAAGAGGGATCAAGTCCAATGTAGTTCTCCCACCTAGTGCTTGATGTATATGCAAGTGAATGCTAGAATGAGAGTGGCCTTAGATGCTTTGAATGTTCTTGAGCCTTTGAATGATTGAAAATTGGACTTAGGGTTATTGTAGATGTTAGTTTGTAGAAATTAGAGCATAATAGGAATAATGTACCTTGATTTTTCATAACTTTATCTTAGGTTTGAACATTTTTTGCATTTATTTCCCATCTAGTGAATAAAGGTGGATTAAACTTGTATATATAGAGTTTTTTTGCTTGTGTGGATAATAAAAAATGAGATTAGGCTGACCTTAGGAGGGGCACACATTTGAAAAAGTATCCATTAGGAAGAGTTATGGATAAAGACAGTAGCACCTAGTTGGTGATAATAACACCGTGTGGTTATAGTGTCCCAAATGTGGTGCTAATGCATTTTTAGGAGAATTATAGAAAGGTTGGATTGGGGTTAGAGGTGACAGTTCAGGGACTATGTCTTGATTGGATGTAAGTGAACAAGGTATGTTGAATAGATATAAATATAAGTCTAAGGCTTTAGAATAGGTATATGGCAATCCTAGGGATAGGGTAGCTCAAGTGACACTCTTAGCATCTAATTACCACTTTTAGGTGATGAAATTTTCCCCCCATTTATGCTAATAATGTAGCAAAGTGAAATAACTAGTATAAATGAAAAAGAAGTGTACCTAGAATTACATTGGAAGTGAAGCCCGTATAGATGAGTTTGAATATGTGAATATGGGTCTACGTATGTGAAACATGATCAAAAACAATGTCCTACAATGAAACTTGCAAAAATTAGTCCTTATTAATGAGATAATCAAAAGTAAAAGACTGTGTTTAAATGAAATAAATGAGTAAAGAGAGAGGAAAGGAATAAATACACCTCATTGGATACGTGAACCAATATATGAACCTAGTGACAACCTACATGTGTTAAATTTCATAGTAATCATATCATTAAATAACTTGAATTGAATTGATGGCTTGCTCAATCCTCATATGGGTGGATCAAGAACTCAACTAGTTTTGACTCCATCATTGCCCATCGCTACTTGGTGGATCCTAATCTCTATGAATAGCTTGGATACGACTATATGTGTGTTAAACTCTCTTGTGTAGGTGGCTCAATAACTCAAGTAAGACATGACTCCATAATTATCCCCTATTTAAATTAGATGCATCTATAATTGTATTGTGCAAAGTGATGAAAGTATATAATTGAGTAATCTAACTATGTATTCATCTCCACAACCATTTGGGTATATTAGATAGCTCTCATCCACTCAAGAAATCCAACCACTATAGATGGAATAAGGCATAAATCTGGTGACAACCTAGAATATGATAATGAGTGTATATAGCATAGAGAATGACATAGAATTTGTCATTCCATCCGATCAACTTATATGAAGCTAAGTATCTGGAAACTATGCAGTGCATACATGCACCCAATCTGGTATCTAAGTATACTAAATCTGAATCAAGTATGTAATATTTGAATTTGTGTACTGATTTGAATGTATAAGTGATCATATCATGCATGATGTCCCCAAATCTAAATAAATGGTATGAATATAGATTGATATGACTGAATCTAAGCTAAATATAAACATAACTGTCAAATATGTGACTGTATCTATGCAAATCTATATTGTACTTAGTGTACTACTCTAAATGAATTAGACTATCTTGAAGCTGGGGCTATTGGGTAGTATCTCCCTATAGTGGATAATAGTGCCCTATGGCACTAGTATCCCAATCTACACACTAATGTCTACCTAGTCTAATCTCTATGTGGTCTAAACTAGAACCTCTATTCTATTTTGTGTCTTCCTTGAGTTTAATTTATGGAAACTATGTGCCATGTACATGCCCCCAATCTGGTATCTAAGTATACTAAATCTGAATCAAGTATGTAATATTTGAATTTGTGTGTTGATCTAAATGTATGAGTGATCATGCCATGCATGATGTCCCAAAATCTAAATAAATGGTATGAATATGGATTGATATGATTGAATCTGAGCTAAATCTGAACATAACTACCAAAATTGTGACTGTATCTATGCAAATCTATATTATACATTGTGTACTAGTATAAATGAATTGGACTATCATGAATCTAGGGCTACTGGATAGTATCTCCCTATGGTGGATAGTAATTCCCTATGGCACTAGTGTCCCAATCTAGAAACTAATGTCTACCTGGTCTAATCTCTATGTGGTCTAAATTTATTATTAAACCTCTATTCTATTTTGTGTATTCCTTGAGTTTAATTTATGTAACTGAGCCTGTGTGTTAAAATGTATCTAGGAAAAGCAATGTAGGACCCTAATCTCTATGATAACCCCTGTAAATGCCTCCTCTTTTGAGGGTAATTGTGAAATCTATGGAAGAACTACCCTCTAAATAGTATCTCTATAAAATGTGTTAGTTGGAGCATGATATTACAATATAATGTACAAATATAACATCAGAACGTAAATGTATCTAAGAAATAATAGGAAATGTAAGATGTATGTTGTAATCTATAATTAGACAAGCATGTTAGCAGAGATGTAAGCAATGTATAATAGCAATAAAATTTGAGTAACTACCTAGGGGGATAGGGCATGATGTCCATCAAGGCTCCCAAGTATCATAGGTAAATGCATGAGAGCTCTCATGGCATCAAAAATTGGTGTGTGCACATAACAAGTAAATACAAGTGTCATGGTGTAAAATCATACAAATAAGCAAACATACAAGCACATGAGGCATGCAAAAGGTAGGCCAAAGGAATACAATACAAGGGACATGGGCACATGTCACTAAATCTAAGAATGAAAATATACAAGGACATGTTCAAATGTCCATATACAAAAACAACAAGCAATTTGGCGTAGAGCCACAGAGAAGGACATGTTCAAATGTTAGCATATAGAAGCATGAAAGATCACACACAAGGGACATGGGTACATGTCCAAGGAATACAAATGGATAAGTGGCATAGAATCAAAGGAACAATGGCATATTCAAATGCCCTTGAAGATGTAAAAAGCATAGTAATATAATCAAGTCTAATCTAGGAACTAGAAATGAAAGCATGTATAATTGTGTAATATAAATATAATTAGATGCCAGGGTGTATAAATATTGAATCTAACTAGTGATAATTAGAAAAAAAATTAAGTAATGAATAGCAATGATAAATATCAAGATAAATCAATGTATAACATGAATGTATATTATGTAAAGATAAAACTTGGTTGTAACAACTATGTAGAAGATGCCCTTGAGTGGGTAGATGTAGCAATGTATAAACTTTGATCAGTGTAAATGCCCCTAATGGGGAGATGATAGCTGGTCTAAATCTATGTAGTGAATTAGAGTCCTATCTGGAATCTGCAAGCACTCAATAAGAAAAAGTGAAGCATATGTGTATGATAAAACCAACTACACTAGGATATCTAGCAATATGCAATATCTGACAAGTAGTATAAATATAAATAAAACAATGCATATAATCTATAAAAAATTTGAAATATTTGAATGTTTTTTTTATTTTTACTTATTATATTATTTTTGTGTTTTTTTAGTATAAATTATGTACAAGCATATGAAAAAAAATTATGTACAAGGAGTGAGAGAGAAGGAAGTATGTACAAGAGTAGGAACCATACTAACCAATGAGTCTCATGGGAGGCTCACTATCACTATGGCCTGTGTCAAAAATAGGAATATTAATCTCTCATGGAGTGTGATTGATATGTTGTAGTTGAATGTTGTTGCATTAGGAATCTGAGTATTGTTCTTCATCAGAATCATAATATTATTCCACATCCAAATCATAATAACCTGGTGTGCTATAAGGAATTTCCTCATAGTGTGGATTTGACCTTTCTTAATTGTGCTTTAGAATATTGATTATGACTTTTCCCTTCAAAACTGTGCTTATTGTAGACATACTATGTTGTGGAAACTCTTTTTCTAGAAAGTTGTGTTTGACAATACTTATTGGATGAGCATGATTTTGACTTTGCAACTAAAGTTCTTGCTCTTTTTTTAATATTTATTATGTATCTAGATGATTTGCCTTCATAAACTATACTTATGGTTGATTTTCCTTAAGATGTTTAATAAATACCAAACCCTATTGACCAATGTTATCAATTGATAGAATATGAGAAGTGATGTCTTGGGCCTATTTGGCCAAATTTTGACCATGATAATCATACTGTTGTAGATGATTTTGACCAAAACCATACCATACTTAATGTTGAGCCTCCTTTTAGAGAAGTATATTTTCTTGATTTAGTTGTGCTTGTTGTAATCTTTCTTGATGTGATTAAGCTTTTGGAACCTTTTATTGTTCTGATTTATGATTTGTAACCATTTTTGTACTATTTATAAATTTGACCCTTTTTGAATTGGTAGATGTGCCAGTGTATGTTGTTTTGATGAAGTGTTATTATGTGATTCATTTGTATACATTATTTTTTGTATTTTCCTTTTAAATTCTATACATGAATCTATGTGGTGTCCAAGCATTCTATGATATGCACAAAAATATCTAGATCTCTTCATTGGGTGTAGATGAGGTAGGTTGATAAACTTATTTGTAATCATTTCCCTTAGTGTCTCAATTGAAATCTTATTTAACCTTTGAATTATTTTTGAATCACTAGTTTTATAAGTACTTTGTTGTGATTTTGTGTTTTGATATGTAACATTGTTTGCCACAAATTGACTAATTGAAGATGTATAAACATGATTTACACTATTATGCCCTAGAAACCTTTGTCTTGTAAATTATTTTTCAAATGTTTTAATCTTTTTATGTAGTAGTTGATTTTTATTTTGTAAACTTGTATCTTTCTCATACTAATAATTTGATCCCTTAGATTTTCATTAGTATAAACATGATTTGTTTCTATTTGAACATGTAGGCACACACCCTATAGGGAAGAGGTGTGAATAGGTTTAGTAGGGGGATTAGTGACATTGGTATAGATTGCTTCATCTCATGGAGGAATGATAGCATGGACCTAGTTAGAGGGAAAGTATCAAGCACCCTCATGGAGATGAGGAGGAAAAGGAGATTATTTCCTATGCATAAGATATGACATTGAAAATTGAAACAAAGTGGTTAGTTTATGTGCTACATCCGCTATGTGTGTATGGGTTTGATTTGACAAGTTATCTATATGTTGAAAGAATATTATCTTAAGTGTATTTCACATAGAAGAAATATAACATGCAAAAGAAATAATGCAATATGAAAGGCATTTTAGTTGATATGAATCATCATGTATACATATGTGTATGTGAGTAAAGAATATTGTCTTAATTATTTTTGCATATAGAAGAAACATAACATGCTATGAAATATGATAGATATTGTATTTGATAATAAGAATCATCTATACATGTATTCATGTCCTTGCTAATTTCATTCCAAATGAAAGGGAACAAGTATGAGAATGAAAGAATTAGACTTTGCAACAAAAAATGATTGATTTATTTTGTCATTAAGATCATGATGATATGAAATAGAAGATATAGGAATCTAAAATTTGAGTATAAATAGGAAAGGATATAAACCCTAAGTGTGTGTAGGTTAAGGGTTTTTGGACTTAGGGTTTCTTTTACAATAATTTAAATTAGATGTAAAATAACATGAAACCCTAATGTAAAATGCAAATTTAATTTATCTAGGTTGTCTAAATAAAATCAAAAAATTAGAAGTAATCAACCTTAAATTTATTGCACAAAAATTTTATGAATGCAAGCTAGGGTTTTATGCAATATTCGAAGTAAGAAGGGTTCACCAAATGATTTAACCTTTTAGGGTTTTACATGAGTAATTACCTATGTTTGGTTAAGGGGTTGAGATGTCTACGTTAGTTAAACAAATTATAATAATTAGCCTATTGATTTGTAAATTAATTTGACCTTGATTGATTTTCTAATAATAGTAATAAATATGTAGAAATATATACTTAGCTAAAAATAGATTGTCATGGATGATCTGGGTTTTGAAATTGGAGATTTGAGTAGCCCTGAGTGTCATAAGTAGGTTTTTTATATTTGTCTATTCACTAGATAGTAGTTCCAAATTTAGACACTATAACCATCTATGAGTAGTGTCCAAGATGTGGCCCTAATGTCCTCTTTTCAAGACTATTCCTATTTTTAGTGAGCACCTGTGCCTATGACTATGTATTCTATACCTATGAGACCAAATCTTGTAGTTATATATTGTACCTGTAAAGCTTGATTTGATGTGTGAACCTTAGTTATCTTTGCAAGTGTGAAATGAGCAAGATTTGAGTGTGTGTTAGTAAGATGGACTAGACATCCTCAACACCTCGTTATGTAGAGAGTTTTTGACATACCAATACTCCAAAGAGGGATCAATTCCAATGTAGTTCTCCCACCTAGTGTTTCATGTATGTGTAAGTGAATGCTATAATGAGAGTGGCCTTATATGTCTTGAATGTTCTTGAGCCTTTAAATGCTTGAAAACTAGACTTAGGGTTGTTATAGATGGTGTTATGCATAAATTAGGGTGGAATAAGGATAATGTACCTTGATTTTTCACAACTTTATCTTAGGTTTGAATAGCTTTTGCATTTATTTCCCATCTAGTGAATAGAGGTAGATCAAACTTATATATATAGGGTTTTTTTGCTTATGTGTATAATAAAATGAGCTTAGGTCAAACTTAGCAATGGCACACATTTGAAAAAGTATCTATTTAGAAGAGTTAGGGCTAAGGATAGTAGTGCCTGATTGGGGGCACTAGCACCATGTGGATGTAGTGTCCAAAATGTGGTGTTAATGCCCTTTTAGTGAAATTTTGGAAAGGTTGGATTGGGGTCAGAGGTGATAGTTCAAGGACTATCTATTGACTGGATGTAAGTGATCAAGGTTTGTTGAATGGTTATAAATATAAGTCTAAGGCTATAAAATAGGTCTATGGTAAGCCTAGTTATAAGGTAACTCAAGTGACACTCCTAGCATCCAATTATCACTTTTAGGTGAATACAATAGCTTTCAAGGTCATTTAGCAGGGTCTAGTTGGTAGCTGAGTCAAGTCATGTTGCCTTGTCATAAAATTTTCATTCTTTATAGTCTTCATTTTGTTTTTAGCATTGGTTAAGGTAGTTTTGATAAGGTTAAAGTTAAGTATGAAATCAAGTTGATGGATAACTATGCTCAAGGAGACAAGGTGGTGACCCTTCCAAGAAACTTATGGTCTAAAACTGACCAAATTAACCAATGAACCAAGATAGTAATTTGATCATATCATTTTTCAATAAATTTGGAAATATTAAGGTAGTTTTGACAAGTTTAAGGTATTTATCTACTTTAGTATTAGTGTATATTCAAATATTGAGATGATACTTGTTATTTATAATCTAATGTGAAGGTTGTCAAGCATAATGGTACATACATATGCATGTGTAAAGACCTATGAGAATGTTTATAATGTGAAAGAGGCATAAAATAAGTCAAAAAGTGCAATCATTACTCTTGCAAATAATTATAAATGAAGGTTCTTAGCCAAAACGAGATAAATTTTGTTTCGAGGAGATAAAAAGACCATGGCATGTTGGAATGGATTCAAATAGGTTCAATCATGCTTGGACAAGCTTTAAAAAGTATTTTCAAGCCAAAAATTATACCAGATACTCAATTGAGCTCTTGGCAGGCTCACAATGGTTTATGAATGATTTCTAACAAGTTAAGCATGTATAAAACCCTAACTAAACCTTGCATGCTCAATTTTGGGCATTTTCAATAAAGTTGTGACCTCCTTGCTAATGGAGGAATGTTTTAAAATTCCATATAATCCCTCTCCATTCCTCACAATCAATTTCTAATCATATTCATGATTGTGCAGGTCATAAATGAGAAGTGTCTTTCAATAATGGTGAGATTGTAAGATTGAGCCTAGAGGGTTTTGTGTCTCCATAAAGACCACAGTCCATATGAAGAGTTTAGAAAAGTTTTAAATCCATATCAATACCTATTTTTCATCATATAAAACCATGAATAACCTTTCCAATGGTATCAAGGTCTAAAATTTCATAGGTATGCTATCACAAAGGGTCATCCCAAAAGGTTGTAGACCTAGATTCCAAGGTCTTTCACCACTTTCATTATGACCAAGTGCCCTGAGGGTATAGATAAAATAATTAGTATTAAATATTTGTGACACCTTCTAAAATAATCCTCAAAACCCTCATGAAACTCTTATATCCAAATGACCACTCACAACCACTTCAAGCACTGTAATAGTGGACTATGTGTATTGAGATGAAGACCAAGGGAGTTGAACAAGTTTGTTTGCATGAATAAATATATGTGGTTGATCATGGAGATACAATTAATAAAGGGTAAATATGGAAAAAATAATCCAATAAAATTCAAACCATAATTACAAACACTTCATACCTCAAGGCCTAACACCTAAGAGATCTAATGTGCATATGCAGGCATGTCTAAGGCTTAATTGAGCAAAAATTAGTTAGGAAATGATTGAATTAAAGTATGAGAAATTAAAAATTAAAATTAAGAGTATAGTATAATTTTCATCATTAAAATATTATTTTATCATAAAAAGACTCATTCTAATGAAACCTACAGTCAGACAGTCTTAATTAACATACATAGGCCTATGTATAAAATTGAGGAGTAAATGAGTCATGTATGAGTAAAACCAAGGTTTATAAGGAATAAACAATTTCAATATAATTATTAAATAAATTTCCATATCATCCAAAATATCAAGAGTTCTAATGAATAATGCTTACAGTCATGCTACAGTCCAGGCAGACCTAATGGACACCTACAGGCAGGTTTTGGGAGAATGAAGGAAATGTGTAGACTATTACCTAATATCATGAGGTGAATGAAATTAAATGAGGTATATTAATATGAATAATAAAATCTCACAAATTTATCTTTGAGTGACAAAGTGGTTAAAGGTAGTGAAAGGCCTAAAAGAACTAATTAGGCCTAATAGGCCTAAATAAGCATACGCAAGCCTGTGTATGAAAGATGGGAAAAACTTGAATATTATTGAATGCTTAGTTAATTAAGGGGTGAAATTGTATTATTTATATTTATTATAAAAATCCCATGAAGTTTTGAAACATCAGGAAAGAGAAAAGTGTAATAAAAAGGCTTATTAGGGTTAAAGGATATTTTTTGTGTGTAAACCCTAGCATTGGGCTCAAGGCAAATTTCATTAGTTTGAAGGGTCAATTTGTAGCATATTGATTTTAATGAAGAGTATCTTGAGATTTAAATTAGGTCATTGGTTTGTGGTGATTTTAATCAACATGATTTTATTCAAGTTTCTAATGTGCCTACAATAGAAGTGATTTCTACCTCTTCCCCCTCTACCCCACCCATCACCAATAATTTGAACATGTCTAACGATTCTATCACTTATTTTCTATTGGATAATTTAGTGTTAGAAAATCTAATTTTCAATCTTAAGGAGGGTGTTACTGATGAGTTCAATGCTTTAAAATAATGGGAAATAAGGGGAAAAACATTGATCAAGGAAATTAATGCCCATTTTCAAAATCACTCCCAAAGAGTGAAATTATTTTTGCTTGTTTAAAATGAACCCTCAAAGATTTATGTTGTATTCAATAAATATCAATATAGGTTAATTTTAGTTAATAATGTTTATAATGACAATGTTTTAGGCATTATGATAAATAAGTTTGAAAATTTGAATGCAAAAGCCTAGGCCTATTTAAATAAATGGGATAGAGATATAAACCTTTTTATCATTGCCTAAGCAAAGAAGGAAAAAGATTTGATAATTTTTCATCATTTATAGCATATATATTCTTATTATAATTGTTATCTACTTAAGTCTTATATTTCATTTTTCAATGGTAGGCAAAATATGAAAATTTGAAGAAAGAAGCACAGCTTCTTAATGTGCATTTAAGAAATTATTACAAAAGTAAAACTTCAACTATTGCATTCAAGGAAAAAAAAATTATTAAATAAATATCACAACACTTTTAATAAATTTATTAAAGAGCACAGGATAGATCCAGACATTTTATTGAAGTAGAAAATAGATGCATATCTGAACCTGATTTCAACAGGGGATACAGTGAATGAGGAGAGATAAAATCTATAAAAAAATCAATTCTACTATAGAGGATATTCTTAAGGAAGGAGTTATCAAAAAAGGCACATAGGTAGGTCAAGAGAGTGGGGTTTCAATGGAGGGAAGTGGCAAGCAGCAAGTGGGAGGAGAGTCTGTTACAGAAAAATATTAGTTTGTTTCAAAAAATTTATAATGTTCAAAATGTCAATGATTTCTATTATGTTTGTTTCAAAAACACTTTATTATATTTAAAAAATACTTTTTTTATTCAATACATTTTACGTGTCAATGATATCTATTAAACACTTTATTATGTTTGAAATACTCTTGGTTTGTAATTTTAAGATTTTAAATGTATTATGGTCAAGCTTAAATATTCTATGGAGATATAGTAGTGTAGTATTTAATTAATAATTAGGTAAATATTTATTTTACAAACTAAATGAACTAGACTACAATCTATATTTTAAGCTTGAATGCATTTTTGGTTGGACTGTGTATCTTATTTCACATTAAGGAATACCCAGTCTTAATGTTGTATGTTTTGCATCCTTGAATATCGTAGTAAGGATAAAAATTATATTGGTACAATCATGATAGATTTCTATATAATTTTAATATTTTAAATGTATTGTGGTCAAGCTTAAATATTCTATGAAGATATAGTAGAGTAGTATTTAGTTGATACTTTGGTAATTATTGATTTTATGAACTAAATGAACTAGACTGTAGTCTATATTTTAAGGTTGAATTTTTGGTTAGACTGTGTCTCTTTTCTTTATAATTATGGAGCTTATATTATTATAATATGTTATCATCCACTAATAACATTAGAGTTTTTTTTCTGTTTATAAGATTGTATTGATAGTTGATTGTCTCCATATTTATATGGCATGTCGAAATAGATTAGTCTCAAAAAAATTGTTATCATGATTATGGTTTCTCTATTTAGACTATGATATGAATAGGATTTTTATCATTGAAAATGAAATAATGTGTATGGATCTAATATTCAGGGTATATATCATGAGATGAGTGGCATCAATGGCCTTATTGTCATCCAGTTGCATCAATGCAAATGGTTGGTAATTATTGTTACATAGTTGCATCATGCAGATGGATAGCATTTTCTTCTGTTGGACTACATCATGCAGTCGGATAGAACTTGCTACTATCATGTTACATCATGCAATTGGGTGACAAAAAAATTTCCTAATTAAACGGTGTGATGAAGTGATAGCAGTAACAGGTACCACTCAATTTCATGGTTTCTAAAGGAGCCTTCAGGGTGATTTTTATAAATTTGAAGCTCATAAAAGTGGAGTGTGTACACAGAATTGTGATAGGACAAAAAAATAAGTGCTAAATTTTAGTCTCTATTAAATAAGTATTGTTGCATTTTTACTATCTCAAGATGTTTCAAAAAAATTATGTGAAAGTAAAGACATCAATTCTAATTAAGTCTCAATCCATAGAGGTTAAAAAACTTGTAAGTAGTTTACATGCAGGAAATATATTTAAATTTTTGAACAAGCGAGAAAAATATCTATAAAGTTAATCATAAGGCTATCAACAGTTTTACTGAACTCAATCTTTCAAATATTTTACAAAATCAAAAAGATATGAAATATTTCAAAAAATAGTAATTATTATACTTATCAAACTAATACTCGGGAAGCTAAAATAATCCTAGAGAAACTTTCTCATCATAAGTGATATTTGCATCTACCATGTTAGTGTCATATTTAGTCTCAGTATTTACATCCTCTATATTGGTTACTATATTACTGATGCCTCTTATTTCATCTAGAGAAATTCATGTCACCAGTGCTCTTTCATAAGGAAATTTGTCCATAGAATAACGGAAAACATAGAGTCTCAAGTAATCCTCTAGATTTTTATCCAATATGTTACGAAGTTTTGACTTCACAAAGGACAATGCACTAAATACTCACTCATCTTCCACATAACCCAAAATCATTGTTTGACAAAGTTCATATAATCTAAAATATTCACTAATACTTTCCTATAAGACACTATTAGGATTTTTTTTTTTCCATAACCATATAATTGCACCATTTTTAGTTGGTTCACTTAGACACTGAAATTAATCCATCATTGTAAATTCTAAATGTGTTGACTAAGATGTCAGTAAATCTTTTTTCAAAATACTTTTGATTCCAACTATGTTCACCTCTACATATTTATAGAAATGATTAATAAGGGAACCCATGTATTTGTGAAATAAAGTGTTATTCTATTGTTGACTATTAACATTGTTCCAAAAAAAAGGATTCACAACTCCCATGCCTTCCAACAACTCATCCCTTTGAAAATGTTCTCTAATCTCAGAAGATAAGCTTTACAAGATTTTACTTAATTTAATTCGCATTTCAAATATAACAGTATCATATAAAATATGTGTTACAAGTATAGCTTTAGGTTCAACTCCCTCAACTTAAATTCTTCTATAAAAAGTGTGCATTGGGATATCCTTGTCATTTACCATAACACAAAAATGATCATTGATATTGAATTTCAAATAACTCTCTAGATTCTTAAAATCTATCAAAATTTACCAAGTTATAAAAATAGGTCCATGAAATCTTTCATTCGATGTGTACAATATATCTAAAGATTGAAATACTCATTTTCTCAAACGTATAAAGTCAACAATATATATAAATCTCTCTCGGCATGTTTCATTAAATAATTGATTTCCTTAAACATTGGTAGAATACCGCATAATGTCAGTAATGTTTCCAGATCTATTAAATAGTATAACAAATCTTTTACCTTGTCAACTTCCTTACAATATTTATACATAAAACCTGCTAAAGATGGATATTCCTCAAAAATTATACATGCGGGTTCATACATGGAAATCCATCTTGTATCAACATATTTCATTAGTTTTTTACCATCAATCACCCTAATTGTAAATTTTTAGAGCTCCAAAAATCTTTTTGGGTTTCTTGACATATAATCATGCAAGTCACGAATGAGCTCTTCCACTTTTGTGGCATTCCCAAATGTGCTAACAATTTTGTACACAAGATTCATCCTATGAGCCATGCAATGAATCAAAATCATAAATGGGGCAATTATTGTTTGAATTCAAACACAAAAACTACTTCTATGCCCTTGCATTATTGATGCACCATCTATGTCAACACATGCCAAATTTGTAGCTATTGCATAATCATTCATCCTAAATTTATCTCTCAAATTGGATACAACCAATTTGTGAAGGTTTTTTGCATTGTAATTTTCTACAATTTCATGGATGGCTAATAAATGAGATTGCATTGAATAGTTTTCAAAAGTATAAACATGCATACAAACCCATGATGTGTTGTCAACTGCAATGACCTCATCAATGTATAGTGAGAAAAATAGTGATCTCTTAACTTTTTCTTTCAAATCTTCCTTCTCAAGCATTGCTAGACATTTTGCCATTTCTCAAGCACTGCTATTTGACCAATGTGATTGTATAATATCAAGAAATCCATTATGTTGAAACAAATTTTTATAATAGAAAAAAAATCATAAATAGGTTTGCCATTTTTTAAAATATAATAAACAGTAGAGAACTGTACATATTTTGCCTTTAGATTGGACTACATAACTTTTCCAAAATGAGCTTTGATTGTTCCCCCTTTCTCAAAAAGATTTTTATCATTTCTAAATATTTTCATATTCACATGCATATCTTACATACATGCATTTTTCTAAATTTTTCAATATGTGTGTTCTTGTTGTCTTTCCATCAGGGTGTTTCACCGATATATATTTTTCCACTATGTTTCTCAATTGTGTCCAATTTAAGTTGCATTTTGTGTTTTTTTCTAGGTTTCCAATTGCATATTGTACATCTACATTCTGTTGGAGTATCATAACCATTTTTTAATTCTATAGGTTCTATAAAGTGATATTTTTCTACCCAATCAACCTGAAAAGACCTTCCAATTGTTCATGTACTTATCTTCCTTCATCAAGATTTTTGAGTGGAATTTTCAATTGAATTTGGTGTTTGATGAGAACTACAAATCTCTTCTAAATTATCCAGAGGTGTCTTCTAGGGGTGGCATGTTATTGATAAAATATTCTAGTGGTGAGATGTTATTGTGATTAATTATTTCTAATGAAATAGTATCATTATCAGTAGGGATTTTCGCATGTAAAATGGTTTTGAATTTATTCTATAATTAAAAATAAAATTACTGATTTTTTTTTTTTAATAATAAATACTTGTATTTTGAGTGTAAGTCGTATGAACAGTTATCTTTATTAAGTTTATAAAATAAGATAATATGCTTGATTTTATTGATAATTATTGTGGTGTTTTACCGTTACCACATGACATCATTCTAACATAAGGAGGATGCAACTGGGTAATGTGAGGAGTCAACCATGCGGTGAACAAAGTTGGTAGTAGCAGGACTCAAAATGTATTCAGGTAATAGCACCTGGGTAGTAGAAAGGCATTGACAGGTGATAGTAGTTGGGTTGTGACGAGGTGCAATTAAGTGATAGTTATCAAGCGGTAGTAATGGGGTGGTAGAGAGTTAAGCAGTTCTAAGGATGTTGTCAAGTAGTGGAAATTGAGTGGATGCAAGGATACAGTTGGGCACCCTCAAGATTCAAGTTGGCAATGAGGTTTAGAATGAGACTTAGATGGTAACCCCTGTGAACATATGTACTATATATAAGGTGAATTACATGGTTTCCCCCATAATTATTGTAAATGATTGGTGTGCTGACCCATAAAAAAATTTACATTCCAAAATTTTAGGTGAATGGATCCTATTTACTACTCTTAAATATGACACATGTGAAGGCTTAAGGAGGGTAATTTTATATCCCCACAAGTATTTTATAGGATTAATTGGATTTAATAGGTTTAAATTTGATAAAAA
Organism: Torreya grandis; assembly: GCA_037957365.1. Classification (NCBI taxonomy): domain Eukaryota; kingdom Viridiplantae; phylum Streptophyta; class Pinopsida; order Cupressales; family Taxaceae; genus Torreya; species Torreya grandis. The sequence continues at coordinate 2,461,593 of JARHVA010001805.1, read as the reverse complement.
CTAGATTTTATTTCTCATCGCTCACTTGGATAGGTCAAAATAGGTCAACTATTTTATGTTAATAAGGAAAAGAGACTCTGTGATTCATATGTACCTTCTATAGTTAAATTTTTGATCTAAAGTGTCAAGGAAAATATATGAAAACTATAGAGTACAGACTCTAGAGAGTTAATATCTCTAACTATGTATATTAGGGTTTGGGTGGATAATGTCTATTCACTAACCCTTTAATAGTGAGACATTGTGTGATAGAATAGCCAAATATAATTTCGCAAGAATCAAATATTCATGAATTAATGAATATTAGACACTAAAATTTACCCTAATTAATGCCCTATACCATTGTTTTGTACCTGATAATGGTGTTTAAACACCCCAAAATGATCAAATCTACCCAATATAACCCCTAAAATGGAGCCACCCAACTGAATGTTGAAGGGTTTTCATCCTTATTTCACTCTTCCAATGAAGGGTTTCATCTCCAATGGATGAAAGTCAAGAAAATCATGCTCAAACTTATGATTTCAATTGATAAAAATCACATGCCCTTAATGAGTCTCCTTGTTCTCTTTTTATATCCTTTCCTCAAGTCAAGCTCCAAACTCTCCTTTATTTAAGATTAACATAAGTTGCTGACAATAAGTTACTTTTTGGCTAACTTGGTCTTATTATTATTTTAATTTAAGTATTGAAAAATAATTTTTATGTTAATAATATTATTATTCTAATCTCAAAAAAGGGGACATTAAACCATCTTCTAATAAATAAGGTACATAAGAAAATTGATCTGTTGCATCTAATTGTGGGCCATCAAGTCCACTCATAAAATAAGAATATGAATCCCCTAGTTCATTTAATGGCCACTCAATGAATGTTTCTAGGAAATCTTGAACTCACTGAGAAAAAACCCATTTTTATTTTGCCCCAATATCTGATCCAAAGGTAAGATGTGAATGTGTAGGACTCTGAACTTCTAGGGGAAGAATGTGAACTTCCCCATCCATTGGTGCCTGAAATAGGTTTTCACTAGAGGACTTATTTTTTTGTTTACTTGTTCCCTCGTCCAAAATCACCTCGAAGAGGTTTTCACTAGAGCACCTCAATTTTGATTTGATTTATTATTTTGACTAAGGAAGTTCACCTACTCTCCAAAATAGGTAACAGGGTCTAATGTGATCTCAAAGACTTGTTTTTTATCCCCAATTAGTATATCATCTGTAAAACCTAAGAATGATGTGTGTGCCTCTTCATTCTAGAATTCCTCTAATGTTATGGTGTGATCTTGATGATCCCAATTGATTATTTCAAGGTAGTGAAGGATAAGAGGGAATTTAGGAGAGGACATGTTATTGGGAATGGCATTAGTATCAAATAGGTTTGTGTTATTTAGCTCATCATATATACTATAATAGGATTCTACATCACTACTAGGATCATCTTCATTATATGCTAAAGTAATGTCACTCTTGAGATATAATGGGTCACCCCCAGGTATTTTCTATCCAATACCTCGACGACCTTTGTGTTTAGTAGTAGAAACAAGCTCAATAATACCTATTTTATTTGGCTCCAAGCATTTCCCTTTATAATCTTGATGTTCTAAGATTTTATTAGGAATGGGATACTTGACACTCTGATAATAAGAGATGAAGTCATCATTTTACAACCATAAATCCTTAGAACTTCTAGGTTGGTCTTGGTCTAGTGAAGTCTTTTTGATAAATACAAGAGTACCCTTAGGATGATATCTAGCCTTTTTGTGTCATATCATGTTAAGCCTATCATGAGATTTGGTAGCCTTGGGTGTACCATGGGATTTAGGAGATTTTGGCAATTTGGCAATGTGGAAGGCATCCTTGATGATATAGGTACCAATACCCTTATATTCAATAGTGAATTGGGAGGAAATCTGGGGAGGTGAAGAAGAAGAAGTAGATTCAAGGTCACTTGGGTCAATGTAATTTGATTGGAGAGACTCAGGGGATTTGGCCTTATCCATTTTAGGTGCATGTTTAGTGTTAGGACGGTAATTGTATTGGTTATATTTAGCCTCTAAGTATTTTCAATATCGATATGATTGTAAGTCACTAGGAATAGTAACCTTCATTCTATAATGGGGAATTTTGAGGCATTAGTGAAGGGTAAAAGGAATTGCATGTACTTCATAGATCCAAAAGTATCCAAGAATCTTATTGTAGGTTAGATCAATGTCAATGACATGGAAAAGGGTGTTATGGGTGATAGACCTAATGATGATCAATAAGCCAATAGTGCTTTGTGAGTCTTTCTATGTTATCATATGCCTTAATTGTAATGATATCTGGTTGCAATTCAGCTAAAGTGTAAACCAATATTTTTTTCAAATTCATTGAAGCTATATTAAGGCATGAACCATTGTCTATAAGAACCCACTTAATATTTTGAATATTTATGATGGCTTCAATGTGAAGAGGATTTGTGTGTATGGGCCAAGGGATGGCATGTTACTTTGGTCAAACATGAGTTTTTGACCTAGGGATAAATGCCCCACTAGTGCTTCAAATGTAACTGGCTCGATGTCATTTGGTACCTTGGATTGTTGAAGAAGGTCATATAATATAGTCTTGTGAATTTTTGATGTAGGCAATAGATCTAGGATAGAAATCTGTGTAGGATTCTTGCTCAATTTTTCACCAAGATCATACTAATTGTCAATTGGAGGAGATGTTGTGGCTTTAAAAGGCAAAGGGCCTAGTACCAAATTATTTTTGGATGATGATTTAGCCTTTGAAGTCAAGGTGTTTGGAATGTAATTATTATTGGAAGAATACAAAGGACCTTGAAGTGTAACCTTTGGATGTCAAGTTATGATTATGTATTTTTGAGGTGGGAAAAGGTTATTTGAATTATAAAAAATTGGTATACGACTTGGAATAATGACCCGTGTTCATCATAGAGTAACATTGCTATTTTATGGTGGAGGAGGGACATTAGGATAAAAAGGAGGTGGTCCTAAAATAGATAGGGTAACAATCTAAGGTGTGATTGATGGTTGTCAGAAATTGATTTTGATAGTATCTACATGATTAGAGGTAATATTACCTATAATATTATTGTAGTTATACAAGACATTATGGTAGCTAATTTGAGTGGCTTGGGTGTCTTGACCTTGATTACTATTTCTTTTATTTTAATTATGCCCTTGATTCTAATTTTGATTACCACATTGACTTTGTTTTTTAGAATTGTGATTTATAAATGGGTCCTTATAAATACCCATGTTTTGATTAGATGTGGAAGCAATGTTGTCCAACTCAATATCACCTCGATCTAACATATTGTAAATGAATTTCCTTAATTGCACGCATTTATGAATTATATGCCCTTCGACATGATGGAAATCATAATACTCGATGTCTCTATACCATTGAGTTTTGATCAATCTTTTGGAAAAGGTTTTGGAGTCAGCCAAATGACCATGTTAGCCACAACGAACTACTAAAATACAACCTTAATAGGTTCACCAAGGTCAAAGAATAATCTATTTTGATATTGATTCCTTTGTGGAGGTGGTCTTTACAATGTAATGGTTGGAGTAGGTGGAACATTTGGATCCGTGGTGGTTTTACCATCTACACGTCTTGATTTTATTACCTTATTTCCTACAACATTTTTATTTTTATAAATGGATTTGGGATTCTCTAATATACTTGCATGTGTTTGTGTAGGAGCTTAAGTTTACCCCTAATTCTAAGAATAGATCTTAACCATTCATTTGTATATAAGTGATTTTTAAATCTACACTCCTTTATCTATAATCTCCTCGAATGTGTCTGCATAATTGAGCCTCAAAATATGAGCCACCTCTAAATTCAAATTAGATGTGAAAATATTGGTTAATTATTTATCAGGAAGATTATGTGGAAAGAGACTAGCTAAGATTCTTCATTGCTATAGGTAAGCAAAAAAGCTTTCCCCGCCATGTTGTTTAGTACTACAAAATTCAACCATGTTCAACTCATGTTCTATGTTACAAGACAAGTGCTTTAAAAAAATTGATAGGTCATCAAAGGTGATTACAGATCCTTTAATCAAGTTTAAAAACCATTCTAGGGCTTGTCCACCCAAACTACATGGAAACAAGTGTAGTAGATAAACGTTGCTATATTTCACTTCTTAACAAGCTGCAAAGAATTATTTCAAGTGTTATCTAGGATCACCCTTTCCTTTGTATTTATCAAATTTAGGTGCATCGAAATGACATGGAAAGGATACTTTAAGGATGCTCATGTCAAACACGTATGGATGTCTTTTATCAAATTTTTACTTTTCCCCTGATTTCCTACTTGGAGCCCTAAAATAACATCCTTTATCTCTTAAAATTATTGGAGAGTGGGAGCATTCTATGATGAAGGAAGAGTATGTTGATTATTTAGGTATTGGCTTGGTTGGGATAGATAGGTTGATTAGGATTAAATAAAGTGGGAATGGGTACCCTTTGAGTTGAGTTACTAAGGTTGTTCACCTTATAACCAAGATTAAATTGTTGATAATGTACTTGTTGTTGTTGACTAGTGTTAGGAGGTAGATTAGCAAAACTTTGTTGGGATGGGGGAACTTGTAATCAATAGGGTGGAATTTATTGCTGAAGAGTAGAATCTTATCATAAAATAACTTGTTGTTGGAAAATATGAAATTTTTTTGGGTTGGAAGGAAGAGGTTTTGGATTAATAGGAACCTATTGAGGATTAATCACAACCCGCTATTGAGGTGGAGGATTTGCAACTTGTTTTTATGGATTGGATTTGGTTTTTTGTAAGGGAGAGTTGTTAGCAACATGCTTTGGATTGGAAAAAGTAGGATGAAGATTAAGAGGGACCTTTTTGGAGTTTAAAGGAACCTATTGTGAACTAGACACAATTTGTTGAGAGTTTAAAGGAAATTATTGTGAACTAGAAGTAAGGTTTTGGGAAATATCTACAACTTGTTGTTGCAAACTAGAGGAAGGAACTTGTTGAGAACTAGGTATAAATTTATGGGGATTTGAGAATAATTTTGGTGGGTCTTAGCTTATATCAATGGGTTCATAAGATGAATATGTTTAGAAATTATAGAGGAATCCACATTTTATGGGAGATTAGACAAAGGGTTTCATTGTTGTTGCTCAATGGGCAAGTTTTGCTCCACATGTGAAGGATGTTCGAGAGGTATTAGCTAAGGTAGCAACCAAAGAGGTCATAAGTTGACTAACCTATTATAGTTTTACAATGATAAGTTGGCTATTTGGGATGGGATCTACAAGTTATCCCTTTCCTTTGATTGATGATTCTAAAACTTGACTAGAATTTCTCACAAGGGCCTATCCATGAGTGTAAATTAGCTTGGGAGGTATCTCTTATATTTGGACATGACTACACACCTCTTTAGTTATGAGTGGTACCTCATCATATAGAGGTTGATAAACTTTCTCCTCTTGGTTTTCATTGTCTTGGAAGGATCCAAATGGATCATAAAACCATTCTCCCTCAGAAATTAGTGTTACACATGGCCCCACTTCTTGTGTATCTAGGCATTTTGAATTCTATGATCATTATTTTGAATTAAGGTGAGAGATCTAATTGATTTGATATGAATGCATATAATGTTTGGTTTCCAAAACACAAAGTAGATGTGTAAATTTGAGAAATGACTGGAATTCAAGTTATAACTTTGAATTCTATTTGAAATACTTCATGATCAAAATTGAAGGTTTAAGTAACATGATGTTTGATTCAAGTCCTAAACTTGTTGAAGTAGAATGTCAAAGATAATAGTCTTTGCTAAGTTGGAATGAGATAGTCAAAAGGTCAAGAATGATTCATGAATGTCTCTTAACCAACTTTAAACTTGAAATCTCAAAAATATTTGATTTTTAAGTCAACCCTTGATTTTGATTCACATTTGAATTTCATAATTAAATTGAGTCCAAAGTTAAATTTAATTGACTTTTGAGAGTTGACTTTAGTAGACTTTTAAAATTTGACTTCATTTGACTTTTTAAAATTTGACCTTGTCTGATTTTTAAAAATTGACATTAGTTGACCTTAGAAAGTTTGGAATTGAAATTGAAATTGACTTGAAACTGAATTTGACTTGAAAGTGGAAATTGACTCAAAATTAGAAATTAGTTGAAACTAAAATTGATTAGGATTTGAATCAGAAATGGATTTTGGTTCAAATGAATCTGATTTAGAATTGCTTTGAAATAAATAGTGTAATAATACAATAGGTATAAAATATCATACCAAATGGACAATGTAACGATTTTATAATAGAGCAAATATGACCTAAAAATTGGGCACAGGAACACCTTATTGCATGAGTTTGAAATGATAATGTTTTAGACTTTAGAAGTTTTTTGAATTTATTTGACATGTAAGGTGTGTCACACAACATGAATATAAGATGAGAAATAATTAACAACACACATTAAGAACAAGCCCTATCTTTAGTGGAAGAATAAGTGTGTGATGCAACTGTAGTCCACGTAACTACCTCACTTGAAATGGTGATAGATTAGTTACATTTGACCCTCACTCTGAGTGGTATGTCATGAAATCTTGGAGGAGATTAGTTTCCCTCATGCTATAATTTATTTACGACCAAAATTATTAATATAAAATTTTGACATTGATTTTCTAAATGGTCCTTGATATACCACATGGTACATAGGCCTCAAAATCCATTAAAATTTAACAAAGATTGAGTAACTCACAAGAGGGTCTAGTCTCTTTGCAATCACTTCAGTCGTAAAGGTCTCAATGAAGTTCTACCATAAATTTAAACTCTGAGGATGAGGTTTGATTGCATAGCATTAGAGTTAAACCCCTTGTTGTCATGAAAACCTTTATGGGAAATTTATTTATGCTCTTAATGAAAACTACCCTCAATTTATATCCTAAACCCTAAGAACTCATGAGAAAGAGATGAAATCCACCCCACACAATCAATAAAGAATAAAATAGGATAACAACAATCTATGTGTTTTTGGATATCCTAGGCTCCCTAAAGGGGGCAAGGGGAGAGCATAGGCATGATAGATTATAAATAAACAATCAAAGTAAATATGCAAGTAAATCAAGAAAGAGATCAAGTTTTCTTAGAGCACCAAATAGAAGTGTTGGTTATTTGATTAAGCACTAAACTAAAATGTGATTTGAAAAGAGGTTTATTTTGAAAATAAATCCACTTCTTTGGCTATCAAAACCTACAAGAAATAAGTTTTAAGTTTTAAATGCAGTATTTGGTAAGTGTGGGAAATTAATAAAATGATTATTTAGCTCATGAGAAAAATACACAGGGTGATCCTGTCATTTAGTAGAGTGATCCCACCATTTAGTAGAGTGATCTCACCATTTGGTAGAGAGATAAAATAGAGAACAAAGAACTAAAAAATTTATCGATTAGCAGAGTGATATCACTAATTTATAGGATGATATCATCGATTTACAAGGCATTCCCATCGATATCAAAAAATGACAGAGAACAAAAAACCAAAATTATACCTTGATGATCTCGCTAATTCGTAGAATGATCTCATTGATTTATAGGTCATTTTTATTATTAGGATTTGTGATCTCACTATTTGATAGTTTTAATATAGCTGAGTGATTCCATTTTTATGTAGTGCAATATTGCCAATACACATCATTCTCATCGATGCACAGAGTGTTCTTACCATTTTATTGAAAACATAGAAGCAAAAAATAGAACAAGAGTGATATCACCATTTCATAGGTTGATATCATTGATTACAGGGAGTGATCCTATCAAAATGCATAGCATTCTCTCTAATTAGCAGAAAATGAAAACTTGAAAAAATGAGAGGAAAAATGAAAAAATGGTCAAAATGATATTTTTTTGAATTTAGAAGGTCCTAGAATGTTCTTAAGAATATTTTGGGGTGCATTGGTCCTACTGGGTGTGTCAAATATATATTATGATTACAAGAGAGTTTAGTTCATTATTAGCTCATTCAAAACAACAAACTGACAAACATGACACCTCAAGCATAATATTTTGGATCGGTCAAGGTCTAAACTAATATAAACAATTAGAAAGGCATAAACATGCAAGATATACCTTTCCCATGTATTCATTCTCCAAGCCTAATTCAATTTTGTTTATGCCCTGACTGTAGAGCTAGGAGTCTTTATCAATGTCATTTATTCATTTTGATGATATCTCCCTTTGTCTACAAGGGGTTTGATTGAGGAGTGGAAGGAATGTTGAATCTTTTCAATGAAATCCTATAGAGTTTCTTTGCACAAAAAACTCTTATTGTAGGCATAAGGTGAGCCTTGTATGTATAGACTTGTCAGATTGATTATGACCAAATGGGATCAAGATTGAGATGTGTGGCTAGAATTCAGTTCACTTGAGTAATAAATGTTATTAAGATTTGGGGTTTGTGTATGTATTTATTAGGCATGGGTTTCAAAATTTTGATATTTCTTGCTTTTATGTTAATGCTTGCCAACTTTCTAAGTGATGTCATGATGATGTCACACTTCAGATATTTGTTGAATATTTGAATATTGCATAATTTATAAATTATTTAATTTCTATGTGTTTTCTATTTAGCCTTTTGATTTGGTCTGATAGGTTAATTAATCCATATTAGCTTCTATGTGATTTATGCAACATCAAAATTTGGATATTTGTTCCAATTAATTATCATAGAACATCACTTACAAAATAACAATTTGGCTCATAATGAATTAGATGAAATTGGAAGTTGATTATAGTGTATTTCTCTAATCAGGGATGCCCCAATGTATTTTAGAATATAAATGTTAGGTGTGCAGCCAAATTTAGGTATTTCGGTGATCTGTGCATTATTGCAAGAAATCGACTATGATTATAATTTCAACATGAAAGTGATGAAAATGAAGTGTCTACACCACCTCCTCCTCACATACCATCTCCAACTCATATCTCATCACCACCTCATGTTCCACCTCCACCTCCACATATTTCCTCACCTCTAAAGCAAATTTTATTTCCTGAGATTCTTTTGCCACTCTCCAAAAAGCCATTTCCCCTATTAATCCCACTACTATATAGGATACTCAAGTGGTTGCTTCTTTAATTAGTTCACCTTTTACTTGGGTACATAAAATGGTTTTCAAAAGGAATAAAACCACAAGTGGAGTTGTTGCTCTTAATTTTGATATTTTGGCTAATCTACTCCAAACTCCTCTACCCAAAAAGGCTAAAATTACTTTCAGATTGATCTCAAATCCCTTGGTAACATAATTTTTTGAGATTTATCAAACCATAACTAATTAGAATGAAGATGAAATTACTCCAATAAATTATATCATAATCCAGATATCCATTGGAAAACCAACTCATGAAGGAGACATTCACAACTTCCAAGAGTCTATAGCCGAATTGACCAAAAGAACAAAAAAGAGAAAATAAACACAAGAACAACTTGAAGATAACGTATGCACTCTTATTGCATACATCAAAATGATCCCATGTTAAATTGATGTTACCTTAGCTTATATTCTTGACTCTGCTCCCAGAGAAGATATTTATAAATATGTCATTGCAAAAATTCACAAATATAACAATCATGGGAGAATCATGGAAACTTGGGTATAAATACATGTTATTGATGGACTTAGGTTCATTGATGAAATTATAAGTGTATGGGCTAGTTAAATAAGATCAATTTAAAATTGAATAAATACATTAACGAATGGAGGACTCTAGAGAAATATTACAAGGGATTTGAGAGATATGGCTCATGTGGGTGAGAAAATTTTGGTATCTAAACAAGTCTTCAACAAAGTAGAAGATAACTTCTCACATGTATGGTCTCAAATTATAAAATGGAAAATCAATGTTCTTTGAGAGGCCCTGAGGGACTTACGAAGTATTGGTAAGTTGTATTATGATCTCAAATTTGAGATATGTGTTGATATTTGGATGATTCACTGTGAGTCATTGAAATAAGGTGAGATTGAACCTTATACAAAGTTTTAAATAAAATAACAATTTAAGATGATCAAAAAAGAGATTTTAGTGCAAACACTTTCAATTTAGAATTTATGAATAAATTGAGTGATATTTATAATGCTCTCATAAGCAAAAAGAGATAGTTCTTGTAGTATAGAGATTCAGAGCATACAAGTTGAAATCACCTCAAACTAATGAATAGGGACAAATAGTGATAGTCAATCAAGCATCTACTCAACTTGATAAAATATTCTCTTTCTAGCCAAGAAACTCTAATTTTATCTCTCTAGCATTTATATCACTTCATTTTACTTTTTCTTAAAGTTATTGTAATTTATTATCACATTTCTCTCTTTATGAACATAATCTTAAAAAGTAAATGTTGAAATGGAAATTCTTTTTCAAAAAGGTGGTTATGGGGTAGTTATTGTTAGGTTGTGGAGCTAAAAGCTTCAACCTTTGCAAACTGAGGAACAGATGGTTGCTGAGTTCTACAGGAACCGGCGTCGGCAGCAGGACCGACGTCGGCAGAGTCCAGTGCAGAAGGCCACCGGCGACGGCAGGAAGTCGGCCGACGTCGGCAGAACCAGACTAGCAGGGACCGGCGTCGGTCGCCTGTGTGTTCCCGAAGTGTTCGTTTCACGGACAGTTAGTTAAGTGAACGATGAGTTTGCATGTTAAGACCAGCCAGAGTCTTGGGCTGCGAGGATAATTGTCTAAATTAAGAGTCTAAGTTATTGTTTGAGTTAGGATCTATTTATAGACCCATTGGCATGTATTGTTTAAGGCATGAGATAGAAAGGAAGAGTTCCTTCTAGTTGTAAGATCTGTGAGTTGCAGGTTGTTGCAAGCTCATTGGGGATCTACAAGTAAGTTTGGTCTTTGAATTGCAGGTTGCAGGTTCATGAGAGATCAGCTTGAAGTGCTATAGAGTGCTTGGTGTACCGGCAGGGTTATTACTGACTGGTTGGTGAGGTGAACACCAATTCTATGTGTGAGTTGGTTGTTGGGACCATTTTTTGTGTAGGAGAGTGTGTGTGAGAAGAATTACTGTACACTTGAGGTGTGGCGAATCTCTGTAAGGTGAAAGAGTGTGGCGGCTCTTTGATGTATTCTTTTCTTTATAGTGTTAATACAAGATAGTGTATTGTCTCTCATATTCTGTGCTATTGGTGAATTCTAGTTACTTGTGTTTCTGGTTATTTCCGCATATTCAATTGCTTATATTTGGTAATCATACTGTGCTCTTTCTGAGGAGCAAGATCCTAGGGGGTGGAATTAGAACAGGTGTGTTTATTCTTGGATTTATCTTCCACCCCCCTTGCCCAACAAGTGGTATCAGAGCTTTAGGTTGGGATACTAACAGATTGGTGTAGATCTGGGTAGTGTGTTTTGATTACAGGTTACTCACAGGGTTTCTGTTTGAGTGGGAGTTGAGCAATGGCAGAAAGCAGTCAACTACGAATGGAAAAGTTTAATGGCAAGAACTACCAATTATGGAGGATGCAGATTGAGGACTATCTGTATCAGAAAGATTTGTACTTACCGTTGGGTGGGGTTGCTAGCAAACCCTTGGATATGAAAGATGAAGAATGGGAGGTTCTTGATCGGAAGGCTCTGGGATCTGTTAGATTGAGTCTTGATTCATCTGTGATTTCTAGCTTATCACAGTGTAAGACAACGGTGGAGTTGATGAAATCTTTGGCAAATTTGTATGAAAAACCCTCGGCTTCAAACAAGGTATTTCTTATGAAGCGTTTATTTAATTTGCAAATGTTGGAAGGTGGATCTGTTCATAGCCATCTTAGTGATTTCCATGGTTTGGTAAACCATTTAAGTTCAGTGAATATTGTATTTGATGATGAACTTAGAGCTCTCTTAATCTTGTGTTCATTACCTGAAAGTTGGGAAGGTTTGGTAATGGTAGTTTCTAATACTGTGTCTCCTTCAAAAGTCTTAAAAGTGGATGATGTTGTGAGTGTGATCTTGAATGAAGAGATACGCAGGAAAAGCACAGGTGAATCATCTGGAGATGCTTTGAGTGTTGAAGGAAGAGGAAGGCCAAGAGAGAAGACAGAGCATGGGAGATCAAGGTCGAAGATGGGCAAAAGATCCAAGTCCAGGTATGGCAGAATAACCTGCTGGAAATGTGGAAAGCAAGGGCACTTAAAGAGAGATTGCAGATCGGGTGAAGATCATCATGAAGAACATGGAGAAGAAGCAGATGTTGCGGGTTACGTTGCACAGGATGCTCTGGTATGTTCTTTGGATAAAGTAGAATCTTGGGTATTAGATTCTGGTGCCTCTTTTCATGCATCCCCACATAGGGAATTTTTTCATGAGTATGTCCAGGGAGACTTTGGAGAAATTTGTGTAGGGGATGGTAAGTCTTGTCAAATTGTTGGCAAAGGTAAAGTGAAGCTGAAATTGCAGACAGGTGACACATGGGTGTTAAAGGAGGTCATGCATGTCCCAGTTCTAAAGCGGAATCTGATCTCTGTTAGAAGTTTGGGTGAAGAGGGTTGCATAGTAACTCTCACAGCGGACTCTTAGAAGGCTACCAAGGGTACACTTGTTGTAGCTAGAGGTAAGAAAGTAGGTACGCTTTATCTATCTACTTGTTTTACTGATTCTCTTTCTGGGTTATCTACTTCAGCTGTAGATTCAGAGATGTGGCTTGATAGGCTTGGTCACATAGATAAGAAGGAGATGCTGGTTCTTGAGTCAAAGAATATGCTTTCGGATTTGGAAGGCATGGATCGTGGTTTCTGTATGCAGAAGAAGAAGGTGAGGTTTCTTGAGGAATTCGATGTTAGTGACAAGAACGGGAAAGCCTTGGTTTTCAAGGAGAAAGTGACGGACAGAGTTCAGCACAAGGTGCAGAGGAATTCTGAGCAGAGCAAGGGTGATTTGGACAAGGGTTTGATCCAAAAAGAGCTCGCGGGAAAAAGTCAGGTCTCACAAGAAAAACACAGAGACCGACGTCGGTAGGAAAACCGGTGTCGGTGTCCAGACAGGGACCGACGTCGGCTATGTGCAGCCCGACGTCGGTGACTCGGGGCAGACAGAGACCGGCGTCGGCCAGGGGAAACCGACGTCGGCAAGGAGGCAGTCGCAAGGAACCGACATCGGTCGGCTGTAGACTGAGATGTGACCGGCATCGGTTACTAAGACGAATTTTGGGTGGACAGTGAGTTGTCATGGAGTCTCAAGCACCCATACGGAGGACTGAAGGTGTAAGTAAGTTCTTAAATTCGTCATTTCCCTTCTTTACACTACTTGTTGCTCACTTATGGCATAGGACCAGGAAGTTATTGAAGAAGCAGAACAGGTAGATCCAGGAAACAGTGGGAGCTTGGCATGGATGAGGATGTGATTCCTTGGAGGAGAACCAAACAGGTGTTTTGGGTAGTGTTGCCAGCTGGAAGTAAGCACTGAGAGATGAATGGATGTTGAGGATGAAGAAGAGTGGAAATGGATATGTGAGATGGAAGATCAGGGTATATGATCTTGTATTAGCTGCAGGGCAATGAAGGTTTGATCATTGTGTTTCTCTTTACCAGGTTGGATAATATTAGCTACATTATCCTATTTTCTGTATGATGTGCTTGTTGCAGGGTTACATATACAGGTATTGCTGAACTAAAGGTAAAGCTAGTTCAGGGGTTTGTCATGGAGAATCTGGGAGCAGCAAGATTCTTTGGCATGAGTGTGATCTAGAGACATGGAGGTCTTGTTGACTTTGTTTCAGGATGATTGTGTGAAGCCGGTTAGCACGCCGATGGTTAGACAGTTCATAGAATAGGTGTCTTGATTCACATAATGAGGTTGAGTGCATGGTATGTACTAAACCTGAGTTTTCCCAAGCAGTGGGAGTTGTCACAAGTTTGGAGTCAATCCGGGAAAGTAATACTGAAGGGCAGTTCAGTGGGACCAGCAGCAGGTGCACATGCTATGCAGGGTCAAGTTCTTTATCTACATGGTAGTAGATGCGGATGTGGCAGGTAATTTGGATGACAGGTTTTGCATCATGAATTTTGTGGTGGTTGGTCTTCAAGAGTGATCTTGAGGAGGGATACAAAGCCAAGGAAACAAACTAGACGGTGTACAGGTACAGGTACAGGTTGTAGCTATTTATCTCCAAGTGGGAGATTGTTAGGTTGTGGAGCTAAAAGCTTCAACCTTTGCAAACTGAGGAACAGATGGTTGCTGAGTTCTACAGGAACCGGCGTCGGCAGCAGGACCGATGTCGGCAGAGTCCAGTGCAGAAGGCCACCGGCGACGGCAGGAAGTTGGCCGACGTCGGCAGAACTAGACTAGCAGGGACCGGCATCGGTCGCCTGTGTGTTCCCGAAGTGTTCGTTTCACGGACAGTTAGTTAAGTGAACGATGAGTTTGCATGTTAAGACCAGCCAGAGTCTTGGGCTGCGAGGATAATTGTCTAAATTAAGAGTCTAAGTTATTGTTTGAGTTAGGGATCTATTTATAGACCCATTGGCATGTATTGTTTAAGGCATGAGATAGAAAGGAAGAGTTCCTTCTAGTTGTAAGATCTGTGAGTTGCAGGTTGTTGCAAGCTCATTGGGGATCTACATGTAAGTTTGGTCTTTGAATTGCAGGTTGCAGGTTCATGAGAGATCAGCTTGAAGTGCTATAGAGTGCTTGGTGTACCGGCAGGGTTATTACTGACTAGTTGGTGAGGTGAACACCAATTCTGTGTGTGAGTTGGTTGTTGGGACCATTTTTTGTGTAGGAGAGTGTGTGTGAGAAGAATTACTGTACACTTGAGGTGTGGCGAATCTCTGTAAGGTGAAAGAGTGTGGCGGCTCTTTGATGTATTCTTTTCTGTATAGTGTTAATACAAGATAGTGTATTGTCTCTCATATTCTGTGCTATTGGTGAATTCTAGTTACTTGTGTTTCTGGTTATTTCCGCATATTCAATTGCTTATATTTGGTAATCATACTGTGCTCTTTCTGAGGAGCAAGATCCTAACGGGTGGAATTAGAACAGGTGTGTTTGTTCTTGGATTTATCTTCCACCCCCCCTTGCCCAACAGTTATGAGGGAGTTATACACACTCTTATTATAAATAAGAGTTATGTCTATTGTAAGGGGACTTTTTTGACATTGTAAACAAGTTTGACAAAAAAAAAGGAGAGGATTATTTTCATTCTCCGAAGAATTTATACAAGAGAGTTTAGCAATACTTTGGGCCCTTAGTTGTCTTGATGAATGGTCGGTATTCTTATGTCTATTGATTCATTTAATTCTATCTATTTCCCAAAATAAAATGTTTATGATTGATTTATCATTGCTTGATTTATTTTCAATGCATTATCATAATTGAACTATGTGTTTATTCAATTATGCACACTCCCTCATCTTCTTCCCTTTTTCTCCCTTTCCTTCATTTTCTTTTTCATGCATCTTTTCCTTTTTTTCATTTTTATTAGTTTCAAATCCAAAAACCAAAAAATACTAAATTTTGAATGTGAATATTTTAAATATTCTCTTTCTAGTATCTTTTCTTATTTTCAATAAAGGGAGCCTCCCCTAATAATAGAGGAGGGACTTTCGTCCCTTACATTGTTGATAGAATCTACTCATTTTGTACCCTATACAAAATATTGTGTCAATAAGACTTAAGCCTCCATGAGCGAAAAATACATATTTTGGGATAGTATACAAGATTCATAGATTTAAAAATGGTTAAAATATCATATGGGTTTATATATTAAATAGATATTCACACATTAATATAGATTTTGGGGGTATTTGAAATGCATATGCACTCACTTTGCAGAGACATGAGATTACAGAGTACATATTCAGATATATTTGAGTGCAAATGCCATGCAAGTACACATGGTTTATAGAAATATATTTTACATATTTATAAATTTAGATACATTTGAGATATAGGTTCTCTGTTAGGGTGTGGAGCTAAAAGCTTCACCTTGTTGCAAATAGGAGGTTTCTGAGCGTATGCAGTCGCCGACGTCGGCAGGCCACAACCGACGTCGGTCAAGGGAAGCGCAGAAGCAACCGGCATTGGCAGGAGATCGGCCGGCGTCGGTCACCTCTAGGAAGGTAGGGACCGACGTCGATCGCCTATGGCGGTCAGAACTGTTGTTGACGAACAGTCAGTTAAGTGAACGCGTAGTTTGCATGATGAAGACCAGTTCGAGTCTTTGATCCGCTTGTCTAATTATTGTATGCATGAGATCTATATAATAGATTCATGGGCTGTATTGTTAAGTGAAGAACTATGTAGAACTTGTAGAACCCAAGTGTGGAGCTTGGAGAGTTCTTCCCATGGTGGAATCAAGTAGGATTCCCCATGTATGTAAGATCAGGTTTGATATGCAGGGTGTTGCAGGATCATGGTGGAGATCTACATGTGATAAGTAAGATCAGGTTGGTCTGCAGGGATGTGTGTATGTGAGGATCAAAACAGGATCGGCGGGGGAGAAAGATCAAGGTGACAGCAATACATCAGGAGCAAGATCATGGTGAGATCTACTTGGAGTACCAGTTTGTACTCAGTTGTACTGGATGTACAATGAGGTGAAAAACAGCTTGTGTTAGCTGATTGTTGTGACCTATGAGAGAAGATTACTCAGGTGGGAAGATTACTTGGAGTCCTTGAGGAGGAAGCCTCACAGAGGTGGAAGAAGAGTGTGATCTCTTTATTGTAATTTCCTTTGTAATGAGTTGAATACAATTGTGTGTTGCCTCTCATATTCTGTGTGTTTTCTCATTGATAGTTATTTGTTCTTCTGGTTATTTCCGCATGTAAGTTGCTTATACAATGGTAATCATGTGTGCTCTTAATTCTGACAAGTTGTGTTAGAGCTTTGGGGAACTTAGGTCCTATCAAATGGCATCAGAGCGAGGTTGGATGTTCTCAGAGCGAGTTTGACTAACAGATGCCCAGATCTGGTTAGTGGTTTGTTGATTACAGGTCATTCACAGGTTTTCTGATTGAGTGGGAGTATAGCAACGACGGAAGAAGGTAAGCTGAGGATGAAGAAATTCAGGCACAGGATTAACACCATAAGGAGTGTGGTGGGTTGTCTTCAAGTGGGAGCTTGAAGAGGAATACAAGCCGGGATGCAGATTAGACAGAGTACTAGTATGGGTACAGGTGCAGTTGTTTATCTCCAAGTGGGAGATTGTTAGGGTGTGGAGCTAAAAGCTTCACCTTGTTGCAAACAGGAGGTTTTTGAGCGTATGTAGTCGCCGGCGTCGGCAGGCCACAACCGACGTCGGTCAGGGGAAGCGCAGAAGCAACCGGCATCGACAGGAGATCGGCCGGCGTCGGTCACCTCCAGGAAGGCAGGGACCGACGTCGGTCGCCTGTGGCGGTCAGAACTGTTGTTGACGAACAGTCAGTTAAGTAAACGCATAGTTTGCATGATGAAGACCAGTTCGAGTCTTTGAGCCGCTTGTCTAATTATTGTATGCATGAGATCTATATAATAGACTCATGGGCTGTATTGTTAAGTGAAGAACTATGTAGAACTTGTAGAACCCAAGTGTGGAGCTTGGAGAGTTCTTCCCATGGTGGAATCAAGTAGGATTCCCCATGTATGTAAGATCAGGTTTGATATGCAGGGTGTTGCAGGATCATGGTGGAGATCTACATGTGATAAGTAAGATCAGGTTGGTCTGCAGGGATGTGTGTATGTGAGGGTCAGAACAGGATCGGTGGGGGAGCAAGATCAAGGTGACAGCAATACATCAGGAGCAGGATCATGGTGAGATCTACTTGGAGTACCGGTTCGTACTCAGTTGTACTGGATGTACAATGAGGTGAACAACAGCTTGTGTTAGCTGATTGTTGTGACCTATGAGAGAGGATTACTCAGGTGGGAAGATTACTTGGAGCCCTTGAGGAGGAAACCTCACAGAGGTGGAAGAAGAGTGTGATCTCTTTATTGTAATTTCCTTTGTAATGAGTTGAATACAATTGTGTGTTGCCTCTCATATTCTATGTGTTTTCTCATTGATAGTTATTTGTTCTTCTGGTTATTTCCGCATGTAAGTTGCTTATACAATGGTAATCATGTGTGCTCTTAATTCTGACAAGTTGTGTCAGAGCTTTGGGGAACTTAGGTCCTATCATTCTCAAATTTAGAATATAGATGCATAACATTTTATATCAATTTAGCATCAAGTAGCTCAGATTGTGAGACATGAAGTTATTTCATGCATACACATTATCATAGTTTACCAATGTTAGCATTGAGTAGTTCATATTATGGGGCATGGAATTGGTCCATGCAAATTTTAAGCTATGCATTTTATTACCAAATGATTACCAAGTATTTACAAAGTGTTTACCAATCACTAAGCACTTCTAAATCTATAAGCTTGTTTACAATGGTTGATTCAGGTTTTAGTGAATAATGTGGTTGAGGTTATGTGTCACTCAATAGCCTATGAACTCTATAATTCGATTATGTGGCTCCCACTTTTTATCTTGGGGTTACAATATTGGTGCTAGATTACTTACATAAGGTTTTGGGGCATTTGTCTTCCAATTCATAGCCCTTGCCTTAGTAAAATTTCAAATAGGGGATTGATCACCCTCAATTCACCAAGCTATTTAAGTGCTTAAATGAGGAAGCACTGTTCTCCAATACTTCAATAAGGAAGCATCATCTCCAAAATTTATAGAGAAACATGGTTCACCCACATAAATGTGTACTTTTTCCTTACTCTTAAGTTTCAATAACTAATTTACCAATTTGTGCATTTTTAGATTTTTACTTTATAGACATTAACTACTACATATTCATTACATGTTTTGCTTGGAGTGGCTTGTACATGTGAAGCCTTCTCCCAAAGACAAAATGTGGTGTACACATTCAGGTATATATTTAGCTTTTTACTCTAGTATTTGTATTTTATTTCAATAATAAAATAATGAGGACATTTTTACATAATTACATATGGTATTAGACACTTTACAATGTTAGTTGTGAACTACCTTCACCCTACATGACTTGCGCACACATATATGACTTCTATTTTTAATTATATCACATCCATGTGCTAGATATGGGCATAATCCTTCCAAAAATAAATCTGTCACCTACAATAACTCCCCCATTCTATATCAAACCAGTAAACTACCATACTCAGTGTTCATATCTACTGAATAGAAATGTCAAACTCAAATGGTACTGTCTAGACGATATTGATCAAGTCTAATGTTTTCATCCTTCGCCTAACAATAATCAAATTCTAAAATCTAATTATTCATATGGGTTAGCTCATTGCCTAGTTTGTTGATGGCATGATAAATTACCCAATTGGACTCATAAATACAAAATAAGTTTAAGATTATTGATCATCTAGCATTATATAGCATTGATCTAAAAAGCACACTCAAACACTTGCACATTCAAGAGGACTTCCCTATTCTTCCCTTGCAAATCACTCACTAAAATCAAGTCATTACCAAGTTTGAAACACTCAAGAGTGAAGCCAAATTTTACATTTTTCAAGTGTCAAAAGCTAGATCATAAGTTTCATACTTTCGACAAGTATTATTGCACACCTACACCTAACATGTAGAACTATAAATGGATTGATTTCACTCCTTAGAGTATTGGATATGTAGGCAGTGCTCAACCAATCATTGGGGACTGGTTGATGTTAGCTCAGTGCATTATTTTCTCCATTTTGTAGGACTAAACTACTACTTAAGTGGACTTAGGGTTTTAAAGACACTAAAATGTTATAACATGTCAAAATTAGGTGCTTACAATGCCACTATAGTTAGTTGATTCTTATTCTAAGTGAGGCATCATTTTATCTTGAGGTTCAATCATCTTTCAAAATATAAAATGGACATCATCTACAGGACATTTATAAATAATTTACTCGTGTATGAACTTGAAACATATATCTAAAAGAAATATAAGATCTTCCATGTCATGGATCTAAGGTCTCACAAGTAAAATTTTGTAGCTCGCATCATTAGATATTACTTGATATTTTATAACCACATTTTTTGGTCCAAGTGATAGATTTAATGTGATTTCTCCAAGATCTCTTCTTTTGTCAAATCCATTGATGATCATATTTGAATCAACAAGGGCTTTTCTTCCAATGCCTAATTGTAACAAAAAAAATCACTACAGATGTTTAATGTTGACCCATTATCGACAGGTACTATTTTGATCCCTATATTATTCATTGTAACTTGAATGTGCAAAGGTGAATGTTGATCAATAGCATCTTTTGAACGTATCTCATTATTCTCAAAAGTAATTACATGTTTTACTATCTTTCACAAAGTGTGATGGTTGAGTATCACTTGACAATGTTGTGTCATATAATGCCTTGTAAAAAATATTCTTATACACTTTGGATTTAGTAAGTCAGCGAAGGATGGATGTCTTAGCATAAATATTTTTTGATTGATCCATAATATCATAGTCTTTTACAACTGCAACCTACACTTATGAGTTTGAGGGAGATTATGAAGGATGATTTGGTTGTTCCCACCTTGAGATTGATAAAAGTTAGGAGGGACAATTGAATTATTTTTCATGGCACTCCTCTACATAATATAGTTTACCTCATAATAATTCATCATGTGTTGGAAAGCATTTATATTGGAATGATACATGTCTACATAAGGCACTTAGGCTCTTTTATCATTAGCAAGGGAAGAAATACATAAACATGAAGCATACTTACAATTGCATGAAACCCTAACATGTCTTAGAAGAGATTCTAACACTTTACATTTTTATATTGAAGACATATATTTGAACATGAATACTAGAATTTTATATAATAAGAATAATGTGATACAAAAAAAGAAACACTTGTTAGGATTATACCATTTAGATTTACATGATTGAAAGCATCATACAATGAAATCACAATAAGATTTATGTTAAACATATGCCTATCTATAACAAGAGATGGATTACACACAAAGATAGAAAATTACAATCATTTCTACAATTAATGGGTAGGGTTTGAAGAATATGACTCTAAACAAGACCTTAAGAAGAGGCACATGAGCAATCATAATTTTGGCAAAATCTTGCAAGGGTTTGAAAACAAAAAATCAAAAAATTGAGTGACTTAAGGCTTGGAATCAAACAAATAGAGGCTATGAGTACTAGATTTAAGAGTATGGAATGAAATATATCATAGAACAATTAAATAGACTCAAATTTGACACTATGTGAAGTAAGATCTAACCTTATGGGAAAAACCATATCAAGTAAACATAATAAAATTCAGATCTATCACAATATGAAACAAGGTCTAATCATAGAGAGCTAAAGAGCATGTAATACAATTTGAATTCATCAAAATATAAAACCCTCGGGAGTGTAAGAGAGGCTAGAGGCTAGATTCACCAAAATGTATGATGAATAAATGGATTTCAGTGAAATTGCAATACAAATACTCATAAACACTTAACTAGGCATAAACAAATGTAAAAAAACATTTCATAACTAATTAATTTTCCAAAAAATAGAACAATAAAGATGAATTGAGGATTTATAAATTTATCTTGAATACCTAGATATCTGGATATAATAATTGAAGCCTAACATAGAAAATCAGGGTTTTGTGGGGGATAGTGACGTCCATAAAAACTCATAGGAAATAGAGGACCTTTTTTAAACCATCAACAACACTTTTTTTTGTTGCTAGAACCATAAACTATGCATTTTTAGGAAGTATTAGCCAAGGGTGGGGAAATTGACAATTATGTTTGTTAAAATTCCAACCCCAAAAAGAGATAAAAATCAGAGCAAAGGTCATATGGGGAAATGGGAGGAAGTGCCTAGAGGTAGTGCACCATAACCATACACAGTATTTATGTCACTTAAGAATGTCAAGTCCACATTTATGGCAAAGTGGGCAAAGCATGTTCAAATCTAGGGTTAAGTTGAGATGGCAGGGAGAGGGTGCTCAAAGGATGTGCAAAGACCATTGTAAGTTAGTAATTATGTCGATAAGACCAAATTTAGACCAATAATTGACAAATACACAAACATCTTAGATATCGTAATGTTATGACTAATAAATGCCTATGAGGCATTTTTGGTGTCTAAACAAGTGTAAAAAGAAAGATAAATTGCAAAACACAAATTTAGTAAAATCTGTGATTACATTCCTAGAATTATAATTGAATTCATATTCATAAGCTTAACAAATTTAAATACAATTAACAATCTTATATGAAATCAATTAATAGTCAAGTAATAATGGTAGTTGGGGGATGATGGTGGAATGTAATATCAGTTAGGAGTTAATAATTAATGGACAACCTTAAATTTGTCGTCTATTTGACTGTCATAGAGTAATTTCAACCTTAAATTTGACATCCATTTCACTATTATATAAAAGTTAGTTCTTTTAGCTTGGAGAAGTCGATCAAAAAATCATAATGTCTTGCGCATACGGTGGAGTTGGGAACTCCTTTTTTTTCCAAAAATATTTGTTTGTACCCACAATGGTGCAAATAGATTGAGTTTATCTATCACCAATCAATCAGGAGTTTGTGAAGAATGTATGAGTCATTAATTAATATAATATGTGGCAAACCCAAAACAAATATCTCGATATTTTTCAAACAAATATATTTAAAATATTTATACTAATTTATACAAATTATAATAACAAAATAATTTAAATCACAATATACAATAAATATTATTACGATGATTTTATAATTTCATATACACTATAATACCCTATTAATCCATGTTATAGACGTAAGAATAGTAATGGATAAGTACAATTAATTTTTAATCTTAAAACATTTAAGGCATAATAATTATTAATTTAAACATTGAATTAATATTATTAATTAATTTTAATATTGTTAAATATAATTTATATTTTAATGATTGGATGTGGTTTCATAATATATCCTATTTTCAATCTTTTGAAAAAAAAAAAAATTGAAAATTAAACATTAATTAAATATATTTTATAGAAGATCATTTTTAAATATATATATATATATATAATAATAAATTATCTAAATTCTATTTAAATCTTTTAATATATAAAATAAATTAAATGAAATTTGAATTAACTCTTAAAATTAAATAAATAAATAAACTGTTAATTTGAAAGATGGATAGCCACTTCCATTTTTAATAGATTTTTAAAATGTATTTATTCATCCTTCCATATGTAAAACACAATGTATAATTTAAATAGGCTTGCATATTAAATTAGGGAGTGAGATGCATATAAAGATATCCTATGCAACAGGATAACAGCGTGAATGTGGGCAGTTTTAGTGAGTTATTTGAGGAAGAGAGGCTACACAACACAGCCCGGTTGTTGGTATAATGGTAAAGATTTATAGGAGGCAGGATGACATCGAAAGGAATCTGAAGAACTTATAATGGTCTTGACACTTGGTCCCATAGACTGTTTGATCTCATGGACGTTATTAAAACTGGTTCAATTCAATTCAAAGGGTAATTCTCTGTAATTTTAGGTGGGAGTATATTATTAGCTATTCTCTTGGGACACACGGATTTGCATGCCATTCTCGTTCAATATTTTTTTTTGTCAAATATGTATAATACTAGTATTCATAATCTTCTCTCTATTTAAACTATTGTAGCTATTGTTCTTGAATTGGAAAGCTTCCAGTCGAGCACCAAAACTTTTGGTATTTTTTTTCTATCATTATATTAGATTTAATTAAACAATCTGATTTTGATTTTGCGATGGTTGTTTCGGTTCATCATCCAATTTAAATGTCTTCCTGATGATGAATCACAAAACGCGTTGATCCAAAATTGATACAATTTATTTCCAGAAAACTCTCTCAATCTCCGGAACTGTGAAAAGATCAGAGATATTAATGTCTTCCATGCCTAAACTTGTTCTTTGATTGTAATGAATATGAAAGTGGGCTTGCATGTAAAGTTTTGTAACACGTAGCTCTGGAGCGTATTGTGTACCAATAGGTGCTGAAAATCCATAAGTGGATCTCTAACCTCCAACAGAATTCCAAAGCATGGCTCTATGGACAAATCTAGTACAGTTAAAACATGGAACACAGGTAATAGAAAGACTATTTTCTTTCCTTTATTAAAGGACAAATATCTTAGTGATATTAGGTGTACGAATAAATCAATTTTCCTCAGTTTCGTGTTAAAGATGGAGGAATTCATTTTGTCAAAGTCAGCTGGTACTTGAACCCAACTTCATTCTTTTCTAATATCTTTTAGGATTTGTATCTTGGTGGATTGTGGAACAACATATTTTACCATCATCTGCACCAATTGGACTGCAACCCATTTGATAACTCTACTTTGTAATGTGGTTTCATGAATATGGTATAGGGAAGTCGTTTTTGGATGAATCCACGCTTCAATACCAGGATGACAAGTTGGTTGCCTTCTCAAAAATACGCTTTCTGTGAATATCACATTTATTTTTTTATTTTTTGAAGCTGAAGTTTATTATATAAAAAAATGAATAAAGATACCAAATTATCTAGGCATAGCTGGGACTGCTATAACTAGAGGGGAGTGTTACAAACCAGTAAAATATCAGTGAGGATTACAGAGCCCATTCTATGCCGAGACAAAGACTGAGAAAAGCCCCTATGGTATTAAGAAAGCAGCAGGAAATTAGCTATAGAACAATGTCATTACAGTGCTTGAGCAAATTATCATGATAATTCGACGATGATAATGGATCAACATGCATCATAAATAAAAATGCAAATATTGCCAAACTAAAAACTTAGAAAGAAAAAGCATATATCACATGTATTGTTTTGTACATTTGACAAATAAAAGGCATTATCCTGTGAAATTCCAACGGGGAAAAAAATTAATTCAAAATTTAAACATTAATGGAAACTATGCCAATCACAGTTCTCAGGCAGGATCTTCGTGTAATAGTGTGATTGTCAAGTAAACTTTTCAAATAATATTCAATCATTTCACCATTTTCTTCCCCGTTATCTCCTTAGAGATCTTGGCATTGGCTTCCCATAGCATCACATACAAGGACACTCCGCTCAATACGAAACAGGGATGAAGATTAGCAATTGAACATTGTTCAGAATCAAAATTTATCCCTATTCCCAGTCATTCACTGAAGAATCCATAAGATCTTAGTGAACCTGCAATGACACATCATGGATCTCTGGAGAGAAACAGACATGGATTGGCTTCAGTTCAATCAGCCTTATTCTGACTTCAATTTTGATCCCACCTGTTGATTCGGTGAAACAGATATTTTTTTAACCACCATTGCAACTGGCATGCTGAAAAGACCTATCAGCACACTACCCAACCATTGGTTCTGACTAAGTGGAGTTGTGTTGGCAAAAGAACCCAGGAATTCAATAATCATTGCTTGAAACATAACCGTGGACGACAACACGGCAATGAAGACCCAATTTCTCAGTATGTCATGGAAAACATTTATCCTCTCCATTTCTCTCGAGCTTATTTCATTAAAGACCTGCACATGCGGAAGAAACAATGTCTATAATTAGCAAAGCATGAAATACAAATTCAAATTATATACCTTCCCATCAACTTGTATGAAATCTCTCGCATACTATGTGAACTTGACATATTTCATTTGTGAAAATGTGGTTCCACCGATCTGCTCCAGATGTAAATTGCTTTGACACAGTTAAGTAATAAATATTTAAAGCCTACATTTTTTATGCCACAATGATGAACAATAAATTAAAAGAATGGGTTTCCTTCAATTGGAATAATTAGTTCTATTAGGGTGCATATAAGAGTATCCAAGTCAGGGGATCTAGACCCTATTTGCATTGCCTCATTGCCCAAGCCTTCGTGCATAATGGTAGTTAATCTCCTCCATGCGACAGCAGTAGCTCTCTAGACTTCATTGATTTCTGAAACAAGCAGCAAATATCCTGCTGGTCATGTGAAGCAGAAAAGTTTAGATTATTCACTCCCATGAGATATGATTTGTCAGAGATTATTTTGACAGATCTTCAGCAGAAGGCGCACACAACTTATAGTGAATAAAGGATTCAATCAAATTTGCTGATTCATTTCAAAGACAAAACACGGTACCAGTAAATGGGGGTACACATTATTCTGTGTACTGCAAAGAATTCCACGTCAGCATTCCAGGAGTAATGTGGAAATGGTGACTAAAGCAAATTTAATTGATGATGTGAATGAATCATAAACAATCTTGAGAATGGATTATATATTGATCGTTTCTGAGTCCAGACTAACCTTAACTGAAGAATTCATCAATAGTTCTTGTTTCTAAGCGGTCCTCCTAATGCTAGCCAAGGAAAAAAGTTCATCCATACCCTTTGGCTGTTCATTCTTTAGGATACACTACTTTCCACCTGGATCATGTAGCAATGTCTCACTGACACATTATGTGTTCACACTACGGACTAACACCGACAGTCAGCTGAACAAACACTTAATCACACTTTACATATTTGAATAAAAAATCACCTGGCCTTGATCTAAGGAAAGTCCAAGACATCTTTTCATAGCTGGAATGTCAAAGAAGCAGTTTTTAGCTTGAAGGAAGAACTAAAGCTCAACTAGTTTTTTAAATTGTAAAATGAACCTTATCATGCAGAAGGATATTCCAGTCATAATTATTGAAAACAATTTTCCGGAAAAAATGTGATAAAGAATTTTTGAAATAGATATTTCAGATCACACCATCCGTAGCTTTCCCTTTATTTCAGCAAGCATTTTAAGAGCTTGAACTTGTCCTCAAATACAGTTCCAATGACTTATAAGAAGATGACTGCATAGCTATCAAATTTTCAGAGACTCCAAGATTTTCTAAAGCATATAAGCCATCCAGGAAACTATTTCATCTTCCATATGGTTTTCCATCCTTTGTACTCCCAATGTGAAAACTCCTTTAGGACAGCACTTGTGAAGGAAAATCTACAGCTTATACCAGCTCTGCCATCACTGCAATAAGTCCTCAAAACTTAGCATCCTTTCTTCACAGATAAGAAGCATGGAGGTTTTACTTCACTGTAGCACATCCCAATAGTACAAACCAGTCATGGAATCACTACAAAGCATGAACTGTTATTTATTCTCAGGTCGGAAGTTAACATTATAGTGTGACCTGCTGTACAAACCATGTGGTAAGCCTATGTAAATATTGGTTTCTTGTCTCCCTTAACGAAAACGCTCTTCTTATCAAAAAAGCTTGCAGCCAATTACAACAACAATACCAGCATTTATTTCCCCATCACCCCACTCCCCCAATCCAACTCCCGCTGGCACTAGAGTTTCACTTTCTGCACTTGAGGCAACTATTTTATGTTGACCTTCTTAGACAAGAATAGATGGTTAAGCACCAGAACAGCAACAGTGGAAAGATGTTGAATAAGAATTTGCCTATGTAACTGACCTGGTATGAACATTAAGGCAGTGCAGGGTGCACTTAGGCACCATATTTATTGAGTAACACGTGGAGGACTAGTTGAAAAAAAACATTTATCATCATATTATTTTGTCCAAACAGATGACTATCTTATAACTTATTGTGTGTCTTCTCAAAATATATAGCAGGAACTATAGGGTGAATAATTGCATCAATCAATTGCTTTTATCATCATGCAAACAGAACTGACTACCTTACAATATTGAAGGCCCTTTTAATGCATCAACAATCCACATAAAGTTGGACCATTTATTTTCCCGTCACCTGACTCCAGCCAATGGCAACCGAATCAAGGGTATTTTATATCTCCATACTTGGCTCAGGAATACACTGCCACTGCGCATAGAAGGAAAGTATTAATCCTACACCGAGCAAATGGGATGCAAAATACATTTCTGGTTTCATGCAGCCAACCAAAAAATGTCATTTTTTTAGAGTGAATTGACATACATGTGATGAGTTGTTTCTTTCATGCGGGGAATGCAGTACTCAATCCAGCTGCTAGTCCAGCAAGGGACATATTTTTGGGGAGTGTAAGCACATTTTCAATCCCAATCAGGTAGACAGTGGAATGTAGAATTAGCTTCTACAATATTAACAATGATTGCTAAACCCCATAATACATTAAAGTAAATGCTTGGTGCAGAAAAAGCGTGCGAATTTAAAAAATGCATCAAGAATATATTCGTTCAAGGTCATATTGTTTGCAGGTGCAAACTATCATTTCATCTCCAAATATAAATTTGAAAGAGCAGGTGGCAATATTCTACTGTTACAGCAAAGTAGCTGTCACAGATCCCAGTATCACTAATACCAATTCAGTTTTTAGTCAAGAATGAAGATCAGTGCCCAACCAGTGGAAGCGATTAATACTAAAGACAAATATCCTACTAAGCCAATTTCCAGGTTCAACCTTTGGTGATATATCATATACCTTGTGCAGATTACTGTAGTTTCCTAACAGGTAGTATGTATGCAATTACAAATATCAGCAGCATTGTCAAAGAAACTGACGTAATTTCTCCTTTCTAAGTGGATCAAACCTAAGTCCAAAATGAGAAACAATCCACCTTTCTAACAAGTATGATAAAAACTCCCATGACAGTGGGGCAGGGGAGGGGGGAACACATGTGGATCTGTGTGTGCATGTGCTGCACGTGTTTGTGCATATACGCGTGCACATGTGTGCATGTGTGTATGCACGTGTGTGTGCGCGTGTACATGTGTGTGTGTGGGTGCATGTGGGTGCATGTGAGTGCATGTGGGCGCGTGTATGCATGCGCACGTGCATGTGTCGTGTGTGCATGTGCACGTGCATGTGCGCATACGCTCTGTGTGTGTGTGTGTGTGTGTGTGTGAGTGAGAGAGAGAGAGAGAGAGAGAGAGAGATTGCCTGGCAGAAAACAAATGAATTGAAAATCAATGTGTTTTGAACCAAATCTGCATTTGGGCCATCCAGCTTGAAGAGCCTTTTCCCTTCCACTTGTAGTATCCATATTACACAGAGCTGATATACAACTTGGCCAAAAATATTCCTCCACATAATATTACTGATAAAGCTTTGACCTCTTCCAACAGGTTGCCTTTTCATCAAGTCATCATGTGGAGGCTCAGTTGCCAATGCCAACGCTCCAAGAGTATCCATGATCAAATTTACCCAAAGCAGCTGAACTGCTGTGAGCGGAGTAGTACCTATTGATTAAATACCAAAGATAATATATGCAATAAATCAGACGGCTCAACTAACAGTGCGTTGTCTCAGTAGTGTGTACAACATCTATGGGCAATCTAATTTACTAGCTACTGTAAGCTAAAGCATGCAGAATGTCAATTATTGCATACCCAAAATAGAAAAATAATATGTATGTTTACCTGTAACACATGCTGAGGAAAAGTTCACAATTAGGGCAACCACATTAACTGTTAACTGGAATTGCACAAATTTTTGAATGTTTATGTACACTGAACGCCCCCACTTGGCAACTGTTACAATAGTGGAAAAATTATCATCGAGAATAATCACATCTGCACTCTCCTTTGCCACCTGCACTTCACAATTGCGACTTGAAAGATCAATATGTTTATATAGTAAGTATCCACAACAGAAAACATTATAATAAATTGAAACCAAACAATCTACAATGACACATTAGAGTCTGAAGATTTTCTGAGGTATATTAGTGGTTTGGGAATTAAAATTTATGTAAACTATCAACAAAACATTAACATTAACACCAAATTTGGCAAGCTTCTTCTCTACTACACGAGTTACATCGACCTTGGATGTTAAGGGAGATTCTAGGGGAAGTGTCTTGCTTCCTCCTAAGATCCCCCAACCTGGCTCCTCCGACCCTGTATGCTCACCAGACAGCGTTATCAAATCTCTCACAGTGATCGATAATGGATCAGACGATTCCTCTACTTTAGGCACAGATAGAGACGTTCGATGACATTTGCCTCCAGTCTTCATTAGCACATGCTCTTGGGGCTTTTGTTCACCCTTCATTACTATTTGTATTGGTTTCTTTGCCACTTGTGTTAGTGGCACGCTGCTCTATTTTGTCTTTGTACTTTATTGCTTTGGTTCGCCTCTAGGATTCTCCCTTCCTAGAACTTTCTATTGCTAATGGTTGTATCCTTCAAGTTCCATTGACCTACATTTGGTCATTTGTGAACGTTAATATGATTTCTATTTCTCTGGTTGGTTATTTCCATAAGAATACTCCTACAAAGGTAAAATCTGGAAACAAATGGCCCTGTAACCAGTCTAATCTTTGAGGGTCAATTCAACTAATGATGGGCTGATAGCCATTAAGTACAGTTGTTCTTTAGGTTGCACATTTCCAAAACATACTGACATGAGAGAGCCTGAATTTTCTATTCCCGGCTTGGGTAATATTCCAAGTTTCACTGTGTAATGTTTTCCTTTGTGTCCCTCTTATTCCCCACCATTCTCACCTATAGCTTAGCACTTGGGCTTCTATCATAAAGACTGGTTCGTTGGTATTGTGAAACACCAACCGTTTCCCTTGGATAAAGCATAAAATATGGCCTTCAAATGATGTATGGGTAAAGACACCCATACAAAATATAGCTTAAAAATTTGACAATAACTATTGTATATGACTGCTAGAAATTCTGGTTTCTGGAAATGACAAATGTACAAGGTAAAGGCCAATGCAAGTTCTCACTGGAATGCTGCTCTACTTCATCATGAAACTGATAGAAAAGAAATGTTTCAATGCCCAATGTTCAATGTATTTCAAACATTTCCTAACAAAATTGACCGAGTGGTAAGGCAATGCGATGAATACCCAGGTCGAAATCCCACCTGGGAACTGCAGGGCAAAGCTCCCCACAATAATTCAGCCAAGATAAAGCTGGCCAAAAATTCTGCATGCTACACATGCTACATGCCCGGGGAATGGGGCCCCCAGCCTAGCTCCCCAAAAATGAAACTGAAGCCTGTTAGTCCTCATGTACCCTTAAGCCAAAAAATGTACTTCAAAATTAGGCACATAGCACCATCATACAAAATTTAGAGTGGATCTTGCCCTCAAGACTCCATAGTCTAGCCGCTAGGGCGACTAGGCTCTGAAATGACAATTAAAACATCTTCAAAATAAAAGATTGCTACATGATCTAATTCATGTTTATTAATACAATGAGTACCTAATCATGATCCAAAGCATCTATACTGTGACTAGAATATTCACCATGTCCATCATGATTTTCAAAGCATGCAGGCTGGAAAAAAGAGTTTGCATGACAAAAATGAGGATTGGTTTCATGGTAAATGTGTTGACCAGACATCGGCATATTCAGTCCAATAAGTTCAGCCCTCTTTAAAAATTTGAGGATCCGCAAAAATCCTTAAGGTTTGGTCAAACCTTGTTACTATGGTTAACTTAAGCAACCTAAATTTAGTGAAATCAAAGCTTTTGAGGAACATAAAACATTAAGAAGTCTCCAAAAGGCTTAACAATTGAACTGTTTTGCTTAAGATGCTTAGAAATTATGGACTTTTGGATGCTGCTCATAGATGCACAACATGACACACTATGCCTTTTTCATTTGAATCTTGAATCTGAACTATTCAGTGAGGTTTACCAATGGAGCTGCTCTGCACAACTTAAGATCCCATGTGCCCAACTGGTCATATACAAAGAGAGTGGATAACAATGCAGAACACATATATGCATTAAGAACATATATAGAGACATTACACATGAGAATTGTAGACAACATATCAATTCTCACCTAATTCCTACATGGTATTTATAGTGACAAACCAGTGGTGACAGACATCTTGTTGCCTGTCGATTAACATTAATACATATGCTTGTCAATCAAGTAAACGTCACTATCCATCAAGAAGGCATCTAACAAACTATTGTTAAAAACCCTACGCATACTACAATACATTAAATGTATACATCCAAAACCACCCCCACCCAAAACTTGATCCAGAGACATTGTCCGACATAGAAAAATTGACCAAATAAATAATGTTCCATTCCAATAGAAAACATTTCGCAAAATTAGGAAGTGTTCGCAAAATTATGAAGTGTGTTAAAGGACTGGCCTTCACAGCCTGTAAACACAGCAAAAAATGAGCAAGCTAAAAAGTAGAGCATGCAACACAACATTAGGCATACCTAGGGTTATTTGGCCAAACAATTGACATACCTGTCCAATAATTTGTAATCGATCAGAGTTTCAGTCAGGTTAAGAGGTAACAAGTTGGAAATGCCACTTAGTACTACCCATCCACAACTGTGTACTGATGAAGTGAAACAGTCAGTATTCAACCTCTCAAAACCCCAAGATATATATGGCTCGAATACCAATGATGTCAACGTCATGAATCCATTAGAACTTTTTTTTAAACTGTGTCCTTAATATTTCACTGTCTAAACTACATTCTTGCCAATTTCATCATCTCGGCTGGCAGAAACATCAGAATGGAAAGCCTGCGTAAATTCTAAGAACTATGAAATGAGTCGGGAGGCAGAATCACATATGGGATGCCAGGAGTTTACCGTTGAAACAGGTTTTTAAATTTCAATTGGTAGAAACCAAAACATTCAGTTGCCATTAAATACCTTCATTTTCACTGTAAATGGTACTTTTTGCACATTTTCCAACAGTACAGAGAAAATTGAGCAAGGGTGAGCAGGGCAGGGTAGACTATCGTCCTGTAGCAGACCAGAGCCAGATTTAGAAAGTGTTCCATGCTAGAGAAAGTGACTTTTCTTCCCATTGAATTTTCTTCCTCTCGGGGTTTCTCCACATAAATTTTGTATTTCAATTGTGTGTACGGTTTTTGTTTGTGTTTCTTTGCATCTTATTCCCATTGCTATGCTGTATAGGAGAAGGAATTGACATTATAGCACTAATTTCAGTTGTAGTTTCATAGTTTCAGTTGTATGGACATTGAAATCAACATTTTGCATGGGAAGTATCTATGCAGTGATCACTCAACCATCCCAGTAGGATAAGAGCTATGACCATCACAAACTTTTTGGAGAAGCTCCATTCCTAAGGTTGGTGCCACATTCCTTGCCACTTGATGCCTGGTAGTGACCATGCATGGTTCCACACCCACATCGTCACTCTACAGGCACAAAGACTTCCTGTGGTGTATCTAAGCTCTTTTACCAATAAGAAATAAGAGGATAAAATCCAAACCAGGCACTTGCCTCAGCCCTGCACCAGTAACTAGAGTTCCTCTACCCATGCAAGTCCCCATACCTCCCATACATATCAAAAAAGATGCATCAAACATGCAATAAATTGTTTATAAAAAACAGTGTGCGCAAAGCCCAAATAGAGATAGGCATAGCATCCATGCCCCACAATACGGGTAGTAATTCAAGTGCAATGCTATGTAATGTGCCAAATGCATCATGTAATAGGCAATGTCATGGGGGGCCTCTGTTACACAACAGTTGACCAACAACCAGTACGAGGGCACTTCCTTATGTGACAAATAAAAATCATTTCTCCAAGTTCCCCTTTCCATAGGATGTGTTTGTCGTGAAAGGCATTTACTAGATTGACTAACGGGAGAAAATATACCCTCCTAAAACATACAAATATTCACTTCTTTAGTTTCCCTTTACAAACACTGTTAGCCTATGGTCACCTAGACCCTGTCATCAGTGTTTCACAACGGAAGCAAATATGCATAAAATAATATTCAAAATATCCACAACAACAATCTGAAATTTATGCTGGAAAAGAGAAATAAACCAAATTTATTTTTATATGGGAGCATAAAATAATTGCAAAGTTAGATGGGTTGTTTCTACAGGATATCAGACACTTGATTTGAATTTTGTTGCAGGACAGGTCCATCCATTTCACAACCAGGAGAATTCCAATGTGCAATCAATGTCCCTTTTGAAGCAGATATGACTGTGCGCATAATAAAATTTACAATGAAACAAAAAATAGAAGTATGGAAGCCTCTCAGAGATTAAAACAAATGAAAAACTATGAGTGGAGAAACACTTGCAACCTGTGCCCCTTCTTTGTTCACTATAGAGTAAATTATGTCACAATCACCACCATGCTCCTTTTCTACACGCTTTTAGGATAGTACCATTATATGCAATCATTTAGCACAATACAATTATGAATATAGGCATATTAAGCAATAGACACAATAACTCAAATTTTTCAAACCTCGGTGCCAGCAATACCCATGGCAAGCCCTATGTCTGCTTCATGTAAAGCCGGTGCATCGTTTGTGCCATCACCAGTTACAGCAACAACTTCACCAAGCAATGTCCGCAGGTGTTTCACTAAAGTGTGCTTGTCTAATGGAGATGATCTAGCCATAACCTGCAATAAATTAATTATTATTTTGCTATAACTGCTGCTCAAAATGTGCATCTCCAATATGTTGCAGTAAGCTAGCCAAGCCAACTTCAAGGCCCAGTTACCTGAATTTTTGGAATTAGATGTCTCATCTCCTCTAAGCTTTTTTGACGAAAATCAGAACCTTCAATTGCCAAACCATCATCAGTTAAAATGCCACACTCTCTGGCAATTGCCTTAGCTGTGTTAATATTGTCTCCAGTAACCATTCGAACAGTGATTCCAGCAGCTTTACAGCTTTGAACAGCCTCCTTGACACCGGGACGAACTGGATCCTTGATACCGACAATAGCTATACAAGTATAACCATGTCCCGGAAGAGGATTCTCAGGAGTAAAATTATCTCCCATGTCCATATAAGCAAGGCACAGTGTTCGTAGAGCTTCACCAGCAAAACCCTCAATAACATTCATTAGACTCTTCATGGCTACTTCCTCTAGTGGAACAACCTGACCAGTTGAATCTAGAACCTTGTCACACATATTCAAGACAATTTCTGCAGCACCTTTACAATGAGATTGATAATTTCCCCCAGGAAGCTCAAGCACAACAGCCATTGTTTTTCTCAAAGAATTGAAAGGTTCAACTTTGATAATTGTAGATTCTTTGCGCACTCCACCAAAATCTCCACCCAACAATAAGCCAAATTCCAAAAGGGCGGCCTCAGTTGGTGAACCCAGACAATCCCGTCTTCCATCCCTGTCAATCACCACCTCCCCACTTGTATTTTGGAATATCGACTGCATAAACATGTTGGACACGCACTCGGATGTTTCCTTCATAACTTTCTTAGCTTCCTCAGCATTACGAATTTCCTTGACATTGCCACAGATACATAGCTTGACAACAGTCATATGGTTTGTTGTTAAAGTCCCAGTTTTATCACTACAAATGCATGTCGCAGATCCCATTGTCTCACATGCTGCAAGATGACGCACAAGTGATCGATCATGCATCATCTTCTTCATGGCAAAGGCAAGGCTTAAGGTTACTGCCAAAGGCAGTCCCTCCGGTACCGCAACCACAACAATTGTGACTGCTATTGCAAAGTATTCTAAGATCTCAATAAAGTCATCTCCAGACCAGCTTGCATATTTCCCACTCAACATCTTCCTGTCAATTAATCCCTTTGTTAATACCAAGAATGTAATAATGGCAAAAAATAATCCAATCTTCCCAATTATTGTTGCTACACCATTGAGCTTGACCTGCAGTGGAGTCTCGTCTTCACCACCTTCACTTAGGGTTGCCATCAATTTACCCCATTCAGTTCTCATGCCAACTGTTGTCACCAACATCTTGCCAGAACCATCTTGGACCTTTGTTCCTGATAAGAAAAATGGCTTCTCTTTGTTCACATTTACAGGTTCACTCTCACCTGTTAGGCTTGACTCATTGATAAGCAAAGAAAATCCAGTTACAAATAGCCCATCTGCTGGCACTTGATCCCCAATTGATAAATGAACTAAGTCCCCAACAACAAGGTCGTATATTGAAATTTTCTGTCTGTAGCCATTCCGAGTAACCTGTATAGAGATCTTCTTCTTCTCCCTATCTAAATCCTTAAACTGCAAAGATTGTCGATAGTCACTAATTGCAGTTACAAATACAACTAAAAGAATGCTGAGAACAATCCCAAGACCATCATAGGCACCTTTAGGCCATCCCTCTGTAGAGATTCCAACTGCTAGAGACACAACTGCACAGACTGCAAGAATCATAAGGGTCGTGTCTTGTAATGCCTCCCACACATATACCCAAAATCCCCGAAGTGGCTTCTCAATAAATCTGTTAATACCATAGACTTTCTGTCTGCGCTTCAGGCTTTCTTCACCAGCATCGATCCCATAATTAATCGATGTAGAAAGCTTCTCATAGATTCCTTCAATTCCACCATGGGCTCTTAACTTTTTTAGATCATGGCCTTCTACCATGGATGCTAGCTCATTGGCAGAGATACCAAAACCACATGCTTTGACCTCTTCTGGAACCTCGTAATCAGCAGAAACTGAAAGGCCAGCTGTCCAGTCATAAAACAAAATAAAAGAAATCAGTAAATATGTCCTACTGAAAGGTGCATTGTGTGGACAAAATAATTACAAACTTACCATCAATAAACTGAAATGCAGCCTTTGAAACTAAAAGAGCCACCTTTATTTTCTCCTGTTACAAATAAAATGGTCACACAGACAAGATAAGCATTGTTTATATTTTAATCCTCATTGTTCATTCAAAAATTTCAGGCATATTATTTATAGATAACTAAACACAGAGTCAAAACAAAGTATGAAATAACAATATTTTTTTCAGAACAATTCCTGTGAGAATGCATTCTAGGTTTCATGTGAAGAGATGCACGCACATATAGATGATTCTTTTGCTACAAAATAAGCACAATCTTTACACATTTAGAGCACCTCGCAAAAACAGCCATGAACAATGTGTTTCAACACTCAAAAAAATTGAGTATAAAAGCTTCTTGGCCATGAATCAATTTCTTGTCATCGAACCGCGAAGATCAAAATTTTCAAAATGCCAGGGTGTACAATTCATTTATTTAAAAACAAAAAAAGGTGCATGTTTTCAATATTTAGCTAAATAGACCAATCTGAAATATTCTCTCAGCAACAACAGCAGGTTAGAACATCCTAGCAAACAATTAATAAAACCCAATGCAATTGCCTATGCTTTTACAATGACAACTCAAAATATTGAATCAGACAGCCATATTAATAACAACACATGGCTGCAAAAGATAATTATTTACTCTCAATAAAAATTACAGTGATCAACAATCATGTGTCCTTTGCAAAAAGATGAAACCTGCCTTTATCTAAACTATAGCTTAATGTTGTTGGTAGAATATCCAAAGTTACGCTAATTTTTGTAGGTGGCTCAATTCGCTCAGCTAGGGCATCAGTGCCCAAAGCTCCACGTGGATATTAGTTTTAATATCCTGTGCATTTTTTAAAGACATCGTATGCTACCAAGGTTATTAGTTTCGATGCTCTGCATGTCTTTTTCATAACTGAGAATTGAGCAGATGAACTCACAGTACCAGGCACTGTTGGAACCTCACATAAACCATCGGAGGTGGCACAACCCTTGCTGAAAACTTGTAAAGAAAATTTTGCATATCAATCTTCAGGGAAGCAAATCAGTATGAAACTGAACACAAGATTTGTGTCTGTAATCTTTGAGCAGTATATATCTTGCAACTTGATGTCCCAGCATGTTGCAATAACATCTTGGCAAACCCAGTAATAACATATTGACACCATTACTTGAAACAAAGAATGTTGACAAGGATTTATTGTAGCCAACTTTGCACCTGCTCTCAAAGGGGGCAGCATTAAATATACTGTATACAGCATCATGTCAATGGACCGTCAGATGATAGGCTTAAAGCTCAACATTATTTATATAAGTTTGGGAGAGTTTGTTCACAGTGATTCAATGTATAAGAGGTTTATGGGTATTACTTAGCCCTTAGCCCTTGGTCATATGGAAATTCTGATAGCACTCCAATTACTTTCAACCAACAAAATCACTTAAGGTAAATCTTGTGCCCACTAAGGCAAGTCCACAAGTATTTTATTAATCATCCAAAAATAAGTACATAAAAAGGTGCCTATATGTCGTTAACCCTTTTACTCACACAAACATGAATATATAGTTTTCAATTATGATCGGTAAAAACTAACAAAATAACCAACTCTCCACGGGAATTCAACCCGTAAGTTAGTTTATTATTAACTCAAAATATATAAAACCAAACTAAGTAAAATAACTATGATTTATTGAAGGGGGTGTCTTTATAAATAAAGATGCATGCCCCTTTACATTTTATTATTACCTAACAACCTAAACTAAGGTTTAGACTTTGAAACAAGTCCTAACAAACCCCCCCATGATCCAAAGTCAGTTCTTTGGACACATGCCAAACACTTTTCTGAATTTCTCAAATTTTATTTTGTCAAGGGATTTTGTGAAGATATCAACTGTCTGATCAACAATTGGGCGATATATTGGATCAAATGATTTCTTTGACACCACCATTCGCAAATAATGATATTTGACATCCATATGTTTTGTTTTGGCATAAAATACTAGATTTTTAGACATCTTAATCGCACTTTGATTATCAATGTATAAATGTGTAGGAGCAATCTAAGAAATCTAAAGATCTTTAAGAATGCACCGTAAATAAACAATTTCTTTGGAAGCATCACATGTTGCGATGTATTCTGATTCTAATGATGAATTTGCCACTATATCCTGCTTCTTACAACACCATGCAATGGCAGTTGAACCCATATGCATAGTGTACCCTGTTTTGGACACTCTATCATCCACACATCTGCCAAAATCTACATCACAATACCCAACAAATATGAAGTTCTTGTTGCGGTAGTACTCAAGGCCATATGTTTCTGTTCCCTGAAGATAACGAAGTACTCTTTTTACTGCATCCCAATGAATTTCTCTAGGCACATGCATAAACCTAGACAAAATTTCAACTACAAATGATACATCGGGCCTGGTAGTCATCAAGTATATCAAACCTCCCATTGACGGTTATTATTGGTGCCATCAAAAAGGGCACTACCATCATCCTTAGATAATTTCAAGTTACTTTCCATGGGAGTGAAGGTAGGTTTGCAATCATTCATGTCAAACCTGTTTAATAACTCAGAAATATAATTAGTTTATGAAAAAAAAAAATTGATCTTCGTGAGTAACTTCTATGCCAAGGTAATAGTGAAGAAGTCCAAGATTTGTCATCTTAAACCCGTTTTTTAGTTTCTTCTTCGCAGACTTGTTATCGTTTTCATCATTTCCTGTGATAAACAAGTCATCGACATAGAGAACAAGAATTATCAATTTATTTCCCTACACTCAAATATAAAGAGTATCATCCGATTCACTACGTGTAAAGTCAATTTCTGCAAGTAGGAATCCAAATTTCCATACCAAGCCCTAGGTACCTGTTTGAACCCATAGAGAGCTATGATTAATTTACACACTTTGTGTTTTGCACCCACTTTCTCAAAACGTTGGGGTCGTTTCATATACACTTCTTGTAAATCACCATTCAAAAAATCACTTTTGATATCCCTCTGATGTACTTTCCAACCATTTTGCGTTGATAAGGCAACCATAAGAATAGTGTCATTTGGCAGTTGGTGAAAACGTTTCCTCATAATAAATACCTTCTTGTTGCGCATAACCTTTTGCAACAAGTCTTGCCTTATGTTTCTCAATAGAGCCATCTGATTTATACTTGACCCTATAAACCCATTTGCATCCTATGGGTTGAACATGTGGAGGAGGATCAACCAAAACCCAAGTATTATTATTAAGAATAGCATCATACTCACTTTTCATTGCGTTTTGCCAAACCTGTTCAGTAGAAAACCTCCTCAAAAGTGGATGGATCAGTAGAATTAGTAACAACCATTGCATAATTCCCCTGTTTACGAGAACTCTTGGGACCTGTTAGACCAACTCCATCTATTTTCAAGTCAAAAAAAGTACTTTGAGCCCATTTTGGATACTTATCTAAATTGTTAAGATTAGGAACACCAGAATTCTCTTCATGTGCACTAGTTGAAGGAAGATTTAGAGAATTTTCAATTTTTATAAGTCATTACCCTGTGAAATGCTTGAGGAAGTAGAAGAAATGGAAGGGATACTAGTCTCATACCACAACCTATGAGAGTTAGCCTCATTATTCAATCCCTTGGCACATTTTTAATCTTCCTCTCTAACCTGTCAAATTGTGAGTCAATCTCTGCAATGTTCATAGTACCAAATTCATCAAATATCACATCCCTGCTCATTATGAATTTGTCTATATCTTGTGCAAGCAAACGATGCCCCTTTTTATTTTCTGAATAACCAAGAAAGATGCATTTTCTACTCCGTGGTTCCAACTTAGTTCTATGTTTAGTAGGAACTAAAACAAAACAAAGACATCCAAAAAATTTCAAGTGTTTAACTTTTGGTTTAAACCCATACCAAGCCTCATATGGAGTTTTACCCAAAAGTGCAATTGTAGGGGACCTATTTCTCAAATACACTACAGTACCAATGGCTTCGGCCCAAAACTTATCAAGTTGTTTATAGTGCATCATAGCTCGAGTTGTACCCTCTAAAATCTTGTTGTACCCTTTAAAATCTTGTTGTACCCTTTAAAGCCCTGTTCGTTCATTCAGAGACTCCATTCTGTTGTGGAGTACAAACATTATTGTTTTGTCGATGGATTCCATGTTCCCAACAATAATCTGAAAATTCATTTGAAGTATAATCACCACCATTATCTGAACGAAGAGTGGTTAAGTGTGAACCTATTTCTTTTTCAACTAAGTGTAACCAATCAATAAACTTAGTGAAAACTTCTGATTTATTTTTCATAAAAAACGACCAAGTCATTCTAGAAAAATCATCAATAAACAACATAAAATATATGCACCCTCCAATGGATGACTTCTTCATTTCACAAACATCACTATGAACTAACTGCAAACATATGTTAGCTCGCCATGAATAACTCTTAGGAAATTTTTCCTTGTTTTGTTTGCCTAAAACACATAATTCACAAAGAATACTATCTTTATGAAAAGTGGGCAAACCACTCACCATACCATATCTTTGTAAATTCACTAAAGAGTGAACATTCAAATGTCCAAAGCGGAGATGCCATAACCATTGTGTAGACATAGTACATGTACCTGTATCAACAACTGCTCGAGTTCTAATGTGGGAGGAAGCACTTTACAATGCAAACGAACCAAATTTCCATCCTCATAACTTGTATACATGGTTTTGTATCCATCTTTTACTGAGTTAATATAAATGAGCCCATTTTCAAGCACAATTTGATAACCCTTCTTACGAATAGTTACCAAGAAAAGATGTTTTTGCAAAGTGGGAACATACCAAACATTCTCCAAGTATTTGATGGAACCATTAGAAAGCAAAATTCTAATAGACCCAAGTGTCTATGGAATATGCATAGACTTATCTGCCAAGAATACCAAAGTGAGATGCTTCTTTGAAAGTCCAAAAGAAGTCTCGCCTGAATGTCGTGATTGGTCGCTCCTATAGTTAAAACTCACACATCTGTGAACTCATCTCTAGCCTCATATTCCATATAAGCAATGTTCCTTAAAGCAATGAACGCAAATTCATGAGCAACATTGCCTGACTCATCATAATCATGGTCAGTACATTGCACAGAGTTAGACTAAGTCACTTTTTGTGGTCTCTGAATTTTGTCAAAAGGAATTCTACACTGAGAAGCAATGTGACCAAATTTTTCACATTAACACTAAATGTCTGATCTACCTTGACCTCTGCGTCTATAAGAGTTGTAACCACATCCTCTATCACTCATCTCATTTGAATGAGAATGGTTACACTGTTGATTTGAATAGTTGTTTTGATTATATCCTCTACCTCTGTTTTGAAATTTGCCTCCTCTATAACCTCTACCCCCTCTGTAACTTTGCCCTCTATAGTTCTGTTGACCGGAAGAAGAACAAGACTTGGACTCTATAACACGGGCTTCCTCAGTTTTCTTGGATTTCTTGGGGAGAGAAAGGTCATGTTGAATAAGCAACTCAACCAATTTATCAAAAGTTATGCATGTGATCTTGTTAGAGACATGTAACATTGTCACAAAGTTTCTATCGGACACAGGTAATCCTTTCAATGCAATAGTAACAATGAGATCATCATTTAGTTTACCAAACCCACCCTTAGTATACTCAGTAGCAATATTCTTCAAC
This sequence comes from Torreya grandis, assembly GCA_037957365.1. NCBI lineage: Eukaryota > Viridiplantae > Streptophyta > Pinopsida > Cupressales > Taxaceae > Torreya > Torreya grandis. The sequence continues at coordinate 2,419,478 of JARHVA010001805.1, read as the reverse complement.
TTAGACATGTACTCTCATATATCCCCATCTTCCTCTAATGACAAAGCAAACAATTGCATGTGTATATCTATCTTCTTATACTTGGGATTTTTATCATACAAATCAGATAAAGTCTTCCATGCAGTGCAACTATGAGGAGAGTTTTCAATATGAATATAAGTATCTCTAGTGCAATAACACTTGATTAAAACTAGGGCCCTAGAATCACGCATATTGAAAATGTCAAGTTTAGACTGTTTTGTAGGCAACACAGGATTTTTACTTTTCACAACATCCCATAACTCATTGAAAATAAATGAAGCTTCCATCAAATGTTTCCAATCAGTGTGATTTGAAAATCGTTAAATGATCACTATCTAAAAGCAAATTTTGAAGTTTCAACATTTTGAAATGAGAGTAAATGCGAAGATGAAAGAACAACACACTCACAGAACACTTTGCACAAAACAATGCTTCTACGGGATTTTTCACTTAACTTCCACGTAGGGCAAAAAAGATATTTTTTATGGGTTTTCCACTTAACCTCACAAAGAAAAAATATTTACACCCTTATTTCACCAATTACACCCTTATTTCACCAAAAAAATACACAACTATTGCTTTTCTCTCACTAAATTTCACCCTTTTTCACAAATTATGCCCTTTACAATGTTCAAAACATGCAAAAAAAAATTCCAAAAAAATGGAATATTCCTACAAAAAGCAAATCACCAAATAGAAAATTTTACCAAAAGGGAGATTGGAACCTTGGACCTCCAACTTCCAAAGGTTTTTACAAAATTATGCTTTCCAATTGCTCTATGAGCCTTTACAAGACATATAGGGAAAAATATATATTTAAAGCCGAATTTTGCTCTATAAAAATAAAAAAAATTACTTTCCCAAGTAAAATTAAATCATCCATAAAAAAATTTTGAAAAAAGTAAAAGGCTTGGATATTTGTGGGACCCCAAACCCTAAAATCTGTGACCAAACTTTAGCAAATGAATAATTTTATTTTCCCTGCTGTGTTCCAATGCCATTTCCAACCAAGGACGTCATGGCTGCAAAAATAAATCCCTCAAACTCTTTTCTTGTTGAACGAGGCTATACAAATCCGTACAGAGTCGTACAAGTGAGGTTTTGGACTACGTTACCGGATACGCCTCCCAGGCCCTAGGAGCGCGGGGAAACGCGGATACGGTACGATCCGCGAGGGATACGGCCAGGGCACGTCTTGCCCCCTGTAGATACGGTCGGATACGTCTATGGACGTATCCGGCCGTATCCGCAGGGGGCAAGACGTGCCCGCCGTATCCCCCACGGATCGTACCCTTTAAAAATCATTTTAAAACTTTTTTTTCACTTTAAAAAATTTTAAAGTCAAAACTCAAAAGCATAACCGTAAAACTTAAAGGGTAAAACTGTCAGTGTTGTCTTCCGCCGCCCATCTGCGACTGTATCCACCGCTGTTGTCTTCCGTCATTGCTGCATCCACCGTTGCTACTGTCGTCGCCATTGCTCACGTAGTCCAGGTAGGTCACCATAGCCCCCATTGGTTTAATTTTTTTTTTTTCTTTTAATTTTAAACTTTTAAGTTTTAAGACTTAAGACTGTAAGACTTAAGTTGTTAATAATATTAAATATATATATTATTAATAATAATAATAAATATATTAATATAAATTTTAACTTTTAAGTTAATAATTATTAATAAAAAATATAGTTAATATTAATATTTTTTTCTTTTTAGTTTTTTTAATTTATAATATATATTAATAAATAATATAGTTAATAATAATATTTATATTTTTAATATTTTAATTTTTTAATAAATTGATTATGTTTTTAATTTTAATAGTAATTACTTTTTTTTAGTTTTAACTTTTCAGTTTTTACTATTAAAGTTTAATAGCAATTTTTTATTTTGTACCAGGATTGGAGCTATAAGCTTATACGGATTTGTCAGAAATTAGAATGTCTCTGGACGCAAGTGCTAGTTCGGTGGGACAAGTGATAACTTCCAAATCTAATCCACGAACGCCCCTTTGGAAGTATGTGACAATATTAGAACAAATGCCTGGTGGAGGGTGTTTTCATTGGCTTTGCTCAGAGTGTAACGGTAAATTCAAGAGCTTGTATAGTCGAGTAAAAGCTCATTTGTGTGCGATCTCTGGCACTGGAATCAGAATTTGTGGTGGGCCAAGCATAGGTGGAAGGCCGGGAAAGAGCTTGCCACAAAGAAAGATCGTTGCATACATCAAAGAGCAAGAAGAGGCAGATGTTGTTGTTGGGCAAAGATCGAAGCATCCTTTGAGAAAGAAAAGATTACCCCCTGTTGATCTAGCTCATGCTAGTGTGGTGACCCCATCACACCCCTTTCTTGTAACACCCGTTGCGGCCGAAGAGGAAGAGGATTCACCTCTTGGTCGCAAGAGAACAAAAGATGCAAGTGCATTGGAGAGGGCATTCCAAAATGACTCCAGAGAGATAGCGGAGCAGAGCATCGCGCGTTGTATCTACGCATGTGGGCTGTCATTTAATATTGTTAGATCATCATACTGGCAGGAAATGGTGAGATCTATCAATGTTGCCCCTAATGGATTTGTCACCCCAAGTTATGAAAAGGTGTGCACCACCTTATTGACAAAAGAAATAAAACACATTGAAGATGCATTAAAGCCCATCAGAGATTCATGGATCGAAACATGGGTGTCCATCATTTTCGATGGATGGAAAAATACAGCAAATAGGCCATTGATTAATGTGATTGCAATGAGCCCTAAAGGGGCAATGTTTTTGAAGGCCGTTGATTGTGAGGGGCAAGTAAAGGATGCACAATTCATTGCTAACATCATGATAGAGTTCATTGAAGCAATGGGGCCTCAAAACGTTGTTCAAGTTATAACGGACAATGCTAAAAATTGCAGAGCTGCAGGCATGTTGGTTGAGGCAAGGTATGGGCATATATTTTGGACACCTTGTGCCGTTCATTCCCTCAACCATATGTTGCAAAAGTTGGGGACAAAAATTGACTGGATCAAACAAGTCTATGAGGAGGCGAATGAGATCCAAATGTTCATAACCAACCATCACATGTTCCAAGCCATCTTTAGGACCTTCTCAAAATTACAATTGTTGAAGGGAACTCTTAAAATTAATTTAATATTATGACTTATACGTTTGTAATTTGTAGTGTTTATATTTTTGAACAATTTTTTAAGTTTATTAATTATTTCAATTTGTTTTAATTTTGTATTAGGTTGCTGAAACTCGATTTCCCTCACACACCATCATTTTGAGACGACTTGTTGAGGTGCGTGAGGCATTGAGTAGCATGGTCATCAACAACTTTTGGGGCGTATAGAGACAGGGAAACTGTGAGAGGGCCACAAAGGTGAAAGGGTGGATTCTTGATGATGCATGGTGGGAATGTGTGGAGTATTTGTTGAGTTTTACTGAGCCCATCATCAACATGTTGAGATATGTAGACATGGATCATCTATGTTTGGGTGAGATTTATGATAGAATTGACTCAATGATTGAAAACATTAAATCCATCAAAAATGCTAAAGAGCAAGATCCCATCGAGAAGTTTTTCAAGGAAGTGCAGTCGCATCTCATTGAAAGGTGGAACAAAATGACCACCCCATTACATATTTTTGCTTTTGCCTTGACACTCAAATACTACAGTGCAGAGATTCTTTCTTTGCCCAGGAGGGTCGCACCGTATAGGGATGTTGAGGTTGCCGAGGGATATAAGGCAGCATTCTCTAAAATCTTTCCCGATCCAGAGGTAGAAGACCAAGTTAGAGAAGAGTTTGTGCATTTTATATCCTCGGTGGGTCACTCCCTTGGTGCTATCCGTGACAAGTACAAGATGAATGCTCACTTTTGGTGGTACCTCCATGGGCAAGCATCCATCCACCTTCAACCACTTGCAATAAAAATTCTTTCAAAAGTAAGATTTTAATTTTTTTACTCTAAGCTTATTTTGACCTTTTCGATGTTTTGTTTTAAGTTTTAACTTTTAGTCTTTTAATTTTTAATTTTTTATAAATTATAATTCTCTTTGTGGCTTCAATAAGTTGCAAGTTCCTCTTCAGCTGAGCGAAGTTGAAGCAGCTACGGCTTTATCCACTCAGTTAAATGCAACAAGTTGGCCGCAAAAAAGACGGAGGATTTGGTTTATGTGCATTCCAACTTACGTCTTTTCTCACATAAACAACCTCAATACAAGGAAGGGCCAACAAAGTTGTGGGATGTGAACCCAGAGACTGTTGATTTAGATGCCTCCCTTACATACCTTTCTTTATTTGACACGAAGCTAGAAAATGCTTCACACGACTTGCACAGTGGAGCTAGTGGGAGTGGCACTGCTACTGCTTGTGGTTCTAATGAACCACATGATAATGAAGACATTGCAGGGGAAGAAGAATATACTATATAGTGAACAATGAGAACGTTCATTTGTTTCTATTTTTGTCCATACATTGAACATTTCCACCATGTACCTGTTATAATTTATAAAACTAATATAAGTTCGACTATTGAATATTATGATATTTGGCATTGAGTTATGAGTATATATTTTGTGGTTATATAACTTATTTGAAGTTATTTTGTTTCCTCTATGCATATTATGTGGTTAATTTTGCTTATATGGCTATATTTTTATATTTTTAATTTTTTATATATATTTTTGTACGGCCATATCCAAACCACCAAAAAAAAAATCGACGTATCCCCGTATCCGATACCCATACCCGTATCCATATCAGCAACTTAGGTTTTGGACAATTTTGAGCTATTTCAAGATCCCTGTTGAGGATTTTCAACAAACAAAAGATGGTTGGAGTATTTTGTTTGCTCAGAAAGACCGGACCACTCAAAAAAATTGCTTTAAATTCTTGCAGGGTTGATTTAAATCAAGTTTTTGACAGGCAGAAGCTCTAAAACAGATAGAAACTCATCCAAATTTATTTCAAATTTTTCCTACAAATTTATGGAGGCTGTACCACTTTTTGACAGGTGTTTTCAAAGCTAAAAAAGCCATACAAATGGCTCATTGGGCAGATTTTTTAAAATTGGAATCAAACAATCAACTTTTGGGCTTCAATGGGAAGAATCAGAGTTCAAAAATGGATAGAGATTTAATTTTGTTGCTTCTCAGACTAGCCATACAAAATTAATTTCTTCAATATATTTAATTTCTCCAATCACAAGCTTTGAAAAAATTGTATTTGAAAAATTTTGATATTTGAATAATTTTTTCAAATGTTAACTCCAAAGTATTTTAATAAAAGGGCACCTGTGATGAACTCTTTCAAGGTGATTCCCTTATTCGATAACTAATCATTGGTGTTTGCCAATATTGGTTTGAATCTTTTCCTCAGGAAAGTCAACTCCTTCTGAGACCATTGGGTTGGGGGAAGAGGGGTATTGGTGATTTGTTCAGCATGGTATCTAGTCAAATTCCTATATTATAGGGTGGAACTATAGTGACTTGATGTCCTACTCTGGGACTATACAGGTAGTACCTGATACTTGTTGAGGTTAGCTCAGTCACCCCCTTGCCATGCTCTCACCATTTTGTGAGAAACCTAAGTTTGAATGTTCTCATTATTTTTTGAGCTTGAACCATTTAGTGTCTCATCATTCTTATATCAATTTGATATACTTCAAATAATTTCAAAAACATTTGTAAAAGTGTTATAATACCTTATATTTCTCAGATTGTCTTCACATGAACCTTTCTTGTCCAAGAACATGAATAAAAATCACCTCTTCTTTTATCCGAGATCAACACACTTCCTTTTACATGCTCTGATACCACTGATAGCACTCCAATTACTTTCAACCAACAAAATCACTTAGGGTAAATCTTGTGCCCACTGAGACGGGTCCACAAGTATTTTATTAATCATCCCAAAATAAGTATATAGAAGGGTGCCAATATGTCGTTTACCCTTTTACTCACACAAACATGTATATATGGTTTTCACCTATGACTAGTAAAAACCAACCAAACAACCAACTCTCCATGGAATTCAACCCATAATTTAGTTTATTATTAACTCAAAATATATAAAACCAAACTACGTAAAATGACTATGATTTATTAAAGAGGGTGTCTTTATAAATAAAAATGCATACCCCTTTACATTTTATTATTACTTAACAACCTAAGGTTAAGATTTTAAAACAAGTCCTAACAAATTAAGCCCATGGTCACTTCCAATCCAAAAATGCTTAACTTTTGCTCCATGGAGGCATAAGTTTTTTTTTTGAGGAAATTGCTTCACAAAATTTTGTAAGCTTTTGCTCCAAAGGGCATCAAGTTTTTTTGAGGAAGTTGATCAATAATATTTTCCACCATTTATGCACAAATTATTCATGTGAGCTAAGATTTTCAAATGGCCATAAGTTTTGATCGGTAATTCGAATTTGAGTGGTCTTCTTCAAAAGTGCTTGTTTTTTTGTGCTCTACGTATTGGTGACATGTTTGGGCTCCCTTCAAACCAACTATTGTACACTCCTGGACACATAATCAGCTAAGTCCGACGTCCTTCCAGTTCCTTGTACTTATGCACTTACTGCTCAAGATGCATTCTCAGTGGTGTCCGACATCTATACGAATGTTTGTATTTGCAACTTTCGGGGGGTCACTACTGACAATTCTGAAGGGGTATTATGTGGTGATGTGTATTCTTTAGTGTCTCTTCTACACATTCTCATTTTCTGGATTGCATTGATTCTTGTACTTACTACTCATTTGGACGCATTCTCAGTTGTGTCTGACGTCCCCTTCATGAGTGTGTTTTGTTCTTGTAAAGGGGTCATTGCAATTGTTTTGTGCAATCTTGCACTACTTTGGTGTCTTCTCTCAATCATGTTGACTACACTTGAAAGACACGGGGAAAATTTGATTCTACATCGATGGTTCTTCTTGGAAAAAGAAACTATGTTTCTTGGCGTGCTTACATGGAACACTTGCTCACGAAAAAGAATTGTACGTCATTTCTATCCCTTCTGACTCAGGTCAATTCAATGAGCGGACTAACACTTGTGACAAGGTTTTTAGTACCTTACTGCTATATGTTTCTGTGGATCTTTGTTGCCATGTGGAACATACGTGTCTCTACATTATTTGGAGCATTCTTCAGTCTCTTTTTATAGATCCTACTAAGATTAATATCATTCATCTTCCTATTGTCTTTTCAGAGACTATTATACTCTCTCCTCCTACGCCTATTTCTTGTGACGACACATCCATGGTGGACTATGTTCTTCCTGCTGTTGAGCCACCACAACAAAACGAGATTCTATCCAACCTTAATTGTCCTATTGCAGATTCTACTTTTGTTCTTGTGCATGATGTTCCTCATCTAGAGCCATCACATATTGGTCCTTCGGAGGACTACTATTTTTAGTGAGAGTACACCTTGTGAGAGCATCGACGACTCTTCTCTTCTTGTGGATATTCAATCTGCATATCCGTGTGATTCATCCGCAGTCTCTTATTCAACTTCGATGGTTGTTGAGCCCTACTCTCCACTTCACATGGACATTCCTTCAATGAATGTTCCATGCCATTCTTCTTCATCGGACTCACATGTACTTGATGACACTTCTAAGCCTAAGCACACTTCTAAGATTGATGATTCTTCTAACACAGATGACTACAATAGTGATGGGGACACACTAACATCTCCTTGTCACCTTCCATATATTGAGGAGTTAATTCCTGATCAACCTACCTCTAGTCTGCTTTTGAGATTACAGGGTGCAAGTATACTGATTGGGGATTTCATCAGACATTGGGCAGTCTATTCCACAGGTACATGACATTCTACAATCCTTCGTTGCCTCTGCTCCCGTTGCACCATCATTACATAGAGCAGTTGACCCCCCTACCTTGCATGAGAACAGTTCCTTGGTTGAAGTTCTATCAGGGACTTGGTGGACCCATTCACTTTTTCAGGGTGATCCACTCTTCATTGCACCTTATTCTAACAAGGTCACTTAAGTGGCATCACATTCAAATTTTGTGCATGATCTTGTCAGACCTATGCCACACTTCTGTTTTAGACCCTACTCAAAGTTCTTTGTACTACTGCCTTCGTCATCCATTGTGGAATGCACAAACTTCCAATACACCATTCATGTTCCTTTGGCAATGGGAAGAAACATTGTTCGATGCGGATGAAGCTTCTTTAGTCTTTAGGTAGAGGATCTCGTCAGCGACATTCGTTATTCTATGAGCTCTACTCTAGGCAGCGTCAGCATCTTCTATGGGGACTTCTTAAATCTCCTCTTTATGTGCTCTGTTGCTCTTACTTATGGACGCATTCTTGACTGTGCCCGACATCCTTAGAGCATGCACTATTTCTCGCTTTGCTCTCTTTTGGGAAGGAGTTTTGTTCCTACGGGTTTTTTCCTTCTCCCTGCTTTATGGGAGTTGCATTGCACTTGGGTACCTCATCAGGTCTCATTGTCGGGACACAATTTTTCTACCCACCTAAGCTACGCTTAAGAGGGAGTTTTAGTGTAGGCTTTTCCTCACGATGTGGTTTTACCTACACGGTCTATTTAGCTTGCTTAGGTTATTTAGGTCATTAGTGAAAGTTTATCCCACATGCATGAGGATGTTGGGACATGTCTAACTTTCACCTATAAATGTACATTTTCTATTGCTTTTATGACTAATGCAAAATACTCTTTCTACAACTTCTCTTTGGTGAGACAAGTTTCTTTCTCTTGAGGGTTTTAATATTGTACGCAGGATCTCCATACAGGTTCTCTGTGCAAGCTTCGTTGTTCAATTGATCTTGACGTCATCTAATATGAAATCTTAAAACCCTTGAGAGAGAAAAACTTGTCTCACCAAAGAGAAGTTGTAAAAAGAGTATTTTGCATTAGCCATAAAAGCAATAGGAAATGTACATTTATGTGTGAAAGTTAGACATGTCCCAACATCCTCATGCATGTGGGATAAACTTTCAATAACGACCTAGAATAACCTAAGCAAACTAAAATAGGTCATGTAGGTAAAACCACATAGTGGGAAAAAATCTACACTAACACACGATTCCAAAACAACCACAATCAAAAGAAAATTTGGGAGCTAAATGAACTTTTGAAGATAGTTAGTGGACAATTATACATTGCATCATATAGTGGAGAAGATTGGAATGAGTGTTTAGATTATGCTTACTCTAAAAATCAATAAACATGGTTATTGGTATGTGCAAGTTGGCACTAATATAGGATTGGAATTAAAGAAACAAATTTAAGTGTCAAGTCCCTAAATAAGAGAAGGTAGCTTTGATAAAATAATTCTCCGCACTAAGATGAAACGGGGGCTACTTTTTCTATTTAAAAAGACTAGTGCCCCCTACTACAGAATCAACCCACCATAGGTAGTAGCCAATGTCATGATAACCACCCACTTGACCATCTTTGGAATCATAAGATAGGTTTTAACTTAGGCGTCAACTGAATTAATAATACTAACTTGTGAGAAGATCGACATTAAGACCTCGTGACATTAGAGTAAGTTGGAGAGATTCTATGGTCTGTGTTGTGTCAAATAATTGAAGAGGTACCAGCCACTAATACCTCATAAAGATGACTTTTAAATTTAGGGGAATTGGTGTTCTTGAAAGGATTGTGCATATCTATCAGGCCTATTCAGAAGGCATGACTAGGAAGGTGTAGTGGGAAAATGCAGTCCAAACTATAACAAACAATATTGCCAATAATTCACTTGCTAGTATAATTGATGATTAAAGCCAAGATGTATTTAGACAACTTGTGTTGTTTATTACATTACCTCTTAATAAAATGCATCAATCTAAAGCACAGATTGGGCAGAATGTAAATGAAGCAAGGATAATGCAAAGCTCTTTCATCAACCACATAGCATCCATGACGATACTTAGAAAAGATCCACCTTATATCTTCCTTGATGTGCAAAAACTATAATTGAACTCACCTTTGTTAGCTACGATGTATTTCATCAGTCCATCAAACGGTTGTTTCTCTTGAACGGAAGAGGTGGAAGATCATGCTCTTGTGATGGTGTGTGAGTTATAGGACCTCGCCATATGTCATTCATCTCATGCATTTTGGAAGCAGGTAAAGAATATGGGACCATGCTTAGTCCTATGACTATCATGGCTGCACTTTGCGTATAGGACAGTGCCAAAATGCTTAGAGGATGTGTACGAGGGTGTTGATCAAATAAGGGTAAGGCTTCAAGAGATTCTATTCGAAGAGCACTCCAAAAATAAAAAGACGGTTAAGGATGTGGTGTAGGATCTTAGTCTCAGAAAATGAAGATTCTCCACAACCCTATTTATTTGGTGGAATTTCTACAAACTGAAAGGGACTAATAAGAAAAGCAAAACAAAATGCAAGGTGATGCAAGGGAATAATATTTTGAAGGTAATGACCCCCCTAGCATAGGAGTTGAGTTGGGGAAGCATTTTACATCAAAGGGCCATTTTGCAGATGAAGACTGCATATAATCCAATGGACTTTTGGAAGCAGAGTAGACTGGATATTAATTTGCTTTCATAAATAACTTTAAAATCAATCGTCTTTAAAACTTTGAGCTTAATTTGCATTTCGTTTTTAAATTGCATGTTATTAAATTTTTAATCACGAAAAATCCATTTGGTTCACAAATGACCATTTCTTAAACATGTGAATTATTAGAACCAGCAAAGAGAATGAAATGATATTGATCAACTTACAAGCGTACCAAACAATACAATGAAAAGCCTATTCTATAGGCACAAAAGAGACACCCGAAAAACAAGGAGGTGGGTGGAACCAAAAGCAACAGGTAGCATAAAATAGCTATGCCCATGGAACCTAATTACCTAAGTGGTTAAAACCACAATAACAACAATATACCTTAGCAAATAGCCTAAGGTAATACTAATATGCTAATACCCTCCCTTAATGATGAAATCGGAAACAAGACCAAGTTTATCCCTAAATTTTATGAACTTGTCTAAACCAAGTGGTTTGGTCATTATATTAGTTGGTTGCTCTATAAGAAGAGATTGATGTCTTCATCCGTAACCAATTGTCAAATGTAATGATGGTGAACCTCAATGCGTTTGGTCCTGGCATGGAATACTGGATTCTTCACCATCTTCAGAACACTCTAGTTGTCACAGAAAATCGGAGTAGGTTTTGATGACTCAAACTGAAGATCCTCCAAGATTTTCTTTATCCACATAGTTTCACAACCTGCACTGACCACAGCTTTATACTTTGCTTCTGTTGAAGATAATGCCACTGCAGTTTGTAGTTTGTTTTGCCATAACAAAACCCCTAAACCACAAGAGTGAATATATACCCTGTTGTAGATTTTTTTAATCTACTGATCCTGCCCAATCAGAGTCAAAATACCCTAAAAGCTCAAAATCTACAAACTTCTTATACAGTATGCCAAAGTCAAGAGTACCTTTGACATACCTTAATACTCGTTTTGCAGCTAACCAATGTACTGCCTGTGGCTTATGTGAACATAGGATTGCAATAAGAGGAGATTAGTATTGTGTTAGTGAATAAAACAAATTCAAACGAAACACACTAATGCTAACACCTTAAGCCAATCACAAAGGGGGGGCTTAATAACAAACATACATATGAAAACAACTGGAATGCAAAAAAAACCTTTCTTCACCTTCCTTGGATGCTCCAAATAGCTTGTTGAAGTGGCTTGCTCAGTTTATGCTCATAAAGTTTGCATCAATGAAATGTGGCTACCTTCATCTCTCATTGGCACCATGTTTGGCTTTGGCTTGGCTTGACTCAATATTTGGACATTATAACACTAAAAAGTAATGATTTTGAATGCATTTGGGCATTATAAGTTTGGCATAAAAGAGCTTAAAATTCATGTTCATGGCTCTCCTATTTATAAATTTTCAAAAATGGTTAGAATCAACATGCACCATCCATCTCAAGATGAAGATATGTGCTTAAAAATTAATTCAATTATGTAATTTAAAATTCACAAATAGGCTCATCAATATTTGGGATAGAGGGGCAATGAATAGACATGGAGGGTCTTAATGAGACATGGAAAGCATAAATCCTGATATTTTATGTATTTATAGCTTATGGATGCCACCCCATAGGATGATATCATTTAATGATGCAATTAATGACAATCAATTTCTAATAAAGATTTATTCAACAAGTTCCATGGAATTCTTAATTAAACTCATGATTTGAATTAATTAGCTTTAAGCATGATTTGAATTAATTAGCTTGAAGCATGATTAGTCATTTTGATGCAAACCTTGGCTCTTTGGTGCACAAATTAAATTGGTCAAAATGTCATGTTATTGGCTCGAAATTTGACTGAATTGGAATTGGAAATTGATGTTAGATGTATTGGATCCGTTATTTCATTTAGGATGTTGTCAACACCAAATAACAAAGGCACATGTCTCATGCAAAAGATTTGATAGAAAAGAGCAATCCAGGGCACCCAAGTGCAAAATTGGTATTTTGACTCGAAATGATCTGATCAAAGTTAGCTAGCCCATAAAATGCATTGCCCCGTTTAGGGACACTTTGGCCAAAATCGGCACTTGAATATATCAATTTCAAATTTTTAATGTGTTTTAGTGTTTTTAGGCCAAATTGTACATTTTGGTAGAAATTGGTCAAAACCCTGGTTGGAGATTATCGATGGCCAGTTTTAGGTGTCTACAGTTTGCTCCTGTTTGGGAAGGCATTGCAAGCTATAGGCATAATAACATTTTTTCAAAGAATGAGAATGACCTATATGCTTACAATTTCAACGGCAATTGATGAACTATATGATGCCCCCTTGAGGGAATAGTTGGCACAAGTAAGTCGGTAAACGGTCCCTCGAAAAGAAGGAAAAAAAACGAGAGGACCAAAGAAAGGAAGATGATGGAGTGAAAACACAATGAGTTTAAAAAAGTAGTCAAAAGCATTGAGAATGCAAGTGCGACGATGTACAATGGTTTGCATTGTACCCCAAATGTAGCATTGTACCCCGATAGTGGCAACGTGGTATGATAACACAATGATTTATCCAAAAGTGGTTATAATCATTGAGAAAATGGAGCTACCCCAAATAGGACGAACAAACAAGATAACATGCCCCTGTTTGGGCAAAAGAACGTAAATTTGGTGAGAGCACAATGATTTGTCCAAAGGCGGTTATAATCATTGAGAAATGCAGGTGGGACAGTGTACAATGATTTTCCCATAGAGGGTTATAATTATTGGACCCCGATTATGGCAAACATGATTGATTGGCTAATACAGAGGATAAATATGAATTGAAACAACTTGCTAGTAGGGAGATGCTTGTCCAAACTAAACAAAGGTTGAAATTCTTTTGTTGTTTAATTACGCTATGTAAAATTTGATTGGGATTGAATCGGGATGTCGGTGCTGAAGAGATATCGATGTCGTCATTGCTGAATAGACTTCTTGAAGCTGAGGTTTGTTGTAGCACGTGTCGGTAGGCATCATGGTATAACATCATGAAGACTTGGTCGAAATATGCATAAGGACTGATTCCCGTAATCCAATACTCAATAGAAAACAATGCACCAATGATAGAAACCATGATGCCAATGTAGACGTATGAATATAAATGGATTCAAGTGTAAGTGCGGACAAGGAATCATCCAATGAATGCACATAGACTGAATCAAGACAACAGTACTGAAAGCAAACAAACAGGTACACAAACAAAACAACAAAAAAACAAACAATTTAAATTTAAGCCACACGAACAATGCCCCTAGAAAATAGGCGACAACTTAACAAACTAACAGAATGGAGGAATAGAAGAAAAGGAAGGGAGTCCCTGAGCTATCTCAATATGCACCAGGCAAGTGGACGCTACCTAAATAGTTCCATGGACATAATATCTATCAAAAACTTTAGGTCAAATATAGTTCTCACAAGAAATGGAAAAAAAATGACAATTGATGAAAACAACATAATGGATGTAATAGAAGAATAAGAATGGTCTTGCAAAACGACAAGTGCGTGGGATAAAAGGCCAAAAAAGATGGAAAAACTAAAGAACAAGTGATTTCCCTGTGACTTAAAAAGGGTTCCAAGAATCTTTAAGGCAAAGAAGTGGTCAATGTTTTTGGTCTTTTCTAAACAGTTTTACAAATGTTTTTGGAATTTTGGAGTATCTCAACTCAATCGAGAATGACAAGATACTAAAACGGCTCAAGCTCGCAAAACGACAAGAGCGTGACTTAAATTGCTCGCAAAATAGCGAGAGCGTGACCAGAAAGGGTGACTAAACTGACCTCAACAAGTATCGAGCACTGCCTGCATAGTCCCAACTCAAGTCACTATAGTTCCATCTTACAATGAAGGAATCTGACTAGTATAGCAGCAAATTCAAACAAAACAGGGACAATTGGTATAAAGGCATAGTACGGCAAAAGAAATGGCAAGTTGGTATGTCAAGGCTCAATAAACAAATGTTGCCCCTAGTTTGCCCATAGGCGGTTATAACTAGGACATAATGGCATAGATCAATTGTACTAATTTGCCCATAGGCAGTTATTATTAGTAGCAAGACCAGTGATAAGAAAAGAACAACAAACAAAGAATGCAACTATTGAAACTTTTGTCATACTGCTCCAAAATACTATCTTTGTTTGAAATGCTCGAAACAATTGCTAAAACTGATCGAATTCATTGGTGCTGAAAATGTGCAACTAATGGCAAAACCAAGGTCAAATGGGCTAGGTAGATAAGATTCAAAACATGCTTGGTCGATAGAACCAAATGGTAAAACGGATAAGTAATAGGCTACGAAGAATGATAAGAATGATATTCGTACAAAAAAGAATAGTGATAAAGTGGCACAATTGAAACGGTCCTTATAGACAATACACCGTAGTGCTCAAGCATAGTAAAGTTTGAGGTGAATAATATTCATCGGCTCAGGAAGTTCATCTTTGTCTGGTGTGGCAAGCCTCTACGCTGTTGATCCATAATCTACAGTAATGATGAAAGGCCCTAACAAAAATGGCTTTTCTGACATAGGAGGCAACAAAACAGGTGGATTCACTAGATAGTCCTTTAGTTGTTGAAAAGTTATTTAATAGTGATTATCCCAATGGAATGCAACTCCCTTCTAATTAATTCAAATCATGCGCCTAACTAAGAATTCCATGGAACTTGTCGAATAAACCTTTATTGAAAATTGTGTGATTAACTGCATCATCAAATGACATCATCTTATGGGATGGCATTCATAAGCCATAAATGCATAAAATATCAAGATTTATTTTGATCATGCTTAAAACTAATTAATTCAAATCATGCGCCTAATTAAGAATTCCATGGAACATGTTGAATAAATCTTTATTGAAAATTGATTGTCATTAACTGCATCATCAAATGACATCATCTTATGGGGTGGCATCCATAAGCCATAAATGCATAAAATATCAAGATTTATGCCTCCCATGCCTCATTAAGACCCTCCATGCCTATTCATTGCCCCTCTATCCCAAATATTGATGAGCCTATTTATGAATTTTAAATTACATAATTGAATTAATCCTTAGCCACACATTTTCATCTTGAGATGGCATAAAAGAGCTTAAAATTCATGTTCATGGCTCTCCTATTTATAAATTTTCAAAAATGGTTAGAATCAACCTGAACCGTCCATCTCAAGATGAAGATGCGTGGCTAAGGATTAATTCAATTATGTAATTTAAAATTTATAAATAGGCTCATCAATATTTGGGATAAAGAGGCAATGAATAGGCATGGAGGGTCTTAATGAGGCATGGAAAGCATAAATCTTAATATTTTATGCATTTATGGCTTATGGATGCCACCCCATAGGATGATGTCATTTGATAATACAGTTAATGACAATCAATTTTCAATAAAAATTTAATCAACAAGTTCCATGGAATTCTTAATTAGGCTCATGATTTCAATTAATTAACTTTAAGCAGATTAATCATTTTGATGCAAACCTTGGCTCTTTGGTGCACACATTAATCAAATTGGTCAAAATGACCTATTATTGGCTTGAAATTTGACTGGATTGGAATTGGAAGTCGATGTTAAATGTATTGGATCCATTATCCCATTTAGGATGTTGTCAACACCAAATAACAAAGACACATGTCTCGTGCAAGAGATTTGACAAAAAATAGCAATTCAGAGCACCTAGGTGCAAAATTGGCAATTTAACTTGAAATGATCTGATCAAAGTTAATTGGCCCATAAAATGCATTGCCCCATTTAGGGATACTTTAGCCAAAATCGATACTTGAATACATCAATTTCAAACATCTTAATGTGTTTTAGTGGTTTTAAGCCAAATTGTGCATTTTGGTAGAAATTGGTCAAAAGCTTGGTTGGAGGTTATCGGTGGTCATTTTTAGGTATCTACAGTTTAGACATGAAGCAAGATAGAAAACTCACTGCAAAACAAATATCCAATCTAGTGGTAGTGAGGTAAATGAGACTACCCACTAGCTACCGATACATTGTTTCATTGATCGGAGGTGAAGCAGTGTCAATTGAAATTTTAGCTCCAACTTCCATAGATGTGTGAGTTGGATTACAATCCATCATTCTAAACCTTTCCAGCAATGATGTGGCATACTTATTCTATGACATGAATACAACACAATCACCCTACCAAAACTCAACACCTAAACAATATTTCAATAGTCCTAAATCTGTCATGTCAAAAGTACAACAAATATTAGCCTTCATTTATTGAATGAGACTAGCACTACTCCCGGTGATGGCTATATCATCAACATATACAATGAGAATCCAGATATCATCACCAGACACCTTTATATAGAGAGTTGGTTTAGAATTACACCTTTTGAAACCAGACTCCCTAAGATATGAATCTATTTTCATATACCAGGCTCGAGAAGCCTGCTTAAGCCCATACAAGGACTTGATCAACTTGCAAACAAAATGTTCCTTACCAGGACCTTGAAAACCCTGTGGCTAAACCATGTAGACTTCTTCCTCCAAATCTCCATTCAAGAAAGCACTCTTGACATCCATATGGTGCACCTGCCATCCAAACTGAGCAGCAATAGCAACAATCAAATGAAAAGTTACCATCTTTGTAGTAGGATGAAAAGTATCTTCATAATCAACCTCTTCCTCTTGTGCATAATCTTTTGCAACAAGTTTGGCTTTGTGTTTGTCCAAGGAACCATCTACTTTGCATTTTACCTTGTAAATCCATTTACAACCAGTGGATTTCTTTCTTGGTGGTAGCTCTATGAGCTCCCAAGTCTTGTTTTTCATCAAGGAATCATATTCCAATTGCATGATAAATTCCCACTCATGCTTTCCTTTGGCCTCCGAAAAATAATTAGGCTCAAATACAAGTGAAACAACAGTTGTTAGAGCAAACATGTCATGCTCACCTCTATTACCAAACTGCTTCCCTGATCTCAATCTTCTTCCTTCCACACTTTGTGTCAAGTCTACCTCTGTTAGTGCTTCTATTGTGTCAGAATAACACTTTGGCTTCTTTGGTTGTTCTGTTGGAACCTCACAATGACCTGCAACAATTCCCTCCTTGGAATGTGATTCCACTAACGAACTAGAATCCTGCTCAATTTTCACATCACAACTTTTAATAGATTCATTAGAAGAAAATAATGACCCAATATCTGAAACTGTACCAGTTGCTGTGAAATATGGCATTTGTTCATTTACTATGACATCTCTATTTACCACAACTTTGTTAGTAGACACATCAAGTAATTTGTAGGCCTTTCACTGCTCACTGTACCCAACAAACATGTATGCTTTGTTTTTCGCATCCAAGTTACTTTTTTTTTGACTAGGAATAACTGCAAAAGTTACACAACCAAAAATTCTAAAAGCCCTTACATCTGGAGTTCGCCCTGGCCAGGCCTCCTCTGGAGTCATATTCTCGTATGCTTTTGTAGGACTTTTGTTGAGGATGTACACCACCTTATTCACTACTTCTGTCCAATATCTATATGGGATATTTTTGCTTTGGACAATACAGCGAGCCATGTCCATCATCGTCTTATTTCGCCTTTCCACAACTCCATTTTGCTACAGAGTGTAAGGGGTAGTGTACTATCTGTGTATGCCTTCAATGGCACAAAACTCCTTGAACTGTTTTGAGATGAACTTACCTCCATTATCCATTCTAAAAGATTTCACTAACTGTCCCACTTGTTTTTCAACCATAGCTTTCCAAGTAAGGAAGTTAGAAAAACAATCAGATTTCTTCACTAGAAAGTATACCCACTTTTTTTAGAGAAATCATCAACCAACAACAAAAAATAATGGGCTCCAAAAGGGGTAGGTGTTTGCATTAGACCATGCAAATCCACATGTACCAGATCTAATACTCCCTTAGCTCTCGAAGCTTTACCAACGTCAAATGAATGTCTAACGTATTTCCCCAACTGATATCCAATACATACATGATGACTATCCTGAATAAAAAGAATTCCCTTAACCATCTTAGTCTTGCTCAATGTATTCAAATACTGGAAATTCAAATGCCCATACCTTTCATGCCATAGTGTACTTGTGCTATCAACCGCTGCAAGTGCACTTTCCTTTGCCCTCTGTGGATCCACAAGCTTATACAAGCCTTTCTCACCAATCCCAACAGCAATAATCTTGTTATCTCTGGTAGTGACTAAACATTGTTGTTTTTGAAATTTTACAACAAAATCAGATTCTGAAGTGATCTCACTAATCGAAAGCAGAGTTTTGTTCATATCAGGGACATACCTAACATTTTTAAATGTATACCGAACTACACCATTAAAACTGATCTGAACATTAACATATCCCTTCACAAAACGAGTTCTATCATCTCCCAAAGATACAGATTCATTACTACTATCTTTTTCAACAAAATCCACATACTAGTCCTTATGACATGTATAATGGCGAGATGCCCCTGAATGAAAGTACCAAGCTCAATCCACGGCAGAATTACCACTGGAAGCCATGAAAGCAAAATTAAAAGATGTTTTCTCACCTTCACTTTCAATTATATTTGCATGATGAGCTTTCTTTCTAGGATTAGCCATATCTTGTTGTCTTTCCCTGCAATCTTTCTTAAGATGACCAGATTGCTTATAGTAAAAACATTTCCACTTAGATATCTTATTAGAACCACTTGTGAAGTTTCTGTCAGAGAACTAGTAGTTTTACTAAACTGCTTACTCTTTCCCTTGATGAAGAATGCACTCTTTGTAAAAGTAGATGTAGACAACACTGTCTGCCCCTGCCATCTCTCCTGCAATAGCAATGTGGACAACTTTTCAAAGTCCAAAGTCTGCGTCTCAGCAATCATGTGCAAAGACTCCACAAATAACTCAAATGAAGGTGGAAGACTCTGCATAACCAGAGCAATCAAATCTTGCTCATCAACAAGCTATTGCACAACCTTCAACTGATCACTGATGTCCTTGATCTGCAAAAAAAACTTAGAAACAAAGCCACCTTCCTGCATCTTAGTGGAAAACAACAAATTCTTCAAATACAATACCCTATCGATTTCAAAAACCTGATATTTATAAGTAAGATTAGTCCACAAAGCTGATGCATTATTCGCATTTCTGACCTCTGAGATTAAATTGTTTTTTTCTGACAGTTTTAACATAAGAGCCTCACGATGACGTTTGTCATAGTCATTGGTACCTGTGACAGGCCTTTGCTCTTTACCGAGCACTATTTAATCAAGATTTCGACATTCACATATCATCAAAACCTTGTGACTCCACAAACTAAAATTTTTACCTATCAATTTTTGTGAGTCTGACAACAAAAGGTGTTGTAAACTAGCCATTTTAACCTAATTTTCTCAAAAAATCAAATACCGAAAAAAACTATGACTTTACACAAAATTTCTCCTATCCACTGAGTCAAATCACAAACTGATCAATACCTCCAGTTTTCAACAAAAAACTCAACATTGTTTGGAAAATTTTAAACTTTTCATTTTTAAAAACACCAAAAAACAGACAAAAACAATTAAATCGGGAGATCTACAATTCTAATTTCAAAAATTTCTTCTTCGTCAACATCTAGATACAAAACCCATAAAATGGATAAATTTTCAACAAATTTGGCTTTATGGTTATCTTCCAACACAATTAAATGTGTTCCTCCAGGCAAAACTTTTGGTAAAAATCAATTTTTAAAGTTTGAACAAATAAATTGATTTTTCCAATTTAACTTAAAAAAACAAATTCAACTAATTTGTGATTGGTGAATTAAAACTTTAGTATAAAAAATTCATAAGAATTTTAACCAATCAAAAATGCCCTGTGTAAATGGCCAACCTGTAAATCTTCAAGGATTGATTCCAGAGCCAATTCTCATCAGAATTCAATTCCATCAGATCCTACTAGCTTCTCCCGGCCAAGAGAAATTTTTAGAGCCGTTAAACAACAAAAACAGACCCCAAATGAATTTATGGCTTCCCTCCAAGCGTCGTACGACATCAGTACAGGCGGCATGGGAGAGCAAACAAAAAAGAATTTGGGTCTGTTCGCCTCTCCTATGTCCTCCTTTCTCTCTATCACAGAGTTTACGGACTTTCTCCACCTTTTCTCTGCTAGTCTGGCTTTCCCACTGATCACAGGGAAAAAAATGATTTGTCTCCCTCTCACGACATTCCACCGGACGCTTCATGCTCCTCCCTAAGAAGTCCGTCCTCTCTTGCTTCACAAGGTTCCTCCCAAGCTTCCTGAACCGCAAGGTCTGATTACTATATTAAAACCAGTAAAAAGAATGAAATGATATTGATCAGCTTACAAGCATACCAAACAATACAATGAAAAGCTTATTATATAGGCACAAAAAAGACACCCAAAAACATGGAGGTGGGTGGAACCAAAAGCAATGGGTAGTGTAAAATAGCTATGCCCGTGGAACTTACTTACCTAAGTGGTTAAAACCACAATAACAACAATATAACTTAGCAAATAGCCTAAGGTAATACTAATATGCTAATATGAATGAAATTGAAGTGCAAATGCAATCATCTAGTGCATGTTGTGAATCAAATAAGCTCACAAATGGCTGAAATTTTGGCATATATTAACTCAAATCTTTGCCTTCTAATTAAATGGCAACAATAAAACCTAGTTGGACCAATTTGGATGCGGGGGCAATTCACAATATGATGACGATTATGAGAATCCTTGGGAGGTTTGTAGGAGAATGCATAGGGCATGCTAGAAGGCCTTGCCAGCAAGCTTGTTGGTCATGGTTTGACTAGTGTCTCTCAATTCACCCCATTAGCATTAGATGATCAAAAGAGGACAAGATTCAAAACCTTATTTATATTACAAGTATTCTAGTCTACTTGTTTTAAGCTCTGATATCATATTAAATTGCTAGATAAGGTCCCTGACCTTTAGTATTGATCAAAAAATGATCCGGCTGCAGACATCTTCACAAAACCCTTGCTTGAGGCCAGATTTGTTCAGCTCATGCAACTTTTAGGAGTGAAGGAAAGTGTCATCAAGAGGGAATAGTTCAATGTTAGGAACCCGATGTCCTAACCATCTATTATTCTTTTTGCATTGTAATAAACTTAGTTAGTTAATTAGCTAGGGCACCCCTTTCTATGTTAGGCCGACCCTTGAATAATAAGAATAGTTAGTAATTAACTCAAATGCCTATGTAAGAACAACCCTTGAGTATTAGGATTAGTGCTCTAAATAGCTAGGGCACCCCTTTCTATGTTAGGCCGACCCTTGAATAATAAGAATAGTTAGTAATTAACTCAAATGCCTATGTAAGAACAACCCTTGAGTATTAGGAATAGTGCTCTGGGGCCTAGGAGGAGCCCTGATAGACAACCTACTTAAACAAATTTAAGGGGGTTATGTGCAGAAGCGATTTTTGAACGATAAAGGTCTAAGCCATGCATAGCATAAAAGAACAAGAAAAGCGAAAAAGACAATTAACAACCGATGTAGGACTGTAATGGAAAAGTTGTATTATGCTAAGTTCTGTACAATATCTAAGAGATATGATATATGGTGTCTATGTACTCCCTAACTTCATTCTTGTCTTTTTTTTGTATATACAAAGAATAGAAGTGTACATTCATATACAGAGGAGGGAGATGAAGCGTCGGTTGAACCGTTACAAGGTTGCTAGAAGCCGCGTCATAACCAATGAGTGTTGTGACATCATCAACCATCGTTACTGACAAACTATGTGTTGTTGACATTGCAAGGGTTATATGGTAAAGTTAAAGATGAGTCCAATCTTGCGGTTTGGCACGTGGGTGTTAAACTTGATGTAGAAGTTGCTAACATTAGTGCAAGGCTAGATGAGCAATAACCAAGAACTGCAGTATGATCTACTGGAAGAACTGAATGGAACTGTTTTGAATTTAATGATACCCAGGATATGAAGCTGAATGCAAAACTTAGAGAGGGTTAGATATATGCAATAAGCATTGCAATCTGTAGTCATGGAAGACCAATTATATCATCAGGCTTAAAAACTAATGATAAGTTTTACTTTAAATGATCGAGGCTTCAGCGGTGGTTAAATATTTTCACACAGTGACCACAGAAGGACACAATCAGAAGTTCTACCTTGCTCTGCTTTCCTAATTTACAAGTTTTCTATCAGAATGGCAGTCTCAATGTGTATGCACACTAATTCGTTTTATTTCCATTCTGTTTATGTTTACCACTCAGCAATCGTTTAGGCAGTTTTGGATTAGACTACAACTTCTTAATGCTTTCTAGTGAAGATGTAGTGTGCAGAACAAAGTGTGACAGTGTTACTAATATCTATGATAACAGCATTAAAATATACACGTGGTTATGATCACATTTCCTTATAGCTTTTGTGTTGGGCACACACGCATGTTATCAGTACCAAGGGTTACAGGTCTATTGTCAGATGCCAACTGTTTTGGGTATACTTCCAGTATTAAAATTTGAGATTTTCTTTTCAATTTTGAGTTGGTGAGGGTTAGGGCTCAAACACTAACTACCACTTATTAGGATGCTGGGTGCAGACAAATTCTCCACACACCAGTCGCTGGATATTCAGGGTTACCAAACCTTATAGTGATGGATGCACGTATATACTATATTATGACTTCTATTGAGGTATTCGTAGTTATGGGTATAGGAACAGATATTAGCTGTCCTATCCCCTGATCTTGCATGCATATTATTAGTATCAGTAAGGTATCCATTATGCATATTATTACTTCTATTGAGGTAATCACAGTTATGGGTAAACGAACAGATACCGACTGTCTTAGCCCCTGAACTTGTATGCATATTATTAGTACCACTCATTTTATTCCCGTTCTGTTTATGTCAACCACTCAGCAATTGTTTAGGTGGTTTTGGATTAGACTACAACTTCTTAATGCTTTCTAGTGAAGATGTATTGTGCAGAACAAAGTGTAACACTGTTACTAATATCTATGGATAAAAGTATTAAAATGTACTCATAGTTATGATCGCATTTCCTTATAGCTTTTATGTTGGGCACGCATGTATGTTATCAGTACCAAGGGTTACAGGTATATTGTCAGATGCCAACTGTTTTGGGTATATTTCCGGTATTGAAATTTGAGATTTTATTTTCGATTTTGAGTTGGTGAGGCCTAGGGCTCAAACACTAACTACCACTTATTAGGATGGTGGGTGCAGAGAAATTCTCCACATGCCGGTCGCTGGATATTTAGTGTTACCCAACCTTATTGTGATGGATGCACGCATATTATGACTTCTATTGAAGTATTCATAGTTATGGGCATAGGAACAGATAACAGCTGTCCCAGCCCCTGATCTTGCATGCATATTAATAGTATTCGTAAGGTATCCATTATGCATATTATTTCTTCTATTGACGTATTCAAAGTTATGGGCATACGAACAGATACAGACCGTCTTAGCCCCTGAACTTGTATGCATATTATTAGTACCAGTGAGGTATCCATTATTATGGGCATGTTGCTGAATGCCTACTATGTCCAGTTACTTCTGACCCAAAAAGTAAAATGGGTGTTGCATTTTTGTTTCACTGAATGAAAATGTTCCTGTAAAGATGTGATCATTGCACCCTTGCCCATGTACTTCTCTAATAATGGATTTTAATATGTTGTCTTTTCAATGATGCTAAAATTGGATCTACTTCATCTTTATCTTTTGAGTATCCTCAAGCGGTAATCTACCATATTTGTTGGATCCAGATCAGAATCTAAGACAAAATAAATACAGCCAAAAGGGGTAAAACTAAAATAAAAGGGCACCCACCTGGTTGCTCTTTTTCATAGCCTCTGCTTCGGATCTCTTTGACAAATTTGCGGTGAAGCGAAATCTTCTCTTCGGGTTTTTCACTACCGAACATAACTTCCTCCATCTTCTCAGAGCCTCTTCGGAGGAGTTCTTGGGCTTCACCCCACCAAAATTTTCATTCAGATAGTTCTCCATGTTTGTGAACAAGTCAGTCTGTTTGTTTTGTTTATTCAGTAGAGATCTGTAAAAACAGTGGTAAGCAATCCAAGCAGTGTCTTTGTGTTGTGATGATCGTGTTTGTAGAGACCATGAAATTCCTATCCGAGAAAAAAGGATATCTGAATTTTTTAATATTCACGCTATCCGAGGGTCGTTGTTGGAGCCTCTCGTTGCCGAATTCTTCTTGTTTCCATGTTTTGTTTCCATGTTTTTCTCCATTTGGACGTTTTTGCAGCATCAAGGCATCCTCCTTTAGCGGTTGTAAATGGCCCCTCAGAACTTTCGTATTTTCCACCATTTTTTCCGGCCAGTGGGAAAAAGGCACTTTAATGGGTGACTTAAAAATTTTATTATTGTTGTTATTTTATTTGTTACAGGAGTGTTTGGTTAGTCTAATAGCTCACATCATCGGGGGAAATTTAATAATAACGGTTTGTGGTGACTCAAAATTTCATTCAAATCATGGCACTACAATACGGAGTGCTTTTATATTAAATTTTAATTAAGGGAATTTTAATTTTAATTAATGTAATAAAATTGAATAAAATAGATGAGGGATTAGATTCACATTCATATATGCATTTATTTGTAAATGTGGAAGTAATTAGGGTTTTGATCTAAAAGATATAAGAGAATCGAGTATTTATTTATTATTTGGAAATGTAGGACTATAGGTCACTGTGATTGAGTATTAGGTTGATTGAGACAATTTTAAATTTATTGATGTGAGTGTTTGATTGATTTAGAAGCGATCAGTAGATTTGGATTATAGCGGTTCGTGCTTTTGTCTAGATGGAGCGATCTTATCTATATTGACTGGAGAATAAACCTATAAATTATAAAATTTTGCGAAATAACCTATAAATGTATTTTTCCCTACTGGGATCATATGATCATGCACTACATCCTTGTTTTGTCTTACTTTTCTTGTAAAAACCATAACAATGGCCTGCACAAGAAATCAAATAGCAATCAAATAGAAAATGGGGGTCGACAAATAAGGGAAATAGCCAAGCTGGCCTCATAAACACTTATGTAAGTGAGCGCTACCTACATAGTACAAAAAAGGGACCTCATGACGATGTAGTTCTCCCTCTATTGTGTGTGTGATTGGATCATATGCAAATGTGAATCTGTATGCTCTTCGCCTAGGCCTTCCTCTTGGTCCAAGCAGGCAATCTAGATGTACAATGTCATGTCAGATAAAAATGCAGATCTGAGCTTGTTGTAGTTAGTTTTTTCCTATGTTGTTAGATAGACTAGTGCAAGATGTAAAATGCCTCTAGAGACCCTTAAAATAGAAGATTCACAAATTTGAATTTCAAAAGTTAGTGCACCAAAGCTGACTCAAAAGGAATACAATGGTCATAAAAAGAGATCAAGATGAAATAGGGTTCGGAAAAGGTACTGAAATATATGTTGGGACAATACTACTTTCAAACAACCACGTAGAGCGTGATAGTCCAAATAGAGCAGTTTTGTCTAAAACTAGGAAGAAATAAAAGAGAAAGAAGGACCAGGGATCCATGTAACCAAGATAAGAATTGAAATGGAAGAATAATACAGTGAGAATATTAGTGTGAAAGATCAAAAGGAAAGGCATAGGACTAAAAATAAGACACACAAATAGAGTCTTAATTCAGCATTATGAGCCTCTAGATACAAAAGTCATAAAAAAACATAATACTTATGTTTGCTTGACCGAATTTGGGGGTCTACATTTGCCCCCCTTTTATCCTAGTAGTGCAATGAAATGAAAGTACTAGAGTAAAAGGAACAAAGTGATACTTGAGCTTACATGTGTCACATATGTTTGCTTGTAAGTGGAGATGTCATGGGTCCAATGTTGATCAACCCATGTGAAAATAAGAAATAGTCTCTAATATTGTTCTCTTCTTGGCTAGAGAATTGAACAAGACTTCAAGTGATGCCTGTAAAGATGCACTCTTGATGTGGAGTTTATGTGTTATATCTAAGTAAATCATTATAGCATGCAGAGCAAAGATATGTTTGCCCCCGAAATATCCATTGGTTAGAGATGTACTTAGAAGTCAAAACACCATTTAAATTCAACCCCACACAACTAATATACTGGGTATCGATGTAAATGTTGGTGCAAAAAATGATTCAACCATTGCAGATGTCTATATGATTCATTCTAATGCAAAATTTATGAGTTATCTAGTGCAAAATTGGTGTGTATATAACTTCAAATTGAATCCAGTGTATATAATGTAGAGAATGACATAAATTTTCATTACTTTTATGTAATCTAGTGTAAAATTTGAGAGATGAGAACATGTGTCACACACATGCCTCCAATTTGATATCTGAGCATACTAAGTCATACAAACAATGTTTTTTTAGTTATGTAGATGTGTGTTATGCACATGCTTCCATTTTATAATGTGCATAAAAACTTAGCCAAATGTGCCAAATATGAACATATGCCATGCACATGCCTCATTCATAATGATATCTGTCAAATCTATGTGAATTATTTGATTTTACTTGAGAAAATATTATAGTATATTGTGATATTATGTAACAATCTAAAATAATTATTTCTAAACAAATATGGACAACATCGCTCTATTTGGATAACAATGTACTTGCACTATTGCCTTTAGGGTGCCGGCATGCATGAGTATAACAAACCTTTGTAAAATCTAGATTCAACTAAGCATTTCATGAGTCATTGTGTCAATTTGTCAAAACCATGTGTCATACTATGCAAATTTGTGTATAAACTGAGTATAAATCCAAAATGTACCATGTATAGTTTAAGTAAGGCTGCAATGTATTAAACCAAATATGTATAAACTGAAGCATTATGAGCCACAAACTGAAAATGTATTGAGTAGTGTGAAGTATAATCTAAGTAAAAACATGACATGTAGTGAGTATATGTTGTGTCAATTACCTCCTGTGTAATATTTTTTTGTATAAATAGTGCCTATGTGTGCCCCCCTTTTGGTGAGAGGGATGAAATTAGAGTAAGTAGGTCGAACCAAAACTAATAATTGATGTAGCATTGATCATTAATTTATTTTATGGGTTGATAACATTTAATATCAAATTTCTAGTATTATTAATAGATTAAATTTTGATTAGAATTTATAGGGGTTCCCATAAAAATGAAGGAATTGATATGGAAAAGCATAGTATGAGATAGCAAGATAACGAGATAGTCCAAGCAAGATCAAAACATAAGCAATACAAAAAAAATCATGAACATCTTTTGCATGAAAGAAATGGTGTTTGGAAGGGAGTTATGGTTGGCAAGATATCAACCATTCAGTGTGGAAGGCTATGGGTTTTGATAATGATAACCCTGCATTATAGTATTGTGGCATATTGTCAAGTATATACAGAGTTTTGGAGAATTCAATCTTACTATTCATTTGAAAATTGAAAAAATAGAATTTATTAGCTCTCGGTTCTGAAAATGCCTCAAAAGAGAGCTATTTATTGCAATTGTTTCAAGGAGGTAGAGGTACTCGTTCAGGTCAAGGATAATGTGGGACTAGTGAGTATAAAATTTGATTATTCAAAATTTCAAAAAAAGTGTGTAGGTTAAATGTATTTGATTTTATTTTCCTTTTATTTCTAAAATTTTTAGGCGTGACGTCATCCTCAACAGGTCAGTAGTGCCCTGACCTTCCACGTGTTTGTCTAAAATTCCATGATATCCTCCAGCATTATTGTCCCTTAGGTGATGGTTGCATCCAAATTATTTCTATTTTGTAAATAAAGTATTGTATATTGAATGTTATTACTTTTAAACTTATATTCGATAGTTTTTAATGTATAATTTGGTGTTTTTTGTGTTGGTGAAGGAGGACATCCATTGTAGAGAGTTATAACGAGGTTACATGATGGAGATGGTTTGTGCCCTGCCCCTATCTGATGATGAGAGGTCTATTATTGAGAGGTCAGGCTTTAGCTATGTGGAATGGTTAGAATTGATGTCTTATATGATGCTCACATGATGACTGCATTAGCTTAGTGGTGGGATGTTAACATATGCACTTTTTGGTTACCTACCAAAGAGATGATAATGACTTTGGAGGATGCATGAAGGATGTTGATATTTTTGGTTACTAGTATTATAAACTATGTTGTAGGGTCATACAGGGCCAAGCCCCAAGGATTTAGCCCATAGATATTTGACTAGGAGACCCCATGGACTTAGATGTCACAATGGAGATTCATAAGTTGTATTGTTTGGGATTATTTTATCAGGGGCTCTGCATGTGTAGAAATTTATTATTGTTCTATCAGTATATTTTGTAGTTGTGGATGGTAGAGGTATCTCTATCTCTTATAAGATGCATGGCATCATTCCAGACATTGAAGAACATAGTACAATGTATTCCTAGGGTCGTACGATGTTGACACATTTGTATTAAGATCTTTATAGGTTTAGGCATGAGGAGTTCAATGGTAGTACTAGGTTGAACACACTTTTGCATTATTGGCCCTATGAGTATATTGCATTCACCCAACTGGTGGGAATGCCACATCCAAATTGGGCACACCTTCAGATTTTTGCATGAAGATGGGTTAGCAAATGGTAAGTGTGAGATCGAAGCACCATACATTATAGGAGATTCATTGATGAATTGACCTCGAATTTGATTATTTAGAGACTACAAAGAGGGTTTGTTGATTGCTAGAGGATGGCACACAGTTGTGTCAGATTCATATTAGTTGTTGGTATCATGATAGATGTTTAATTTTTTATTAGTATTTCCAATATGAGCTAGTTACTCAGTAGTTTGGTGTTCAATAGGATGTGCATGTTCGACAGGATGTACACTCCCCTCTAGATTCTTATATGTGGGCATGGAGTGTTAGAACTCTAGTGAGATAAATATATGGGGGGAGCCCATCTGATGCAAATCTTTCCCCCATTCATGTAGATGAGAAGACTCTTGTTATATGTATTTTGAGTTTATATGATTTTGGGTGCACAAATGCTTATACCACATGGTGGATAGAGCATAAGTGGGCTAGACTATTCCCAACTAGAGGAAGTGATGTTGTAGATGATGTGGTAGATACGTCGTTTGTGAGGGTCATTGGAGGTATGAGATGTTTGAGTTAGTTTGTTAGTGTACTTTGGTTTTTGGATTTTTTAATGACAACTAAATGTTTTACCTTCCTCCATCTATATAGGTGATGAGAATTATTATATTATGATGATTCAATATGTATTATGTGAGTTGACTTGACATGTTCCTAATGATGTGTTGGAGGGTGGTCTAATTGAGTGAGTTGTTAAGTTGTGGAGCTAAAAGCTTCACTGATATGCAAATGGTGGAGGTTGCTGGGTTACACAGTAACTGACGTCGGTCAGAACCTACCGACATCGGTTAGGCAGGAACCAAAATCTACCGACATCGGTTATGCATCGACTGACATCGGTCATCTCCAGACAAACAGTGACCAACATCGGTCATCTGTGCATTTCCAAAACTGTTCTAATTTTAGATGAATAGTTAGTTTACATGTAAATATTAATTTTAGTCTTGAATCTGCGTTTCTAATTATTGTTTGGTTTGGGATCTATTTAAGAGACCCATGGGGCTGTATTGTAATGTAAGCAAGATCAATTAGATCTGCAAGGTGCAAGATCAAGAAGATCTGCGGTCAAGGATTGGAGGCAACAACAATTGGGTTGATTGTCACAAGGACTTAGAAGGTAGGCATCAACAACCATTGTGTTGATTGTCACTGGAGGGACCAACTTGGTATTGAGTTGATTGTTGATTGTAATTGAGAGAGAGAGAACTCTTGAGAGAGAATTACTATACACCCAACAGTGTGGGAAGAGTGAGATTTTTTCATTGTATTTCCTTTTGGAAGAGTGTTAATACATATTATATTGTTTCTTGTATCTCCTATTCTTTGTTGTTTCTGATTTCTAGTTACTTATTACTTCTAGTTTAATTATGTGTTTAGTTGCTTATACAAAGGTAATCAATTGTACTCTTAGGGGAGGATCCTAACAGTTGGTATCAGAGCTTGGTTCACTAACAGGTGGTATTAGAGCGTGTTAGTGTTTTGTTGATTATAGGTTCACTCACAGGGGTTTCTGTTTGAGTGGGAGTAAAGCAATGGCAGAATAAAGTAAACTAAGAATGGAGAAATTCAATGGCAAGAATTATCAATTATGAAGGATGTAGATAGAAGATTAT
The DNA here is from genome assembly GCA_037957365.1 of Torreya grandis. NCBI lineage: Eukaryota > Viridiplantae > Streptophyta > Pinopsida > Cupressales > Taxaceae > Torreya > Torreya grandis. Next base: position 2,388,745 of record JARHVA010001805.1, on the reverse strand, counting down.
TTGTATCAGAAAGATCTATATTTACTGTTGGGTGGGGTTTCAAGTAAGCCCATAGATATGCAAGATGAAGAATGGAATGTTCTTGATAGAAAGGCTCTGGGATCTATAAGGTTGAGTCTGGCATCGTCTGTGATTTCCAACTTATCACAGGCAAAGACAATGGTAGAGTTAATGCAATCTTTAGCAAATTTATATGAAAAACCCTTAGCTTCGAATAAGGTATTTCTTATGAAGCAATTATTTAATTTGCAAATGCAGGAAGGTGGATCGGTATATAGTCATCTTAGTGATTTCCATGGTTTAGTAAATCAGTTAATTTCAGTCAAAATAGTTTTTGATGATAAAATTAAGGCTCTCTTAATCTTATGCTCTTTACCTGAAAGTTGGGATAGCTTGGTAATGGCAGTTAGTAATATTGTGTGTGCTTCAAATATCTTGAAAGTTGATGATGTTGTTAGTGTAATCTTGAATGAAGAAATTCACAAGAAAAGCACAGGAGAAACATCAGGTAATACTTTAAGTGTTGAAAGCAGGGGATGGCAAAGAGAGAAGGGCAAGCAAGGGAAATCAAGGTCAAAGATAGGCAGTAGATCCAAATCCAGAAATGGAAGTATCACCTGCTGGAATTGTGAAAAAAAAGGGCATGCAAAGAAAGATTATTGGTTGAAAGAAGATCAGCATGAAGGTAATAAAAAAATAGATGTTGCAGGTATTGTTGCACAGGATGCTCTTACATTTTTGGATAGTCAAGTAGAATCATGGGTTTTAGATTCTGGTGCTTCTTTCCATGCAACCCCAAATAGAGAATTTTTCCGTGATTATGTCCATGGAGACTTTGGAAAAGCTTATTTAGGGGATGGTGAGCCTTGTCAAATTGTTGGCAAAGGAAAAGTGCAGCTGAAATTGCAGACTAGCAACATATGGGTGTTGAAGGATGTCATGCATGTACCCGTCTTGAAACAGAATTTGATTTCTGTAGGAAAGTTGGGTGATGAGGGTTGCACAATAACTCTCACAACGAAATCTTGGAAAGTTTTCAAGGGTGCACTTGTATTAGCAAGAGGTAAGAAAGTATGTACACTTTATCTATCTACTTGTATTACTAATTCTCCTTCTGTTTTATCTACTTTAGCTGTAGATGCAAAGATGTGGCTCTGTAGGCTTGGTCACACGAGTGAGAAGGGAATGCATGTTCTTAAGTCAAAAGGTAAGCTTTTAGATTTGATAGACTGAGATTTCTGTGAGCATTGTATTTTTGGGAAACAAGAGAAAGTGAGGTTTCTCAAGACTGGGTCAACAAAGAAGAAGCACAGGTTAGAGCTTGTTCACGCAGACGTGTGGGGACCAGCTCAGGGAGCTTCTATTGGAGGATCACAGTGCTATGTTTCTTTCATTTATGATGCTACAAGAAAGGTATGGGTTTATTGCATAAAGTGGAAATCTGATATTTTTGACACATTTAAGAAATAGAAAGCCTTGGTTTTCAAAGAGAAGGTGATGGACAGTGATCAGCTCAAGAGGCTGAATAATTTTGAGCAGGGCAATGTTGATTTGGACAAGGTTATGATCCAAAATGAGTTCGTGGGTAAAAATCATCACTCACAAGAAAACAAAGATACCAACGTCAATCAGGTGAGAACCGACGTCGATCAGGCAGGAACCGACGTCGGTCCAGTGGAGACCAAAGTCAGTGATGTCAGGCAGGTGGAAACCGACATCGATCAGGTGAGAACCGATGTTGGTCAGGTCAGTCAGGAGGAACTGACATCGGTCGAGTGAAGATCGAGAGATGAACGGGATTGGTCACTGTTATAATGAAATTTCGGCGGACAACAAGCTGTCAATGAGTCTCAAACGCCCATGAGGAGGTCTAAAAGGGTAAGTAAGCCTCAAATTCATTATTCCCTTTCTTTATACTACTTGTTGCTCACTGATGGTGGAAAACTAGAAAGATTTGATGAGGCAATACAGGTAGAATCTAGGAAACAGTGGGAGCATGGCATGAATGAGGAAATTAGTTCATTGGAAAAGAACCAAACGTGGGATTTGGTTGAGTTGCCAGTTAGACAGAAAGCACTGAAATACGAATGGATTTACAGGTTAAAGAAAGGAGAGAATGGACAAGTAAGACAGAAGGCCAGGTTATATGGTCTTGAGCAAGCTCCAAGACAGTGGTATTTAAGGTTTGATAGGTTTATGATAGAGCATGGCTTTAGTCAATGTCAATGTGACCATTGTGTTTATTTTACCAAATTGGATAATATTAGCTACATTATCTTGAAACTGTATGTGGATGATATGCTTGTTGCAGGTTCATACATGCAGGTAATTATTGAGCTAAAGGTAAAAGTAGCTCAGACATTTGCCATGAAGGATTTAGGAGCAACAATCCTTGGCATGAGTATTTCTAGAGACGGAGAAAATCACAGGTTGATTTTGTCTCAAGAGGATTATGTGAATAAGGTAGTGGAGAGGTTCAATTTGCAGGATGCAAAACAGTGTCCTAAATCACATGATGAGGTTGAGTACATGGTATGTACTAGACCTGATATTGCCCAAGCAGTGAGAGTTGTCAGCAAGTTTATGGCCAATCCAAGAAAGAAGCACTGGAAAACAGTTTAGTGGATTCTCAAATATTTGAGAGAGACCAGCAACATGTATTTATGCTATGCAGGGTCAAACACTTCTCTACATGGGTATGTAGATTCAGATATGGCAGGTGACTTGGATGACAGGAGAAGCACCACAGGATATGTGTTCACTGTTGGTGGAATGGCAGTTAGTTGGATTTCAAAGTTACATAAGGTTGTTGCCCTGTCTACTACAGAGGCAGAATACATTGCAGTCACAGAGGCTAGCAAGGAAATGATATGGATGAATTGGTTCATGGAAGAGTTGGGAAAGGAGCAAGAGAGTTGCAGATTGTACAGTGATAGTCAAAGAGCAATTCATTTGGCAAAGGATTCAGCCTTTCATTCAAGAACCAAACATATACAGCTTAGGTACCACTTCAATCGACAGGTATTGGAGGATGGGCAGTTAAAGCTGGAAAAGATCCATACGGATAAGAACCCTGCAGATATGTTAACAAAGCCAAGAACAAAGGAGAAATTGAATCTTCATTCAACTTTTGTTGGTCTTCAAGATTGAACTTGAAGATGGGGATACAAGGCAGAAACAAATTAGAGGATGTTGTCGTACAGGTACAAGTACAGATGCAGTTGTTTATCTCTAAGTGGGAGATTGTTAAGTTGTGGAGCTAAAAGCTTCACTGATATGCAAATGGTGGAGGTTGCTGGGTTACACAGTAACCGACGTCGGTCAAAACCTATCGACATCGGTCAGGTAGGAACCGGAATCTGTCGACATCGGTTATGCATTGGCCGACATCAGTCATCTGTGCGTTTTCAAAATTGTTCTAATTTTAGACGAACAGTTAGTTTGCATGTAAAGACTAATTTTAGTCTCGAGTCTGCATTTCTAATTATTGTTTGGTTTGGGATCTATTTAAGAGACCTATGGGGCTGTATTGTAATGTAAGCAAGATCAATTAGATTTGCAGGGTGCAAGATCAGGAAGATCTGCAAGGTGCAAGATCAAGAAGATCTGCGATCAAGGATTGAAGCCAACAACAATTGGGTTGATTGTCACAAGGACTTGGAAGGTAGGCAACAACAACCATTGTGTTGATTGTCACTGGAGGGAACAACAACTCGGTATTGAGTTGATTGTTGATTGTAATTGAGAGAGACAGAACTCTTGAGGGAGAATTACTATACACCCAACGGTGTGGGAAGAGTGAGATTTCTTCATTGTATTTCCTTCTGGAAGAGTGTTAATACAGATTGTATTGTTTCTCGTATCTCCTATTATTTGTTGTTTCTGATTTCTAGTTACTTATTACTTCTGGTTTAATTATGTGTTTAGTTGCTTATACAAAGGTAATCAATTGTACTCTTAGGGGAGGATCATAACATGAGTGATGATGGTTTTTGGGGTGTACACCTCATTATTTAATCGAGTTGTGATCACTACTACCACTTACGTTCATGTTGTTACAGGGTGAGATGAGTTGAGAGTGTAGGTGGTGAGATTGTAGATGCCCCCATCGAACCTGACTACTACCTTAGGTTCATGATTATTGGATGAGTATGATTGCTTACAGAAAGAACATGTGGATTTAAAGTCTAGACTAACTATATAAAAGGATTGAGAGCAAAGGGAGAGGTTGAGATCCAAGATGCAAGGTGATATCGGGGCTTCTACTTTTAGGGCTCCATTGTTAGTAGAGATAGAGGATCTTGAGATGAATGTCGAGGGTTATGTGGATTGTTCTCCATTTATTGAGTAATCAATTGTATAAACATTTCTTGTATGTCATATATGTGTGTGTGTGTGTGTGTGTGTGTGTATTAGTTGATTTAATATTTTAATTTGTCATAATCTTATGGACTTTGCATATTATATTTTGAAATGTTTGATTTTATGTTATCATGTATATAGGGATTTTATTTTTCCCATGTTTATTTATTATGGGATTTTTCCCCTCATTTAAAGTTTTCCTACTTTCATGGATAAGCTTGCTTAAGTGTACTTGGAGTTACATTTTGACCGGATGTATAGGAAGTAACTCCCTTGACCGACTATTTCGGGTATGGGAGGTTACTCTTCTATTATTGTCTCTTTGATTGCCCTTCTTAGAATTATTTTTATATTCTTAACCCTATCCGCCACTTCTAAATTTGGAGTTAAAAATTATCCTTCCAAAGGTTTTTTAATACTTTATTTTTAATTATAATTAAAAATATATATCACACGAGAGGGTTTTGTGGATGCTCCAAATTTTTGACCATTTATCTAAATATTATTTTCAACCACTCATAGATAAAAATGCATTTGGTATGTTAGAAAATTGAAGGCTTACAAAAATTAGATTATTAATTTTTATGGGTAAAATAGTTTAAAAAAAAATCTAATTAACGAGTAGAATACGCTTGAACATTCTAGCTCAGTGGTATGCAACTAACTTACTATTAACTAGGTCACAAGTTTAAGTCATGTTATGGCTCACTATTAAATTTAGTATGTTATAATACACACAAAATGTAACAATATAATATAATTAACATGTTTTAAGCCCTCCCATTAATGGCATTCGAGTAAACAAGAAAACAAAACAAAACGTGATTTGGAGGTCCCTAAAGCCTGAATGGATAACATTTAACTTTGATGGGGATTTGAAGGGTAATGTTGGTTAGGTTATGTTTGGTTGCATACTTTGTGATCATAGAGGATTTTGCCTAGTAGCCATTTCTTCTCTCTATTGCCATAAACAATGAAGTTGAATTCACAACATTACCTATTGGCCTCAAATTGGCTCATGATCGTCATATCACACATTTGGAAATAGAGGGTGACTCACAAATAACCATCAACATCCTAAAAAAGGATTTACTCCCAACTGGAATCTTGGAGTTCCTCTAAGACCTACAATCAGATTTTTAAACACATTTCAAGACTCAACAATTTCTCACTATTTTAGAGAAGCAAACATGAAAGTAATAATGAATATATTTAGTCTTATAAAAAGTGACGAAGTAATTGATTTTGAAGGTCTCCAAGGAATCGTTTCAAAATATTAACCACATTCAAATCATCCTCAAGCCCATCACCCTCCATACTAATTCCCCATCCATTGTCTCAACTATCCATCTACACCACCTCTCTTTAATTCCTCCCACGTAACTAATCCCAAACATATATCCACATCATGACCCTTCATGCTTATTTAATCACTATAAAAGGTGTTGCTGAATGAAAATTTGTATTGAGTGCAAATTCTCCATAAAATATTGGATTTATATAGGCCTCCAAATGTGAGAGAAGTGCTAGAGCAAAATTCCTCGAGGTGGAAAAAAGCTTACTTGAAGCATTTGCATTTCAAGCTTAAGAATAACAAAGGAAAAGTTGTCTTGCTCTTGGAACCTTCAATGTCAACCATTTTGGAGAGGACTCAATCCCTAGAATGCAAATTGGATACTTTGTTTAGTTCTCACATGTTGCATCATTCATCTGTGCAAATAAAGAAGCATGGAAGGAAACATACAAGCATGGCCTCCCTTGCTCTTCCAAGATGTGGCTCATCCAAGAAAAAAATAAAAGTGCAAGGGGAGGAAGAAACCTAAAGGGTAATATGATGGGAAGTGTTAGACGCTCGACCATAAAGGACAACTCCCAAGTAAACCTTATGCATTGAAAATTTTCGTAGGCCTTGTCTTAACAATAGATCAACTCATCATTACATATGAGATGTTTGTGTCCTTTGCACAACAAATTACTTGGGTTGTTACCTTGCGAAATTAACCTCTAGTTTTTAATGTGAGGATGAAAGATTTTGTAGGTCATTATTCTTCAATAGAGGAGTAAACAGTAATATTCCTTTTGTAGGGCTTATATCAAATGTTGCAAATCTATAGCCTTTTTTTTTGGTTTTGGTTTTGTCAAAATGTGTTTTGCCTATTACTCCTCTCCCTTCTTTACCATATCTTCAGGGAATCTTCTTCTTCACATTCTCCTTGCTTATTCGTCGAAAATTATATATATTATGTATGAAATATAATGTTTTTAGATTATCATGGGGAGGGCCCCAATAAAACCCTCTTTCACTTAACAAAAAAATATGTTTTAAAGCCAATATATATTCGTAAAGTGAACATGTTTTAAAGTCAACGAGAGCTAGGTGAGTTGGTAAAAGGTGCTGAGTGTGCTCCAGCTAACCTAGGGTCACTTCTCAAAAGATGCTTGTTAGTTACACTTGTTTGACTTTCAATGGGTTGTAGATGTTTTGACTAGACCTAGAGAAGGATCGGTTACATCCGTTTGATTGGTAGTGATTGTAGTTGTTTCAAATTGGCCACCGATGGTTGGTCAATTATACTGCAAGACTTTTAGAATCCCATGTTTAGCTCCATAAAAAATCACATATAAAATCTATTTTTCCTTTAAATTATATACACTCAAACAAAAATATGATATACAACAAATGAAGATCATATGATATACTTATAATTTATTTACCTTATATTTAGTAATATGATTTATTTTTTATAATTTCTTAAAAAAATTAATCGCACTTTTTAAAAATAAATTCGGTCAAATTTTATTTTGTAATAATTATTTATATTGTATTTTAAAAATCTGTTAGGATAAGTTTTTTTAATAATTTAAAAGAGTTCGCAATTGTCAACTTATAATAAAAATTAATACATTATCATGAAATATTTAATAAAATTTAAACTTAAAATTAACATTTATTTAAATGATTTTTTTTTCTAATTTAGATATTTTGGGTTACATCGATTCGAGTAAACATACACTTAACCCATAATTTTAGATTTTAATATTATATCAAATGAAATACAATCTTTTATTTAAGTTTGTTGGGTTTCATATAAGAAATTGTCTTTAGTGGAAGTTAGAATATAAAGTTAAATGTAATTAATATATTTATTTGTAGGCGGATTCTCATCACCGTGTGGGACCAACTTTGACACGGTTTGCAGTTTGTCACACTTACTATAAGAGTAGGAATCTTTCCCTATCCTGCCTTTTTTAATGAAGTACAATCTCTGGTCAACTTATAATAGAAACACATGAACATGATGTGAACTAAAATTATTCTTATATGTTGGCAGGTATTGGGTAATAGAAAGGTCCTTCCTTTTTTTTTAAATTCCAGGAAAAGAGTGGGTTTTGGTGAGAGTGTTCAATTCGATATAAAGTCAAACAATATTAGCGAAATAAAATAAAAAAGTAACGAATATTAATATTCAAAATAATAAATTTATAATTAGAAGAGAGGTTTCAATAGTGGTGCATTTTAATTTTGGACAACGGATTAAGGTGTCATAATATTATAGTAGATTTCAAAAAAATTATCCATTTTAATATGTGATCTTAACTACTTGTAACTAAGGTTTCAAGGTCTAACTCATTATACAATTTATGATATGACTAATTTTATCACGAGAGATCATAAAATGTATTTTTTAAATCTGTAACCAAAACTTAAACTTTGGAGTACCAATAATTGTGCATTAGAGTATCGATACTTGAGTCTTACTTGTCAAGATATGATTGGTTATTTTAAATTTGATAGAGTAAATGGTGAACAAGTATTATATACCACATGCACCACTATTGGTGCACTTTAATATTTATACACACCAATATGTTCCATCAATGGAACATTCTTGAACAAAAACCTTGTTCCACTATTGGTAGGTGCACCACCACTGGGACCTTTCTCCTAACAAGAAAGACAACCTACAAAACAACCATGAGAAATCAACTAAAAGAATACAAAGCCACAGATTTCAGCCAATCATCCACCAGAAATCCATCGACCAGAAAAGCTAAAATTCATTAGGGTGTCATCAACAAAACTGACCTAAAACGCCAAGAGTGTTCAAAAAGACACCCAAGAAGGAAAGCAAAGATCAACCAATCGTTGGACTCAGTGTTCTTCAATGGTGGGATAGAATACCTTCCATAATCCATTGGTTCCCTTTTTTCACCAAATCTTTTGCATCGTACCTCAAAGTTTTCGTTTGCGTCCTTCGACCTTTCCTCTTCCCAGTTGTGTCCATAGGAGCTTTGAGCTTCGCTTGAGGAGAATGAGAGGGGGAAGCCAAGCAAACTAGCGAGCCTTAAGGGGTAGGAGGTACACCTAGATCTACTTTGTTCCTCATGAACACCAAATAAATTAGGGGATGATCTTCAAGCAAAGGAAGAGGAGGAAAAGGACCCAACAATCGATAGAATATGTCATGATTACACTATAAAAAGTCTTGATCAGGGGTTCTTCTTTCTTCCTCCAAACCAACCATGAGTGAGGAGCACTCAAGACACCCTTATAAGAATACTCAACAACTCAGTGACCGATGAGATTGGAACGGAAGCATCTAAATAGAAGGCCTTCAAAATTAAGATATTGGGTCCACAAGCCTTAGGAAGAACAAAGGCGAACAAAATGTTAAAGAGGTTTGGAGATGTCCACAATTGTGCAAACTCTCATGAACCTCTTTATCAGCTAATCCTTGTCCATCTTCAGAAAAGAACCCACTCGATTAATCAGCATCACAATGTGTTCTTCTTTCCTTATAATGGAGAGGATGTTGTAAAGTCGAATCTAAAAAGGGGCCACTGTCACCTTAGCCTTGACGAGATCGAAGAACAGAGTCTAAGGAGAGAAGAAGAGCCCAAAATTGCCAACAAACTAGGGCCACAAAGACCAAACAAAGTCACTATCAAAGGAGCAACTGAAGGACACTTGGAAGAATACGTGACTAACAAAGGTGAAGAAAGTAGATCCTTTTTAAAGTAGAGGATGTTAGGCACCTTATTTTTGGTATATAAGGTAGTTTATAATATATGTGAGTATATGAGACTACCTCATACTCTTAATATGTAGGGGTTACTTACATATGCTTCAAATACGAGGTATACATACCCTAACTCTGCAGGATTTGAGCTTATGACCTCTCTTTCAAGAACACAAATTCTTCATCATTAGGTTAACTCAAATGTACCATTGAGTTGGGATGAACAAACTTCAATGTAGATTGGTAGAAACGTCCTATCCTTAATCAACTTTAAATCTAATTTCCTTTAGAAGTATCGATTGTTCTAGCAATCCTTAACAATGTAATATGATAATTAAACCTACCATGGTGTAAACACTAAAAAATGGCTCTTTGGAATTTCTTTTGCTTTATTTTATATATGTTATGCATATTTGTTAATGTATAAGTGAGTGGTCAAAATTTGGCATTGTTGAACTACTATGGCAATTTCAAACACATAAAACCTCCTTTGTGAATCCTCATGCACCTCTTATCACCACCTTGTGATTGTCATGTTCCATGACCAAGACCATCTATATAGTCTTGGCATAGTTGCCTATGTCACTATTTAATTCAAGTTGAACTGTCTATGTCTTTCTCCTTTTTTGCTTCTAACCATTAGATGTTGGTCATGCACAACATTTTTTCTAAATTTTGAATTCAACCATCTATAAATAGACAAGTGGTTAGACTCATTTGATCATCAAACACTTATCAAATTTTTATCTAGCAGACTCTTGGAGCACTTCGTTGGCATTTTTATTGTTATGCATTTTATGTCTATTGACTTGAAATTTCTTTGTGTACTTTCAGGGGTCTGACAAATCTAAAGGATAAACCTTAATCATATCTATGCAGAGCCACAACCTAGCCCCTTACCGATTTTAGTCAAGTGTAAAATTTGTACATTTTGGAAAGCTAAAAGTCAAAATTCACAACTTCGGGAGAGGAAGCGAAAGAATGAAAATAGGCGAACATGATCAATGAATCACATTTCAATTTTACAGGCCTTGACCAAGATCGTTCATATGAACTTGAAATCTAACCAAGAAAGCTCTTATGGTATTGACATCTATCCTATTTCAGGACCAGATCTAGACCCTAGCTAGCTTAGACATCAAAAAGTTTGCACAAACACTTTCAAATTACAATTACAAGATTAAATCTACTCAAAAACTCTACATGATAACATTTAAAAAAAAAAAAAAACCCTTTATCTCCTTACATATTTAATTGAATGATTAATTAGATATTATCAGTACCTACCCTACAGGGTACTATAAGAATCGATTAAACCAATAATTTTTTTATTCTAACCAATAAAAAATTTGAAATAACAAATATTATCTCCTTTCCAAAGTTTAATATCAAATATTAAAGAATATTCCACTACATGTTCTCATAAAATATTCCATTCATATCAATATTTTAATTAAAAATAACTTGGAACATTATAAACCGTGTTTTAGCCAACGAACTCGAAACCGTTACTAAATTTTCATATACTTCTTCGATTGAATTTCACTCCCTGCTATTACACCCCCTGTACATTTCTCCATGGATGTCTCCGAATGACACACACTATTATTCACATTTAATGTAAATTTTGAAATACTTATTTTTTTAAATTGTTTTTTTTTTTTTTTTTTTTGATATAAAATTATTTCAAAATTTTGAATAATAATTTATTTTATTCAAATTGTTTCTAATTAATAATTAATAATTTTATGTTTTCTCCTGTTATAATTTACTTAAAATTTATATTACTCAAATTATTTCTAATTAATATATTATCATTTATTATATATATTTTTATAATAAACGAATAATTAATAATTTTATGTTTTCTTGTCTTTAGTTGGAAGTTGGTTATAAAAATGCTCCAAAATTTCTATCTCATTGTACTCTTAACTTTAGTTCACTTTTAAATCTTTCATATTTTAAGGTTAAAAAATAGAATTAGAATTATTTATTCAATTATATATGTAAACTTGAGCATGTGTCAGTGAAAACTCATATTGCTCTAATTTTAATTTATCTTTAAATGCTTCGTATTTTTATGGGACCATTAATTCCAAGTCATAAAAATTTTAAACTCTTAAATTATTAGGAGTGATAATAAATCAATTTGCATGTTATTATTATTTTTTGGTTGAGCCATCTAGCTATGAATTCATATAATATTTTAATTAGACCTATGTCAAAATATCTTCTCAAATTTATCATCTCTCATTTATTTTATATAGAAAATAATTAGTTCTTGCCATAGTAAGAAACTATAAAAATCGTTAGAAACAATAAATTGTAGTCAACAATACAATAAAATATAAGAATTTTTATTTAATATTAAACTTCTTAAAAAATTATTTAATTTCTAGAATTTTTAAATCTAGAAAAAGCTCTTAAATTTAATTTGTTTATCATTCTATTAGTTGACATGATAATTATTCATATTTTCCTTATAGAAAATTATTCTAAGTTTTAAAATAAAAAATAATAATAATGATATATGTACAATATCAATGATAATTAACATTAGCCATGTCGTTTTTAGTTCTCTGCATAAATCATCAAATATTTTTTTTTAAACAAAATTCTTAATGATAATATATGCCCGATAACATTAATTATTAGCATTAAATTAGGAAAAACTCTCACAAAATTTTCAATATAATTATTATTCAAGTGCTAATTAAAGGCAATAATTTATAGCTAGTAAATTTTTGTAAGTAACATCCTCTCCAAAATTAGGGGCTTGACATTTAGTAGAATATAATTTAAGAATTCAACAAGTAATAACAAACAATAATTTTCTATGTTAAAAAATCTATATTTGCAATCATGCATGTTAATGTTGTCTCTCTCCTAAAAGATTTATCATGCATAAGTGCAAAGATCTACCTTTTTTTTCTAATTATTCCACCACTTATAATCTATATTCCCCACAGTCTTCCCTTTTTAAATAGCTTATTTTATTCGCCAAGGAAGTAATCCATGTGGGTATGGGTTCAATGCTTGCGGAGGAACATTTAATTTTTTTAAGGACATTTGTGGACACTGATATCAATTTGGATCTTGAATGGGGTCACTGGAGCATCACCGATTTGATCATAGATGTCTTAATTCCCTAACAACAACTTTCTTCTTTTCTTCTAATAACCGCAATAGTTATATCATGTCCCTCCATCCCAAGGCTATTTCTAATACTCCTTAATTGTAGGCACAATGTGGAGGCACTGATAATTTAGGGGACTAAAATGTAATAAGTGCATTTGGAACTAGCCAAATATAGCTTGACATAAAACTCTGTTTATATTGAGATTTAGATATGTGGAGTTGTATATAACCAATATCAAGGGTATATTTTACAGTGTAGTACTCCAAAGACTGGATAATCATGGCCCCATGTCAATGCTACTTTTTAATAGGGAGCGACACACATATACATACAAATACCGTTACTTGCTCTAGTGATTGTATAATTGTTTTATAATATTAATTTTTTGTCTTAAACATCAAATTATCAATGAATGCTTATATTGCAAGATATACATGTAAACTCAAGCATAAACTATTCATAATATTATTTTACGATATTAAATTTTTATCTTCGAGTTTAAATTACCAAAAAGTGTTTATATTTCTAGATACACATACAAATTCAATTACAAACTATTCACAATATCAAAGCAGAGACTAGTCGTTACGCAACCCTTATTTATTATATTTTACATAATTATATTGCTTAATTTGAAGTAGACGTATTTTATACTTACATTTTGAAAAACCATAACTATCTTACACTTCTAAAAATTTCATCTTCTAATAATCTCACTTCATATTTTAAATTAATAAATATTTTAATGTTTAATAATACTTAATCTCTAACCTTAAGTTTGTTTGTTTTTTTTTTTAAATCTAAAAATTCTAATATGTTTGGTCTTATAAGTTTTGTTTCCTTTCATTTATCAAAGTTGAATAAATATGAAAAATTAATTAGAAAAGATAATAAACGTAAACAAAACGAGGTAAATTCTATTGAAACCCTCGGTTAAATTTAAGATAGGCTTAATAAACAAAATGAAATATAAAAATGTGTTTTCTTTCGATTTGCCTTTGGATAACTATGTGTATTCTATTTGAATATAAAGGATAATAATGTGTCTCTTTAAGATGATGTGATTTTTTTTTGAAAATAAAAAAAATAATATATTTGTTCATAATTTTTTATTAGATAAGGTATATGTTTTTGATTGGAGTTATGAATTAGAGTTAGGAAAAAAAAGGGGTTTAGTCCTTGATAATATGAAGATGTAAAAATAACGAAAAAGTGAGAAACCAATAAAGACGATAAAAATCTAGCTATAATGAGACCCTGATACAACTAAAGAAAGATAAACCAGAACAAAAACAGTTTGCCAAACTTTTACTTATAAATAATGACAAACCCAAAAGATAATACGATGTCCTTCAGACATATTTCAGCCAATTCAACATGTTGAAGATCAAAAAATCAAAACAGAAGCAAAAGCCAACCGAAAAAAGATTCAACTAATATGACACGACCGTCAGTCGCATAATTATGTGAATAACAATCATAAATATTTTAATCGTGATGTCTTTGTAAATGCTCAATATAATGTTAATATAAAAAGTAGTCAAAAATCCATATCTCAAAATATTTCCACTTTGAGATCATAGAACGAAATAAACTTACTAGAGAATGACACCAAAAAGATAAATAGAACTGAAACATAATGTTAACCAAAAATATATTAGAATTGAAACATAATGTTAATGTTAATAAGGAGCATTTTTATACTCGCATAAATTAGGGTGTTGATTTAATTTATATCTAATTACAGAAAGAAACTTGTTCTTGTGATGTGGACTATTTTTAAAGTCTAAATAAGTCATTACTAAACAAGGGGCACAAAGTGCCAAGTCCTTATAGGGTAGTATCAGTTTTGCTTTGGAAAGTAGAAGAACAATTGCTGTTAACAGAATTAGTTTTAGTTAAAGTGGGTGGTCATATTGAGGTGCAGGTGATTATGATAAGGTTGCCTGAGCATGCATAGTGATAGGGATGCATCACAAGAACAAATCTCAGAATAATACTTGTTTGGGTGAAATCACAAAATCTTCGCTTCCTTTTTAGTTAAGATGAAATAGGTTGACAAATCTTTATAAAGCAACTGTTGTGTAGTTGCCCTGATTTGGTTAAATTTTATTCATCCGCTGATGCTAATACGAATGCTGAAAGCAAAACATAAGTATGTTGACCAGCCCTTGATAACTCATTTTGGATCTTGCCCTTTCTAACCTTCTATATAACCATATTTTGCCCTTGATTAATGCCATAAAGAATTATTAGCAAAGCAGGGTGATGTGAAATAAATATTATTACAACAAGCTATAGGAAATTGTTCTGATAAGAATCTTTCATAATATTGAAATCCCATAAAAATATATAAAAAGCAATCCTGCAAATCTAGATATCATGGACCATAATAAAATTTATGAAACTTCTAAAATAATTTTTCCAGTAATTCTCTGTCTATTGATAGGGAAGCCACACTCAGTAAAAATAACAACTTCCATCGTAACCCATATTTATACACTATATGGACAAATAAGGGAGGCTATGTTAAAGGGCCAAATAACTTGGAGAACATTAAGTATGCTAATTCAATCCAATCTATTTTCTATTAAAATTAAATTTGAGTTTTCCATTTTTTAGCTTCCCGTGATTAGTTGCAGAGTAAAGAGATAGGATTTTTGCTTTTAATATAATGGTTATATTTATAGTTTTGAAACAAATTCCCCACCAAATACAAAACAAAGCTAGGGAGAATTTATTTTAAAAGTAAAAATCCACAAAAACAATCTTTTAAACAAATAAACATAATTTCATAGGTCCTAGAGATCATTTTGGCCTAAAAGGGACTACAATTTTGCATACTGAGGTTTTGAAGTCATGGCCAAGCTCAAGAGTAAACCAAGCCTAGTGCCTCCAAAATATAATAGTAATATATGTTATTTTTAAAACAAAAAAAACTCACCTAAATAGGGAAGAGAAGTGTAATCCCTCGTTTGTAAAGTGATTGAACAAGACTCTTAGGCAAGCCCAGTCTTGAAATTGCAAGATTTTTGTCCTTTGTACCATTCTCAAAATCGCTTCCATCCTCATCTTCATAATCATCATCAAGGTTCAAAGCTCCTACGGATGATAACCCATCCCCTTAAAGGGCTCCTCGCTTATAATAGAATTAGGTGAAGCGACTATCGAGGGTCTATGACTTGGCAAAGTTTGTGATCAAATTGTTCTCAGGACATGGCCATGAATTGTAGAGTTAGAATCGGTCTTTAGCACTAGAACACCTAGGAATTGTGCCTTGCCTCCTAAATTAATAGATGAAGATGAAGAAATTACTAATGGAGTGGGGAATTTCTAAAGACGTCTAGAGACAAAGCTTACAGGTTCGCAATTAAAAAATATTAGTAGGAAATAATTATGTTAGGCTATGAGTAGACTGCCTAAGAACATGGGCACTGCCCATCAATGCAAACAAAAAAACCATGAACATGCAGCCTGTGTGATAGCAAACATCCGCACAGGAATTGGTCACCTACTACCATTTTGGCATGCCATGGGTTTCATTGGCATTCAAGGGAGGTGTGACAGTGATGCATTGATTGCAGTGAACTTTTGCCATAACATGTAAATCTTTGAAACCAAACAATATTATTTTACCCCTAAACTAAGCACCTTGCATCTTACCTTTGGTTATTTCTTTGCATATTAATCAACATAGATAACAACACAATGTTATTGGGTAATCAAGCACATATTAATCGCAGGTTAAAAGCAAACAAATGATACTAGTCCCTCCCTTCGAGACTAATAAGAGCTGTGAACCATCCTTGAACAACAAGGCATTTCTTGGCATTTACTAAGAAAGATTCATTTCATTGCTTGTTCTAAAATCCATGAAAAACCACTAAAACCCTTTCAACCATGTGACAAACATTTTATTAAAGAAAAAAATATTTGCAAAAGGTTACTTGGAACTTCCTTAGAGCAACCAAGACATTTCCTTATGAAAAAAAGACACATTTCATTGATTTTGTTTTTTAATTGATTAAACTAGAGTCAATAATCTAATATAATAGTAGGTCATTTATTTAACTTCATTGCATAATTGAATGTATTTTACATATCTCATCTTATGATTTGTGTGATCACTGATAAAATTTAAATTTGAGTTACTCTTATATAAATATATCTATTTAATTATAACATCACAATCTAAAAAATAAAATAAAAAATAATTTTATTATAAAAAAAATAAAACATATATAATAAGGCTATGATATAAAAAACTTTGCTGAAGTTAATACATATTAGTAAATAAAAATAAAATATTCTCTTCGCATTAACATATGTTAAAGATTTAAGATTAAATTCTAGAGATAGTTGCAATTAAATATACTTTTATTTTGTCTTACTGTTCAAGCGAATATCTTAATGTTAATGGGCATAGAATATGTCATTGAAATAACCTTTATAAGTTTTGATAGATACTTTAAATCAAAACAAGGATTGTTGGCAAGGAACTTACAGTTTTATTTATTTATTATAGCCTTTCTCAAGTGGAGGTTTTAAATTTGCTTAGAATAGATAGTAGCTTTTCTTAACCAGAGGTTTTAAGCTTATTTCACATATAATACAAAATTTTATGGAATTTGAAATTAAAAGAATTTACTTTACTTATAGTTGTGAATCCAGATCAAACAAGTGATTTGTGAGACTTGAAGATAAAAAATCTACTTGCAAATGTAAAATATTATCAAAGTAGCTTGCTTAGCATAGAACATGTCATTTACGGTATTTGAACAAAAAATAATTTAGTTGCAAGTATAAATCCATAAAAAAAAAAAATCAATTTGAGGTGGTTGTTGAGACATTTACAATTTGCACAGGCTTTGTAAAAATTAGTGTTGTAAGCTTATTCGACATTTGCTATAGAGTATTACATTTATTTTATCTAAATATTGATCAATTTACACCAATAAAATAAATGAGTGTTTGATATTTGAATATGGATCAATTTACACCACAAGTCATGGTGTTAGGTTTGAACATGGACCATTTATAATAAAACATGAAACTTGTAATTTTGAAGTATTTCTGAACCAAAGGTTTTGAGTTTACTAAACATAGAACATGCCATTTGATTTGTGGTGTTCTAACATTGATTATTTAAATGCTTGGCAAGTTGGATATTATTTTTTGAATTATTCTAACCTTCTTCAGACAAATATTTTATTGTTGTGTGGCATAGAACATGTCATTCATGGGCTTCAAAACTTTGAGCATAGATCAATTTACTTACCAAGTAAAAATAAACACATATCTAAAGATCAAACTAAAAGTTTGATAATACATAGGGTCTGAGAAGAAGCCACAATACATGATATTAGATTATTAAAATATAGCCTATTATATAAGTTAACAACAAGCTCCTATATCAAAGGAGGTGGTTGAATCAAACAAGCTAAGGGGAAGTAAGAATAAACTTACCCATGAAACAACTAAACCAAATTGGTTATAATAATATGACCAAATAAAATAATATTAATAAGCTAAACAAGTTTATATAAATAATTATTCTAATAGCCTCCCTTACTGATTATATGATTTGATTTAGTCACTATTTTTTTTATAGTGATGGCTTTTGACCAGAGCTTGAACTGGTTTGGGATATAATCAGGGGCCCATATCCCCATATAATACCATTTATATACCATATATTACCATCTACCTTGAGAATATCTAACAATTATTAATAGCTGCGAGAATACAACCAATGGTCACAACTGACCTCATATGCCTTTTCATAGATTTGAACTTAGGTGGTGCTTGAAACAACCAAACCACTTGACCAACTCACCCACATGTTATTGGCTAAAAATTTAATCTACATCTGAAGCTTAATGGGGGTGGATATGTGTCTGTAATGTCCATCAAATGATTCATAACTGAATCACCCCATTGTATTCCATATGGAACACATGGAGAAGTTTGACTCCTACCTCAAGGTGTTCCCATGCCCACTTCAAAGTGTAGATGGTGTGCAAAGGGCCCCACTCCACACACCACGAGTAAATAAAGGATTGAACATGAGACTTGGGTGACCTATGTCATTGCTCCCATCCACTCAAGCTAACCTTTGGGGACTTGATTTAGTCATTATTATAATAATAAGATTAAGTCTATTCATGAACTTAACTAAAGGTAGATCTACTGCCACTGTAGTAATGTATCCAAATGTTCCTATTGTCATCAATCCATCTTAATGGAGTACATGGGTAATGAGTTGTTGCAACTACTAAGTAGAGTAGGAAATGGTGATGAATACTAGATTCCCTGGACTCTATTATTCCTTAAATTGCTGTCATGTCTTGAATGTGTCATGCTTTACCTGTTTGTTAGAGTGATCAAGTCTGACAAAAAAAATTATAATATACATCTAAACTAAATAACATAGCATATCTCCTAAGAGATATTTATGTGTTGAGTTGTTAAAAATCCAACACCTACTACTTTCCATTGTTGAATAATTTTGGGACATTTACTATTCATAGCATTATTGTGATTTTTATGTATGCCCCTTCCTCTTTCACCAACCTTCGTGGAAAACTTCCATTTTGGTTTGTCTTTGGTCTTTGAACTTGTGCTTGGTTTTAATACATGTGAAATAGTAGTAAGAACAAAATTTACCTATTTTTTACCTTGCATATCCTATTTCATGACCATCTAGTTTGCCCTTCCAACATGTAAAACATTTCATCTTTCTTTACACCTTTCATCAAGGTATGGTAACAATTAACCCTTTTATGTTGGTCTTCTTGATTTGATTGTGAAGAGTGAGAAACACTCTTGCCACCACTATAACTTGACACTTGGTATTTTCATTTATGAACCTTATTCTAATTTAGTACTAGAACTTGTTATACAAATGTGTGAAGAGTTCTTGGTGGAATAGTAACATCTTCATAGTTGATCAAAAGTATATTTAAATATTGAGGTCAAAGGCTATGAAAAACCTAGAGGCTTTTTTGATATTTTAACAATGATGCCATAAAGAATCAATTTACAAGAACATTTCAAGCTAAAATAATAATTAGTTTCAGTCAAATGAGAAAAATTATTAGTCACATGACTCAAAAATTCAATGAAAGCCTACATATGTTTTTGGTCTATGAAGTTTAGGCTTATGCAAAAGTAAAGTATTGTATGAACAAATACTATGACATAAGCAGAGCTTGGAAATTTATGAATTGAAACTATGGAACATCAAATAGGTGTGAACACAGATCATTAAAACCAAACCATATAAAACAAACATAATGATTTTTTCTTTGAAAAAGACAACAAACTAGATATAAATCATGATGAGCGTAATGAGATGTGTCCAAAACCTGCACAAAAATGTTTAGTTAGTGAGCAGGGCTTATAAAAGAAAAAATACCATTGGTTTCTATGAAGTGTGTAAATCGAAAGTGCTCACTAGTATGTTAGCAACAATTATGATTGATTTATAATGGAAATAGTGTTGTCAATCAGGATAGAGAAAGTCCCATTGATTTGGAAGTGCCACTACAAAAAAAAAAAATTGAAATGGTTTTCTGATGCTACTCATGAAAATTTCTTCTATTTTGGACAATTGTGTACTCTCTCAAATTATAGTCCAAGGCACCGTCCTTGTGGATTGTACATTGTAGGTTGTATGTATAATGAAACTTTATTTTTTGTGTGCATTTTACACAGGAAGAAGCATTTCCTATTTCAACTACAGATCCAAGATCAACTAGCATAATGGCGTGTCCCACTTTTTGGTACAAAAGGGACAACAACAAATGAAAATGTGACCATTTTTCAATTTGTATAGACCATAGTGACTTAATTGTATAAAATGTGAAAATGGTGTAAACTAATGAAATGTTGCATTTTAAGTGTAAATTACATTTATTATTTAAAAAATAAAAATAGATTTTTAATATTTAAATACATAGTGTGTATGTTTCATGTACAAAATTTTTTATTAAGTGATTGATTTCTCATCCTCATAATTTTCTCAAAACATAATATTTTGTCAAGATTTCTTGCAAAGTTCTCCTATAAACATGGATGTAGTGTAAGATCTTTTCTTTATAATTTTTTGATGAAAATTAATTTTTTAATGATCAGAGTGGGTAATATCAACACTTATGATTTCTCACACTATGATATGTGTGTGTGTGTAAATATATATACATACCTACACACACACACACACACACACACACACACATGTATGTATGTATATATCAAAATAAATTGATTTTTTCACCATTATAACAAGGACATTAAAGTCGAGTGCAGTGACATTTTTAAATTTTTTTGCATCATAGTCTCCTATTTTTTCCAGTGCGTCAAACATATAGTACTTCATTTTATAAATAAGTATATTTTACTAAATAAATAAAAATCAATATTAAATATTATTAAAATTTAGAAAAAATCATATTATTAGAAAGGTCATAAAATACCTATTTATATGTAGAGGCAAATATATTTTATTTTATTTTTCACCCTAATACGTGGCATCAAAAGTGATAATTTGAGGCCAATAGTAGCTTTCCACTTGAATGGGTGAGGATTTGACGCAACATGGGGTTAAAACGAAGGGAACGAACCCCCTTCATTCTAACCCCCTCAAAATATATCATTTCATTGGCTACGTTTGAAACCCTTCATTCGAACCCCCTTCGTTCAAACCGCCTTTTTTCTAAGCCCATTCAAAAAGTACACGTGGGGTTAGAATGAACTCCATTTTTTATTTTTGGATTTGGATGGACTTGGTTGCCAAGTGGAGCTCACTTATGTGCTTTTTTTATTTAGTTTTTTGATGCTACTCATGAAAATTTAGTTTACTTTGGAAATTTATGTTAAGCAATGACTCTCTCAAATTATAATTCAAGGCGCCATCCTTGTGGATTGTACATTGCAGGGTGTATGTATAATGAAACTTTGTTTTCTCTATCCATTTTGCATATGAAGTGTTGTCAATCAAACTTGCACCCCTGTGAAGGTAGTTTCAGACCTTCACAGTCTACTGAAACATGGAAACAATCTTAGGTTGTGGGTGACCTAATCAATGGATTAAATCTCTAGATTTTAAGGGCTAGCTCTCTTTGGTGTATCAATTAGGATATTTGCTCTACGCTACAAACTATCAGGAAAAGAGAGAGAAACTTGAACAAAAGTGTTATCTAATGATGATGATACACCTATATTTTTGATTGATCCACTCAATTTGAGCTCCTAAGAGCACTGATTTAGACAAGAAAAGGGTTAAACTTTCAACTCCAATTGACTAATATGCATAAGTATTTTATGAAAAGGTTTTATCTGGTGATCCAAGCTTGAGGGAAATGAAAAAATAGGCCTAATTTAAGGCACTAACCAACCACTTATATTCACTATAAACTCAACCAATAGACATCAAACATAAAACATGGCTTGCATAAACTGATCAACTATGTTGTTAGGTAAGAACCAAGACTTAACAAGGAAGAGAAATTCTATCACTTATGCAAATCACGGACATAGATACACTATACCAACATTCTAAAAAATAAAAGTAGCCTTCCATTAATCTAAAAAAAGGTTATAAAACTCAATCTTTGATAGAATTTGATCTTGCCAAAAGAGGGATACAATTCAAGGCTAAAAAGCCAACTTATATAGAAAAGCATACACAAGCCAAAGATTGGCGTTGAAAATAAAAGAGAAGATTAACTCCCACATTAACCAAGTCAAACTTGAGCTGTCAAAAGATAATGCAGTCTTCAAATAGACTTTATTTTTGTCTTATGCCTTGCATAAAAAGCACTTTGGCATTTGAAAATGATGATGGGCCTATTTTGGACTAATCTATTCC
Organism: Torreya grandis; assembly: GCA_037957365.1. Taxonomy (NCBI): domain Eukaryota; kingdom Viridiplantae; phylum Streptophyta; class Pinopsida; order Cupressales; family Taxaceae; genus Torreya; species Torreya grandis. Next base: position 2,366,352 of record JARHVA010001805.1, on the reverse strand, counting down.
ACACATGGAAAGCTACACCAAACTCTAAATAAAGAACTTTGCTTGAATTGCTTGAAACAAGGGAACAATCTCCTTTGCATGAAATCAACGCTAATGCTAAACTTAGAATTGCATTTGAACTATTGTAACATTGAATATTTAACAAGATAAACAAGAGCACATGTATGAAATCAATGCCATGTTAGCATTTGAAGGGATGAGGTGGATCCAAGTTTGACAAGTCAAACTCTTGCATGGAAAGTCACACCACACCTTAAACTAAGAACTCCACTTGAAGTTGAGTTGCACCTTTAGATGCTTGAGATTGACTAGGAGATAATCATGAATATAATAAATAGTCAACTGAAACTTAGACCAACCAACTCCAAATGAACCTCCACTTGCATGAAATTCCATGTTGACTCTGTTTCTTGTTCTTGTGCATGTATTGCTTCAGACCATTTGCTTATGGTTTTCATCTTTGGCTATTTGTTTGTCTATTTCTCTCGGACTTTTGTCTCTTAGACAAAATATTTGAGACTTCTTCCTTTATGCACTTTCCTTCAATTTATTCTATGCCTTGTCTCGCTTCTGTTCTTTCCCTTCGGGCTAATTCATTTTGGGCATTTGTTCCCTTTTTTTCCCTTCATTCATTTTCATAGCCTTTTCCTTTGGTTTATTTCCTTCAGATGAAAAGTCTGAAGGAATTCTATGTCTTTGGGTTTTTGTATTTTCACTTTCCCATAGACAAATTATCCACAGGAATTGTCTATCCTTCACTACTTGTTCTCAGACTTTCCCCTTGTTAACCTTTCGAAGGAATTCTTTCGGACAATTTGTCTGAAGGAATTCCTTTGGACTTTTTGAAAAGTCCTTTCATCTTTTTGAGAATTGTCCATTTCCTTGTAAACTTCCTTCAAAAAAAAAGTTCAAAGGAATTTATTATTTTGAATTGCCCTTCAAGCTTTTAAAATGTCCCTTTCTCGAGGGGCACAAACCCTTTAGATTTCCCAAGTGGACCTTTCTGTAGGGACTCTAACCCTTTATAATTTTCTAAATGGTCCTTTGGCTTTTCTGTGAAGTCCTTTTCCAAAGGGCACAAACCCTTCAGAGTTTTTTGTTTTAAACTTTCTCGAAGGGAACATACCCTTTGAGATTCCTATAATTGATCCTTTTCCAAAGGGATTCTACCCTTCAAAATTCCTTGCAAAGTGACTTACCCAAACGGCACATACCCTTCAGAAAAAATGAAACGGTCAACTCAAAATTTTGAAATTGCCTTTTTTTGAAGGGCACATACCCTTCAAATTTTTTGTAAGTGTTTCCTCAACCTTTTTGCAATGACCTTTTGAAATTTGACAATGGCCCTTTGACCTTCTTAAATGTGCCCTTCAAACTTTGTCTTGGTCTACTTGCAAAATCCTTCGAAAAAACTATCAAGCCCTTCGGGATTTTTTTGAAGAACCTTCTTGAAGGGAAAGAGCCCTTCGAGAAACTTGTAAAAAGACCCTTTTCCTTAGAATTGACCTTCAATAAACTTGAAGTGGACTGTTTCCTCGAGGATCGACTCTTTGGAAATCTTGTAAATGACCTTTGAGATTGTTGAAAGGGTCCTCAGAACTTTTGAAATGGCCTTTGGCCTTTTTGAAAAATGAACTTCTCAAAAAGTTGAAATGGCTTTTGGGTTTTTTTAAAAATGACTTTACCCTCTTGAGAAGAACCCTTCTTGTTATAAAACTCAAAGTCCTTCTTTAATATTTTCTCCTTTCAACTATTCTGATCGACATATGCTCTTTCAAAGCAAACTAGCATGGTATTTAGAGCTCTGAATGATAAGGGTGATGATTTTTTGACCTATGGGGTTAGAAAATTGTCAACATTCTCGTGACTCCACTGGGAAGCATGCCTTTTATGCTTAAGAACTTGGACATATACATGATATATGAATTCACAAAGAAATGACAGATCTGATCCATGATTGCAAACTTTCTTTCGGCATGAGATAACCTTCATCCTTCAAAACAAGAAGGAGAACACATGAAACACGAAAACTAACTAACAAAGAAAATGTACAAACACGCACTTATTAAAAACAAAATAGAATGAAATTACTATTCTTGAACAACACTTAGAGGAAATCAAACAAACTATGTACAAGGAGCTTTGCTCTTTAGTAACAATGTTTTAGATGTGTCCCATTGACTGGGATTGGAAGCTCTTGACCATCCATCTTTGTCATTTTGAAGACATTATGGGATTTGTAGTTGGAGATTGTTTATGGGCCACTCCAAAGGGAATCAAATTTTGTGTGCCTTCCTGGTTTAGCTCTATCCTCATCCCACTTGATGACCAAATCTCCTTCTTTGAAACTTCATGAAGAAGCTCCTTTTTCAAAAGCTCTCTTCACTTGTGCTTGATGAATCTCCATGGCTAGCATGGACTGATTTCTTATCTCTTCTAGCTCCATAAACTCAGCATACCTGATTTCTATAGGCTACTTCTCCAACAACTCAAGATGATGCATTAGTTCCAAAGCAGGAAATTCAAGAGAAATGGGTAACCTTGCTTCCTTACCATATACTAGCTTATATGGAGAGTTGGCTATTGATCTTTTATAGGTGATCCTATCAGCCCATAGATTTGAATTCAACTTGAGATGCCATGAACCTCTGATTGTCTTTGATAGTCCTTTTTATGATCCTCAATAGGTTCTTATTCATAGATTCAACAAGGCCATTACCTCGTGGATAATAGTTCGATGAAATGCTGAGATAAATTCTATGTTGGACAACCCATTGATTGATACTAGATCCCAAAAAATCCATTGTATTATCAAAAATAATAGTTGAATGAACTCTAATCTAGTAAGCAAACGTTAATAGAAATCTAGAACATTGGTTTCATTTGCTTCTTTCAATGCTACTGTTTCTATCCAACGTGTGAAATAATCTGTAGCATTGAGAATACATTTATGCCCTAAACTTGAAGGAGGATTTATGAGACCAATAAAGTCCAATCTCCATTGGACAAAGGGTTGATCCACCGCAATTGGTTGAAGAGGTAAGGTTACAAGTTTCACTTTTCTTACAAACATAGCACACTATTTGCACTTTCTAACCCAAGCATGAAATCACCAAATATACTAGGCCAATAGTACCCACCTCTCATGATTTTAAGGGATATAGTTCTTACTGAAAAATGTCCTCCACCATGTCCATCATGGAACTCTTGAAGCAATTTTTGAGTTTGGCTTGGTTCTACACATCTTAGCAACATGCCATTTATATCTCTCTTGAACCAAACACCATCGATAAGTAAGAATGGAATTAACTGAAACCTGAAATATCTTTTTTTTGAAGCAGTTAGATGAGAAGGATAAATACCATCTTGGAGATAGCTTACCAAGTCATGAAACCAGCTAGAAGGTGAGGTATGAACAACTGCAACCTCTTTATCATTTGACACCAAAACAACCTCATTAGTCTCTTACACGTTTTGAGCTAGGTGATCACAAAGTCCTTTGCCTCTAATAAACTTTGTGACCTTAATTTACACATCATACTCCATTACCTTGGTTATCCAACTGGCTCTCTTCTCATTTATTTCCTTATTCAAGAGAAACTCTTTGATGCTTAGATGAGAAAACATTAGGTTTATCTTATTGTTAGAGAACAAGTATCTAAACTTCTTGAGAGATCTTATAAATGAAAGTACATGTATTTCAACAAAAGAATACCTTGTATTATACTCTTCCAAGCCTTGAATGAAGAAGGCTATTGGCTGTTCCAAAGCTTCATGATTCTGCTGCATAAGAATGCTTGAAATGGTGTCCATATTAGCATAAGTATACAAAATGAAATCTTTTGTGAAATCTGGATTTATAAGCATTGGAGCACTAGTTGTGACCTTTTTAATATCTTCAAAACTATTCATTCCTTCTTTGGACCATTTGAAGCTCTGATCCTTCTTTAGCATGGTTGTAAGTGGCTTTGCTAAAATTTCAAAATCTGAAATATATCTCCTTATGAAGTTGATTTTTCCAAAGAAGTTTTGCATAGAGTTTTTGTGCTTAGGTAAGGAAAGTGCAAGAATGGAGTCAATCCTTTCAGAATCTATGCTTAAACCATACTTTGAAATAACATGTCCAAGAAACTTACCTTCATGAACATAAAAACACACTTTTTCAATTTAGAGATACCCCAAATTGCCTACACCTTTTGAACACTTGCTTGAGATGAACCGTGTGATCTTTTGCATTATTTGAAAACACTGTTATATCATCTAAATAAACAAGTACAAACCTGTTAAGAAGGCCTTGGAATGCCATATCGATGGCTCTCAGAAACGTTGTTCCAACATTAAACAAACTAAATGGCATCTTTCTGTATGCAAATTCACCCCACTTAGTTGTGAAGGTTGTCTTAAATTGGTCTTCTTCCTTGACCAAAATCTGATTATAGCCACTATATCCATCTAGCAAAGAAAACCTCTCTGAACCTGCAACAAGTTGTAAAATTTATTCCATTGATGGAAATGGATAGTGATCTTTAAGTGAAGCCCTGTTCAAATCATGAAAGTCAACACACAATCTAATCTCACTGTTCTTCTTTCGTGCAAAGACAAGATTGGCCACCCAAGTTGAGTGCTTGATTGGAAATATAATAGCTGATTATATGAACTTATGAAGCTTAGCTCTCATCAAAGGCTCAATATTAGGATTGATTGGCCTTTGTCTTTGTCTTATAGGTTTAGTCTCCTCTAACTCAATGTTGTGTTGAGCCAAGCTTGGATCAAATCCATTGAGATCACTATACTACCATGAAAATATATTAGTAAAACTTTTGCATAACTCAATGAAAGATTCTTTTTGTGAAGAAGTACATACCTTACCCAACTTCAAAATCTTATTAGCTGCAATCTCTACATTGGCATAGTCCTCTTTTTTTGTTGACAAGGATGAATTCTCTTTCCTTAACTCATCATCACCATTGAAAATGTTCTCAAGTGTGACCAATCCCTTGGGAAACTTATTAATTTTTAGTTACACAATCTTATCACCATATTGTTGCAAGTGCTTTGATTAGTTTTTTGAAGAAAACTTGGCCTCCTCTTGCAAGAATCTCATAATTGGATTGTCATCTTCGAACACTTGCCAATTCTCATAATTATCTAGAACAAAAGGCCTTATAACCACCTTTATATGTAACTAAATTTTGTCACTTTTTATATTAGTTGGGATACTGAATTGTGACCCAATGGCAGCCAACATGTTTGCATGTTTATTCTCACCTCTTGGTATTGCCTAAATGTTAAAAGCTTAAAAATATTCAAGTAAGTCCCATATCTTGTAAGATTTAAGAAATAAATTTTTACATACATTCAAACCTCTTACTTGGTGGACTACAAGTTCACTATCACCAAACACTTGCAAGGCGTTGAATTTCATCTTCCTAGCCCATTGCAAATCATGAACTAGTGATTCATACTCAGTAACATTATTTGAACAGCCAAACTAAAATTTAATAGAAGAGATATAACTTCGGTTTGATGAAAAAATCAACATCATTCCAGCTTTGGTTTTGTGCTTATTCCTTGATCTATCAAAGTACAATTACCATAAACCTTCATTAGACTTATTTTCTTCGACCATGGCTGGAATTGGTGCATCATTCTCTTGAAGGTAATACACACCAAGTCCTTCTTCTTCAATCAGCTTGTAGGGATCATACTCATGAAAGGTAGAAGCCCACTTATCAAGGAACACATCTAGAACTCTATCCAAAGGTGATCCATTTTCTATTTTACTATTTTTAACACATCATCCGAAATGATATAGTTAGTGTTCACAACACTTGGCATATATAGCTCTATATGGAAACATGTGATAGGTTCAGAATGAATAGTTACCTTGGTACCATACGTGGTTATAAATAATAAATAAGTCCAATCAACTGATAAATATCTTTCAATCTTTGAGGTGAAGTCCCTTGAAAGGCACATAACAAAGTAAGGAGGCAAGTCTACCACAATAACATCCTACTGAATAGTAACATTGGGACAAACATGTAATGTCAATTTTAGATCTTTGATGATGCCTACCATATTTTTTGGTTACCCATCCAATTGTAATACTCCTTTAGTGTCTGGCTCATAAACAAGTCTAAGCTTGTCTGCAATCTACTTAGGCATGACTGTACTACTAGCTCCACTATCCACCCTACAATTATGTACCAAAGTATCACATATTACCAAAGAAAGGTAAAAAAGAGGAGATTTATTTGATTTTACCTCAATTTTGTCCACCTTACCATCTTATTTACTTGTTGTACTTGTTGCTTTTCTCACTGATCTGAATTAGTTAAGACAACACCTTCTTTCTCAACCGGTTTTGGAGACAATTTGAGAGCTGAAAGCTCTTAGATGAGCATATATTTTTGTCCTAGAATAGAAAGAGAATCCCACATTCGAATGCTGATGTTAGACTTATTTATCTGGTCTATTATACTAAAATGAGATCCACTAACCTTTGGATGTACCTTGTAAATTGCTGGATGTTCACGAACTAGAGGTAGTTGATGAACCTTACCAACCTCTATATTCTAATTTTTTTGTGATGTAGGGACAAGAAGTTGATCTTTTTTACTCTTAGAAACAACCCTATGAGTACTTGAAGCATTTATCACCTCTTGAGCCTCTTTAATGGCTCTTCTTTTAGCTCTAGTTACAGCTGTAACTTAACCACTTGAATTGTTAGTTTCAACACCTTGAGTAAAAGCAACATGATCATCTACTTGCCAATTTACATTAATGACATCAGGCTACCCATGAAATTGATGAGTCTCTTCTTGTGATGCGAAACCTGTATCTTGGTACTGACCTCCTTGAAAAAAAAACTTTTCTTGTGTCATTTGAGGCATAGTGATGTTCTGTGATACAAAGGCTTGGTTTTGAGCATCATTGAGATTTGAGGGTTGCCAACCTGAATCCTACATCAAGTTGTTTTGAGGTGGGGTGGGAACAATAGCTTTGAAGTGGAATAATAGGATCAATGGCAGCATATGGCTTAGCTAGAGTTATGGCTCATTGTGTCGCATAAGGTGGTCTATTGTCTCTGAAATCCTGATAAGGAGGCCTTTGATCTTTGAAGAGTTGATAAATGTTCTAATTTTGTTATTGATAGGGCCTATTAGATTGATATTGATGCCTTTTGAGCTGTACTATTTCATTCCTAAGGGACTATAGCAAGCTTTTCAACTCTCCTATCTCACTAGCTTGACTAGTAGGGGCTGTAATTTGAGCTTAAGGTGTTGGAATAGGAGCTAAAGATGGAATTTGAGGAATTTGGGAGGCTGGTGTAGAATTTATTTCTAGAAATATAGGCATTGGAGGTCTTGGAGAAAGCTTACCAGCTTATATAAAACTATTTTTTGCCCTTATTGCAACCTCATAAGTATCTGGCAAGGTAGTACCACCCATGGACTGTATCATCACACTAATGTCAGAATTAAGGGATTTCAAATAGTATATAAATGTATATTCAGGGGATGGCCTTATCAACACAGGTATTCTGGTCCATGTCTTTTGGAATTTGAGGTTAGAATTAGACATGAACTCATGAGGAGCTCTATTTATGGTAGTTAATTGCTCAACTAAAGATAGGTGATCAGATTTGTCCTCAAATTGCTTGACTAAGGTTGCACCCAATTCATCCCAGGTGGAAATGGAGTTTAGTGGAAGGTTTCTATACCATTTCAATGCTCTTTCTTTGAAGGTGACATCAAGCAATCTAATAGCAACATTATCCTCAACAATATTATGGACTAAACATAGATTAGCCACATCTTGGATATGCTCAATAAGGGTTATTTGAATTTCTCTTGAGAAGAATGGGATGCTCTTGAGGGCAGACACTAGAATGTCATCAAACTGGGCTAAATTCAGTAGGCTACCTCTATTGAATGGACCAAACACTTGATTTTTGATGCCCATTTGGGTAGTGGGGGTTGTAGTGATTAGAACAGTAGGATGACCAAGAGGCAAATACTATTTTTGAGGATATGGTTTTGCCCTCCTAAATCTTGATCTTTTATAAGATATAAATTCAAAAGGAATACTTTTACTTGCTGACCTTGTGGTAACTTTTGGCATGAAAGCGCTACCTAAATGATGCTATGTAACTTTGCAACTTGAAGAATCTTTAGCTTGTGATGAAGATGAATATTCTTGTTTCCTCAAAACTTTTCTTCAGCTTCGAACTTCTTCAGATCTGCCAAAGATTTCTTTGTTGGTCCCACCGGGCGTGCCAAAAACTATTGTCAATTAGACTTGCACCCCTGTGAAGGTAGTTTCAAGCCTTCATATTTTGCTAAAACATGGAAACAATCCTAGGTTATGGGTGACCTCATCAATGGATTGAATCTCTAGATTCTAAGGGTTAGCTCCTTTTAGTGTATCAATTAGGATCTTTGCTCTATGCTGTCAGGGAAACCCCAGAACAATAAACATGCTCCAATCCCTACTGAGTCAGGATCTTACTCTACCAATTAGAACACATGTGATTACTTCTTGTATTAGCAACTAAACACGGAATTATACCAGAATCAATAAGTAACTAGAAATATGAAACAACACAGGAATTAAGAGACAATACACAATTGTATTATAAACATAGAAGAATATACAATAAGGAAGATGCCACTTCTTCCTCCACCTCAAAGGTTCGCCACACCTCAAGACCTTCTTCCCTCTCTCTCTCTCGGTCCCAACAATCAACTCCAACACAGAATTGATGTTCACCTCTCCAACCAGTCAGTAACACGCTGCCAGTTTACCAAGTACACATCTGTACTCCAAGTAGATCCCCTGCTCTCTGCTACCTGCAAATCACTAGACCTTACTCACCATGTAGACATCTCTACACCCCTGAAGAACCCTTGTCCTTGCCTCACCAAGTCCTTATGATTCTTCAACCAGTACTCCAGTGGATCAGCTCCTTGACCTTGCAGACCTTGCAACTCTCCCTGATCATACACACTCAGCACCCCTTGGAACTAGGAGGAGCTACACTAGCTCTCTCTAAAAGCTCTATGGCTTTCTAGCACACACTTACAATACAGCCCATGAGTCCATATATAGATCTCATGCTTACAATAATTAGACTAACCTAATTACAATAACTAGACTCACAACTCAAGACTATGACTAGCCTTCAACATGCAAACTAACAGTCTCAAAATAGACTCTCCTGGATTCGTCATGCAAACTGCCTGTTCTCACACAGGTTGCCGACGTCGGCACCTCCAAGACCGATGTCGGCCGACTGGTAACCGACGTCGGTTGCTTCTTCTTGCTATCTGACCGATGTCGGATGATCAGACCGACGCCATTTCTCCTGCAACTGATTCTGCAACACTGCATCCTCCGTAACTTCTCCTATTTGCATCCTGGTGAAGCTTTTAGCTCCACAACCTAACAATCTTCCACTTGGAGATAAATAGCTGCACCTGTACCTGTACCTGTACACCATTTAAATTATTCCCTAGCTTGTATCCCTCTTCAAGATCCATCCTGAAGACCAACCACCACACAGCTGTGATGCTATACCTGTCATTCAAGTACCCTGCCATATCCGAACCTACACATCCATGTAGTGAAGAACTTGACCCTGCAAAACAAGAATCCCTGCTGCTAGTCCCACTGAACTGCCCTCCAGTACTCCTTCCCTGAATTGGCTCCATACTTTCCGACAACCCCCACTGCTTGGGAAAATTCAGGCCTACACTAGACCTCACATGATTTCGAACCCTGTTTCAAGCTAAGCTTGAACTGTCCAGCCATTGGTGTGCTTACCGATTCTGCATCCTGCGTAATGAACCTCGCCAACACCGTCTTCACACCAGCTCCCACTGAAGATAAAATCTCCATGTCTCTTATGCCAAAGAATTTCGCTGCTCTAAATTCTTCATGACACACCTCTGAACTAACCTTACCCTTAGCTCAACAAATACCTATATGTACAAACCTACTAGTAAATCACCCACATACAGTAACAAAATGATGTTGCGACCATCATCTACCTGGTAAGATAAACACAATAGTTACACTGACATTGATTGAAGCCATGCTTAGTCATCCACCTGTCAAAACCTGTACCACTGTCCTGCAGCTTCCTCAAGACCATATGCCTTGGCCTTCTGTCTCTTGTATCCATCCACTCTCTTCTTTAAAACGGGAATCCATCTCTTTCAGTGCTTACTTCAAGCTGACAACTCTACCAACAAATCCCTGTTTGGTTCTTCTCCAAGGATTCATACTCCTCATCCATGCCAAGCTCCCACTGTATCTAGACTCTACCTGCATTGCTTCTTCCATCTTCCTGGTTCTTGACCATCAATGAGCAATATAAAGAAGGTGAACAACGAATATGAGGTTCACTTACCCTTTCTGACCTCTACATGAGCGTTTGAGACTTGCTATCCGCCCAATATCCGTTCCAGTGACCGATCTCGGCCATCTCCCAGTCTGCTCCCGATCGATGTCGGTTCCGTGCACTGACCCTGACTGCCGACGTCGTTTCCCTGGCCGACGCCGGTATCCTTTCAGCCGACGTCGGCTTCCTCATGGCCGACGTCGGTCTTCCTGTTGTCGACGTCGGTTACTGTGTAACCAATGCCGGTACCTGTGTTCGCCTGTGAGTGATAACTTTTTACCCGCGAGCTCTCCATGGATCAAAATCCTAATCAAATCAACCTTGCTTTGCTCAGAATAATTCAGTTCTCTCACCTGATCTCTGTCTGTCATCTCCTCCATGAACACCAAAGCTTTCCAGTTCTTTAGCTTGTCAAAAACATATGTCTTCCGCTTCAGAACCTGCATTCTCCTTCTACATATGTGACTAAGCCTATGAAGCCACATCTCTGCAACAGAAGGTGAATCAGCAATATAAGTAGATAGATAAAGGATACCTACTTTCTTACCACCATCTAATTCAAGTGTATCCGCTGTGAGAGTTACAGAATATCTCCCATCACCCAAATTTCTTGAAGAAATTAGACTCATCTCCAAGACTGGTACCTGCATGACTTCCTTCAACCACTGTGTGTCATCCATCTGCAATTTCAGCTTCACTTCCCGTTTGCCAATTATTTGGCAAGGCTCACCAGCTCCTCTCCCTGGGGCTGCATGGAAAGAGGCAACAGAACCTGTTATCCAAGATTCAACTTTATCCAAGAAACCTTCCAAAACATCCTGTGCAACAACACCTGCAACATCTGCATCTTCAGTTCCTTCATGCTGATCTGCTACCAACCAACAATATCTTTTTCTCTGCTCTTTCTTTCCATCAATCAGACCATTCGTGCTATTCAGTTTCTCCATTCGTAGCTTACTTCCTTCTGCCATTGCTATACTCCCACTCAATCAGAAACCCCTGTGAGCAACCTGTAATCAACAAACACTACCAGATCTGAAACCACCTGTTAGTAACCCAACCTGAAGCTCTGATACCACGTGTCAGGGAAACCCCAGAACAATAAACATGCTCCAATCCCTACTGAGTCAGGATCTTGCTCTACCAATTAGAACACATGTGATTACTTCTTGTATTAGCAACTAAACACGAAATTATACCAGAATCAATAAGTAACTAGAAATATGAAACAACACAGGAATTAAGAGACAATACACAATTGTATTATAAACATAGAAGAATATACAATAAGGAAGATGCCACTTCTTCCTCCACCTCAAAGGTTCGCCACACCTCAAGACCTTCTTTCCTCTCTCTCTCGGTCCCAAGAATCAACTCCAACACAGAATTGATGTTCACCTCTCCAACCAGTCAGTAACACGCTGCCAGTTCACCAAGTACACATCCGTACTCCAAGTAGATCCCCTGCTCTCTGCTACCTGCAAATCACTAGACCTTACTCACCATGTAGACATCTCTACACCCCTGAAGAACCCTTGTTCTTGCCTCACCAAGTCCTTATGATTCTTCAACCATTACTCCAGTGGATCAGCTCTTTGACCTTGCAGACCTTGCAACTCTCCCTGATCATACACACTCAGCACCCCTTGGAACTAGGAGGAGCTACACTAGCTCTCTCTAAAAGCTCTATGGCTTTCTAGCACACACTTACAATACAGCCCATGAGTCCATATATAGATCTCATGCTTACAATAATTAGACTAACCTAATTACAATAACTAGACTCGCAAATCAAGACTACGACTAGCCTTCAACATGTAAACTAACAGTCTCAAAATAGACTCTCCCGGATTCGTCATGCAAACTGCCTGTTCTCGCACAGGCTGCCGACGTCGGCACCTCCAAGACCGATGTCAGCCGACTGGTAACCGACGTTGGTTGCTTCCTCTTGCTATCTGACCGACGTCGGCTGATCAGACCAACGCCATTTCTCCTGAAACTGATTCTGCAACACTGCATCCTCCGTAACTTCTCCTGTTTGCATCCTGGTGAAGCTTTTAGCTCCACAACCTAACATATGCTACAAACTATCAAGAAAAGAGAGAGAAACTTGAATGGAAATCCTATCTAATGATGGTGATACACCTATATTTTTGACTGATCCTCTCAATTTGAGCTCCTAAGAGCACTGAATTAGACAAGAAAAGGGCTAAACTTTTAACTCTAATTGACCAATATGCATAAGTATTTCATGAAAAGGTTTTATCTGGTGATCCAAGATTGAGGGAAATGAAAGAATATCCCTGATTTAAGGCATTAACTAGCCACTTTTATCCAATATAAACTCAGCCAATAGACATCAAACACAAAACATGACCTACACAAACTGATCAACTATCTATTAGGTAAGAACCAAGACTTAATAAGGAAGAGAAATTCTATCACTTATGCAAATCATGGGCATAGATACACTATACCAACATTCTAAAAAATAAAAGTAGCCTTCTATTAATCTGAAAAAAGGTTACAAAACTCAGTCTTAGGCATAATTTGATCTTGCCAAAAGAGGGATACAATTCAAGGCTAAAAAGCCAACTTATATAGAAAAGAATACACGAGCCAAAGATTGGTGCTAAAAATAGAAGAGGAGATTAACTCCTGCATTAACCAAGTCAAACTTGAGCTGTCAAAAGATAACACAGTCTTCAAATAAACTTTCTTTTTGTCTTATGCCTTGCATGAAAAGCACTTTGGCATTTGCAAAGGATGGTGGGCCTATTTTGGACTAATCTGTTCCACACATGGAAAGCTATGCCAATCTCCAAATAAATAAATTTGCTTGAACTGCTTGAAATAAGAGAATAATCTCCTTTGCATGAAATTAATGCTAATGCTAAACTTAGAATTTCATTTGAACTGTTTGAAATAAGAGAATAATCTCCTTTGCATGAAATCCATGCTAATGCTGAACTTAGAATTTCATTTGAACTGCTAGAACGTTGAAGCTTTAACAAGATAAATAAGAGCACATGCATGAAATCAATGTCATGTTGGCATTTGAAGGGATGAGGTGGATCTAAGTTTGACAAGTCAAACTCTTGCATAGAAAGCCATACGACACCTTAAACTGAGAACTCCACTTGAAGCTGAGTTGGACCTTTAGATGCATGAGATTGACTAGGAAATAATCATGAATACAAAAAATAGTCAACTAAAACTTAGACCAACCAACTCCAAATGAACCTCTACTTGCATGAAATTCCATGTTGACTCCATCTCTTGTTCTTGTGCATGTATTACTTCGGGCCATTTGCTTATGGTTTTCATCTTTGGCTATTTGTTTGTCTATTTCTCTTGGACTTTTGTCTCTCAGACAAAATGTCTGAGACTTCTTTCTTTATGCACTTTCCTTCGGTTTATTCTATGGCTTGTCTTGCTCCCTTTGGGATAATTCATTTCGGGCATTTATTCCCTTTCTTTCCCTTCATTCATTTATGCAGCCTTTTCCTTTGGTTTATTTCCTTCAGACGAAAAGTCTGAAGGAATTCTATGTCTTTGGGTTTTTGTCTTTTCACTTTCCCGCAGACAAATTGTTTGCGAGAATTGTCTATCCTTCTCTGCTTGTGCTTGGACTTTCCCTTGTTAAACCTTCTAAAGGAATTCTTTTGGACAATTTATCCGAAGGAATTCCTTCAGACTTTTTGAAAAGTCCTTTCATCTTTTTGGGAATGGTCCAATTTTTTTGTAAACTTCCTTCGAACAAAAAGTCCAAAGGAATTCCTTCTTTCAAATTGCCCTTTGGGCTTTTAAAAGGTCCCTTTCCTAAGGGGCACAAACCCTTCAGATTTCCCAAGTGGATCTTTCTGTAGGGACTCTAACCCTTTGGACTTTTCTAAATGGTCCTTGGCCTTTCTATTAAGTCCTTTTTCGAAGGGCACAAACCCTTCAGATTTTTTTGTTTAGAACTTTCTCGAAGGGCACATACCCTTTGGGATTCCTGTAATTGATCCTTTTTTCAAGGGATTCTACCCTTCATAATTTCTTGTAAAATGACTTTCTCGAAGGGCACATACCCTTCAAAAAAAATGGAACGATCCACTCAGAATTTTGAAATTGTCTTCTTCCGAAGGGCACATACCCTTCAGATTTTTTTATAAGTGTCCCCTCGGCCTTTTTGTAATGAGCTTTCGAAATTTGATAATGGCCCTTCGGCCTTCTTAAATGTGCCCTTCAGACTTTGTCTTGGTCCACTTGCAAAATCCTTTGGAAAAACTGTCAAGCCCTTTGGGCTTTTTGTGAAGAACCTTCCCGAAGGGAAAGAACCCTTCGAGAAACCTGTAAAAGGACCCTTTTCCTGAGAAGTGACCCTTCGGCAAACTTAAAGTGGACCATTTCCTCGAGGATCAAATCTTTGGAAATCTTGCAAATGACCTTCAAGATTGTTGAAAGGGTCCTCAGAACTTTTGAAATGGCCTTCGGGCTTTTTGAAAAATGAACTTCTCTGAATGTTGAAATGGCCTTCGGGTTTTTTGTAAAATGACTTTACCCTTTTGAGAAGAACCCTTCTTGTTGTAAAACCCAAAGTGCTTCTTTAAGATTTGCTCCTTTCAACTATTTTGATCGACATATGCTCTTTCAAAGCAAACTAGAATGGTATGTAGAGCTTCGAATGATAAGGGTGACGATTTTTTGACCCGTGGGGTCAGAAAATTGTCAATAGGAAGAAACATTTCCTGTTTCAACTATAGATGGATGAACTAATTGTCTAAAATCTATGTAAAATGGTTGGAATGGAGAGAGGTATATGCTTTTTGGCTTTAAGAGTCTAGTAACACATGTTGTTTAAAATAATCATGTAGCTAGATAAAGAACATGTAGGTGGTTCAATCGAAAAAATATGTTAAAAATGCATGAAGATGAGCGAGGACATGACTACATGCCTCTATGTTGGTATTTATAAGAGATTGTAAATATGTTGTATTGCATTTGTCATTCAACAGGTTAATGAAGGAGGCAAGGTTCATATGAATACCTTGAGAACACTTAGACCCATTCCTATATACATTTAAAAAAAGAAAATATGGTGTGGTTCCAAAAGATAAACTTTCTTGAATGTTTTAATAGAGTAGAGTGTGTTTATTGCGTAATTGGACTTGAATGAAAAATCAATGACAATCGTATACTTGTGATCCATGTGACCATTGAAGAAGAATTAAAGGAGGAAGAACAAAGAAGAGAGAAATCATCACTTTCGATTGCAATATCACGATCAATTTCCTTATCTTTGACATACCGGTTATATTGTTCGTTCTTTTGATGGGTTCATGTAACTATTGTAACAAAAGACCAACTAAATAAACATTGTTTGATTTGACAAGCTCTTATATTTTTATGTCTAACATTAGGTTGCATTCTTTGCACATGCATATAATAGTTTTTATTATAGTTATTATAAAGAGTAAAATACATCAAATGACATCACCTCTTTCATATTTTAATTTATCTTATATTAAATTAATTTAAAATGTATTTTCCCTTCAATATACCGAAATGAAAATATGATATACAACAAATAAAAATCATATGATATTCTTATAATTTTTTACTTTGTATTTATAAGTACAAAGATTTATCCTTTATGAAAAAGTAAAGTCTCATAGATGAGAAAATTTGAAAAAAAAGTCACCCCCTAAAGTAGGCGTACGAAAAAGCAGAAAATGAAGTTAAAATTATTCTTATCGGTTGGCAGTACTCATTACCTGTTGCAGTAGCTATTTATTATAATATTTTTCCCCATTATTTTGTATTGAAAAATATATAATTTAAAAAAAATCATAAGAAATTTGATTTTTTTTTTTTAAGTTTTTTTTTAATTGATTAATAATTAATGGTATGATAATTTATTGAGAAAATTCAAATATTTAATATTAATAAATTATTAAAAAATAAATATTATATTTATTATTATTAATAATATGTTTTGTTTCTTTCAATTTTTTAATTTAAATGTGTGGTTTTAATTTTTGAAATAAAATAATAATAATGAACGGCCAATGGCGGTCATATTAAATTTGGAGAGGACAATGTAAGATGCGGTGTCATCACTCTTAATAAATCGTAGCTACTTATAACATGTATAAAATTGTTTGGGCGACTTTGAAAGTGTGTAGATCTTGAGAATTTTGAGGTTACAAGTTTTATGTGGATTTTGGAAAAAAGGTAAGTGTCGGATAAATATGAGTTCAAATTATAAAGCTATATTTTTAGTTTCAAAGTCTAAATAGTACACTACGAAATTAAAGCCGGCTACACCATTCGTATGTTGTGAAAACTGCACTCCAAAATTAGCAATTGCCTATGCCCAATTCTAATTCACTACATACGGGACATGGTATTTATAAAACAATATTAATTTCTTTTAGTTGTTTCTAAAACAATTTTTTTTATTCCTTATAATTACAAATGTTTGCGATTATACACATTTTCAAAAGAAAAAAAATTCTAAATAAAAAAGAAAACAATGTTAGTTATTTTTAGTATTTTTGTGATCTGATTTTATCTTCCGATATTTGATTTAAAATTATTATTGTATTTTCCAATAATTACTGTTAATTTACTTTGCTTTTGCCTCTCGGTGCAATGGTCAACGGGTCATGATTCAGCTCTTGGGTCTTTCGTTAGGGAAAAAATAAAACCCAATGCCCAAGCCGTGAGCTTTGTACCATGGAAACAAGTCTTAGCATAAACAAAACATGCAAATCAGATATAAAGGCATTTACCAGGGATGAAACAGTGGCAATTTGACGAGCTCTAGAGAAGTTATATGCACATGAGCCTAAAAAGCATGCTCGAGGCCTAGTTGAGCATCTCTGTACATGCTTTCAAGCACGAAGGACTACTTCCCAGGACCAACAAAGGCTTGCTTGTGCCCTGACAAATTTTTGACAGGATTCTAACTTCTTATTATTTTTAAATAAAATGGTGCCATTTATGTCCTTGCTATATGTTTTCCAGGCACTGAACATGAATTGATTTGTTAGAGGTGCACCTAGTCTAAATACCATGTGCACAAGCAAGGGGAAAAGTGTGCTCACTAGGGTAATATCCAACGCACTTAGAAGTCTTGGCATAAATAAAACATGCAAGATCAGAGATAAAGGCATTTATCAGGGATGAAACAGTGGCAATTTGACAAGCACTAGAGAAACCCTACGCACATGAGCCTAAAAAGCATGCTCGAAGCATGGTTGAGACCAGTTGAGCATGTCCATATGCACTTTCAAGCACGAAACACTGCTGCCTAGGCTCAACCAAGGCTTGCCTATGTCCGGACAATTTTTCTGACAGGATTTTGACATTTTTTTTTGTTATTTTTAAATATAATGGTACTATGTATGTACTTGCTATACATTTTCCAAGGACTGAACATGAATCTATTTATTTGAAGTGCGTCTAATCAAAATACCATGTGTGTAGGTAAGGGAAAAATGGTTTCATCAAGGGCATCTCCAATGTCCTCACAAGTCTTGGCATAAACAAAACATATAAAATCAAAGATAAAAACCTTTACCAAGTATGAAACATTGGTAATTTGACTAGCTTTAAACAGTAAGCCAAACCCCAACACAAAATATTTTGCATGTTTTAATGCCAACACACCCTTGATAGCCATTTTTGTACCCTTTCTTTTTATTTTTTTAAACATAAATTTTAATTAACAAACTACCGATAAAACTACAATTCTGCCTTTAATATTATATTTTTTCACTATTTATTTGTTTACTTTATTTTTATTTTTATCTCCTCATCACAACCCTTCATGCTTATTTAATCACTAAATTTATTTTCATTTTCATTCTAATCACCCACATCACCATTCCAACTTTCCCCTGATGGATGCAAACCAAGCTCCTCTTACTACGATGACATTAACCTTTGAAGATGTCCATAACAATTTTGAGGCCAACAAACATTTATTCAAGCTTATTTGGTTTGCAATCACTAAACATGGACATATAGGAAGCCCTCCTTATACAACGAAGTCTTTAGAGACCTAAAGGGCAATATGATGGGAAGTATTAGATGCTCGACCATAAAGGACAATTCCTAGGTAAACTTTCCACATTGGAGATTTTTGTAGGCCCTGTCTTGATAATGGATCAACTCATCACTACATATGATATGTTTGTATCCTTTACATAACAAATTACTTGAGTTCTTACCTTACGAAATTTGGCTCTAGTTTTCAATGAGAGGATGAAAGACTTTGTGGGTAGTTATACTCCAACATAGGAGTATATAGTAATATTCCTTTGGTAGGGTTTATATCAAAGGTTGCGAACTTGTAACCTTTTTTGTTTTGTCAAAATGTATTTTGCCTATTACTCCTCCTCTTCCTTCTTTGCCATCTCTTCAGGGAATCTTCTTCTTCACATTCTCCTTGCTTATTCTTCTGAAATTAAAAATATTGTGTATGAAATGCAATGTTTTTAGATTATCATGGGCAAGGGCCCCAATAGAACACTCTTTCCTGTATTAAAAAAACATGTTTTAAAGCCAACATATATTAGTAAAGAAAACATGTTTTAAAGTCAACGAGAGCCAGGGGAGTTGTTAAAAGGCAGTGAGTGTGTTCTACCTGACATAAGGTCAAATCTCAAAATATGCTTGATAGTTATAGTCATTTGACTTTCAATGGGTTGTAGACATTTGACTAGACCCAACGAAGGATCGGTTACATCCATTTGATTGGTAGTGGTTGCAGTTGTTTCAAATGAGCCATCGATGGTTGGTCAATCAGACTACAAGGCTTTTAGAATCATGTGTTTGGCTCCATAAAGCAATACATAATTTTTATACATTTAAATATGTATTAAATTAAATTAAAATCTATTTTTAATTTATATTATATACACTCAAACGAAAATATGATTTACAACAAATAAAAATCATATGATATAATTTTTTTTTACTTTATATTTAATAATACGATTCAGTCTTTATAATTTCATTTATTTTTTACCTTTATATTCAAAAATAATTATTTTTTATTTTTATTAGATTAATATTAAAAAAAAAAAATTACACTTTTTTAAATTAAATTTGGATCAAATTTTATTTTTTTAATAATTGTTTATACTATATTTGTTAGCAATTATGAACGTATAGTAAAAAATAATACATTATTATAAAATATTTAATAAAATTTAAACTTAAAATTAAGATTTATTTAAGTAAATTCATTTGTTTTTTTCTAATTTAGATATTTTGGGTTACATAGATTCGATTAGACATACACTAAACCCATAATTTTAGATTTTAATATTATGTGAAATGAAATACAATCTTTTATTTAAGTTTGTTGGGTTTCATATAAGAAATTGTCTTTAGTGGAAGTTAGAATATAAAATTAAATGTAATTAATATATTTATTTGTACGCTGATTCTCATCACTGCGTGGGACCAACTTTGATTACGAGAAGAGAACGAATATTTGTCTGTATTGCTTTTAATGACGTAGAATCTTTGGTCAACTTATATAAACACATGAACACGATGTGAAATAAAATTATTTTTATATGTTGGCATGTATGGGGTAATTATTTTTATGGAATTTTAAAGGAAACGAAAGTCTTTTTTTAATTCAGATAAAATAGAAGGTTTTGATGGGACTTTTCAACTTAATATAAAGCTAACTAATATTAAAGATTTTGAACCCTATTACCAGACAAAATAAAGAAGTAATGAATATTAGTACTTAAAATAATATAAAGTTATAGACTTCAACCAATTATTTGTCAGAAATCTATCGACGAGAAGTTAAGATTCATCAATAAAATCGACCTAAAATGTCAAGAGTGTTTAGGATGACATCCAAAAAGGAAAGCAAATATCAACCAATTGCTGGAGTCAGTGTTCTTCTTTCTTTCACCAAGTCTTTTGCATCGGACCTCAACATTTCTGCTTCTGTCCTTCGACCTTTCCTCTTCCCTGTTGTGTCCATAAGACGTCTGAGCTTCGCTTGAGAATGAGAGGAGGAAGCCAAGCAAGCCAATGGGCCTAAAGGGGCAGCAGGTACCCCTGGAACTGCTTCGCTCTTCATGGAGACCAAATCAATTGGGGGAGGATATTTAGGCAAAGGAGGAGGAGAAGGACACAACAATCAATAGAAGATGCCATGATTATGCCATATAAAGTCTTGATCAGGAGCTCCTTCTTTCTTCCTCCAAACCAACCGAGCGTGAGGAACACTCAAGATGCCCTTAAAAGAGCACCCAATAGCGCAGTGACCGATGTGATTGTAGCGAAAGCATCTAAATGGAAGGCCTTCAAAATTAAGATATTAGGTCCACAAGCCTTAGGAAAAATAAAGGCAAATAGAATGCCGAATAGGTTTGGAGATGTCCACAATCTCCTAGACTCTCATGAAGCTCTTTACCAGCAAATCCTTATCTAGCTTCACAAATGAACCCACCTGGTTAATCAACATCATAATATGTTCTTCTTTCCTTAGAAAGGGGGGATGTTGTAAATTTAGATCCAAAGAGGGGCCGATGTCACCTCAGCCTTTGTGGGATCGAACAACAGAGTCCACGAAGAGAAGAAGACCCCAAAATTGCCAACAAACCAAGGCCCTAAAGACAAAATAAAGTCGCGATGGGAGGAGCAACTTAAAGACACTTGGAAGAATCCGCGACTAAACAAGGTGAAGAAAGGAAAGTCTTTTTTAAGGTAGAGGATGTTAGACGTCTTATTTTTGGTCTATAAGGTAGTTTATAGTATATGTGAGTATACGAGACTACCTCATACTCTTAATATGTAGGGGTTATTTATCTATGCTTCAAATCCGAGGCGTACATACCTCATCTCTGTAGGAATTGAGCTTATGACCTCTCTTTCAAGAACATGAATTCTTCATCATTAAGTCAACTCAAATGTACTTACTTCAATGTATGTACCCCCGAGTTGGGATGAACAAACTTCAACGTAAACTGGTAGAAACTTCCTATCCTTAATCAACTTTAAACCTCATTTCTTTTAGAAGTATCGATTGTTCTAGCAATCCTTAATAATTTACTATGATAATTAAACCTATCATAGTGTAAACACTCAAAAATGACCTGTTGGTATTTCTTTCACATTATTTTATATTTGTTAATGTATAAGTGAGTGGTTAGAATCTGGCATTATTGAACTACTATGGCAATTTTGAACACATAAAACCTCCTTTGTGAATCCTCATGCACCTCCTATCGCCACCTTGTGATTGTCATGTCCCATGACCAAGACCATTCCTATAGCCCTGACACAGTTGCCTATATCACCATCTAATTCAAGTTGAATTGTCTATCTCTTTCACTTTTTTACTTCTAACCACTGGATGTCAGTCATGCATACCAATATCACTAAAGTTTGAATTCAACCGTTTATAAATAGACAAGTGATTAAGTTCATTTGATCATCAAACACTTATCAAGTTTTTATCTAGCATACTCTTGGAGTACTTCATTGACATTGTTATTATTATGTATTTTATGTCTATTGACTAGTAATTTATTTGTGTACTTTCACGAGTTTGACAAATCTAAAGGATACACACTAATCATATCTATGTAGAGCCACAAATTAGCCCTTTACCGATTTCAGTCAAGAGTAAAATTTATACATTTTGGAGAGCCAAAAATGAAATTCACAACTTCAGGAGAGGATGTGAAATAACGAAAGTGGGTGAACATCATTAAAGAATCACATTTCAGTTTTACAAGCCTTGACCAAGATCTTTCACATGAAATTGACATTTTGACCAGGATTGCCCTTATGGTCTTGACATCTACCCTATTTTAAGACCAGATCTAGACCTTAGCTAGCTTAGACATTAACAAGTTTGTGTAAACACTTTCAGATTGTGATGACAAGATTAAAGCTACTCAAAAACTCCATATAACAATATTTAAAAAAATTAAACAACCCTTCATCTCTTTATGTATTTGATTGAATAATTAATTAAATATTATTTATTGTATTTTACATAATTATAATACTTAATTTGAGGTAGACATATTTCTATACTTGCATTTTAGTAAATCACAACTATCTTACACCTCTCAAAATTTCATCTTCTAATGATCCCACTTGGTACTTTCTTATGGATCTAAATTAATAAATGTTTTTATGTTTAATAATGCTTGATCTATAACTTTAAGTTATCTTTTTTCTAAAAATTCTTAAAACTCTAATATGTTTGGTCTTATAAGTTTTGTTTGCTTTCATTCATTAAAGTTGAATAAATATGAAAATCTAATTAGAAAAAGATATTAAACATAATCAAAATGAGGTAAATATTATTGAAAACCCCATGGTTAAATTTAAGATAAGTTTAAAAAGAAAAAAGAAAAATGAGAAAAGAAAAATAAAAAATGTGTCTTCTTTCAATTTACCTTTGAATAATGGTGTGCATCCTACTTTGAATATAAAGGATAATAATGTGTCTCTCTAAAATGTTGTGGCTCTTTTTCGAAAATAAGAAAAACAATATGTTTTTACATAATTATGTGAATGATAGTCATGAATATTTTGATTGTGATGTCTTTGTGAATGTTCAATATAATGTTAATATAAAAAATAGTTAAAATCTCTATTTCAAAATATTTCCACCTTGAAATTATTGAACGAAATAAACTTGTTAACAAATAACACATAGAAAAGATAATAAAATTAGAACATAATGTTAATGTTAATAAGGAACATTTTTATATCTACATAAATTAAGTTGTTGATTTACTCCATACTTAATTGCAGAAAGAAACTTATTCGTGATGTGGATTATTTTGAATTATTTTTAAAGTTTAAATAGATCATTACCAAATAAGTGTCGTGAACCATCCTTAAGCAACGAGACATTTCTTAATGTTTACCAAGAAATATTCATTTCATTGCTTGTTTTAAAATGCATGGAAAACCACTAAAACCCTTTCAAATATGTTAGAAATATTTTATTAAAGAAAAAAATATTTTCAAGTTACTTGGAACTTCCTTGGAGCAACCAAGACATCTATTTATGAAAAAAAATGCATTTCATCATTTTAGAAAAAAATATTATTTTAAATTATTAAAAAAATATAAGTTGATTTTGTTTTTAAAAAAAAATAAAAATGCATTTCATCATTTTAGAAAAAACTACTATTTTAAATTAATAAAAAAATACAAGTTGATTTTGTTTTTTATGGATAAAACTAGAGCCAATCATCTAATATGTTAGTAGGTCATTTTTAAATCCATTGCATAATCAAATGTATCTTACATATCTCATCTTGTAAATAGTATGATGATTGATAAAATTTAAACTTGAGTTACTTTTATATGAATGTATCTATTTAATTATAACATTATAATTTAAATGATAAAAATAATAATTTTATTATAAAAAATAATAATACATATATTATAGAATTATGTTATAAAAAACTTTGTCGAAGTTAATAAATGTTAAAATGAAAAGAAAAAATTCTCTTCACATTAATAAATGTTAAAGATTGAAGATTAAATTTTAGAGATGGTTTAATTAAATGTACTTTTATTTTCTTTTATTATAACCTATCAAGTGAATATTTTAATGTTAATAGGCATAAAATATGTCATTGAAATATCTTTTATAAGTTTAGATAGCTATTTTAAATCAGAACAAAAGTTGTTGGTAAGGAACTTACATTTCTTTGATTTATTGTAGTCTTTCTTAAGTGGAGGTTTTAAATTTGCTTAGAATATATTGTAACTTTTCTCAATCAGAAGTTCTAAGCTTGTTTCACATATAATACAAAATTTTATAAGAGTTGAAATTAAAAGAATTTACTTTATTTATAGTTGTGAATCTAGAACAAATGACTAATTTCAAACAACATGATGTTGAATCCCTTCAAGACTATGTTATTTTATTTAAAGGTACATCATACTCCTTAAGATTTAGACCCTCAAATTTGGAATTAAAATTCATTTTTAGTAGAAGTATTCTTTTCCCATTTAGGGAAAGAGAATTACATAAAAAATATGAATATTTAGTTATTTATACTTGGATGTTTGTAGATATGCTTTATTCATATTCAAGTATCCAAATGAACTTAACATCCCTCCTTCCAATTTTTTTTTTTTTTTGTTCCATGTATAAATGAGGAAGATGCATTACCAAATGAATACTATGAGGAAAGTGTGGTGTTTCTCACATTCATATGGGATCTTTTCAAACATTATTCAATATGGGACCAATCCAAGATACACATCCCAAACAAACACCTCAAGTTGAACGAAGAAAAAAACATCCATGCCAAGAAGATTTAACAATAAAATTATTTATATTTGATGCTTATTTTTGGCACAACCATGTGGATCCTACACAAATAAAAAACACTTGTGATGTAAGACATTTATACCAACTTTTACTTGGCCTAAAAGACATACAAAACAAGGGAGGTTGGAAAGACTCTTTAGGTAACATAATAATACCAGTTGCTTATGGTCCAAAAGTGATTAAAACAAAGGTTTGGGTTATGCAACAAAAGTCTCAATATTCATTCACATTGAGAACTCTTTGGTTATACCAAATGGAAGCTAAAATTGACCCAAATAAACTAGGTATTTCCTTTTCCTATGATGGAAAATTGATCCATTTCCCATATGATGGTAATTGTCCTTATACTTCACATGTAAATCGTGAGGAAGAACATGACATGCACCATTTTTATCTATGCAACCATGATTCAAACAATTGAAATGATCCAACCTAAGGTATAAAACATCAACATCTAAAAAAAAAATCAAATATTTAAAAAATACAAAAACATTCAAATAATTCAAAAATACAAACATATTAAATATTCCAAAATTTTATTAGCATTTTTGCATCTATGCCATTTGTTTTATGTTAGTAGATATAGTAAGTGGGAGGCATCTGCTTCTTTGATCATGATTGATACATATTACATAATCCTTTATGATCATTTCTACATTATCATGTTTGAACTTATATGCTAAAACTTACACATGTCTTTATCCATGCTCATATCTTTCATAGTGTACTTGATATGCTATACTACATAATGTTTTTTTATAACATATATATCCAAGGACTAGTATAATATGCTTATTTTAGTTACTTATACTTCATTTATTTACATTTTTCATTTCCTCGAGTGTATTCCATTACTTTATATTGTCTTTCTTGTGAAAAATTTGAATATGTTCCCTTTATGATGGCCCTTATGTCATCATATGCTGATTGGACATTTAAATATGTCATTTTATGTGGATTGGACATTTAAATATGTCATTCATTTAGATTGTGTGGCATTTAAACATGCCCCTTGTATGAGGTCTCGTTGAACCATTATTTTGCATTACAATAAGTGCTTTTATGTATGTGCTTGATTGCTTGCTGAGATTGTATTGTTACCCTCTAGACATTGCCATGACTTATTTCATGCATCTTAGGACTTGATTTGATCACATACTGCGATCTTAATTGATACATCTACTTCAACATGTTATCCCTATATGCTACATGATTCATAACCAGATTATACAACTACCTTATTCTTTCGGGTAAGGGACCTACCAATTTCTATTTCCCTCACCTCAAAACTGGGGCATTTCAGTGGGTATGTCACAAAGGCATGACATCCTCACTTATACATTTTCGTAGTTTCTAGATTGCAGTGGGGGCATGTCATAAAAACATGACCTCCACACTTATACACTTATTCAATATCTCCAAACTTAAGTGCGGGCATGTCACAAAGACATGACCTCCACACTTGCACAAACTCCAGTTCAATTCCATGATTCAAATATACACTTGGGCCATAATCGCATACATTGCAATTATTTTTCATAGATTTAAAATAATTTTTTTCAGATCTATGACACATATACTAAAACTCAGACATATTAGAGGTGCATATGTCATGTTATTGCACCACAAATTGCAAAAATTACCAATTATACTACTCACCAAGATGCACTGATTACACCAAGATGTATTGTTATCCAACATTTTCTATTGTAATAGTGGGTTCATTTTATAGGCTTAAGTGATTAAATAATTGAACCTTACTAGATTTATAGATTGGAGTGATTAAATCATCCAATCTCACTATATTAATAGAATGAGTTGATTAAATCACTCACCCTCACCAGATTATGTATATTTACACTTGAGTTGTGTGATTGAGATATAATCATCTCAAAGCCCATGTCACAACTCATTCTTACACTGAATTGGGGGAATAATACCTTCCAATATCCCTCTTTAAATATGAAAGGTTCAGATGTGAACCTTCTCTAGCTCTAATGTTTCACAAGGGAGAATCTTTATCAAGTCAAAGCTTCAAGAGGCAACATGGTTGCATCAACATAAAGGTGTACTCCTTCCTTGCTCTTTTCCTTTTCAATCATTTTGATCATTTCAAATTTTTGATTAAATGCATTGATTTACACTATAACATTCTCTTCGTTACATGTCACATACTAGCAAAGCACTCAAAGTGGGCTCAAATAAAGGCAAGGTCTGTTATACACACTAAGGCACACATTTTTTTTATGCATTACTATACTAAAGGGGAGGCAGGGGAGAGGGTGTGGCAAATACAACTACTAAAACTATATATCTATAGCATCTTAGTGTTGTACATTTGACAAATATCAATCAGGGCTCTACCCTTTAGTTCTAGACCTCCCCATTATCGAAAGGTTCACATTCACCATCTCACTATGCTTAAATACTTAACTCTTAGTTTGACCCATATCATTATAATGACCCATGTTTCCTATACTGCATAGAAAGCTTAGAACTTGAAAAACATCCTTCACTGTCAGTTTTAGATTAATACCTATTTTTTAGCCTTCTAGACACCACCAGCCACAGAGGGAAACTACTACTGATGGTAGTGTCCAAATCCTTATCTAGTGTCTAATTACCAAAAGTTATCCAAATTGAAAATGATTTGAAACCCATGGGTGGGCCTAATTATCTTATTGAACCCTACTGTGAGATAGTTTCAAAAGGTGTGGCATAAATACAAGTCTAAGCATTATACTTATTCATATAGCAAAATGCCAAGCAATCACCTACTACTCTATTATGCCCTATTTGTCCCTATTTTCATATCAAACATAAGAATGGTCTTTTTACATGTCTGAAGTATTCAAAGAATAGTCCATGAGTGATATTTATGAAAATACAAGCTAGATCACTGCATGCATATTTATATGTATATTGCACCCTTGTGTACACACTTTCACACACACGAGGAAGCAATATATAAGTCTAAGGCCATCCTTTGAGTATTTTATATGTAGGTAACACCCATTGATAGAGTGGTTTTTGGGGTAATTTGACATTGTGAGTCCATTAACCCATTTTTTAACAAACTCATTCCAAAGGTGAAGAACAGTAAAGAGCTAGGATTTTATCAATCAACAAAGAATGACAACCTATATCCAATGTCTAAATAAATAAACAAAAAGATGATAAAAAACCAAAAATAATGAAGTTAGTTGCATCCAGATCTAGTCATTATTTCATATGGGACACTAGCATCACAATCAAATGCTAGCGTCGATGATAGTGTCCAAATTTGAAGGTAGTATCTGCAGCCACATAAGTGCAATCCAAAATCTAATGACTAATTTAGAATATTGATTATGCATACTTTACCCCTATTTCTATTCCATATCTGCCTGCACATAGTAAACCAGCTAAGTACCATTGTTTCTTATGTATTGCAATATCTTTCAATAGTTGAACTTTAGTATTTTTAGTAATCTCAATTGTATAAATTTCAAATATTGTTTATCTCAGTTTTCTATGAATTGGATTGTTGTAGATTAGTTTATCACCCTTATATTAGAATTATTTTTATATTCTTAACCCTATCCCCCACTTCTAAATTTGGGGTTAAAAATTATCCTTCTAAGGTTTTTTAATACTTTATTTTTAATTATAATTAAAAATATATATCACACGAGAGGGTTTTGTGGATGCTCCAAACTTTTAACTATTTATCTAAATATTATTTTCAACCACTTGTAGATAAAAATGCATTTGGTATGTTAAATAATTGAAGGCTTACAAAAATTAGATTAATATTTTTTATGGGTAAAATAATAAAAAATATAATTAACGAGTAGAATACGCTTGAACATTCTAGCTTAGTGGTATGCAACTAACTTATTATTAACTAGGTCACAAGTTTAAGTCATGTTATAGCTAACTAATAAATTTAGCATGTTATAATACACACAAAATGTAACAATATAATATAATTAACATGTTTTAAGCCCTCCCGTTAATGGCATTCGAGTAAACAAGAAAATAAAACAAAATGTGATTTGGAGGCCCCTAAAGCCTGAATGGATAACATTTAACTTTGATGGGGCTTTGAAGGGTAATGTAGGTTAGGTTATGTTTGGTTGCATACTTTGTGATCATAGAAGATCTTGCCTTGTAGCCATTTCTTCTGTCCATTGCCATAAACAATGAAGCTGAATTCACAAGATTACCTATTGGCCTCAAACTGGCTCATGATCGTCATATCACACATTTGGAAATAGACGGTGACTCAAAAATAACCATCAACATCCTAAAAAAGGATCTAATCCCAACTAAAATCTTCGAGTTCCTCTAAGACCTACAATCAGATTCCTAAACACATTTCAAGACTCAACAATTTCTCATTGTTTTAGAGAAGTAAACATGAAAGTAATAATGAATATATTTAGTCTTATAAAAAGTGATGAAGTAATTGATTTTGAAGGTCTCCAAGGAATCATTTCAAAATATTAACCACATTCAAATCATCCTCAAGCCCATCACCCTCCACACTAATTTCCCATCCATTGTCTCAACTATCCATCCACACCACCTCTCTTTAATCCCTCCCACGTAACAAATCCCAAACATATATCCACATCATGACCCTTCATGCTTATTTAATTGTTATACAACGTGTTGCTGAATGAAAATTTGTATTGAGTGAAAACTATACATAAAATATTGGATTTATATAGACCTCCAAATGTGAGAGAAGAGCTAGAGCAACATTCCTCAAGGTGGGAAAAAGCTTACTTGAAGCACTTGCATTTCAAGCCTAATAATAACAAAGGAAAAGTTGTCTTGCTCTTGGAATCTTCAATGTCAACAATTTTAGCGAGGACTCAATCCCTAGAATGCAAATTGGATGCTTTGTTTAGTTCTCACATGTTGCCTCATTCATTTGTGCAAATAAAGAAGCATGAAAGGAAACATACAAGCATGGCCTCCCTTGTTCTTCCAAGATGTGGCTCATCTAAGAAAAAAATAGAAGTGCAGGAGGAGGAAGATACCTAAAGGGCAATATGATGGGAAGTGTTAGATGCTCGACCACAAAGGACAACTCCCAAGTAAACCTTATGCATTGAAAATTTTCGTAGGCCTTGTCTTGACAATGGATCAACTCATCATTACATATGATATGTTTGTGTCCTTTGCACAACAAATTACTTGGGTTATTACCTTATGAAATTAACCTCTAGTTTTTAATGAGAGGATGAAAGATTTTGTAGGTCATTATTCTCCAATAGAGGAGTAAATAGTAATATTACTTTTGTAGGGCTTATATAAATGTTGCAAACCTATAGCCTTTTTTTTCGGTTTTGGTTTTGTCAAAGTGTATTTTGCCTATTACTCCTCTTCCTTCTTTACCATCTCTTTAGGGAATCTTCTTCTTCAATTCTCCTTGCTTATTCCTCGAAAATTATATATATTATGCATGAAATATAATGTTTTAAGATTTTCATGGGCGAGGGCCCCAATAGAACCCTCTTTCACTTATTAAAAAGAAATGTTTTAAAGCCAATATATATTAGTAAAGTGAACATGTTTTAAAGTCAACGAGAGCTAGGTGAGTTGGTAAAAGGCGATGAGTGTGCTCCAGCTGACCTAGGGTCAATTCTCAAAAGATGCTTGTTAGTTACACTTGTTTTACTTTCAGTGGGTTGTAGATGTTTGACTAGACCTAGAGAAGGATCAATTACATCTGTTTGATTGGTAGTGGTTGTAGTTGTTTCAAATTGGCCACTGATGGTTGGTCAATTACACTACAAGGCTTTTAGAATCCCATGTTTAGCTCCATAAAAAATCACATATAAAATCTATTTTTCCTTTAAATTATATACACTCAAACGAAAATATGATATACAACAAATGAAGATCATATGATATACTTATAATTTATTTACCTTATATTTAGCAATATGATTTATTTTTTATAATTTCTTAAAAAAATTAATCGCACTTTTTAAAAATAAATTCAGTCAAATTTTATTTTGTAAAAATTATATATATTATATTTTAAAACTCTGTTAAGATAAGTTTTTTTAATAATTTATAAGGGTTAGTAATTGTGAATTTATAATAAAAATTAATATATTATCGTGAAATATTTAATAAAATTTAAACTTAAAATTAACATTTATTTAAGTAAAGTAATTTTTTTTTCTAATTTAGATATTTTAGGTTACATAGATTCGAGTAAACATACACCTAAACCATAATTTTAGATTTTAATATTATATCAAATGAAATACAATCTTTTATTTAAGTTTGTTGGGTTTCATATAAGAAATTGTTTTTAGTGGAAAGTAGAAAAGGAAGTTAAATGGAATATATATTTATTTGTACGCGCATTGTTATCACCGTGTGGGGACCAACTTTGACACGGTTTGCAGTTTGTCACACACAGGGGTTAAATTTGACGGTCACCCTTACCTGTGAAGAAATTTTTTTGTGACGGTTTTCAAACTAATGTCACCTTGCATGTGACGTTCATTTTTTATTTTTGACTTTCATAATTTTGTATAGAAACCAACTAAAGTTTTTTATAGGTTAGTATAATGATTTTTTTAAAGATTTTATAACTCGTAAAAATATAAATCACTTGTTTACATATAATTCTCAAAATATCTTTTAAAATTTCTCAACATAAAAAACAAATAAAATTCCATGAAATTTCTATGCTAAAAAAGCTTCGAAATTTCTTAACAACACAAGATGAAAAACATAGGGCATTAAAAAAACTTACTTCACCCATAACAAAATAATCTATTGAGTTTAGTATAGAGTACCTGAATTATCACTGGAGAAAGCATTATTAAAAAGTAATCTAAACAAAAGCTCGAGTGTTCATTGGCTCATATGAAATACAATACCATTATAAATATGTCCATAGAAAATACTTTGAAATACTTTTAAACCCTTCTTTGTTTGACATCTTTCCAAATTTCATAAACCCTGTTTCAATCTACCATTGATATATCAAGCCCTGTCAATGAAACTCGCATCAAGGCATCCAATGTATCCAATGAGAGTTTTGTTCTTCGTATATCTTTTATTATATTTTGTCTTGAAAATCCTCTCTCACATGCTGTTGTACTTGCTAGAATGGTAAGTATTGCTTGCCCTAGTTTTGTCATATTTGGGAACCCTGTATGTAAATCTGTAGCACAAAAAACCCTCCAAGCTTCCTTCATGTGGAATCCTTCACAACTAAAGCGAAGAGTATCAACAAAATTATACAACTCTTTTAAACAACCTTCAAAATCAAATAAAGGCTTTTCTTCCTCACACAAAGTATGTTGTAAGTGTTCAAAATTTTTGAGTAGCCACCGCTTTGAATTTTCTTCTCTAGTACGTGCATCCTCTGAATAATGACAAGGGCTGAACAACTTTATGGAATTGAAAAATGAAAGATTTGGGAATCTATCATTTAAACAATCTACAAGCTTTTGAACATATTCTTTAGTAAGATTTTTGCAGGACTCTAGTCCATCAATGCAAGGCTTCATTCTCTGTTTTGATGCATCAACATAGTCATCACGCACATTTGGAATTGCCACAAATTGTAATTCATGCCTATGAATGTGTCCATCTTGATCAATAATCTCTAAATAACCATATTTAGAGCTCTCTAAAAATTTAGACAAATAACTTGTACCATTTGCAAAAGTGTTAGGCCTTAGAAACCACCTACTTAAAGTCTGTATAGTAGAATCTATGGCTGCCCCTAAAGTTGTAACATCCACATTCTCTTCTTGAAATTTTTTATTCAACTTGTTTAGTTCACCTAATACATCTGCAAGCATATGTAAGAAAAATTGTACTGAGAAGATCCTAGCCTTGTCATACCATGAGTTTCTTTTCTCACTTTTCCACAAAGTCAACAATGGAGGCATCAACACAATAAGCCTTTCAATAACTTGCCCTCTTGAGAGCCATCTAACTCCATGAATTTGAAGAGCTTGAAGTGTTTCAAGTTGCATGAGTTCTTGAAGAGCAACAAGTTCATTATGTCTTTTAGTAGAATTTTGGGCCCAAGAATATACCTTATTTGCCAACTTTTCAACAAACATCAATTCAGGAAAAATTTTAGCAGCTTCTGATGCAGCTAAAGCCTCACGATGAGCAATGCAATGAATACATATAAGATTGTGTACATCTTTTTTTAGAAGTGTAACAAATCCATTTTCACTCCCCACCATTGATGAAGCACCATCTGTAGAAACTGCTATCAAACTTTTATTTGAAAGACCCCTTTCTTTCTTCAAAACACATATTGCATCATATATTGTTTTCCCTCTACCATCACACACATTTATGAGCTTTAAGAATTGTGAAATAGATGGCCCCAACCCTTTTGAGTCTAAAAAAGTAGCATAAACCACAAGGTGTTCCTCTAAGCTTCGATCTGTACTTTCATCTAACATCAAAGAGAAGAATGGACTATCTAACATTTTTGCACTTTGTCTCTCTTCAAGATAACTAGATATGGAAAAAAGGAAATCATTTGCAGCCATATGATTTGTATATGATTTATAGTCCCTATTTTTTGGCATGTTTGGTGTTTCTAAGTGCATTTCAAGAGAGCAAAGGGACTCATATTTTGAAAGGGGTAAGTCTTCTTGCACAACCCAATAAACTAATTTCATGGTTGTGATGATTCTTTCTTTATTGGTGTCATCAATGCTTGCAATGTGTCTTGGAATTGATTTTGCTTTCCCTTCATTTCCACATATCCATTTTGCTTGTGAAATTTTATGGCTGTTTGAATTTGCATGAGTAATTATTGCATCATGTTGCAAAGTAGTACAACCAGTTCTAGTGCCCCATGGTCCTGCAGACTTTTGTCTTTCACAATATATGCATTTCATGACTATTTTCCATTCATGCATTGTACACTTTAACCACTTAAATTTAACTTTCCATTCATCTCTAAACACTCTATTTACTTTAGCCCTTTTCTTCTTTTGTGTTGAAGCTTCCCCCTCTTCAAATTCTTCATCATAGTTGTCATCACACCCCAATATATTTAAGTCTTCATTTAAATCAAAATTCTGATTGTCTTGCGATGAAGCTTTCGATGTTCCAGACCATGCAAAAAACTTTTTGATTAAAGATTGGTTGCTTTTGTTTTGAGACATTTTTTTATAGTTTTTAGTACCTATACAAACCAAATAATAAAAAATAATTAAACATAAAAATTTAAATATTCATGTAACTATATAAACTTCATAAATTATCAACATAAATTATTAAAAATAAACCTTTATAAATAAAAAAATGATAATTAATATAAGTTGATAATTTAATGGTTTTTTTTTATGAAACACAAAAGAACAATGTGACTTAAGAATTGAGTCATAAAATAAAGATTAAAAGATAAAAAACTAAACACAAATGAGTACTACTTGATTTAAATTTTAATAAATACATACATGTAAATAAGAAATGACCAACCCTCAATAAGCTCACTGGTCCAACCTCCAACAATAGCCACAAGTCACATTTCAATCGTGGGACTCAGAACTGGGAAATCTCCACCAACTGGGAGAGATTGTAAGAATGTCATTAGTATAATTTGTGTGTACGTTTGCTGTCCTCTAAGAAATATGCTTTAAAAACATGTTTATCCTTAGAATTGTGATGCCTAAATGCTGAAAATTGATGCTGTAGTTGCATGACATGACAAAAGAGTGGGGCTGTGCCTCCTCACCTCCACTAACCATCCACACTTATATCACTTATATATAATCCTAGATCACTTATATATAATCCTCTAATATCCACACTTCTCCTTCCAAGGTTAAGATTAACAAACCATATGATCTAGTGGAACAATTGGAAAATACATAAGTAAAGATATCCTTTTTAGAATTGATTAAATAATCAATTATTTTAGTGACATATTGAGAAATGCTTTGTGTGATGTTACTTTTCTAACCAACAATGAGCTTGATTACTTTATATTCATTATGAACACTTTAAAAAATAGTGAGCACTTCATTACCTTAAAATTTGAGCATATACCACCTAGAGATAATATTAATCAAAACCTTCTTTTATACATTCAAGCCAAAAGTATATCATTCAAGAATTAAGAGGGTCCTTATGGAAAATGTTGTCAAATTGAATATTTTCAATATGACATTTTTAATGCACTAGGCATTGATTGTATATATCTTTCAACTTTAGGTAAAATTATCAAAGGATTCGACAATCAAGCATAGATCCCATTGGAAGCAATTGTATTGGACATAAATTTTAGGCCTAAAACTTTAACTAAAAATTCCAAGTGATGTCTAATGAATTTAACTATAAAATTTGTTGGGAAAACCATGGATTCATACTATTAATTTTATACTCTCCACATTATATATATACATATATATTGTACATTAGGGTTGTGTATACATTTTTATTACACACAATGTTCTTTTCCTATATTATAAACATGATGAACTTATAAATTTTGTTATACCACATCTTAACATGATTAAAAAAAGGTCATATAAATTTAGTAGCCTATTCACATATAAAAATGCATATATACATTGTGAAATAATCTAATAAGGTTAATTATGATACAAACAACAATTATGACCCTGATCACATTAATGAGCAATTATAAAAAAAATATATTTACACCATGTGGGCTTGGATAATATATGGATATCATGAACACATTTGGTATTGGACATTTAAATTATATCCCCATGATTAAGGGTGACCTTTCCCACCTTCCATGCTTAATGACACTGCACTTATTATAGTATAATAACCCATGAAAACCACTTGTTTGAAAATCACTCAAATGACATAGAATAGTGGTACTCCACCCATTCATTATGAAAAAATATCCAATGGATTCATATATGCAAAATAAAAAATTAATTACATGAATAAAAAAACAAGATAATAAGGAGCCAATAAATATATATCTACACAGTCCCATATAATAGTTTCACAACATTAAAGATAAAAAAGTTGGTGAGGTGAGTGATTGTGTTCTAGTGTATGTGTTTCTTTCAAATAATATATCACATAAAATAAAATATTACAATGATAAAAAAATATAATAGTTACCCAAGTAAACTTAAATATATTTTTATAGAATCTAAAACGTAACCTATAAACAAAGACCCATTCAAAGTACCAATTATAAACCTACACAATATAACTTTCAAGCCTCATTAGTTTGCTTTCTAAAATTCAAATAGGCCACATGAAATTATAAGGGCACCAAGATTTTTGTAATTAATAATGTTCATAAACAAAGATCTAATTACAAGGGAAATATCAAATAGGCCACATTGTCTGCATTGGGACTTGTTCACATATTTTGCATCTTTTGAAGACTTTCTAGAGCTTAAATGGAAAATACAATAGTGTCAAACGTTTTCCTGTGAAGTTTAAAGGCATTTTGATGTTTGGACACATTTTTCCTTGCAAGGAGGTGACTAATGTTCAAAGCCTTGACAACAATCTTGTAGTTACTCCAATTTGATTTTTATATTTTATTAATGACGATCTCTAGAAGTGTGTAACAAAGACGGAATCAATAGGAGGAAAGAGTGCTTTTGTTAGACAAACCCCTTGCACTGCTAATTGTAAGAGATAAACAATTTTTTCCCTATGAATTAGCAATAACTTAAATTCAATGGAGAAATTGTCTGGGCTTGATTTTATGCAGTAACAGAATCACCAATGGCTTTAGGAATTTCTACAATGAGATGCATTGGTCCAAGATTTTTATTTTATGACTATATTAACCATCATAAACATTTTTGACAATTTTATCCATTATTCAATCTACAGAATTCTAAAAGTAGCCTAGCTTGGGTCATTTCATGCAAACAAATTATTGTAAATACACAAATTTGAATGTCCTAAAGAATTATATCAAGCCATTTCACAAGAAAATACAGTACAGAGATTCACTTGCGTTAGAGGGGAAATGGTGAACTATTCTTGATAAACAACGTTCATTCTGCCCCTAAACATCTTCTGCATGCACTTCCATGTTGAACCTTTTTCCCTTTTTCTATTCTTTTCCCAGGGCATCTAGCTTTCCTGACAAGTTTTCATGCTTTCAAAAGAGCAATCCTAATCTTAAAATTACTTTTCCTGCAGTCTTACCGGATATGCGACCTTGCTCCATCTTCACTTTGATAATGGGTAATTGATTGCAGTCTGTAGGGCAAGCACATTTACTATCTGAGGGCCGAGGCTTACAAGGTTTTAAAAAGAATAGCAAAGTCTATTTTCATGCATAGCTGTAGCTTGCGTAGAGACCAAGACACATTAATGCATAGGCTGTAGGTTGTAGGCTATCGGCGATCGCTAATAGAAAATAAATGGACTGGGCAGTGGGCAATGAACCAACTGTTATTTTCATTGCCCTCCTTAAGCACGCATGGTACGGTGGTAGACTACAATGGACTGAGAGTGAGGACTTGTGGCGTCGGGGAGGTGGACAGTGGACTGTGGAGGATAGAACATTAATGAGAATCTCACTGTTCATGATTTCGTTGTATGAGTATCGGCAGAAGATATCTTGGAGTCTAGAATCTGGAGAATGGAAGAGTGAAGTGAATTTAATGTTGCAACTTGCAGTCCACGACTCCACAGTCTGCATTGAAGAATGGAGCCCCTGTCGCCTGCGTGACTAGATCTGTAGGCTGTAGGTTGTAGTAGCAGTAGCAGGCTAGTAGTAAGACCTTATCAATTATTATATAAAATGGCCATTTTTAAAACTTGGACGTCAGAATGATAGCCTTCAAACAAATTTACCTGTCACTTGATACGTTTGAAAAAAAATCTGCCTGTATTTTATGTTTAAAATGGCTAAAAACACCTAAACCAGTGTCAAATTTAACCCCTGGTCACACATACTAGAAGAGTAGGAATCTTTGCCTATCCTACTTTTAATGAAGTACAATCTTTGGTCAACTTATAATAGAAACACATGAACATGATGTGAACTAAAATTATTCTTATATGTTGGCAGGTATTGGGTAATAGAAAGGTCCTTCCTTTTTTCTTAATTCTAAGAAAAGAGTGGGTTTTGACGTGAGTGTTCAATTCGATATAAAGTCAAACAATATTAGCAAAATAAAATAAAGAAGTAACGAATATTAATATTCAAAATAATAAATTTACAATTAGAAGAAAGGTTTCAATAGTGGTGCATTTTAATTTTGGACAACGTATTAAGGTGTCATAATATTATAGTAAATTTCAAAATTTTTACCCATTTTAATATGTGATCTTAACTAATTGTAACTAAGGTTTCAAGGTCTAACTCATTATGCAATTTACGATATAA
The DNA here is from genome assembly GCA_037957365.1 of Torreya grandis. NCBI lineage: Eukaryota > Viridiplantae > Streptophyta > Pinopsida > Cupressales > Taxaceae > Torreya > Torreya grandis. The sequence goes on along the minus strand of JARHVA010001805.1, from coordinate 2,328,258 downwards.
CTAATTTTATCACGAGAGACCATAAAATGTATTTTCTAAATCTATAACCAAAACTTAAACTTTGGAGTACCAATAATTGTGCATTAGAGTATCGATACTTCAGTCTTACTTGTCAAGATATGATTAGTTATTTTTAATTTGATAGAGTAAATGGTGAAGAAGTATTATATACTACATACACCACTACTGGGGCACTTTAATAAATATACACACCAATATGTTCCATCAATAGAACATTCTTGAATAAAAACCTTGTTCCACTATTGGTAGGTGCACCACTACGGGGACCTTTCTCCTAACAAGAAAGACAACCTACAAAACACCATGAGAAATCAACTAAAAATATACAAAGCCACAGACTTCAGTCAATCGTCCACCAGAAATCCATCGACCAAAAAAGCTAAAATTCATTAGGGTTTCATCAACAAAACTAACCTAAAATGCCAAGAGTGTTCAAAAAGACACCCAAGAAGGAAAGCAAAGATCAACCAATCGTTGGACTCAGTGTTCTTCCATGGTGGGATAGAATACCTTCCATAGTCCATTGGTTCCCTTTTTTCACCAAATCTTTTGCATCGTACCTCAAAGTTTTCGTTTGCGTCCTTCGACCTTTCCTCTTCCTAGTTGTGTCCATAGGAGCTTTGAGCTTCGCTTAAGGAGAATGAGAGGGGGAAGCCAAGCAAACTATCAGGCCTTAAGGGGTAGGAGGTACACCTAGATCTGCTTTGTTCCTCATGAACACTAAATAAATTAGGGGATGATCTTCAAGCAAAGGAAGAGGAGGAAAAGGACCCAACAATCGATAGAATATGTCATGATTACACTATAAAAAGTCTTGATCAGGGGTTCTTCTTTCTTCCTCCAAACCAACCATGAGTGAGGAGCACTCAATACACCCTTATAAGAATACTCAACAACTCAGTGACCGATGAGATTGGAACGGAAGCATCTAAATATAAGGCCTTCAAAATTAAGATATTGGGTCCACAAGCCTTAGGAAGAACAAAGGCGAACAAAATGTTAAAGAGGTTTGGAGATGTCCACAATTGTGCAAACTCTCATGAACCTCTTTATCAGCTAATCCTTGTCCATCTTCAGAAAATAACCCACTCGATTAATCAGCATCACAATGTGTTATTCTTTCCTTATAATGGAGAGGATGTTATAAAGTCGAATCTAAAAAGGGGCCACTGTCACCTTAGCCTTTACGAGATCGAAGAACAGAGTCTAAGAAGAGAAGAAGAGCCCAAAATTGCCAACAAACTAGGGCCACAAAGACCAAACAAAGTCACTATCAAAGGAGCAACTGAAGGACACTTGGAAGAATACGTGACTAACAAAGGTGAAGAAAGTAGATCCTTTTTAAAGTAGAGGATGTTAAGTACCTTATTTTTGGTATATAAGGTAGTTTATAATATATGTGAGTATATGAGACTACCTCATACTCTTAATATGTAGGGGTTACTTACATATGCTTCAAATACGAGGTATACATACCCTAACTCTGCAGGATTTGAGCTTATGACCTCTCTTTCAAGAACACAAATTCTTCATCATTAGGTTAACTCAAATGTACTGTTGAGTTGGGATGAACAAACTTCAATGTAGATTGGTAGAAACGTCCTATCCTTAATCAACTTTATATCTCATTTCCTTTAGAAGTATCGATTGTTCTAGCAATCCTTAACAATTTAATATGATAATTAAACCTACCATGGTGTAAACACTCAAAAATGGCTCTTTGGAATTTCTTTTGCTTTATTTTATATATGTTATGCATATTTGTTAATGTATAAGTGAGTGGTCAAAATTTGGCATTGTTGAACTACTATGGCAATTTCAAACACATAAAACCTCCTTTGTGAATCCTCATGCACCTCTTATCACCACCTTGTGATTGTCATGTCCCATGACTAAGACCATCTATATAGTCCTGGCATAGTTGCCTATGTCACTATTTAATTCAAGTTGAACTGTCTATCTCTTTCTCCTTTTTTACTTCTAGCCATTAGATGTTGGTCATGCACAACATTTTTGCTAAATTTTGAATTCAACCATCTATAAATAGACAAGTGATTAGACTCATTTGATCATCAAACACTTATCAAATTTTTATCTAGCAGACTCTTGGAGCACTTCGTTGGCATTTTTATTGTTATGCATTTTATGTCTATTGACTTGAAATTTCTGTGTACTTTCAGGGGTTTGACAAATCTAAAGGATAAACCTTAATCATATCTATGTAGAGCCACAACCTAGCCCCTTACCGATTTTAGTCAAGTGTAAAATTTGTACATTTTGGAAAGCTAAAAGTCAAAATTCACAACTTCGAGAGAGGAAGCGAAAGAATGAAAATAGGCGAACATGATCAATGAATCACATTTCAATTTTATAGGCCTTTACCAAGATCGTTCATATGATCTTGAAATCTAACCAGGAAAGCTCTTATAGTATTGACATCTATCCTATTTCAGGACCAGATCTAAACCCTGGCTAGCTTAGACATCAAAAAGTTTGCGCAAACACTTTCAAATTACAATTACAAGATTAAATCTACTCAAAAACTCTACACGATAACATTTAAGAAAAATAAATAACCCTTTATCTCCTTACATATTTAATTGAATGATTAATTAGATATTATTAGTACCTACCCTGCAGGGTACTATAAGAATCGATTAAACCAATAATTTTTTTATTCTAACCAATAAAAAACTTTGAAATAACAAATATTATCTCCTTTCCAAAGTTTAATATCAAATATTAAATAATATTCCACTACATGTTCTCATAGAATATTCCATTCATATCAATATTTTAATTAAAAATAACTTGGAACATTATAAACCGTGTTTTAGCCAACGAACTCGAAACCGTTACTAAATTTTCATATACTTCTTCGATTGAATTTCACTCCCTGCTATTACACCCCTTGTACATTTCTCCATGGATGTCTCTGAATGACACACACTATTATTCACATTTAATGTAAATTTTGAAATAATTAATTTTTTTAAATTGATTTTTTTTTTTTTTTGATATAAAATTATTTCAAAATTTTGAATAATAATTTATTTTATTCAAATTGTTTCTAATTAATAATTAATAATTTTATGTTTTCTCCTATTATAATTTACTTCAAATTTATATTACTCAGATTATTTCTAATTAATATATTATCATTTATTATATATATTTTTATAATAAAAGAATAATTAATAATTTTATGTTTTCTTGTGTTTAGTTGAAAGTTGTTTATAAAAAGACTCCAAAATTTATATGTCATTGTACTTTTAATTTTAGTTCACCTTTAAATCTTCCATATTTTAAGGTTAAAAAAATAGAATTAGAATTATTTATTTAATTATATATGTAAGCTTGAGCATGTGTTAGTCAAAACTCATATTGCTCTAATTTAAATTTATCTTTAAATGCTTCATATTTTTATGGGACCATTAATTCCAAGTCATAAAAATTTAAAACTGTTAAATTATTAGGAGCGATAATAAATCAATTTGCATGTCATTATTATTTTAATTAGACTTATGTTAAAATATCTTCTCAAATTTATCATCTCTCATTTATTTTATATAGAAAATAATTAGTTCTTGCCATAGTAAGAAACTATAAAAATCGTTAGAAACAATAAATTGTAGTCAACAATACAATAAAATATAAGAATTTTTATTTAATATTAAACTTCCTAAAAAAATTATTTAATTTCTAGAATTTTTAGATCTAGAAAAAACTCTTAAATTTAATTGTTTATCATTCTATTAATTGACATGACAATTATTCATATTTTCCTTATAGAAAATTATTCTATAAGAATATCAATAATGATATATGTACAATATCAATGATAATTAGCATTAACCATGTCATTTTTAGTTCTGTACATAAATCATCAAATATTTTTTTAAAACAAAATTCTTAATGATAATATATGTCCAGTAATATTAATTATTAGCATTAAACTAGGAAAAACTCTCACAAAATTTTCAATATAATTATTATTCAAGTACTAATTAAAGGCAATAATTTATAGTTAGTAAATTTTTGTAAGTGACATCCTCTCCAAAATTAGGGGCTTGACATTTAGTAGAATATAATTTAACAATTCAACAAGTAATAACAAACAATAATTTTTCATGTTAAAAAATCTATATTTGCAATCATGCATGTTAATGTCGTCTCTCTCCTAAAAGATTTATCATGTAGAAGTGCAAAGATCTACCTTTTTTTCTAATTATTCCACCACTTATAATCTATATTCCCCACCGTCTCCTCTTTTTAAATAGCTTATTTTATTCACCAAGGAAGTAATCCATCTGGGTATGGGTTCAATGCTTGCGGAGGAGCATTTGCTTTTTTAAAGGACATTTGTGGACACTGATATCAATTTGGATCTTGAATGGGGTCACTGGAGCATCACCGATTTGATCATAGATGTCCAAATTTCCTAACAACAACTTTCTTCTTTTCTTCTAATAACCGCAACAGTTATATCATGTCCCTCCATTCCAAGGCTATTTCTAATACTCCTTAACTGCAGGCACAATGCGGAGGCACTGACAATCTAGGGGACTAAAATGTAATAAGTGCATCAGGAACTAGTCAAATACAACTTGACATACAACTCTGTTTATACTGAGATTCAGATATGTGGAGCTGTATATAACCAATATCAAGGGTATATTTTACAGTGTAGTACTCCAAAGATTGGATCATCATGGCCCCATGTCAATGTTACTTTTTAATAGGGAGCGATACACATATACATACAAATACCATTACTTGCTCCAGTGATTGTATAATTATTTTATAATATTAATTTTTTATATTAAACTTCAAATTATCAATGAATGCTTATATTGCAAGATACACATGCAAAGTCAAGCGCAAACTATTCATAATATTGTTTTACGATATTAAATTTTTATCTTCGCGTTTAAATTACCAAAAAATGCTTATATTGCTAGATACATATACAAATTCAATCACAAACTATTCACAATATAAACACAAGAACTAATCATTACACGACCCTTGTTTATTATATTTTACATAATTATAATGTTTAATTTGAAATAGACGTATTTTATACTTACATTTTAATAAACCATAACTATCTTACACTTCTCAAAATTTCATCTTCTAATAATCTCACTTCATATTTTCCTCTAAATTTAAAATTAATAAATATTTTAATGTTTAATAATACTTAATCCCTAACCTTGAGTTATTTAAAAAAAAAAATCTAAAAACTCTAATATGTTTGGTCTTTTAAGTTTTGTTTACTTTCATTTATCAAAGTTGAATAAATATGAAAAATTAATTAGAAAAGATAATAAACGTAAACAAAACGAGGTAAATTCTATTGAAACCCTCGGTTAAATTAAGATAGGCATAAAAAAACAAAATGAAATATAAAAATGTGTTTTCTTTGAATTTGCCTTTGGATAATGATGTGTATTCTATTTGAATATAAAGGATAATAATGTGTCTCTTTAAGATGATGTGATTTTTTTAAAAAATAAGAAAAATAATATATTTTTGTATTATTTTTTTATTAAATAAGGTATATGTTTTTGATTGGAGTTATGAATTAGAGTTAGGACACAAAAAAGAGTTTAGTCCTTGATAATATGAAGATGTAAAAATAACAAAATCAATAAAGACGATAAAAATCTAGTTATAATGGAAATTTGGTACAGCTAAGGAAAGATAAACCAGAACAAAAAAAAGTTGCCAAACTTTTACTTATAAACAACGACAAATCCAAAAGATAATACAATGTCCTTCAGAGATATTTCAGCGAATTCAACATGTTGTAGATCAGAAAATCAAAACAGAAGCAAAAGCCAACCGAAAAAAGATTCGACTAATATGACACAACCCTCAGTCGCATAATTATGTGAATAACAATCATAAATATTTTAATCGTGATGTCTTTGTAAATGCTCAATATAATGTTCATATAAAAAATAGCCAAAATCCGTATCTCAAAATATTTCCACTTTGAGATCATAGAACGAAATAAACCTGCTAGAGAATGACACCAAAAAGATAATAGAACTGAAACATAATGTTAACCAAAAAGATAATAGAACTAAAACATAATGTTAACCAAAAAGATAATAGAACTGAAACATAACGTTAATGTTAATAAGGAGTGTTTTTATACTCGCATAAATTGGGGTGTTGATTTACTTTATATCTAATTGCAGAAAGAAACTTGTACTCATGATGTGGACTATTTTTAAAGTCTAAATAAGTCATTACCAAACAAGGGGCACAAAGTGCCAAGTCCCTGCAGGGCAGTATCAGTTTTGCTTTGGAAAGTAGAAGAACAACTGTTGGTAATATAATTAGTTTTAGTTAAAGTGGGTGGTCATATTGAGGTGCAGGTGATTATGATAAGGTTCCTTGAGCATGTATAGTGATAGGGATGCATCACAAGAACAAATCTTGGAATAATACTTGTTTGGGCGAAATCACAAAATTTTTGCTTCATTTTTAGTTAAGATGAAATAGGTTGACAAATCTTTATACAACAGTTGTTGTGTAGTTGTCTTGATTTGGTTAAATTTTATTCATCTACTGATGCTAATACAAATGCTGAAAGCAAAACATAAGTATGTTGACAAGCCCCTGATAACTCATTTTGGATCTAGCCCTTTCTAACCTTCTATATAACCATATTTTGCCCTTGATTAATGCCATAAAGAATTATTAGCAAAGCAGGATGATGTGAAATAAAGATTATTACAACAAGCTATAAGAAATTGTTCTGATAAAAATCTTTCATAGTATTGAAATGCCATAAAAATATATAAAAAAGCAATCCTACAAATCTAGAAATCATGGACCGGAATAAAATTTATGAAACTTCTAAAACAATTTTTCCAGTAATTCTTTGTCTATTGATAGGAAAGACACACTCAGTAAAAATAACAACTTCCATTGTGACCCATATTTATACACTATATGGACAGATAAGGGAGGCTATGTTAAAGGGCCAAATAACGTGGAGAACATTAAGTATGCTAATTCAATCCAATCTGTTTTCTATTAAAATTAAATTTGAGTTTTCCATTTTTTAGCTTCCCATGATTAATTGCAGAGTAAAGAGATAGAATTTTTGCTTTTAATATAATGGTTATATTTATAGTTTTGAAACAAATTCCCCACCAAATACAAAACAAATCTAGGGAGAATTTATTTCAAAAGTAAAAATTCACAAAAACAATCTTTTAAATAAGTAAACATAATCTCATAGGTCCTAGAGATCATTTTGGCCTAAAAGGCACTAGAATTTTGCATACTGAGGTTTTGAAGTCATGGCCAAGCTCAAGAGTAAACCAAGCCTAGTGCCTCCAAAATATAATAGTAATATATGTTATTTTTAAAACCAAAAAAACTCACTTACATAGGGAAGAGATGTGTAATCCCTCATTTATAGAGTGATTGAACAAGACTCCTAGGCAAGCCTAGTCTCGAAATTGCAAGATTTTCATCCTCTGTACCATTCTCAAAATTGCTTCCATCCTCATCTTCATAATCATCATCAAGATTCAAATCTCCTCTAGATGATAACCCCATCCCCTTAAAGGCCTCCTCACTTATAATAGAATTAAGTGAAGCGACTACCGAGCGTCTATGACCTGGCAAAGATTGTGAGTAAACTATTCTCAGGACAAGGCCATGAATTGTAGAGTCAATTATTTTTCTAAAATGGGTCTTCAACACTAGAACGCCTAGGAATTGTGCCTTATCTCCTAAATTAATAGATGAAGATGAAGAAATTACTAATGGAATGGGGATTTTCTAGAGACAAAGCTTACAGGTTTGAAATTAAAAATTATTAATAGGGAAGAATGATGTTAGGCTATGAGTAGACTGCCTAGGAACAGATGCATTGCCCATCAATACAAACAAAAAAAACCTTGAACATGCAACCTTTGTGATAGCAAATAGTTGAATGGGAACTGGTCACCTGCTACCATTTTGACATGCCATGGGTTTCATTGGCGTTCAAGGGAAGTGTGACAGTGATGCATTGATTGCAGTGAACTTCTGGCATAACATGTAAATCTTTGCTCCAATCAAATGAAACTAAACAATATTATTTTACCCTTGAATTAAGCACCTTGTATCTTACTTTCAGTTATTTCTTTGCATATTGGTCAACACAGATAACAACGTGATGTTATTGGGTAATCAAGCATATATTAATCGTAGGTTAAAAGCAAACATACGATACTAGTCCTCCCTTCAATACTAATAAGAACCATGAACCATCCTTGAACAATGAGGCATTTATTGGCATTTACTAAGAAAGATTCATTTCATTGCTTGTTCTAAAATTCATGGAAAACCATTGAAACCCTTTCAACCATGTGAGAAACATTTTATTAAAGAAAAAAATATTTGCTACAGGTTACTTGGAACTTCCTTAGAGCAACCAAGACATTTACTTATGAAAAAAAGATGCATTTCATTATTTAAAAAAAAAAACCACTAACTTGAATTATTAAAAAAATACAAGTTGATTTTGTTTTTTAATTGATTAATCCAGAGTCAATCATCTAATATAATAGTAGGTCATTTATTTAACTTCATTGCATAATTGAATGCATTTTACATATTTCATCTTATGATTTGTGTGATCACTGATAAAATTTAAATCTGAGTTACTCTTATATAAATATATCTACTTAATTATAACATCACAATCTAAAAAGTAAAATAAAAAAGAATTTTATTATTAAAAAAATAAAACATATATAATAAGGCTATGATATAAAAAACTTTGCTGAAGTTAATACATATTAGTAAATGAAAATAAAATATTCTCTTTGCATTAAAATATGTTAAAGATTTAGGATAAAACTCTAGAGATAGTTGTAATTAAATATACTTTTATTTTATTTTACTGTTCAAGCGATTATCTTAATGTTAATGGGCATAAAATATGTCATTGAAATAACCTTTATAAGTTTTGATAGATACTTTAAATCAAAACAAGGATTGTTGGCAAGGAACTTACATTTTTATTTATTTATTATAGCCTTTATCAAGTGGAGGTTTTAAATTTGCTTAGAATAGATTGTAGCTTTTCTCAACCAGAGGTTCTAAGCTTATTTCACATATAATACAAAATTTTATGAAATGTGAAATTAAAAGAATTTACTTTACTTATAGTTATGAATCCAGATCAAACAAGTGATTTGTGAGACTTGAAGATAAAAAATCTACTTGCAAATGTAAAAGATTATTAAAGGAGCTTACTTAGCATAGAACATGTCATTTACGATATTTGAACAAAAAATAATTTAGTTGCAAGTATAAATCCACAAAAAAAAAATCAATTTGAGGTGGTTGTTGAGACATTTACAATTTGCACAGGGTTTGTAAAAATTAGTGTTGTAAGCTTATTCAACATTTGCTATAGATTATTACATTTATTTGATCTAAACATTAATCAATTTACACCAATAAAATAGATGAGTGTTTAATATTTGAACATGGATCAATTTACATCACAATTCATGGTGTTAGGTTTGAACATGGACCATTTATAATAAAACTTGAAACTTGTAATTTTGAAGTAAAGGTTTTGAGTTTACTAAACATAGAACATGCCATTTGATTTGTGGTGTTTTAACATTGATTAATTAAATGCTTGGCGAGTTGGATACTATTTTTTGAATTATTCTAACCTTTTTCAGATAAAGATTTTAATGTTGTGTGGCATAGAACATGTCGTTTATGGGCTTCAGAACTTTTAGCATAGATCAATTTACTTACCAAATATAAGTAAACATAGATCTAAAGATCAAACTAAAAGTTTGATAATACATAGGGCATGAGAAGAAGCCACAATACATGATATTAGATTATTAAAAGATAACCTATCATATAGGTTAACAACAAGCTTCTATATCAAAGGAGGTAGTTGAATCAAACAAGCTAAGGGGAAGTAAGAATAAACTTACCCATGAAACAACTAAACCAAATTGGTTATAATAATATAACCAAATAAAATAATATTAATAAGCTAATTAAGTTTATATAAATAATAATTCTAATACCCTCCCTTAATGATTAAATGATTTGATTTAGTCACTAGTTTTTTATAGTGATGGCTTTTGACTAGAGCTTCAACTTGAAATGGATTTTCTGGCTCTTTGGCCCTCAGCTATTTTCTGTCATTTCTTGGCCCTTTAGGCTCTTTGGATTCCTTCGGGTTCACACTTATGAATTATTTTGGTGTCTCTTCTAACTCATTTCCATGTGTGGGCCCATCTTTAAATATATGAGAATCAACGGATATTCCATTGCCTTGATTTTGACATATGTGGGGACATCACCAGATGTTTGAACCTCAACATCTAGTTTGTGATGTTGAATTTGACATCTTCAGGGCTGTCACCCCTTTGGTAATTCCTTCAATTTTTTTTGAAATTCCATCATCCTTTTGTCGTTGAACACTCCTGAAGGGAAGATGTCCTTTCAAAGCTTAGAAAAAGGTCCCCCTTTTGGCAACCAAGAGTCCCCCGCAAGGGCACTTGCCCTTCGGGACCCTTCAGGCTGCCTTGGCTTCTCAATTACTTCGGATAAAATGTCTGAAGGAAATGTTTCTTCAAAAGTTTGGCCCTTTCTTTCTTTTGGGAAAATCCTCTGACAAAATGCCTTCAGACAAAATATCTGAAGGAATTCTTTCAGGCATTTTGTCCAAAGGAATTCATCCTTTGGATTTCATTGTCTTTTCCTTTGGACAAAAAGTTTGAATGACCTTTGACCTTTGATTCCTTTTCGAAGGGTAACTTTCTATTTGGCTCCTTGCCTTGTTCGAAGGAATTCAACCTTTGTTTTGAAATCCTTGGATTTCCTTTAGACAAAAGTCTGGAGGAATCTTTTATCTTTTGCCTTGTCTTTCTCCAAAGAAAAACTCTACCCCTTTTTTGGCTTGTCCACTTTCTTGAAGGTGTTCACTGCCTTTCACAAGGGTACCTTTGGTCAAAATTACCCTTTGGACCCTACTGAACGGTCCCATTTGCACATGACTACCCTCCACAAGGGCACTTGGCCTTTGGGGCTTTGTAAGAGACTTTCATTCTTTCTGACCCATTCCCTTGTCAAAAGGCTTGTCTAAGGCATTTGTTTAAAGTGAAACAAGCTCCATATTGAAATGAAACCTACAGGTCTTAGATCTATCAATTCTTTATAAGAACATGACGTATTTCAAATGAAAATTGAGCATTTATAGAAGGTGGATACATCCACGACTGACGGTTTAGAATAGTAGGGAAAGAAGGAGACCGACTTTTGGCCTGCAAGACCAAAATGGTCAACAAATTTGGCGATTCCTAGGGGAAGCATGCCTGTTATACTGAAGAAGATTGGTAGCCTCAAAGTTCATTGGGCATGGAGTCGAGATGCAACTTGAAAGAATTAACAACAACCTTGAGATATCCAAGAATCAATCATGAAGCTTTTACCCCAAAAGGTAAACAAAACACACACAAGGCTAAAAAAAAAAAACTACACACACGTGTAAACAACACTTAGGGAAAATAGGGAAAAAAATGAAAACAAACTACTATGTATAGCTAACCAGATATATTTGCCTCCCTCCTAGATCAAAGGGAAAATTTTTTAAGTCTCCTTCATGGCAAGAAAAATTATGGTGCCAGATAAATGGCTGGATGGAATGAAGATTTGGTGACTTGCTCTTTTTGCCTGCCACCTTGATTGGCTTGTATCCGAGTGGATTAGGGTCAAACATGCTTCCAACATATATATATTCACCTTGCTCTTGGAAGCTTACCCAATGCTGGTCCTTCATGCTACTGTATCTCACCAAGAAGTCAATGGATGTTGGCTCATCATCATAGGGATCATCTAGCTCATAACCCCCCTCATATGCATCATGGATTGACTTGTTCCCTTCTACCTCATTGAAGAAACTGTCAAACTGATCTTCTACTTCATCATGGCTTTCTTGAAGAAGGGTGACTATTGTGATGTCTGAAATGAGATCACAGACTGATTGCTCATCCCATAGGAACATCACCTTCTTGCTCAAGGCTCTCTTTTTCAAAGCTTTCCTCAAGATGGACAGGCCTCTCCTTTTCTTTCTAAAAAACTAGAGTCTCTAGTTGTTCAAAGACATCCCCCTGATCCTCCTCCAACTCGGGTTCCATGGCATAGTCATCCTCCTCATCAAAGCAACAAGGAAATTCATCAAACAAGGGAGGAGAGAGCTCACCATGCTTACTTTCCTCATCATATTGCTGGAACATCCACATGTATGCATGACTTGTGTCTTCTCCATTGTTGATGATGTCTTCAAACGGAGCATCCATGATGATTTCTTCCTAATTGTCATCCATGAGAGCTTCTTGATCAGCTGCAAATTGGACCCTCTCTTCTTCACTTGCCTCTTTCAAAATAGGTTCCTCCTTGATGACTTCAAAAATATCATCTTTAGATTCATCAACCTCATGAAAGGATAAATTTGAAAGCTTGTTGCCCCTTTGCATACTTATTTTAGTCCCAATGCTATCTTCTCCACCCTTAGCCAGCTCATGTTGACGCTAAAGAAGAGTGTAACCTGCCCCAATGACTTCAAACAAATCATTCAAAACATGATGAAGAATCTGTCCATGCTCCTCCATGACATCTTTCAAAGTGAGAAAAGAGTCAAAGATAATCTCTTCCTCATCAAAGATAGAGGCAAAATCTTATGACTTGTCTTCTTGTTCATCAAAGGGGGTACCTATGGTGATCTCCTCCTCATCTGCACTCATGAAGTTTCCCTGATCAGTCATGAACTGAGCATACTCCTCTTCACTTGCTTCCTTCAATATGGATTCCTCAACACAAGAGAAACATTCTTCATTTACCAGGCAAGGAGGTGGAACACAAGGATTATCAAAATCAGGTTGGGAATGTGAAGTAGGGGATCTTTTTGAAAACTTATGAGAAAATGGGGGCAGACCTTGGGCAAAAATTACTTGATTTTCTTCTCTCCACTTGACCAACACTTCATCAATATCAAAATTAGCTTGAGGATTGGTAGAAGGGGTGTCTTTTGGCGTAGGCTCCTCTCTAAGGTCTAAAACTTCCATCTCTCTTTCACTAAGAAATCTCACCTTTGCCTCTAATTCCTTAATTTGCTTAGCTAGATTTTCTTGAAAGAGTTTTTCTTGGAGCTCATAGGAATCATCATGGAAATGGGGAGTGCATGAAGGCTGCCATGGAGTATAAGAAGCTTATTGAGGAAGGGTGGGAGGGACTTGAGAAGGACTAGCCTCATTTTGTACCTCACACTCTCAAATAATGCCTTTGTCCTCCTTGTTGCTCCATGACTCAACTATTTTACTCCAACTCATGATCTTAAGACTGGAAGTCTCCTTTTGGGGTGATGGAGTTGCCATGTGAGAGGGTAGTGAGGGTTTGGATTCCACTTCCCTTGCTGCCAACATAGACTACTGCATGTGAAAATTTTCCAATTGAATTTGCTTATCAAGATTGGTCTTAAACACAAGATTTACTATTTCAAAACTCTCCTCAACATGATTGGGGAAAGGACTTTGACAGGCTTGACTTGGCTCATGAGTAGGGACTGCGTATGGCTGATATGAAACTTGGGGCAGTGGGTATGTAGGTTGGTAGACTTGGTAAGGTTGCCTCTCATGAATACTCAGCTTCTCTTCCAAAGATGCAATCAAACCACTCACATCCAACATCTCATTTGTAAGCCTTTTCCAATTGGCTCTTTCAATAAGAGTCCATGCACTCTTAACTAGATCTAATGATTTTCTCACTTGATGGATGAAATGATCATGAATTTCTTGACCACATCCCCTTTTAGTGTCAAGCTCCACTACATACTTTTTATACCCTAGTAGTGCTTGTTTGATGGACAACCTAAGCTTGATCAAAACTATATGAAGGAACACAAGGCCCATACTTCTGAGCAATGGAATTATACATACCAAACTGTGATTTTTTGGTGGCACCAGGACTGCTTAACCAGTTAATTCAACTCAGAGTTTCCATTGGTGTTGATGAAAAAGCCTCCAAAGGTTGGTTGGTTGAAGAACACACCAAGATTCTTCAACTCTTTGGAATAAAAACTTGTCCCACAATCACCTGATTAAAAGTTAGATGCTGGATTAGTGTTTCATTCTTGCTGTAGCAGGGCCAACACCAATCCTAGAACTTTTTTGAGCATTAAAATGGAGTCCCACCGGGCGTGCCAAAAATTGTTGATGCTATGGATTGTACTCTTGACAGAAGGTTGAGCTTCTATCCTCCATGCAGCACAATGGAGACTCCTCTCTTACTTGTGGGTCTGGAAAAATTGAGGGGAGAATCTCTAGATAAGGGCTAGCTCCCTTTGATGCATCTCTGAGTTATTTCACTACTACTGCTAATATATAAAAAGGTGGGGGGTGAAAAGAGAGAAGGATACTGAAAATAGAAACTAACCTAAGATGGTGATGCACTAAAACAGTTTGATCTACTCATTCACTCACACTTCAGACTAGAAGAGGACATACATACACTTTATTTGATGAATAACCCAGACTGTAGAGAGCTTTCACAGGGAGGCTTAATGAAGACACATAGAAAATAAACTTACCACAAGCGCTGTAGAAAAACACACTGTCTGATAACTCTCTTCTATCTCTACACTCCAGATACAACACTTCTTGTTACCTACAAAAATGGTGCTTTGTCTATACCAAGAATGTTGGTGTCAAACTTGTGAAAGCATCATTCAAAATGACTGAACACATGGTTAATACTCAGACACACTCAGAGATATAACCAGTGAGATAAAGGTAAAATGCATTTTATTGATTCAAGGTGAAAATTTGGCAGGGCTTCACCTTATAAAAATGAGAGATCCCTCTTTCTAAAATGAGAGTTTACAATATATAGAGGAGAGAAAGCAATGGCACCCTTTTTCACAAGTGGCCCATGCTACATTGAATACACTGGGAAGAGGAAGTCGCTGAAGGAAGCCATGCTGCGGCAGTTGCCAGTCTTGACTTTGACATTTAACCCATATTAAATGTCATGTAAAAGCATGGGTCATGCCCTTCTATTTGAAAACAAAACCACCTCTTAAAGAGGTTCACGTGATTGTCTATTCATTAATGCCTAAATGAAGAAAAATAGGCCACGCCTTCATTGTTTGCGCTCCTTGATGACCACTTGGTGGAGACTGTTTCAACCGCTAGAATAACTCCTCTACGGACACCTTCTTTTACCACCTGGACTATTTTGTCTGCTTTTGCACTTGGATTTTGTCCTTTTCTTCCTCTTTGGCCCTCGGGGCTATTTTTCATCATTTTTTGGCCCTTTAGGCTCTTTGGATTCCTTCAGGTTCGCGCTTATGAATTCTTTTGGCATCTCTTCTAACTCATTTCCATGTGTGGTCCCATATTTAAATATATGAGAATCAATGGATATTCCATTGCCCTGATTTTGATGTCTGTAGGGTCATCACCAGACGTTTGAACCTCAATGGCTAGTTCACAATGCTGAATTTGATGTCTTTGGGCCCATCACCCCTTTGGTAATTCCTTCAACTTTTTCATAATTCCATCATCCTTTTGTCATTGAACCCTCCCAAAGGGAAGGTGTCCCTTTGAAGCTTGGAAAAAGGTCCCCCTTTTGGCAGCCGAGAGTCCCCTTCAAGGGCACTTGCCCTTCGGGCTCCTTCGGACTGCCTTGGCTTCTCAATTCCTTCAGACAAAATGTTCGAAGGAATTCCTTTGTATAAAATGTCTGAAGGAAATGTTTCTTCAAAAGTCTGGCCCTTTCTTTCTTTCTTTCTTTCATGAAAATCCTCTGACAAAATGCCATCAAACAAAATGTCCGAAGGAATTCCTTCAAGCATTTTGTCCGAAGGAATTCATACTTTGGATTTCCTTGTCTTTTCCTTCGGATAAAATGTTTGAAGGAGCTTTGACCTTTGATTACTTTCTGAAGGGTAACTTCCTATTTGGCTCCTTACCTTTTGAATTTCTTCAGACAAAATGTCCTAAGGAATTCAACCTTTGTTTTGAAATCTTTGGATTTCCTTCAAAAAAAAGTCTGAAGGAATCTTTTATCTTTTGCCTTGTCTTTCTCCGAAGGAAAACTTTGCCCCTTTTCTGCCTTGTCCACTTTCTCGAAGGTGTTCACTGCCTTCTGCAAGGGCGCCTTGGGTCAAAATTACCCTTCGAACCCTGCTGAACGGTCCCATTTGCACCTAACTACACTCCGCAAGGGTACTTGACCTTTGGGGATTTGTAAGAGACTTTCATTCTTGTTGGCCCATTCCCTTGTTAAAAGGCTTGTCTAAGGCATTTTTTCAAAGCGAAATAAGCTCCATATTGAACCGAAACCTACAGGTCTTAGATCTATCATTTATTTATAAAAGCATGACTTGTTTCAAAGGGAAATTGAGCATTTGCAGAAGGTGGATACATCCAAGACTGATGGTTCAGAACAATAGGGAAAGAAGGAGACTGACTTTTGGCCTGCAGGTTCAAAATGGTCAACAGGTATCAAGGCTTGGTTTTAAGCATCATTGAGATTTGAGGGTTGCCAACCTGAATCTTGCATCAAGTTGTTTTGAGGTGGGGTGGGAACAATAACCTTTGAAGTGGAAGGAACAGTAGGATCAAGGGCAACATATGGCTTAGCTGGAGTTATGGCTCATTGTGCATGATAAGGTGGTCTATTCTCTTTGAAACCTTGATAAGGAGGCCTTTAATATTTGAAGGGTTGATAGGTGTTTTGATTTTATTGTTGATAGGGACTATTAGATTGATATCTTTTGAGTTATACTATTTCATTCCCAAAGGACTGTAGCAAGCTTTTCAACTCTCCTATCTCACTAGCTTGACTAATAGGGCTGGTAATTTGAGCTTGAGGTGCTATAATAGGAGCTAAGGATGGAAGTTGAGGAATTTAGGCGGTTGGTGTAGAATTTATTTATATAAATATAGGAATTGGAGGTATTGGAGAAATCTTATTATCTTGTATCAAACTATTTTCTGCCTTTATTGGAACCTCATAAGCATCTAACAAGGTAGTACCACCCATAGACTGTATCATCACACTAATGTCAAAATTAAGGGATTTCAAATAGTATAGAAATACATATTCAGGGGATGGCCTTATCAACACCGGTATTCTGGTCCTGTATTTTGGAATCTGAGGTTAAAATCAGACATGAACTCATGAGGAGCTCTATTTATGGTAGTTAATTGCTCAACTAAAGATAGGTGATCAGATTTGTCCTAAAATTGCTTGACTAAGATTGCACCCAATTCATCCCAGGTAGAAATGGAGTTTAGTGGAAGGTTTATATACCATTGTAATGCTTTTCCTTTGAAAGAGGTAGCAAGCAATCTAATAATAACATTATCCTCAACAACATTATGGACTAAATAAAGATTAGCCACATCTTGGATATGCTCAATAGGGGTTATTTGATTTTCTCTTAAGAAGAATTGGATGATCTTGAGGGAAGACATCAGAATGTCATCAAATTGGGCTAAATTTAGTTGGCTACCTCTATTTAATGGAGCAAACACCTGATTTCTGATGCCCATTTGGGTAGTGTGGGTTGTAGTGATTAGAACAGTAGGATGACCAGGAGGCAAATACTATTTTTGAGGATATGGAGACAAAGGTTAATAGAACATAGCCAAGGAAAAGTGAGGATCTCATGTGTTTTTGTGAGTATAAAATTGTTTGAATGATGGGATTAGTTGAGGACATGTTGATAGTACCTTTTCCAATTGAAATCAAGATTTGAAACCCTTCGAAATTCAAGAAATTCCTTTTCTATTAATCTCGGATCTGAGAAACTTACTTAGTCTGTGACAGTCTAAACAAAGGAGTTATTTTGGTGTCTTTGAATCATTGTCAACTCTTGGTCTTGAAGACAAAAGTAATGAAATTGTGTTACGATACTAATCCAAGTGAAAATGGTCCATAACAATGATTATAAGTTGAAATATATAATTTTGTTTGCTTTCGGCCTAGTAGGATTGTGTAAACCCTGCCTAGGGTTTTAGAGTTCAAGAAAGCCCTATATATTTTGATTCACCCAGGAAAATGATCTAAAATTTTAAAAGGAGACAAAAGGGAGTGTTTGAGAGGTTTATAAGGTGGATTTAGGTTGATATGCTGATTAAGGATAAGTTATCAGAGTTGTAGGGTCTACACAAGAGGAAAAACACAATCAAAAACCAAAAAAATCTAAATTTGGCCTATATCAAACCTAGAAGGTGGTATATTAGAGAAGTATTGAGTGAGTTGGTAGTGTGTTGGTGGTGCTTATATGGTTTATAATCTCTATTTCATCCATCAAAGAGGAAAGAATCTAAACTCTTAGTCCTAAGTCTGTAATTTCTTGTGCTACATTCTTGTTTAGTATAATGTTGTTTATACAAGTTCTAAAATAGTGGTAATTGTTGTTCTCAGATTGGAAGTTATTGAGAAACCAACACAAAACCATTGTCAAGTATTAATAGATTTAAATTCATGAGAAAACTTCCTTGAATGAATTACTAGGCTTTAATCAAAGCCTAAAGGACTGTCTAGTGAGGCAGAATTTTGAGATTTTGAGTAGGGTTGTGTGTAAAGGTTTTTGAGGATTGAATTTGTAAACTAGAAGATATCTATTATAATAATTAAGAGCCTTAAAGATCTACAAGGTCATTTCAGAAAGGAAAAGCTTAAATTAAAGCCATGCAAGGATAGGCTTAATTAACAAGGTCTACTAAGATTAAGGTTGCCATGTTGAAGGATCAAAGTTCATGGTAAGAGGATTGAACGATGGTGAGTGAGGTCTGAGTTATGTGTGAGTTGCCTTGAAGTAAGAATCATAATCAAGAGAGGTTTAATGAATGAGTGTTAAAGAGACCTTACATGTGATTGAGTCTTAAGTTGGTATAAGGCCTAGTGAAATTAGAAAGAGAGGGTTCCTATTGAAGCCATTGAAAGTCTCATTAGTCTTGTCAAAGACCAAAATTAAGAAGATAATCGGATTGAAAAAAACTATTAAGTGGACAGACCTATAAAGAGTGGAGAGAACTATAGAAAATTTATAGACCTATATGACAAGTGTGTGAATAAGACTAGTTGTAGACACCAAAGAGGCCTAATTTAATCAAAATTGATCATAGTTAGTAAATGCTAATAGACTACTTGCATCAATAACATTAATTAATCCTTAAAAATCACTTCCATGTAGGTATATACAGGCATAGTAACAACAACACACATGCTCCTATGGCATCTAAAATCCTGCTACAACATAAAAAATCCATATACATTATTGAGCTTTCTATATGAAAAATAATTAAATGCCTTTTAATTTGTAAAAATATTTGAAATTTAACAGGTCTAACAATTTTTTGCAAAAAATAAAATGTTAAAGCTACCTAGGGACTTGTAGCCAAGGTGTCTAGATCAAATGTAGATGACTGAAACATAATGAGGTCGATATCATCTAGGCCCACAAAAATACCATTGAGTGGGCTACATGATGTCCTCCTCCTCAGGATTAGTGCATATAGCAACACATGATGTGAAATAGTGAGCTCGCTAGGTAGCAACACTAGACGAAGCCTCGCCATGTCCATCCTCACCAATAGGAGTATGATAAATCTAGGTTCTATGTTGAATGAGGGTGTCAGTAAGTGCCTTAAGTGCATGAAAAGTATCAATCTCTACAGTCTCCTTGATTGTAGAGGGTAGGGTTTTAGGAGGATGTGGTTTGTTGATAGTACTCTCACAGGGTGATTAGGTGCATGTCGTGCACCTAGCCTATCCTGTGTAAAGCCCTTTCCTCTATCAAAAAACTCTAAAAAATCAAAATAGTTTGGAACTTCATTCAACACAAACTCACAATACAATTTTATCAAAAAATATGAGACCTCATTATTGTTGCAAGGCAAGTGATCAAAGACTATCCACCATCGGTCTCAAAAATTCTATTTGATCAAATTGAGAGTGCACTAGTGGATTGAAATCCATTTGGCCATCACATCTAGCTGTGCACCAATTTTCTCATCAGTGAATAGGGCATAAAATTGGGCTTTAGTTATATTTTTATCTTTCACAGCGGCTATAGACAATTTGTTGGAATAATATGCCACACATCTATTTCTATACTCAGCCCACCTATCAATTTGACCTGTTAACGAGTTAATTTCACCTGATAGTGTATGTGATGTGTTTTCTAATAAAATTCAGTGGGGGTTGTTTACATGGGGATCCCTCAATGTTCTAATCAAATTCTCAAGTTCAATCTTATTTTCAATGATATGGGTTGTTAAATCCTCTTGACTATCTTTGGGGGCTTGAGGAACTACATGAGGGCTAGAAGGGTTTTGCGAGGGAAGAGGGATAGGATGGTTTTGGGGGTGAGAAGGGATGGGAGGGTTTTGTGGGTTAGGTGTTAGGAATCCAAAAAAAAAAAATAGCTCTGATTCCACTATTAGGATCCGGAAGCCTCAATTGATTACCATGTACAAGCAACTTAAAATATACGAAATTAACCAGAAGTAAACAGTAACTAGAATTCAAAAATAACATAGAATATGAGAGACAATACACAACTTGTATTAATACTCATCCAGAAAAAAAATACAATAAAGAAGATGCCACTTCTTCTCCACACCTCTCAGAGGCTTCCCACACCTCAAGTGTATAGTAATTCTCAATCAAGAGTCCTCTCTCTCTCTTACGGTCCCAACACACACTCAAACACAGATTTGGTGTTCACCTCCAACCAGTCAGTATCCACTACTGCCAGTACCCCGAGTATATACACATACTCAACCGAGTGCACAACACACTCCAAGTAGATCTCCCATGAACCTGCAACAACCTGCAACTCAAATGATCTTACTTTGGAAGGATCTTTCTTGCCTTCCTCTTTGCTCTCTTTCTGAGTACACACTGTACTCCAAGTAGATCCTGCTTGATTTTGCTCCTTGTTGTGTTGCTGTCACCTTGACCCTGCTGCCACCTGCAAATCAACCTGGTTCTGCACACCTGCAAACCTAGACCATGCACACACATACACCTGTAGATCAATGATCTTACTTACCCATGTAGATCTCCTAACGTAGCCATGCACACCTGCTGACCAAGATCATACATACATGAAGAACCCTTCTGATTCTCCAAACCAGTACCCACACTTGGCACTGTGGCACTAAGAGGAACACACCATGCTCTCTTCACACACAAAAGGAGCTAATATTTGCTCTCTTACTCTCTAGCACTAATTACAATGCAACCCATGAGTCTATTATATAGATCTCATGCAAACAATAATTAGACACCTAATTACAATAATTAGATCCGCAACTTCAAGTCTAAAATTGGCTCTTAACATGCAAACACTTGGTTCATTAACAAACTGTTCGTGCAACCGACAGTTCTAAAACCGCACAGGCGACCGACATCAGTCCTTGTCTGCCTGGAGGTGATCGACGTTGGCCGACCAATGACCGACGTTGGTTACTCTTCTATCTACACCTTGCCGACGTCAGTTGGCCTGACCGATGCCAGTGTCTGTGACACTCAGTAACCTCCTCCCCTATTTGCATCAGTGAAGCTTTTATCTCCACAACCTAACAATATCCCACTTGGAGATAAACAACTACACTGTACCTGTACCTGTACCCCATCTAATTTGTTTCCTGGCTTGTATCCCTCTTCAAGCTCAACCTTGAAGACCAACCACCACAAACCTTGTGGTGAACACCCTGTCATCAAAGTAACCTGCGGCATCCGCATCTACAAACACATGTAGAAAAGCCTGACCCTACATAGCATGTATACCTGCTACTGGTCCCTCTCAAATACCTGAGAACCCACTGAACTGCCCTCCAGTGCTTCTTTCCCAGATCGGCTCCAAACTTTTTGACAGCTCCCACTGCTGGGAAAAACTCAGGTCTATACCAGACCTCATGTGATTTCAGACACTAAACTGTTCAGCCCTTGGTGTGCTCCAGTTCTGCATCCTGCGTATTGAACCTCACTAACACCTGATTCACATCAGCTCCCACTGGAGACAAAATCAACTTGTGATCTTCCATGTCTCTCATGCCAAAGAATTTCGCTGCTCCAAATTCCTCATGACATGCCACTGAACTAACCTTACCCTTAGCTCAGCAAAACCCTGTATGTCTGAACCTGCTAGCTAGCATACTATCCACATATAGTAACAGGATAATGTCATGACTCATCATCCACCTGGTAAGACAAACACAATGGTTATACTGACATTGACTAAAGCCCTGCTTTGTCATCCACCTGTCAAACCCTATACCACTGTCTTGCAGCTTCCTCAAGACCATATGACCTGGCCTTCTATCTCAAGTGTCCATTCTCTCTATTCTTTAACTAAGGAATCCATTCATCTCAGTGCTTTTCTTCCGGCTGGTAACCCTACCAAATCCCCTGTTTGGTTCTGCATCCTAATCCATGCCATGCTCCCACTGTTTCCTGGATCCTTCCTGCTCTGCAGTCAGCAACTAGTATAAAGAAGAGGAACAACAAATTTGAGGCTTACTTACCCTTTCAATCCTCCATATGGGCATTTGAGACTCCTTGACAGCTTGCTGTCTGCCCAAAATCCATTACAGTGACCGACCTCGGTCACCACACAATCTGCATCCGACCGACGTCAGTTCCATGCGCTTGTCCTGACTATCGACCCCACCGACGTCAGTGTCTCTACTGCTGATGTCGGTCCTCCTAACCGACGTCAATCTTATTATTGCCGACATCGGTCCTCCTGATCGACGTCGATCTTACCCTGCCTGACATCACTGGATCTGGTCTACACATGACCGACATCAACACCTATCTATTCGATGTCGGTTCCCCTTGACCGACGCCGGTAACTGTGTTTGCCTGTGAGTGATAAATTTTTACTCGCGAGATTTCTTTGAATAAAATCCCTATCCAAACTGCTCTACTCAGAGTTACTCAGTCCCATCCGCTGATCTCTGTCCACCATCTCCTCTATAAACACCAAGGCTTTCCAGTTCTTAAGTCTGTCAAAAACATCTGACTTCTTCTTAAGAACATGCATCTCTTTCTTGCTCATGTGACCAAGCCTACAAAGCCACGTCTCCACAACAGAAGAAGAATCAGTAATATAAGCAAGTAGATAAAGAGTACCTACTTTCTTACCACCAGCTAATTCAAGTGCAATCGTTGTGAGAGTTCTTGTGCATCTCTCATCACCTAAATTTTTTGAAGAAATTAGCCATATCTTCAACACTGGGACCTGCATGACCTCCTTCAACACCCATGTGTTGGCCGCCTGTAATTTTAGCTTCACTTCCCCTTTGCCAATTCTTTGGCAAGGCACACCAGCCCCTAAATAAATATTTTCAAAGTCTCCAAAGACCTTAACATGGAAAAATACTCTATTTCGGACTGTATGGAAAGAGGCAATAGAATCTATAAAACAAGATTCTACTTTATCCAAGAAACATACCAGAGCATCCTATGCAACAACACCTGCAACACCTGCTTCTTCAGTTCCTTCATGCTGATCTTCTACCAACCAACAATATTTCTTTACCTGCTCTTTCTTTCCATAGGACCGTAATTGACCATTCGTGCTTTTCAATTCCCCCATTCTTAGCTTACTTTCTTCTATCATTGTTGTACTCCCACTCAATCAAAAACCCCTGAGAGTAACCTGTAATCAAACACAAATTTGCTCCCTGCAACCTTAGCTCTGATACCACTTGTTAGGAATCCAAGAACAACAAATAGCTCTGATTCCACTATTAGGATCCAGAAGCCTCAATTGATTACCATGTACAAGAAACTTAAAATATGCAGAATTAACCAAAAGTAAACAGTAACTAGAATTCAGAATAACACAGAATATGAGAGACAATACACAACTTGTATTAATACTCATCCAAAAAGAAAATACAATAAAGAAGATGCCACTTCTTCTCCACACCTCTCAGAGGCTTCCCACACCTCAAGTGTACAGTAATTCTCAATCAAGAGTCCTCTCTCTCTTACGGTCCCAACACACAACTCAAACAAAGAGTTGGTGTTCACCTCCAACCAGTCAATATCCACTACTGCCAGTACCCCGAGTATATACACATACTCAATCGAGTGCACAACACACTCCAAGTAGATCTCCCATGAACCTGCAACAACCTACAACTCAAATGATCTTAGTTTGGAAGGATCTTCCTTGCCTTCCTCTTTGCTCTCTTTTTGAGTACACACTGTACTCCAAGTAGATCCTGCCTGATCTTGCTCCCTGTTGTGTTGCTGTCACCTTGACCCTGCTGCCACCTACAGATCAACCTGGTTCTGCACACCTGTAAACCTAGACCATGCACACATATACACCTGCAGATCAATGATCTTACTTACCCATGTAGATCTCCTAACGTAGCCTTGCATACCTGCTGACCAAGATCATACATACATGAAGAACCCCTCTGATTCTCCAAACCAGTACCCACACTTGGCACTATGGCACTAGGAGGAACACACCATGCTCTCTTCACACACAGAAGGAGCTAATATTTGCTCTCTTACTCTCTAAGACTAATTACAATACAGCCCATGAGTCTATTATATAGATCTCATGCAAACAATAATTAGACACCTAATTACAATAATTAGATCCGCAGCTTCAAGTCTAAAATTGGCTCTTAACATGTAAACACTCGGTTCGTTAACAAATTGTTCATGCAACCGATAGTTTCGAAACTACACAGGCAACCGACATCAGTCCCTGTCTGCTTGGAGGTGACCGACATCGGCCAACCAATGACCGACGTCGATTGCTCTTCTATCTGCACCTTGCCGACGTCGGTTGGCCTAACCGACGCCGGTGTCTGTGACACTTAGCAACCTCCTCCCATGTTTGCATCAGTGAAGCTTTTAGCTCCACAACCTAACATTAGGAGGGCCAAGTTGTTTTTCACTGCCACTTGTCTCTGCATGTGTTTTGAAATAAATAAATAATAATTTCAAAAAAAAGTAATAAAATTAACTAATTTTGTTTCTATATGTACTAAAATGTGTTTGCACACCTCTCTTTCGACATGGCATTATCGAATTTGGGTTGCCTTGATCTCACTCAACTATGTATTTATTATTTCTATTTTTTTCTCATAGTTTGTATTGACGCAAAATAAATGGTATTGATATTTTTTATTTGGTTTTAAAACAATAGAACCATATATGCAGTTTTGGCTCAATAATATCGAGCCTATGTCTTAGAACCATGTATATGATATTGATTTCATGAATTTATGTCTACTTTTTGGCCCCCATCTCTGTGCACTTACCCAATAATAATGAATTTTTTATATGTATTCGTTTATGCTTCTTTTATTAATATCTAAACCTGAACCGTAGAAAAGACTTTCCTCATTCTGTATTCATGACTGTGTTATGTTCCTATTTCCTACAACACACATAAAACACAAATTAACATGTTCTAATGGATTAAGAACCTCTGCTAACACCAATAATATAAATTGAGGTTTCTTTGCCCCTCAATGGATTCTATTTTTTGTACATGTTCAATTCAAATTGGGTCTTAATCACCTTCAATTCTCCTTTGGTTCAACTAAGGAACCAACTTATCCAAGATCTTTCTATTGTGAGCCATGCATTCCTCCATCGAAATGAATGTTTGATGGAAATGGAACCGAGCCTCTATTGACAGGCAATGGAAGCTTTTAGACAACATGATCCAAGATGGATAAGCTTCTTACAACACAAATTATAGATAAAATCTCCACCAAAAAAAAAGTAACTTATAGATTATTAAGGTAAATTCAATTTTAATTTTGATTGTCATTTGGTTTTAGGAGGAGAAAGACTGTAGACTATCATCATTTTAGACACAACACATTAGATCAAGTAATTTACAGTAAAATTTAGAACTGGTTGTATCCTACAAGTATATTATATTTATAGTTGATGGAGCAAAGAAATAAAGTTTTGTTCCTTTGTCCATCCCTGCAAACTAGACTATTGTTTGCAATAATGTCAACACTTGCACCATGTACCTATGTGTAGCCATAGAGAAATTCTAGATACCCGTTGGTGACGGCTATTAAACCTGATTTCAAATAGTTATTTTGTCATTAGTGACCTATAGCTAAACCATAATTATTTTTTTAAAGAACAAATTTTTATTAAAAACCAGAAAATAAATGATTTTAGGGCCTTTCAAAGGAAAAGCTTCATTGCCACATTACACAAAATATAATAGCATACTCATATCCGGTTATAAATGATCTAGGGTTCAAGGGGAGACTTGATAAATAACCTATTCAATGCGAATTAAATAGGTTTTGTATGGAAACAAAAAGAACAAAGTGATAACACATGTAAAATTGTAATAGCAAGTTTGTATTATGCTAAGTTTTGTACAATCTGAGAGATCGGATGTTATTGTCACAAGACTTCCTAACTCTATTCTTGTCTAAGGTTCGACACAATGTATTTCTAACCTATAAATAATGGAAGTGTACATTATTAAATGATACATGAAGATGAATCACCAATTAAACCATTATAATAACTTTGGTAACAACCACTTCATAACCACCAAATACAATGATGTCACTTACTATTGTTATTGACAGTGTGTTGAATATAATATTGACATTGCAGGTGTTGTATGGTAACACAGAAATAGATTCACAAGAAATCCTTTTACATGTAGGTGTGGAACCCACTAACTCATTTATTACCACAAACATAACCAATGGGAGTGGTTGCATGTTAAAATGAAGGAAACATGATTAAAATGTGAACCAATGTTTTTGCAGTCATCATCATATTTCCTATAGATATGAAACATTTCCTACAGATGCACAACATTTCTTGTTAGATTTATAGGTGGATTCAAGTGTTATGTGGTTTTGAATGTCCCTTTGGAGAAGGTTTCTACCTGCATTTTAAAGATATATTTCAATTTTTTTGGGAATGTTTCGATACATTCTATTTAACTTATGCATATACCTTTTACATTATGCAAAAAATAATAACATACTAATATTTGGCTATAAATGATCTGGGATTCAGGAGGAGACCCAATGAACAACCTACTCAATGCGGATTAAACATGTTATGCATGGAAGTGATTTACTAAATGACAAAGAATATGAAATTTTGTGTGGTAAAGAAACATGAAAGAAAGAACAAAGTAATAACAAAGATAAAATTGTAATAGCAAGTTTGTATTATGCTAAGTTTTGTACAATCTGAGAGATTAGAGGTTGTTGTCACAAGACTTCCTAACTCTATTCTTCTCTAAGGTTTGACACAATGTATTTCTAACCTATAAATAATAGAAGTTTACATTATTATACAATACAAGAAGATGAATCTTTAGTTGAATCGTTACAATAGTTGGTAATAATTGCTTCATAACCACCAACTATGATGATGTCACTTACTATTATTATTTACATGCCGTTGACTACAATATTGAAATTGTAGGGGCTATATGATAACATATTAATGGATTCATAAAGAATCCTTTTACATGTAGGCATGAAATCCACTGACACATGTATTGCTAGAAATGCAACCAATGAGAGTGGTTATCTGTTAAAATGGAGGAAATATAGGCACACTATGATGAAATCACTTCCTTCATCATCTAATTCCTAGTCACTCTCAGGTTATGACCCATTGAATCTGATGTAAGACTTGCAAGAGATTGAACAAACTTATCCAAAGTACACAACCACACAAACATAACTTACATCACAAGAGTAAAATACCAAGGATCAAATTGAGTAGGAAAAAGCTCATAAAGCACCGATAAAGAAGGCTAGGAAGGAGGCAAAGATAGAGGAAGAGAAGAATAGGTAGGAAGATATGACACACAAGGCTGTCGAATAGGAGGAGAAAAGGAATAAATAAGATGAAAAAAAGAAGAAAGAAGATGAAGAAGTTGTGATGAAGCAGAAAGAATAGACAACCCTAGAAGCTCAAGTATCATAAATATAAAAGACTGAAGCTGATGTAATAAAAAAGGTCAAAGAAGAAGAATAATTAAGAGACATCTTGTATAAACAAAATGAGGAAATATAGAGGTAGTCCAGAGAGAAAGTGGCCAAGTAGAAATAAGAGGTAGCTACCAAATCAAATGTAGAAGCATAGCACACAACGTAGGAATAAATCAAAATAAAATTGATAATAGAGTCCTCGACAAAGGGTGCAATATAAAAATTCCAATAACCACCTTATACATCACAAGGTTTATGGTCCACCCAAGGGCATATGTAAGAGGATGCATCTCAACAAAATAAAAAATTACCCAACTAATGGTTGTGGGATATACATGCAATCTCAACTCTACAAACAAATTTTTCTCTACTAATGGCACAAACCAAGAAGGCACTTGTCACGATCATGACTTCGAGTTTGGATCTGGTCACAATAGTGTAGGAAGCATCTCTTGATGTTTTCCACCTTTTACTATCAAATCAAATTGAAGGAGTGACTACCTTTCAAGAATCTATCACTTAGAAGGATTTGACATCAGAGTAAGAGGTATCACAACTAAGGGAGGAAAACCCAAACCTACACCTCTGCCCCAACAAAGCTTTTCAAATCATTGATAACACTTGACCTACATTATTCACTTAGGTCTTGGGTGACTAAATTAAGTCTAAAGATAAGTAACTCATAACCATACTATCCTAGCTCATAAAAAATGGCTAATTGCAAAGAAGTTACAACAGCTTCACACATAGGGTCAAAATATTAAGGTAGAAACAAATGCAAATTTTAACCTGTTAGAAGAATACAAACAAGTCTTGTATACGGTTGTGCTCTAAGTTCAACATATATTATGAGGCATGCTCAACTGGAAGCAATAATTAAACACTACATGGTTTGAGGCCAAACCAACGTTTGTAAAGGTAGACAAAGTCAAAGCAATGATGGAGGATCAATTGGCTACCTTTGATACATTAGATATTGCACTCAAGTAGTCGCTTGAATCAAGACACAATGTCATGCACAAGCTAACAATGTGGTAAAATGAGATGCTATGTAATACATTTGTTAGCATTCAAACACAAAGGCATTTAAATATCCTAGAAGATTATCCATATAAATTTGATAGAAAGTGTTGAATGATATGGCACTCCTCACTATCATCGAAGAAGATGATATTCAAAATTTGATGGTGTGTCAATCCCCGCTGTACACAATGATCACTATGGTGCGAGAATTTATCACTGCCTATATAATGTTCAAAAAGGACTTGTCACATTTGAATATATCTATCATAAACATCATTCAGGAGCCATAGTTAATCCTTCCAAACCAACTCTAATAGGAGCTTCATCATAAAAGGGATACTATAGCCACTCAACCAACCATCCAACCTTAGAAACCACCATCAACACCTGATTCTACATCTATGACTTTTTCAACAATAACTCTAGTAACATCATTTTCTTAGTCATCATCAATTCTAGCATGACATCCTATACCTCCACCTTCTCTATAGGTACTGCACACATTTCAGTTTTTAAATTTTGAATAAATTTTCCAATAAGAAGCCTATAAGCATTAGGAATGGGGCTAGGTTGGTTGAAAAACTGTAAAGGGTAGCCACCTAGATATGCTAATCTTGAAAACTTAAAATGGCAGTAGATTAATATGCTACTTAGTTAAAAATATGAAAGGGAAACTAAGTAGTGCACAAGAGGTGAAAATTGATAAATGATACCTTGAACAATTACCACAAGTAATTTTTTTGACTATTTCTTCAGTTCAACCACTATTCTTAGTATATGTACAAGGTACACTTCTTGCGACGTTTTCTCAGAATGAGACAACTGTTTAAATCTGGAAAAGTGTTAATAGTAGAATAGAACTATAAAATCACAAAGTGTAGATGAAGGACAAGTGTGCGATAGATATCAACTGGTATAATGTACTATCTTTTAGATGTATTCGACCTATGTTGGCATTCTAAAAGTCTATGGAATGTGAAATGAATGATTCACACTCAAATTGAAGGATGGAATGGGAAGTGATGGTGTATTGTAAAAGCCCATATATAATGATCACTTGTAATGGAAATGAGTTCCAAACATATAGAGATTTGATGATGATTTTTCTAAATGTCTTTTATCTTTGTTTTATGCACAATGAATGCTTTGTTTTGTTTAAATCTGATTAATCACATAGTAATCATAATGAATGTTTTATATGTGTTCATCTATGTTTTTTGTATTAATATCTAATCTTGAACTGAAGAAAAGACTTTATTTGTTTTGTATCCATGACTGCATTCTATTCTTATTTTCTACAATGCACATAAAACACAAATTAACATGTTCTGATGGGTTTCCTAGGAACCTCTACTAACATTAATAGTGTAAATTGAGATTTATGCATCCCTAAATGGGTTCTATTTTCTATACATGTTTAATTCAAATTAGGGATTGATCACCTTCAATTCTTTTTTGGTTCAACTAAGGAACTGACTTCTCCAAGTGTTTCATGAGAAACACCAATGCTCCAATGCTTCAAGAAAGCACCATTTTCAAGCAAAGTTATAAAATCAACATTGTGTTCAAATATATATATATATATATATATATATATATATATATATATACACACACGTGTATTCCTCCCTTTTTTTTTCAAATTTTTAATTTACAAAGTTTAAGCTACATGATTGAAGTATCTGCTCAAAGGTAAAGTGCGTTGTACACACTCAAGTATACCTTTCCTTTTAATTTAGTAATATCATTTATA
This sequence comes from Torreya grandis, assembly GCA_037957365.1. Lineage (NCBI taxonomy): Eukaryota > Viridiplantae > Streptophyta > Pinopsida > Cupressales > Taxaceae > Torreya > Torreya grandis. Next base: position 2,297,409 of record JARHVA010001805.1, on the reverse strand, counting down.
AACTATAGGGGGAAGGGAAGTGAGGGAGGGTGAGGGCAGGAGGAAATGTAGTCACTAAAAATTTGGCTATTAATAGTTGATAATGCTAGTTTTGGCCTACTTTCACTTTAATTGATTTCAGCATTTAATTTGGAATTATTTTGTTACCATACTCCATCTTAAGTACCTATATGGACATATCACTTTCTAAGTTACCATCTTTCACATATAGAAATATTCTTAATTATTAAAAACCTTTCTAAGCACTTGTATGGACATCCCAGATCTTAAATTTCAAATGTTATCCTTCAAAGACAAGATCGACTAGTATGGGTTAATAGCGGCAGTGGATCTTGACCCCTATGGGTTGATCTTGTCCTTCACCCTAGAGTAGCGACTAATTTTCAAATTTAGACCCTCCCTTACATGTTGGTTTGTATTTTTAGGATAGGTAGGGTGAGGATTTCTCCTTTCAGATTGCTATAAAGGCACATCAAAGTTACCTATTCTATCACTTAAGAAATTCAATATTGAGGCACAATTACACTATTGTACATTGAACAAAGCTTGAATATTCTTTTTAAATGTGATTTTAATCATTGAAGCATTTGTAGCCAAGTCAAGACTCTATTCTATCCAAGTCAAGCAAAATATTATCAAGTATTCAAGCCATCTCTATTGCATACATGCAACAAAAGAAGCACAATCGTACAGATCACTGTAAGTGAGAGAACTACATGGACTTGATTTCCCTCTTTGGAGTACTGCATACATATGTAGTGATCAATGATCACATGGGTGATTGGGCTCAGTTTAGTGCATTACACTCACCCTTTCTCTTTACAGGTTTTCCGCTGTTGCAAGTCCTATTAAGATTTTGAATTTGAAGAAGTCATTTGTAAGTCATCCACATGCTCCAAATGTTGAATTTCTACACACAAGCATGTTTTGAGCAGGCACAAACAATTGTGCCCTATTTTTTCACAAACAATAGAGTCAACCAATAAAATATAGTAGTGCCAATTGATCATAAACTTACATATAATTGTCGAAAGATCAAAAGATCATAAATTTATTAAGGAAGTTTCCTTGGTTCATCCCGCCGCCTCCCCTTCCCCATGCCACCCCACCACAAAATAAAAACCACTAAAATTAATTCTTAAAAAAAGCTTACATACAATATAAAAACAACAAATATGAAAATGCTATTCGTTGTTTTGATTAGACATTTCAATTTAAATCTCACATAACCAAAGTCTAACACCATGACAAGTAAAACCACAAACATATAACTTTATGGCCATTACAACATATCATGCACACTGCCAGGAATAATTAAACATTCTATGCAAAATAAAAGAGTCTGGAAGCAACCTATGAAATAAAGGGTTTATTTTCCCCTCTTAGAAGATCTTTCTACTGTCAACCATGCATTCCTCCATCGAAATGAATGTTGGATGGAAATGGAGCCGAGCCTCCATTGAATGCAATGGACGCTTGTAGTAAACATGATCCAAGTTGGATAAGCTCCCTACGTCACAGATTATAGATAAAATCTCCACCCCCAAAAAAAACAGATTATTAAGGTAGATTCAATTTTAATTTTGATTGTCATTTGGTTTCTCCTGAGAAAGACTGTAGACTATCATTAGTTTAGACACAGCACATCAGATCAAGTAATTTCCAGTAAAATTTAGAACTGATTGTAACCTAAGAGTATATTATATTTATAGTCGATGGAGTAAATGAAATAAAGTTCTGTTCCTTTGTTCATTCCTACAAACTGGACTATTCGTTTGCAATAATTGCAGCACTTGCACCGTGTATCTATGTGCAGCCGCAGAGAAACTCTAGATACCCGCTGGTGAAGGCTATTAAACCTGATTTCAAATAGCTATTCTGACATCAGTGACATGTAGGAGAACCACAATTTTTTTTTGAAGAAGAAAGTTTTATTAAAAACTAGAAAATAAATGTGTTAGGGCCTTTAAAAAAAAAAGCTTCATTTTCACAGTATGCAGAAAATAATAGCATATCTAAATTGGATTATAAATGATCCGGAGTTTAGGAAGAGACGATGGACAACCTACTCAATGCAGATTAAACAGGTTATATATGAAACGATTTATTGAATGATAGAGAATATGAAATGTAATATGATAAAGAAATATGAAAAAAAAAAAGTAACAACATATATAAATTGTAATAGTAAGTTTGTATTATGTTAAGTTTTGTACAATCTGAAAGATCAGAAGTTATTATCGCAAACTTTCTTAACTTTATTCTTCTCTAAAATTCGACACAATGTATTGTTAACTTATAAAAAATGGAAATGTACATTATTATACAATGCAAAGAGATGAGTTGTTAATTAAACCCTTACAATAATTTGTAACAACAGCTTCATAGTCATCAAGTACGGTGACGTCACTATTTTTATGAAACGATATTTTTCTTCCATTGCTCTGTATTGATAACTTATTTTCTGTTTTGATCAAAGAAAAACAATATTTTCCTTCCATTGCTCTGTATTTCGTTTGATTAGGAAATAGGAGATCTACCAGGCGTGACATTTGTTTACTAATGTAATAATTTAACTTTAATTCAATTTACGATGGCTTGAAAACAGACAGTTTAAATCTCTGCGGCCTTAAACAGCAAAATTAGGGTTTTTTTCACTTTGACAATAGAAAGTTAGTACCAGGAGATGCGATTGTTTGCCCCATTTCAAACCTTTTCATTTATAATTTATAGACCTCCCTGAATCCACAAAGAAATATCGATTTGTAGTTCTTTCTAACACACAGGTATATGATTTTAACTTAAAACTCAAAATGTTTTGGCAATTCTCCGCATTAAAGAGAATTCGCCTTAAAAAGAGGACCACCATAAGAGACACAGATTGTCATACGGCACGGTCAAGAGATCGAAGCCGCTCACCTGCTGTAGCTAGACATTCATCTTACAACGCCGAGGAAGAAGAAGAATTCATCCAGCAAATAAAGAGACAGCACAAATTTATCCAGGGAATTCCACAACAGAAGAGGGCAACAGTTTGGCAAGTCGCTACAGGCGGTCAGGAGCTCTACCGCTTAAACAGAGGCGCTTACGACAATCTCCTATCAGAGCCCTCCACGTGGGACTCGCAAATTTCAAAAGACGTCCCTCGCACGTTATCGTCACGTGCGTATTTCAGAGAAAAAGGTGGGCTCGGGCAGAGGGCCCTGTACAATGTCCTCAGGGCTTACTCTGTTCACGACAGAGAAGTCGGCTACACGCAGTCGATGAATTTTGTGGTAGGGGTGCTGCTGCTCCATATGACCGAGGAGGAGGCGTTTTGGAGCTTTGTCGGGCTGCTGAAAGGCGGAACGATCAGTCAGCCGCTGAGGGAGCTGTATCTCCCCGACCTGCCGCTGGCAAATCAATATTTGTTTCAGCTGTGGAGGTTGCTGCAGGAGCACCTGCCTGACGTGGCGGAGCATTTCGAGCGGAAGGATGTGAAGACGTTCATGTTTGCATCGCAGTGGTTTATGACCTTGTTTGTGTACAGTTTGCCTTTGGAGATTGTTGTGAGGATTTGGGATGTGTTTGTTTATGAGGGGTTTAGGGTGCTGTTCCTGGGGTTGGCGCTTTTAAGGTACCATGGTGATGCTATACTGGAGTGGGAGGATGGCAAAATAGTGTCTGCTTTGAACTGCTTTCATGATGGCTTAGATGCTGATGTACTCTTGCGGATAGCCAGTTCTATTAGGGTTACAAACACTCACCTCGAAGATCTTTGGTTGGAGTACCAATCAATCAATAATAAGAATAATACATCTTGATTTTTTTTAAATTTTTTTTTTTGGGTAGTTTGTAGAGAGAATTTTACTTGCGAGTTCAATTTCTAATTTATGTGTTGTGGAGAGTCTTATTTCTCATCGCCTAAAGACTGGGGAAAGGTTCAAGTAGTCGTGCATTTTAATTTTGGTTAGTGAATTAAGGTGCTATAATATCATATTAGATTTTAAAATTTTACTTGTTTTAATATGTCGTCTTAATTACTTATAATTCAGGTTTCAAGGTCTAATACATTATGCATTTTAAAATATAATAGATTTTATCGCAAGAGGGCATCAAATGCATTTTTTAAACCTATGACCAAAACTTAACCATTGGAGTACCAATAGTTATGCATTAGAGTATCAATACTTGAGTCTTACTTGTCAAGATGTAATTGGTTACTCTTAATTTTATAGAATAAATGTTGAACAAGTATTAGATACTACATATTCAACTTCTGGTGCACTTTAATATTTATATACATTAATATGTTCCATCGATGGAGCACATGTTAACAAAAGCTCTATTCAACAATTGAAACATACATAAGTATTGGGACCTTTCCCCTATATAAATATATGATTCTAAACCGCTAGAATTTAAAAACATAAAAAAATATTTTTTGATAGCTTATTTTAAAACTTTTTATAATTTTAATTTTACAGAATGAAAATTCACCTTAATTTTAAAAAAAAAAAAAAAGCCAAAATGACCCATACCATCTCATTCAATTGAAACTCCATTATGAATATCATAAAACGCTGTATGGATGTAAAAATTAACGAGGAAAACATACACAACGTAGAGGATATTTTTTAAAGATATATGATGGTGGTTTTATGATTGAATTAAAGTTGAACATATTTTTATTAAAGAGTCTCATTCAATTGAAACTACATTATGAATATTATAAAAAGCCGTATAGATGTAAAAATCAATAAGGAAAGCAAACACAACCTAAAAAGATAAGGGATATTTTTTAAATATATTTAATAGTTTTAATAGTAAATCTAAGTTGAACATATTTTTATTAAACAGTTTATTAATAAATGAAATATTAATCAAAGAGATTGTTTGGATTGAGTAGGATATTGGCACATTATAATTGTTGCGATGATTTATTATGGATAAATTTAGTTCAATAGATATATTAAGTTGAAAAAAATAGATTATACATAATATTTATTTTTGAATATATATATAAGTAAATAAGGGTTGTGTAGTGGTTAGTCGTTGTTTTTACGTTAAATCTTGTATTTCATTTTTGTGTTGAAATCTAATAACATGAAATAGGTAAAAACATTTTTTTTAATAGTTATTATGATAAAATACCAACTTTGAAACAAGGCTAGAGTAAAGATAAACAAAATAGAAATTGAAATGTTAAATAAAAAATGACAATTAACTTAGATATAGACTATTAAAATATAATTTTAATTGGTTCTATTTGTTAACAGAAATAAAATTACAAAATATGAAAAACAAGTTTTTGTTGATAAATATAGAACAATATAATTATCAAGTGATGGGAGTATTTGGTAATAGAAAAAAATAAAGTATAAGTATTTTGAGCAGTAAGATATATACCTACTGATAAAAAACAATATATTTAATTTTAGACTAGATTCACAAAAGCCATTTACATTTTGTCGCATAAACAAAATATAGTTAAGTTTTAAATGCGAGTCCTTCATAGGCATAAGAAGTGTTTCTTTGCACAATGAGTAGATATTGATTAATAGGGTGTAGTTTTAAAACTAGAAAAAGAAAGAAAAAAATTTAGAAGCAGATTATATACCTTAGCTTTAGTTTGATTCCTCAACATATAGAATGACTTTTTGTTCATGAAGAGTAATTTTTCCTTCCAATAAAAATCCTCTTAGCAAGTAGATAGTGTTTGCATTGTTTGCGAGATAGTCATTGTATGAATATATGAATGATTGTTTTCAATAGTGGCTTCGAAAGATTGCATTGTATATTAGTATTTTTGACAATTTTTAAATTATAAGTCAAGTGATGATGATATGCATATGGAGTTTCTTGATGGCATGAAAGACAATTGAAGGTTGTGGCGTGGACAAGTTGTGCTGGTTGAATTATGAAACTATAACTATTTCAAGTGAGTTGGAATGACATTGAATATATATTGACAATTGTTAATGAACCTTCAACCTTGAAAAATTTAGATTGTAATTGTTATAATTCAATATCTTGAATTTTATTACATGTTGAAAAAGTAAATGCAGATTACGACCTTGAGTATTAGTCAGATCATGTAACATACCTCTGTTGTGTGTGATAATGCAAACAATTCTTGGATGAACTTTTTAGCTTTTAGTGGTGTGATGAATATTGATTGAGTAGTTTTGAAACCGATTTTAGGGCTAGGGCATGTAACAAGGTTTTTGAATAAGTACATTAGAAAATTTTTATCATGTTTTTTAATTGAATTACAAGGAACATAGGCTCAAAAGTTCCATATAGGTAACGTTGTAAAGTTTAGAGAATAGTTTAATTTTTTTAATGTAACATTACAGATTCGAGAATGTGAAGTGTATGCAAGAGTAGAAACATACCTTTGTAGTGTCATATGTAATATTTCCATCTTTTATTTTCAAAATCATTTGCATACCAATTTTGTAAGTGCATGTGATAATTTCCATGATTGTGGCAGTTGCATAGACATTGGTGCTAGTTGTTAGTTAGTAGATTGTGGAATTTAGGATGAACATATATTCTGCACAAACAAGTGGTATAATTTCCAATAGACGAAATTCATTAAGCAATAGTATTATATCACAATCTCCATAATCGTAATTTGTTTTGGAATAAATAGTAAAATGCAAAATATGTATTGTTTTTCCACACTGATTTTTTTGTTTGTATATGTAGATATGGCTATCGGGGATGTTGAGAGTGATAATCATTTCGCATTTGACATATGTGAGATATATATGCAATAATTGCTTGTTATGTTGTCTTTGTAACAATATTTTGTAGGTGACAAGGACATCGCCTTCAAAAACATCTCCTATTTTATAACTATTTAGATCATTGATCAATAACAAATCAAATGAAGTTAGTGTGTTAGTGCAAAAAAAAAGTGCGATGTCAGTGTATATAGGTATAAAAAGAGACAAAGTTTAGAAAAAAGTTCAATGTTGTTAGTGCTTACGTTTTTGTTTATCCTTCTAGTCTTTGATTATTTTCAATGCTTTCAAATTTTCCCTTCATGTTACCTGTAATCGTGTAATAAAATTACAAGAAGAAAAAGAGTGGTGAGATATTTAGGTATATGCAAATGTATATTGATATAGCAAATATGATTAAGCAATTTGTGAATGGATGCTCTTACATGAATTTTGTCTTTTTTATTTTAGACTAATGTAGATGTGTATTACATAAGGTCAAATAAAAAATATCATGATCACTCCAATAACAATCTGCTTTTAAAAATGTATTATTTTTTTATTTAAATATTCGACCATACATGATCAATAATTGGTGTGGATAACACATCTTGTCTTTCTAGAACAAATCATATTTTATGGGTTGCCATGTGTTGCTCGAGTGCTTTTAAATTTTTATGTTATTTTGTAATGTTGATATTGAAGTCACATAATATAATTATATTTTGTGTTTTATGTGCACCTACAAATACATCATCGATAACATCTATGATATCTGAGATTATTACATTTGACGATGCATATAAATTGACAATTATAGTTTGGTAGATATCAGTTATGATAATGTAACTCGTGTATAGTATGAGTGAGTAGCAAAATATTTGTATGAAATGTAATCCAACATGGTAGAAAGGTTGTGGATAGATACAACCTATTTGAATTTTTCATAGAGAACAAAGAGATACCCCCAACTTAGCAAGGTTGTTAGGTGCTAAGGGAAGCCCAACATCAAATCCATATAAAAGTATGTCATGTATCATACTCAAATACCTAGTGAAAAGTAATGTGTATTCGAAAATTGAACTATAATATCTATCTAATCTATAATAAATAACATATAGAAATAAGTAAGCTATCAACAATTTAAAATGCTTCTTATGTCTTGATTTTGATTTTTTTTTTTAAATTTATGAAAGATTTGCATGTTTTCCAAATTTTGTCATATATATTTTTTGAAATATTAGAATTGAAAATTGCGTAAGAAGTAAGGCTATTTTAAGGGAGGGATTCCAACAATCCTCAACAAGGTGCAAGAGCATAGTGGGGCAAGGAGGTAAGCAAGTAATGTGCCCTCAATGTATCTGTAAATGAGTTATAGAAATGTAACTTGAATGAATAAGATACATACAAATGTACATGTTACTCATGGGAAATAGAGAGATATGATCATGTAAGTGTAATGAAAGCTTATGCAAAAATGAGCAAAAATAAACATTGAAAGCATTTATAAGGTAGTTGCTTTGGATTGTTTTAAATTGGTTTAAACATAAAGAGGACGAGTGCCCCAAGTGAAAAATAAAACCAAAGGCTAAAAAAAATATTTGGATAAAGGATAAAAGAATTAACATGAAATTAAAATAAAATAAACTATATACAAAGGGAAAATTCAAGTAATTTAACCAATTTTATCAGTGATGGGCATGTATGCATAATCCATGGCATGATATTAAGGAATGGATTCTTGTGAAGAATGAATGTCAACTATAAATGCATTTGAATCTAAATTAGGATCATATGTTGTAATATAACCATTTGAATCATTGTTCATATTCCCATGTAAACTTTATCCTCATGTGAAATAGGAGAAGATGTAAAAACATGTGTGAGCATTGAATATTTCTGAATAACTTGTTATGTTTTAAGAGATGAAGACCTCATTTTATGTGCCACTTTATGCTTAGGGGGATGTATTGTGTTCTTTAAAATTAACTAATTATGTTCATGTGTAATAGTTTCATGCCCATAAATAGATGGAGACATTCATTCTATAATATGCTCATGCTCATAAGTAGATGGAGAGATTGAATATAAAATATGCTTTGGAATATGTAGATTATGCTCTTGAATAGTTATGTAGACTATTTCATTACCATGTTGCCCAATGATTGTATTAGAAAGTTGTTCTATGAAGAAGAAATCACCATTGGTTCAAAAGGATATTCATATTGGATTCATGGAATTTTTACCACTTGGTTATTATGAATATATTTGAAAAATTTATACATTGTAGAAGAAATTACTCTAATATTTTGTATCCAAGGGCATCCTAATAGTATATCAAAGACCCATGTGCTTGGTATAACTATGAATGGAGTGGGCACTATGAGAAGGCCTACTTGTAAAGGTAGTATATATGCCCAAGAGTACCTTGTGTATGACCATTAAATACTTTGACAACTCTAGAAGTATCTTATAAATTTTGCAAATATTTTCACTTGATATATTGTTTGTCATGACACTATGTATGAATTGTTTATCAATATATGATCAAATAAGAGTGCATGTATATCTAAATCATCATCAATAATTTCACTATCATCAAATGTGATCATAGGACGTGATGCTTAGTTTCTTGCAATTATACCAATAATGATATCAAGTGGATATCCACATGTAGAAGGAGGAGGATGAGTATTATATGTCAGAATTATCTTTTTATTTTTTTCATCTTTTGGAAAAAGATTTTTGTACATTTTGAGCTTTGAGTTGTTATTTATTTATGGTCTAGCCTCTTTAGTAGGTGTGTGAATATCAATAATGTTCTCATAAATAGGATCTTGAATCTTGTGAATACATTTATTTATGGTCTAGCCTCTTTATTTATGGTTAAAATGACCAATAAATCTATAGTAGTCATAATACACATTACCATCAACACACACACACACACACACACACACACACACACACACACACACACACTAGCTTGGTGGACCAACCTAGTGGTGGTGAGTTGAGTTCTCTAAGTAGGAGGTCTCAAGGAAAAATCCTTAAATTGACCACCTTTATAGCGCCATTCCTACACTAGGCTCTGTGAGTTAGATGCTGAAATGGTTAGTCGAAGGGTTGTATCCCTTATATGATGACTGAGGCATGGTTAGGTGGGGGTTCCCCTTGAAACTCTTACTACAACCTTTAGTTTGATGGGATAACTCAAGTGGAGATGAGATGTGTGCAGCATATGGGAGGTCTCGAGGTCTATTCTCTTAGTCTATCCATTTAGGTATGTGTCAGCTCCCAGATACTTGTGTCTTTGATGGGTCAGGTGTACTAATCTACGCTAGAGGCTTGTGGCATGTAAAAACACCGTAAGATGGAAGCATAATTAGATTACATTTAATTAACTTTTGCAATAATGTATAAGGAGGTGAAGGTAACTTTAAAAATTACCTCTTTGGTGAAGCTTGTAATTTAAGCTTTTGTGTTGGTTGTGAGATAGAACTAATTGTAACCTTAGATTTTGTGTTTGATCTTATAATTTGGTTTATTTTTAAACTTGACATTTGAATTAGGATTATTTGAAGTATATTTAAGCTTGTTCAAAGTAAACAACTTGACTTCATGCTCTTTAACTATATGGCATAGTTCATCGAAAGATTTGAAATTATCAATCATAATTAACTCTTGAAGTGGAGATAGAAAGCTTTGACTAATTGTTTAATCAAACCCTTGTTTCAGCTTTGTAATTTGAACATATGATAATTTTTCACAAACATTGATGTAAAAATGTGTCAACAATTGATTTTCCAAGGGATTGAAAGCCTTTACTAATTGAAGAGGAATATCATAAAACCATATAAGAACATATTATTTTAGACTTATTTCAAAGATATTTTTAAACAAATTTTCATTATCTATATAGTCTATACAAGCTACATGAAATGCACACAAATGTTGTTCAAGATCACCTTTGCCTTCATATAAAGGAAGCTTAGGAGCCACAAAGCCAACTAGTAATGGATAATATGCAATTTAAGGTGCCAAAGAGCTATACAACAAATAAAATGAGTCCATAAATATGATAGCATGAGAGATAGTTTTATCAATGTTAGCCAGCTTAGCTTGTAAGGCAAGAAGTGCATGTTCAAGAGTAACATTTGGAGAGTTAATAGGAGCATAAGTAGATTGAGTAAGACAAAGGCAAAGATGTATTTTGGAGACTAAGTGATGTTCCCAAGACAAAACATGATATAAGTGTAAAAATAGGAATGGATATAATGGTAGAATTAGTAACATTGGAAAAGCTATATTGGGCACCTCTTTTTGTTCAACTCTAGCAACATATAAGAATGAGCCAACCTTTTCTAGATGTTTATGAAAATATTGCACAAAATTTTCCTCATCAGTTGGACCAGATTGTTCCTAAGTATTGGGTTCTAAAATGATATCCATGATGCATGCTTCAAGAGGGTGTGAATATGCAATGGATAATTTCATGAAGTTGTAGATTTTAGATAATGTATAACATATAACAAAAGTTATTGTAGAAGAATAGTAACATGATATAGTAGTGAAAGCATTTATAATAGGGAGAGCTTGGGATTGAACATTATCTAGTGTAGATCATATATATTTTATCTATATTTATTATCATATATATATTTTATCAATACCAAATCATTATAATTTATACTAGATTATCATATTATTCTTCATGAATGCATATAATTAAATTGCTTTGCCTACTTGACAATATGATTGTTGTCCTTTTTGCTTCCTTGTCTTCTCTCCTTTTTGTCCAATCTTCTTCTCTCCTGCGCCTCCCTCTCTCCCATGCCGTACACTTAATCTCTTCCCTTTTTATTTTTTTACAATGAATAATCTCCTTTTTCTTTTAGAGCTCGCATAGCTTTTTTTTTAAAGCTCTCATTTCTTCTATTTTTAAGACTCTTTTTTTATCTTCAAGAATATGGCGCTTTTCTTTTTGTTTTATTCCAAAAATAATAACTTACCATTATTTTATTGTTTAATCTCTTTGATTTTTCCTTTTTATGTCTTCCTTTGGATTTCAATGTTTTTATTTATTTTATTTTCTTTTTTCATATTTTATTATAATCTAACTACTAATTATAATAAAATTGCTTTATTTATTACTAACTTAGTTTAGGCAAATAATCATTATGACTTAATGATAACATGGCTTAATAATAATACCACTAATATAAAGTAATTTACCTTTTGTTACCTAATTATATTAAGGTGTTAAGGCCAAATAATGATATATCCAATTATCATAAGGGTAAGAACAGTCGTGTTTTCATGATGTAAAATATTTGAAAAATAGATTTTAGGATTCATCAGATGAAAAATTAGAAAAACTATCAAAATTGAAAAAGATAAGATAACCTAAATAGAGACAATGGAATTGGCATTGGTAGCTCGTGGAAACCTATTTTAAAACATATTAAAGAAAGGTAAACAAAGATTTGTCTTTATTCCATTTATCTTTTGGGTTGGCCAACCTTCTCCATGTGTTTGTGTTTTTGAACATTATTTATGTGGGTTGGATGGGGCTATTTAATCTATGGAATAACACTTTATTTTTAGCTTTTTATCCCCAAAGATGAGTACACATTTGGTACTCAAAACACCAGATAACAATTTTGATCACATGATGAATCCTAAAATCTATTTTTCAAATCTTAAGTGTAACTTGTTAACATTTTAGACACATGGGTTTAGTCTACATATGGTAGTATCCCAATACTTATTCCTACAAATTTACATTCCCGTAACATTAAAAATCATGACAAAAGCACATAACAATATTCTACACTAAATCTACGTATAATATCCATAATGAAATCACACAAAATTAATTCTACCTAGGCATACATCGTAATTAACACACAACTAGTATGCAAGAATATTTATCCAAATGCAAACAACATTCAAAAACACACTATGCTAACTATTCAAACAATGCATATAACATATATTGTCTAATATAATGTGTGCAAGGTTATAGTCGATCCTCTTCATCCCCCAATAACTTCATCTACGTCATCCTCTCTAATGATGCTCTCCTTTTGTCAGACTGTGAGGGATGAATCTCTCCTACATCTAATTCACAACAAGCAAGTAGTTATTCTATAATATCATGACATGTATATTATAAAATACTATTGAAATAAAAAATTTAAAATGATCTCAATATAAATAATATACACTACAACTAACTCATATCAGTAAAATCATGAAACCACAGCAACATACCACTACCCCATAACAACATATGACTTACAGCTTAGTCAGTAATAATCAAATCAAATTATCAACTATAAAAATTTTATAGATAATCAAGTAAGTTTGCTTAGCGAAAAAATAGAATGTGACATCCTTCCCCTATAAAACTAGTCATCATCTTAGCTGATACTTATTCAAACATAAGAATTGAATTAAAACTATTATTCCGAAGAGAAATAACATAGTATAAAGTATACAATCAAGCAAATAAATGTAAAAATTGTCTAAAAAACTCATCATAGTTCTTCTAACTAGAATTATCCTTAGATTATTGGTCCCATAAGACCTAGCACTATGACATCTCCCTATTACAAAAATAAAATTTATGAGTATAAATTACTCTGATTGGTTCCACCATGACCACCTCGGGGTCTAAAACCGACAAGACAAGCCTATATACTACAAGATTGACTACTTATAATACCTCAAAGGGTCCCACATATCTCGATAAAGGTTTTACTGACTTCATGAGTTTAAGCTTCAACCAAAAGCATATAAAATCATCATAAAAACTAAAATAAATGGCTAGGGAGAGTACCACAAAGCCTCACAGTCCCTCTCCACATCTCTCTATCTTAGAGAGTTTTTTTCTCATTCTAGATAAAAGTGTTTAGGAAACTTGACAAGAATGATGGGTGTAAGTTAATACCATTACTACTCTGTGTATCCCCTAATAAGTATAACATACCAACACTTTCGCTAATCCATGTAGCTCTTGATAAATATGATAATGAATAGGAATTAGAAATACTACATTTTCAGTGTATACAAAATTAAAGAATAAATATTTTACAGTATACATGCATTTGGCCATACGACTAAATTTGACAAGTCTAACTTGTTAAATTTGAGATTTGACAAGCTCTCCTTATCAGTTATAAACTATTATGCCCTTAACCTTTGACGTGTTTAGGGATGTGTAGTCGACTTGTGACTTACATACCTCTTTTATATTCTTGTTATATTTCTCTATATTTTTAGTTAGGTTGGCCTATGGAATAACCATGGCTAAGTAGAGTATATATAAGAGGTAGTGGTTAGTCTTTGATCACCATGTTAAGTATTCTACTCTTAGTGCATTATTGTAGAGGTTGTCCCCTTGAAGTGGCTTTATTATACTATCCGGTATTCTGCTCTGCTATCAATTATTGTTGTATGATCTCTCATATTTATTTATTTTATGTGATATATCATCATTCTATGTGAACATATAAGTAATTTTATTACATAAATTTAGTAACTATTGAGTCAATGTGAGACTAACTAGGATCCACTCCCATCTCTTAGTAATCATATTCTTAATTCACCACTTGTCCTTTAGGTCTCCATGAACTAATGATCTCAAAAATATGCACAAGGTTTAATGAATCACAAATACATACTAACAGATCATAGAAAGCATATATATGCTAAATAATTCAAGATATACCAACATACATTACAATAAAATTCATACAATCATTTCATAATTTTATTAAGTTACCATTAGCCAAACATAACTAGTATCACATTTAACAACCTAACTCATCTCAGTCATTTTCATAAATATGAAGAATTAATGTTAATCATAACAAACAAAAGCCAAGGATCATACCATCCTCAAAAACTTACAAAGTAAACAAATGACCTAATGTCTTCATGCTTTTTCAGCTAGTTACGTACCAAGTCATAAGCTTATCTCAACCCTTTAGTCCAACAAGATGTTCTGCACATCCTATTTCATGTTCATTCTAGGCAAAGGTACATAAATGTCTAATCAAATCAACATATTTGAAGTAAGATGAGAATAATAAAAATTTAATCAAGGATAAATAATAACATAACAATTATAATCAACTTATAATTCTTAATCTAGAACCAATATAAATTCAAGGTTTGGCACTCCACGTGGTCAAAGTTCACAATATTAGATAAAGTAGCATTGGAAAGTATGGCTCTAAAAATCTACAAGTGGAAATTAGTGAACTAAAATATCAACAAAAAATCTCTTAAATACCCTCACATGGTATGAAGAAAACATCTCAACTCAGATTTTCATAACCACTACATACTTACCAACCTGTAAGCGTAGTAACACAACCTGTTTCCATAGCTGGAAGAAAAATATTAATCACATAGATGAATCAATCCATTCAAATCCTACAACTTCTCTATCAACAAGAAGTAAAAGACACTATCCCATGAACTTCAAGGAATATTTTCAAAACATCATTACAGATGCAAAGTTTTTGATTAAGGAAACACTAAATCAACATCATGAAAATATGAATCCACTCACTAGACTTATAATGATGTCAAAGGAAGGTGAGAGAATAACAACTCTCTTTTAAGATAAGTATGTGAGATGAAACCTCTTTCCATTCCATATAAACATATGGGGTGCCAAATCATGAGCCAAATCCTAACACATTGGAGTCCTCAACAAAGATAACTACACGCCACTATAAAGAGAATTCCCATCACACTAGGTTGTGCTAATCCATACATGGTATTTTAGGATCCCCCCTAGGATCAATGTACATAAGACACAAAAATCTATTTAAATGCACATATTATTAAGTGAGAAGCATCCCATATTTTTTGAACACTCACAAAATAAAACACAAGTGGCGAAGGTGACTTGATTACCAAGTAAAGATGTAATCACTCTCGAGATGTTCGATCTAAGTGATCAAAATATTTTAAGAATCTATTGTTTATGACTCATGAACTATCCTATGTACTCTCCTAATAAACATTGATTACAATCATCACCATTGAGACACTTGATAAACCAACCCTTTAACAATTCTAAGAGGGTACAAGCGCTCCTAAAGATACATACTCAATGTACCACACATCATCTCATGGAATTAACTATCAATCCTCATCACTTCATCAAATAAGTCACATATAATTGTACCTCATCCTTTTCAAAATTTCCTTCTATTATCCTGATGTCCCACAAACCAAATGATTTAGTTAAATCAGTTCTTAGGCAAATCAGACCAAGACTTATGGATATCTATTCCCTATAATAGCCATCAAGCCATACATGAGGGTTACTAAATCTCTCAACTCCAATCATGGTGTAACATGATTATGCACAAGACACTTACAAGTTCAAAATATATTTTACTTAATCAAAAGGATACAAAAATGCTAGTGGACTCATTAGGTCTTAGAGTTCGAGCCACAACTCTAATACCACATATAACATCCCCGCTGGAATTTATCTAGAAATACATGATTTTTTTTTAAAATTTAAAATGAAATATACTTTCAATAGATTACACCATGAGAATCTAATTAGTGACCATATAAAATACTCTAAGTGTGATAATTGTAAATGAAACATGTGACATCATACATCACTGATCACTATCATCATAAGAAACATATCATAATCAATTACAAAAGGTAATTACAGATATCTAGCCATAATTGATACAAATATATAACCACTACTGTCAATATACAATAAGTTATTACAACTCATCATGATAATGTTTTAATAATAAATACAATACAATGTACATATATAAAATACATGGCTCCACATATCATAAGTTCTCTAGACTCTAGTATTTGTGATAATCTCAAGTGTCATATCCAAATACGAACTATTGTGATAAGGGAGAGTATCATCCGAGTGCTTTTTAAAATCAATTACAGACCATCGATCTACTACACAATTTTTATCAGAGAATGACTCTCTCTTCATGGATGAGTTGATAGTGATGGTGCAAAAATCCAAAAAGACAAGCTAGTACCCGTGTGCTGTATGATTTCTAAAACTAAACATGTGGTGTATCATTAAGAAACTCGGCCTAATAAGATATCTCACAAACATGTAAATCATATACATGAAATGATAATATCTCATTAACATTACTTGGCCCAATTTTTTTAACAATTATTGATCTCTATGATTAGTCAAATTCATACACATCACTTGATCGAATTACCTTCATCTGACATTGGTGATGTTAGTAAACTAGTAAAGTCTGTATCACTACTTACTCAATACCAGCAATGCGAGATTTGGTTAACATATATATAAATAATAGATTAATTTTTGCTAGCAATCAAAAAACATGTTCATCAAAAAAATAATTGAATGCATACATTTAATCTGTCAAACGTATAAAATAATCTCCATAATATCATTTATTCCATAATTAATTGGCAAACAAGTACAAATTATATTGACCAAGTATAATATATATATTAAGCTGCATATTCTAATTTTTGTAAACAAAAATAATATAATACATTTTATGATAAGTAATTTTATCATAGTCCATCATTACACTATTCAATTTCATCAACCATTTATAATAAAGATAGTCATAATTCTCATAAAATCATAGTCCTTCGTTTAAACAATTTGTTATATTTTAAGAGGTTGTATGCATAAGTAAATAGTTTCCCATTCTTCAAGAATCTATAACTTAATCTCTACCAATCAAAAGACCTATAACTTATAGACACATATCATGATGCACTAATATATGCTATATATATAAACACATGTACATATTCATATATTCATAATATGTATTGTACACATGTTTTTCCTACTATATGTATATATATCAATAGTTAGTCATACTATTTTTATGTTCTAAGAGATTGTATTCATATGGATATGATTTCATGTCCCTTAGAATCTTATAACTTATGTTAACGATCTATTAACTATAGATATAGGCATATTATCCAATACACCCATATATATATATATATACCCTTGTTCATATTCACTGTATTCATATTATGTATCACAGAAGCAACCCACAACACATAAATAATGTAATAGTCATCTAGAATTCTAGACACTGACTTCTTATGATTTTAACAACCATTATATCTTTCCCGTTCAAGAAATATATTGACGATCTTTTATAAGATAGGAGATTCAACAATATACTACTTTACTGTAGTTTTTATCCCTACTAATATATTTTCACCATAATATGGTAAAAATGTATGTAATTCCATATACAAGCTCCTAAGACAACTTAGTCTTTCGTATTATGATTCACATATAAGTATTCAACAATACACAAATTTCTCTTATATGATACACAAAAGTTTTACCAAATAGATAGATATAAGAATCACTAAAGCTGTGACAATATTCACCAACCAATAATTCTCTATAAGTATAAGTGAACTATGTTACAATATACCCATCATTAACATTACACATTGCCCGATTAATTATTAATGGAATCATCTTGATGTATACCAACTACCAATCACTAGATCAACATAAAGTAATACATAATGAGTTACATTATCTAGTAATTCAAGTATAATTATGAATGAAAAGTTTTATATTCAACATATCAAGCTAAGAGGGCACAATCAATATGATATTTAATATAGTCCTTGTACCAAATGATCCTATACCCATATATAGTAGATCAATTACAGCCCATATAAAATTATTAAGATATATAATAATATATTGGTTATATCATTATAAGTATATCGAGTTAACATCGCTCACATCATCGCTAAATATGTATTATCTAGTTATATGTCTAGTTAGCTATCAAGATAATCTAGTTAACCCTATAACATTAGCTGGGATAAGCTATCATTATCTTAAAATACTAACATTATATTCTTTATACCCAGAGATAACCAATAAAAGATAGCTTCTTTTCACCACATAGTGAGGACTAGTGAATTAAAAAGATAAACAACAATTTATTTATGTTTTAGATACCTACATACATACAAAAGATTAACAAAAATGAATAATATACCTATCGATATTTAATTGAAAGATGTTTCTTGATACCAGTATATAGTCAAAGGCATATACATAGGCATATCTATATACACCATAACAACTACACACACACACAATTACAACTGTATGCCATACATCACTATTTCTAGATTAGTTTTTGATAGACTTTGGCGTTTTGGTTTTGTGATAAATATATCAAGCTGTTATGCCTTAAAATATTTAATGATCACTCATAGTGTATATTCATAATTAAATCACTGCAATTTTCCAAGTAGAAGTTCGATCTATACATTAGATCACCATGAATATTTGGATTAATACATGCAAATAGATCGATACAAATATTTATACAGTTACTATGAATAAAAAATATAGTTAAGTAAATATATAGCTCTCCAAAATTATACAGTTCACTATAATTTTTAGTATAACCTAAGTCACTACACCCTTAATTAAAATGTTTGATTACACAATGAGTTATATATGCACTGTTGATCTCACAAATAACTGAAATCGCTGGGCAAAATTATTAGAATATTTCATTGTATAAATATTCAAATGCCTGCCATGATATTATCTGACATGATATCTAACAATATAGCATTTGATTATAACATTTATATCTAATTTAAGAAATTTATCTGCAATTAAGTCACTGCCTATTACAGATTGTTGCATTTAGTTATTTATATATAAGTCATCGTATAATGTATATATATAACCATCTTATAATCCCTGAATCCTTGGCTTAAGAAAATATTTATTTATTTGCTGTTACATTGTTAAACATTGCCATTTATAAATATATAACTACTTATAACATACTCTGGTATCGGTATATAACATAGTTATATATTTTATACAAACCATATATATTTAATTTATAACAAATCATATATATTTTATCTATACTAGATCGTTGTAATTTATACTAGATTATCATATTCTTCCTCGTTAATGCACAAAATTAAATTGTTTTATCTACCTGGCAATATGCTTGTTGTTCCTTCTGCTTCCTTGTCTGCTCTCCTTGTCTAATTTTATTCTCTTCTATGCCTCCCTCTCTCCCATGTCATACACCCACTCTCTTCCCCTTTTCTTTATTTTCCATGAACAATCTCCCTTTTTATTTAGATCTCGCCTAGCCTTTTTTTTAAATCTCTCATTTCTTCTATTTTTAAGACTCTTTTTTTGATTTCAAGAATATGGCACTTTTATTTTAAAAATAATAACTTACCATTATTTTATTTCTTTAATTATTTAATCTCTTTGATTTTCCTTTCCAACTCTTTCTTTGGATTTTTGTGTTTTTATTTACTTTATTTTCCTTTTTCCTATGTTTATTAGAATCTAATTACTAACTATAATAAAATTGCTTTATTTATTACTAACTTGGTTTAAGAAAATAATCATTATGACTTAATATTAACATGGCTAAATAATAATACCACTAAGATAAATTCATTTAATTTTTATTACCTATTTATATTAAGGTGTTAAGGTCAAATAATGATATTTTTGAATATCATAAGATTAATTGGTGAACATTTCAGACACATGAGTTTAGTCTACATACAATAGTAATCCAATACATATTCCCATAGATTTACATTTCCATAACATTAACAATCATTTCAAAAGCACATAGAAACATTCTACACTAAATCTACGTTTAATATCCATAATGAAATCACACAAAATGAATTCCACCTAGGCATAAATCATAACACAGAACTAGTATGTAGAAACATTTATCTAAATACAAATGACATCCAAAAATACACTATGTTAACCATTCAAACAATACATATAACATATAGTGCAAAATGTGGCATGTACAGGGTTTTAACCAATCATTTGTCATCCCCTAACAACTCCATCTACGTCATCCTCTCTGATGATGCTCTTCCTTCGTCGAGCTCTGAGGGATGAATCACTTTTATGTCTAACTCATGACAAGAAAGTAGTTAGTTCATAACATCATGACATGTATATTATGAAATATAATTGAAATAACAAGTTTAATATGATCTCAATATAAAGAATATACACTATAGCTAACTCATAGTAATGAAATCATGAAACCAAAACGACATACCACTGCCCCATAAAAACATATGACTTATAGCTTAGTCAATAATAATCAAATCAAATTATCAACTATACAAATTTCATGGATAATCAAGTAAGTTTGCTTAGCGAAAAATTAGGATGTAACATCCTTCCCTCTTAAAACTAGTCATCATCCCAGATGATGCTTATTCAAATATAAGTTCTAAATTAAAAATATTGTTGAACAGATAAATAACATAGTATGAAACATAAAATCAAGCAAATACATATGAAAATTATGTAAAAAACTCATCACAGTTTTTTCAAGTAACATTCGGTCCCACAAGACCTTACACTATGACATCTCCATATTATGCAAATGAAGTTTGCGAGTGTCAATTAATTTGATTGGTTCTACCATGACCACTCCAAGGTCCAAAACCGACAAGACAAACCTATATGCTATAAAACCGACCACTTCTAATACCTCAAATGGTCCCACATATCTCGGTGAAAGTTTCATTGAATTTTTAAGTTTAAGCTTTAACCAAAAACACATAGAATCATCATAAAAGCCAAAAAAAATGGATAGAGAGAGTTCCACAAAGCCTTTCGGTCCCTGTACACATCTTTCTATCCAAGAGAGTGTTTTTCTCATTCTAGAGAAAAGTGTTTAGAGAAGCTGGCAAGAATGAGGTGTATAAGTTAATATCATTGCTACTCATGTAGCTCTTGATAAGTATAACATATCAATACTGCCATTACTCCACGTATCTCCTGATAATTATGATGATGAACATCAACTAGAAACACTATATTTCTAATGTATATGAAATTAAGTAATAAATATTCCACAGTATACATGCGTATGGCCATACGACTGAATTTGATAAGTCTTGCTTGTCAAATTTTGGATTCAACAGCTCCCCTTGTCAGATCCAAACTTAGTAACTATCGATTCAATGTAAGACTAACTAGAGTCCACTCCCATCTCTTAGTACTCACGTTCCTAATTCACCACTCATCCTTAGGTCTCCACGACCTAGTGATCTCCAAAAATATGCACAAGGTTTAATGAATCACAAATCCATACTAATAGATCATAAAAAGCAGATATATGTCAAATAATTCAAGATGTACCAACATACATTACAAAAAAAATCATACAAGCATTCCATAATTGTATTAAGTTACCATTAACCAAACATAACCAGTATCACATTTAACAACTTAACCTAACTCAGTTATATTCATAAATATGAAGAATTAATGTTAATCATAACAAGCAAAGGCCAAGGATCACACCATCCTTACAAAATTACAAAAGGAACAAATGAGACAATGTTTCCCTTCTTGCTTGGCTAGTTACACACAAAGTCATAGCTTATCTCAACCCCTCAGTCTAGCAAGATGTTTTGCACATCTTATTTCATGCTCACTCTAGGCGAAGGTACATAAATGTTGTTGACTATTTTGACCCCAATTCAAAATAGGTCAACCCACTATAGTCCAAAACTTGATATAGGGGTATATTAGTATGCACTAGGGTGTGTCACAGTCTTAATTGATATTATTTAATGTGTTATTAGTCTTTATCTTAGTCATATTTATTCCCAAGTCATTCAATGTCACTTAGGGTCACTTTAAAAGTCATTAATGATGGTTATCAAACTTTCAAATTTGTATTCAAAACTTCCTTTCAATGTCTAATATGTCATACCCTGTTAGTCTTTGTTACTACTAATTGAAACTTACAGGGTTTTAATTGAAATCAATAAAATAAATGAAAAAGGAGTTTTGGCAATTGTACGACCTATAGAGGAGAGTGACACATGGGGAAAGGTTTTGTAATGGCTCTTAAACTTCCTTGAATTTATTTTCATGCTTGATATTATACTTTAGAATCATAAAAAATGGCTTAAAACTATTCTGCTCATCCATTGCACCACTAGACATGCAAAACTCATCAACATGTCTTCTGATGGTATGTCCAATAGGAGGGGTTCCAGGTCAAATGATTTTGGTGGTGGATAGTACACTTGGTATACTTTATTTTCATGGTAGGAGTTCATAGAATGGTTGTCTATGCTTTATGAACCATTTTTAAGAAGTTAACTATTTTATTTTGCTTGCTAATCCCTACATCCTACAGGTTTTCTTCTTGTATAAGCTTGTATGTACAATCGATTTGGTGAAATTTATTTTAGAGGATGAAAATATTTTTATCTTATGGTTTTCATCCTTGTTTTCATGTTTGGAGGTGAGTGGAGGAGATAAATATCCCAAGTTGCAGGTTAAGGTCACCATTGCCAAGTTGCAGACATGATCATCAACTAAAGAGGTTGTCATTTCCTATAATGGTCTCAAATGAAAGTAACGTGCTATACATTATGATTTTCATGTCATGGAAATTACTCTCCCTTCCAAACTCAGTCTCCAAAGCTTATATTAAAGAAGTTGCAATCAAGAATGTGACACACAGTTAACTCCCTGCAAGTATCCAGTTGAGTCATGATGTATGAGGGTCTTGAGCACATCATTGGAGATGTAATAAGGAGTTTTAATAGGTTGTACGCCTTCTTATAAAAATAGATATCGAGTTGAGCTCTCCAAATGTCATATAACTGACTGTGACAACTAATTCAGACCATATACATAGTCTTATACTATTGATGTGCATCTACAAGTTTCCCATGGAAGGACAAACACATTGAAATGATTCATTTGGAATGGTTTGAGCTATTTCATGGTGGAAGGAATCCATTTGTAGACATTGAGAAGGTATAAGGCCAATTTTAAGCTATGAACCATGCACATTGACCTATATATCTACTCACTTCCCTGTATAATGCATATGCACCTATAGGTGGATCTCATTGAGACTTGAAGGTGTTGTATGGAGGAGTTTGACATGTTTTGAAACCATTAAGTTTGAGAAGTTGGAAAATATCATGAGAGTAATATTTGAAAACATACAATGGTAGGTAGATATAAATAGTTGTATTCATATATGGTGAATGAGTTTTAGGGACTTTTTTCCTTAAAAACTCTAAAATAGAGCCCTTGATACTTTTGGTGTTACTATATGATGATGTGAAATAGAGTATAAATGAAGTTAAATGCATATTTATTGTAGCCTTCCTATAGCATAACATCTTGAAAAAGAGAGTGAGTGGTTTGACTAATATAATATCATGCTAGAAGGCTTCAAATCTATGTATTGTTCACTATAGAAGGTTAGTGTTCTCTGAAATATATTCAACTTTAGTGACCTTACAATCCAAGGTAGTATGATAGAGACATACCTCCATGTCAAGTGACCCTATGGAAATGAGAAGAGAACCAAAAATCTAAAGAACATCAAGGAGGGTGAGAGTACAAGGTTTTGATCCATACTATCACCTACAAGTGCACCTTGCTTCCCAAGAAGGTCACCTATAGTTGACTGCAGGGACCTATAAACTCATGACATACACCTTGGAGGATTAGAAGCTTGCAAAGCATGGAAAATTGTTAATGGGAGTTGGTCCTAATAATCCAAAAATATCCATGAGGTGTAACATAGGTTTCATAGGTTGAAGATCACATATAGGTTCCCTCTTTTGTTCTAAGAATGACATCTACAATTGATTGTAAAGTGACAATGTAGATTGAACCCAACAGTTGTGTGTTGGTCTGATTCAAGGCATAATGTATACAAGTCTAATAATGAAGTGACCTTGAGGACTTTATGAGGGTTTTACAGAGATGATACCAAGTCTAAGACAAAAGTATCACCTACAAACATGTCTCTTTTATGAGGTGAAACATAGTCACACATAGTGAGCTACTTGTGTCAAGTCAAGTGGAAGGTATGAAATGAAGAGTTTGGAAAAAATTGGAGGATGAACAAGATTAGATTACCCTCAAACTGACAATGACCATTTCATGACACTTTCATAACATGAAAATAAGGCAAGGGGTAGCTCAAACATAACAACCTACAATCATACTTGACATCTTGCATAGTCAGTATTACATACAGTCTGCCTTGAGGGTTTTAAGGAATTGGAAGGCCTGATGATATGATAATACTCTAAAATATTATATAGAATTTCCCTAGGATGTACTGAATCCTCTCACAACATTGATTTACTTGAGGAAATAAGGGAAGTGCCCTCTATTTTGTCTCAGACAGAGGCCACTCCCAGAAGGTTATATCTAGCAGGCTTGGTGGGAAAATGGTTGGGAAATGAGTTGAGGCTTGTGGAAACATTGCAAGAAGATGTAAAGAGATGTGTTAGACATGAATTAACATAGGGAATCCCCCAAAGGTTTTGGAAACTAAGCATATTGGCCTAAACCCACATGTTTGCAGTCAAGTCCTTTAGGTCTAGTCTAGGTCTAAAGTCCTCAAGGGGGTTTGCTATCACTTTTGACACTAGATGAGAATTAAAATGAATTGGAACATGTTAATTGGGGATTATAATATGTGTCAAATCATTTGGAATGTAGAGAATATCAGAGATGATCTATTTCTTAGTTCAAAGAGATGACAACCTACACAAAATGAAGAGAAGAGCTTGAATAGGCAACTTTGGAAGCTCACAATAGTAAGGAGACATAACATGGGAGATTGAGGAACTAGGAGAAGTTAGATAGGGTCTTGAACAAGGTTTTAGTGAAATTTTTTCACAAGTTAAATGTTAGACCTTTATGAACAAATGCTAAGGGTCAGAAATACCTAAAACCCTCCAAAACCCTTGTTAAGGACCCGATTGGAAAGATGAAGAAATAAAGGCACCTAAGAGGGATAGTTTGAGTAGGAAAGTCACTTGGAATTGCATAAGACTCACCAGGGCTATTTCCCATCAAGTTGGATCCTACCCTACTTGTATGAATAGGGTGTAAAACTAATTTTATTGATAATTTTTGGTGTTTTGTAGGTACAAAAAGGTTTCAAAGGATGTAAATCACTTTAATAATGCAACCTAATATAACCCCTCATGTACATTTATTACTTTAGGAGAGCTCACAAATGTCTCTTCTAACACCTCCACTTCAGCTAGTCCAGAATGATGTAATGAATGAGGAGTGATCACCTAGTGAGAAGGTGATAACTCCAATTGGGAGACCTTTTAAGGCCTAATTAATGAATCTAAGGGCATGAGGACTCTTGAAAAATGTCACATCACCCTATGTATGGATTGGATTGGAAAACTAAAGACAGATTTGGTGCCAAGTGTGAGAGGTGAGTGAAAGAAGAGTGATTGTGACAAAAGACAGTGAGAACACTTGGCTAGAAGAATATTGATGATTAGGGACACATCCAATACATGTTGGAGCATGTTTATAACCCCTCCCTCATAGTGAAATGATATCATATATCCCTAGTTTGTTGTGGATCACTCAAAGAATGCCAAATAATGAAGACATTTTTCAAGGAGCAAGTTGAAGAGTCCTATGCCACTTTTTGAGGAGTTTCATGCTTTTGAGGGGCATTTATCCAAGTAGACCTTACATGGTATTTTCCATATTCCTTTCTCCTGCAAATGTAACTCCTCTTAGCTTGACAAGTGTTTTTGTGACTCTTGAACTTCATTCTCTTCTCTCCTCTCTCAAATTCTATAAGTAGTAGCCATTTTGACTCTTGTAAAATAATTCTGCTCCATGTATCATGAAGCCCTGTTAGATTGATGTTATACTTTCCCTTTGAATAATAAATAAAATTTGGTTTTGAGTTCAAGAACATTTTGGCTAAGTGTGGAAGTGATGAATGGTGAGGTCCAGTGACAAGTTATATCCTTACTTCTCCTTATCCTTTCATGTTTATGCAAGAGTTCTCATTCTAACAGATCATATAGAGTGTAGCTAGTATGTTTGGATCCCTTCAAGTGTACAAGTGTCCTTGGATTTAACAATCTAATCTCTAGTTTACCTACCTTAAATTGTCTCATGCATATCACCTCTATATTAAAACCCTTATGTTAGAACCTCTTAGGACTTTGAAAGTAGTTTGTAGGTCTTGTTTCTTAGTGCAAGAAGTATGATAGCATTGTCATAATCCTTATGGTGTATCACACCCTTATATTAGATTTATTTCATGCATACTTCTTGTATACACCTAAAATCACTTGCTTTATTACTATCACTAATATTCCTATTAGTCGACATTAATTCTGCTTATTCTAATTTACCTCGCTAATACCCCCTTTATCTCCTTAATTTATCTTAATTCTAGCCATTTATCTAATAGCCCCCTTCAATAATTATTCATTCACCATCCTTAGTCTAATCCCACTATTTCATTAATTCTATCCTAATCCCTATTATCCTAATCTAATCCTATTTATCTATTATATGAGAAATTAAAATTCCCATAACCCCACCTACCCACCCACTAACCTAATTCCTAGGTATTCCTACATCCCTATGAATCCTAAACCTCATTAAAGCCCCTCTAGCCCCCATTATCTCTAAAATAATTGAGAAGCCTCTAGAAGTAGGGAAGCTTCTCTAAGACTCTAGAAGTCTATAAACTAGAGACTTCTAAATAATTTTAAATTCCCATAAAATTCACTCCACTTGCCTATTTAATCAAACTCTCCCTCTACCCTCAAACCATCTAGTAAATTCATAAAGCCTTCATGCACATTTAACAACAAAAAAACTCATATCAAATCCATGTCCATTTATCTTATCATCAAGCATCCATAATCTAGCAACAATCAAGCATCCATGTCAATATGAGTCTACATGTAATCACAAATCCTGGAATGGAGTTGTAAAGAGGTAAAAAGGATGGTAAAAATGTTCTTGATATTTTGATTTTATCTCTTTTATCCATTTCAATTGGTGTTATCAAGTTGTAGTTTATTTACTATTGTTAGTAATATTGCATAGAGCTGAAATTTGGTGCACATATTGGCGACCACAGTGGGAGGGTGAACTGCTCTTGAACTAACGTTTTTGGCACTTGAAACGTGATTGTTTAAGATTGCATTACAAACCTAAAGAGCGGTAGATCAATAATTTCAAAATTCCCGTCCATAACAGTCATCAAGGATTTTGGTTTGTATACTAACAACATATGTTAATCTATTTTTCTTCTTTATTCTATAGTTATATGTCTCTCAACTTCTGTTAGTGAGTTACAGGTGTGTGGTATTCACAGCATTTTAGGATATTTTAAAAATATAAAAAATACACATATTTCACATCTATATATATATTTCAAAGCTTTTTATATTCAACAAATATATATCCGTGTATATGTTTTTGAGACTTGGTAAATATTCAACAATATATATATCTGTATATCTATTTTGAATGTCGACCTATATACTACATAAGTCTTTGGCACCCTCCTACCAATGTTTTAGCTTATCCCAGCCTTGTCAAGCTCCTCATTCTGCTTATATTCCTGTCATAACCATCCATAAGACCGTGTTTTTCTTTGAAGATGTTCTGTCAAGCGGTTCATGTATCTAATATCTGGGGGCTGCTTTCATAGCTGACAAAAATATTTTGCGTTATGCTTTGATATATGTCTATGCCGTGATCATTCGGCATAATTATCCCAAGACTGAACCTCTATTTAATATATGGTTTAAATTTGTGAATCCATAGGGAATTTAGAACCTAAAAATTAAAAGGAAATCATGCCTTAGAAAGTGTGTTGTCAGACGGTCTATATTGCGCCTGGGTGTGGATTGATAGATGATAATATCATGTAAGGAAACCTAGCAGCTAGAACAAACCAAATTGACCTTTTGACAACATGTTTTTTTTTCAACTTTCAAGACGATTTCATTTTCTATGGCTAATCTTGTTATGCCGGTCAATAGCTCACTATCTTGACATTGCAGGTTTTAATTCAATTTAATGATAGGCGGTGCACTTAAAATCTGGGTGTGATTACTTCTAGAGGGCAAAGTAGGTGGTGTTGAGGTTCAATGCACTTGGTAGCCGAAGAGACACTTGCCAGAATAATATGGTTGACCATTGGGCACCTTAGCAGACCTACAGGGGGTTCTATAATAACCTGATATCAGATTGGCTAAGATTGTTTATTTAATCCGTTAGGGCCAGGCAAGGAAATGACGTGGAATTCAACTAGTAATCCCCAGACTTAACGCTTTTTTTTATTTTATGGATTTCACTCTAACCACTATCAGTTTTACAGGGAATTCATTATTTTATAGACATTTATAACCTCCGATATTTAGGACCCAAAATGATTTCCTTTTTTGGCTAGCTGCATGTCATAACCAAGGCTTTATCCGTGTGTGTGGGGTTTTACCTGTGTAAATCTTACAAGATGGTATAGGAAAAACAACGTTAATCAAGCATCCACCAGGCAGAAGAAACACCAGGCTCCCATATCGCTGAGTCAATAGACTACGTCCTCACCGTGCCAACTCATTGCCCAAACTGACCTTTACATTTTTAAAGAATATATCCTTTTAATCAGGGTTTTTGTCTCTATGCAATTCGCCGTGTAGTGTTACTAGGTCCACAAGGAGCGAAACACAGATGGAATAAATATTCATAAATGAAACCACTGATCATGAAATAATTTGAAATGTGGTTCTGCCTAGCTAAATTACGGTATTGCGATACTGTTTAATCTGACCATTTTTAATTAGAACAAGCAAAATCCTAGAATTTAATTTAGCGATCAAGATTTTTGTTAAAATATCTATATGTTTTGAATACGTATATCGCCAATCAAAGTAAGTCTGTACACATTTCTAAATCTGTTATAATTCACCCAAAGTTAAATATCTAAAAAAAAATTTGAGGATTAACATAACCTCTATTTATGTTTTTACCCGTAATAGCAATATTGCTCTGTCTAATCATGATATTGAAAACATAGTAGTGGTTTTGCAATCTTGACCTGATCCTATTTATTTTTGCCATTCTAACTATTGGCTAGAACTAGTAGGGCAGATTTAGAATTAAATTTCACTGAAGTCACTTTTTGGAAACTTTGATTGGCTCAATTTTGGTTAATATATCATCTTGTCTTTTTGGTCAAAATTTTGAAAATATCATAAACCTCAGTCTATAGTTCATCATGATCATTGGGATATAATCAATTTTTGGCATATTAGATAATCTGTTCACAAAAAACATCAGTTTTTGATCATATAATCTATGAATCAAGAAATTTTGTCACTTTGCACAATATCGTCGCTGTGAATTTATTCTCAATAAAGTCACAGTTTTGTGGTTTATGACAAAACCACTATTATCAATTTTATAGTCATTAGCTATATTCTCTGTTACAATTGTGGTATTGTAGTCTCTGGTTGCGGGATTGCCTTGTGTGGTTACAGGTTTGTAGAGAGTCACAGTTTTGCAAAACTCTTAAATCTACTAATCTTTTTGGTTGCAGGACCTATATATTTCGAGTGCCATAATCAGCGTACTAACTCGTGTGATTGCAGGTTGTTGGTCAAAGATCCATTTTGGCACTCTTAAAAATATTTTGGAATCATTTTAATCCATTTCATCTTGTATATTATATTTTTAATCATCTTGTTATGTGTATTTATCTTTATTGAATTTCTCGTTGTATATACTTGATTGTGTCAATGTGTAAATAATCATTGTATCATGCCCCTCACATAGGTAATTAAATTGGTTAATTAATTGTATCGTGTGTTTTTTTTGTTTGTTAACCCCTCACCTCTAGGATAACATGTGACATGGAATTCACACCCACTCATGGGCTTAGTATATAAGGGTTAGTGTCGTGGATTTCACCACCGCGTTCTCACCAAATTCTATGTTTTGATAGAGTATACAAATCAGGGACAACTATCATTAAGCTAAGCGATTGACCCCATACATGTTAGCCATGAAGAGGAAGAGTTAATTTTCTGAACTAGGCATTGGACAACACCGTATATGGACTTGGGCCCCATTGTACTTTCATGTATATTGAGGACACCCCTAGAGAGCCCATTCAACGTAACATAAGACCTTTTCAATGTAACAGGCGTACCATTGTAGGAGTTAGTATCAACTCCGAGGTAGCCATCAAGTGCAAATAGTGTTGAGAGGGTTCGATTGA
Source organism: Torreya grandis (assembly GCA_037957365.1). Lineage (NCBI taxonomy): Eukaryota > Viridiplantae > Streptophyta > Pinopsida > Cupressales > Taxaceae > Torreya > Torreya grandis. Next base: position 2,266,532 of record JARHVA010001805.1, on the reverse strand, counting down.
CATCATAATGGGTTACCAACCTACAACCTCACCCATAAAGTTGTTGGATGATGTGGGCATCAGGTTACACACCCATCAGTTTACTAATCATAGGTTGTGAATTGCTTGCTTGGGTGTGTGTTGTGCTAAACATGTGTTGTTTATGAGTCAATTCAGCCTTCACCCAAAACCTATCTAAGCCTATCTAGGTCCCTTTTACATATCATCTTGTACCACATCTTTATCCCATCATCCTTTGTATATATCCTAATAAAAAACCTAGTCATTATCCCATCATACATATTACTTTTGTTTATACTTGTCCTAGTCCTATTCCATCTCTTATCTTGTCTATTCATACACATTCATCATTAGTTATGAGCCTATCAAATTACCTATCTTAATTATCATCATCCTTATACCTATTACTTATTTCCCATCTCCCATCTTACCTAAGACACTCATAATTAGTCACATATCTTCCCATCACCTATATCTTATCTTATACATCCTTATCCAATCTTCCTTTGTACCTGTAATCTAGTACATCTTTGACATGATACCATTATGCATCCTTTTATTGTTCTATCCTATCCTCCATTATCACCTTATCTTCATCCTATTTTTAGTCATACCCTCATCACCTATATACCTCAATCCATTTTACGTCCTTACTTAAGTCCGCATCATTAACTACCTATCTTCACCTTGTAAATACTATTGTTCTTTGTACATAGACCCATTCATCAATAATCATCCCTTCATCAATCATCATATTGTAAATCCTAGTCTCATCCCCTTATACATAATCCATTATCTTGTATATCATACTGGTCCTATCCTTTCCTAGTCTTACCTATTATTTTTGAGTTTATACCCACCACTCACCCATCTCAATCATCATCTTGTCTATCCTTATCTCACTATCACCTTAGACATACCTACACATCATTTAATACAATCATCTCATCTTGTCATCCCTTTGCCCACATTGCATTTTATTATCTCCCATCTTGAACTCATCCCATCCTAGTCATCCCCACTTATCATTGGTCATACCTCATCAGCTGCATATCCTAATCATCTTGTCTTGTACATCCTTATCCTAGTCACTCCATCTTATACATACTTTGTTCATCTAAGGTCTCCTTTCTTCTTGTACAACCTCCTCATCATATTCTTGTGTATATATATATTATCTTTTTGTACATCCTTTTATACATCCCATACTATCTTGTATTCATCCCGTCCTAGTCATACCCCATCACCTATCCTAATCACATCTCACCATCCATATCCTACTCTAAGCCCACTTTAGCCCATCATCATTTGTCTTGACATTTATCACCCATCTAGTCTAACCCTATCCTATCTTATCCTATTTGGATTCTTAGGACATATACAGGTCTAAACCATCCACCTTTCATTGCCCCTTTACCATCATCACCTATATATATTGATCTTTATCCCGTTATTCTATCACCTTCATTACTTAACCACCTATCCCATATCATCTTGAGAAAAGTTAGTCTAAGGTCTTGAGATAATCCTATCATTCTCTCATCCACATCATCCTATCATCCTACTACACTATCACTTATCCTTTGGTCATACTCATACCTAGTCAATATCTTGTTAGCATTTTGTCACCTTGTCAGTCTCAATCTAGAAAACCCATCAATCTAATCTAGTTCAATAATCTTGCCTTATTCATTTCATATCATCCTCTTGCTAGTTTTGAATATTAGGCACCCATCACATTCTCAATACTTTTTCTAGCTTGACAACTAGGCATTATTGATAAGTTGTTAGCACCTATTGCACTATCGGTCTGACATTTGATCATAGTCCTTAATCCATTAGTCTATCTCATCTAAATCAATTCCTATCGTACTAGCTTAGTCTTTTTGATCTATTTTGTTCAAGAACCTTATCCAATCCTTATCCTACCTACATCATACATCATCTATCAACCATCGCCATGGAATTAGGCCCTGTCTTCATTGACCAATACATACATGCCAATAAGGATGATATCCTTTTATGACTCATTATGATGGGTGTACCACTTCTTGAAGGTGTTGATCCCCTTCATCTCATTGCACCTCCCGTCCAAGTCCCTTCATGTGAGCCCCGTGATAATCCTCCATCCACTAGTCATAAACCATCGACTTCCTATTCCCATACTAGTAAAGGGAATTCCGTTTTGGCCACTAATAGTCCATCCACCTAGCCACATAAAACACCATCTGATCATAAAACCAATTCTTCCACATCCAGGTCACAAAGTGAACCAGGCCCTTATACTCCCCTTTTTATGTCCTTAGAATCTCTCTTCAAACAACTAACCACCACGAACATGATGGTCTATCCACCTATCCGACATCTTGATCCTACTAAGCCTAAGCCCACTTGGTATAAAGATAACCAATATTGTGCATATCACTAAACATGGGGGCATACCATTAATTGATGTCAAACTTTCCAAGATTATGTCCAAGACATCATCAATCATGGTGACATAATAAGCGAGGATAAACCAGATGCATCTATATCCTTAGTAAACAAGAAGAGGAATGCTACGATTCCATTCCCAATCAAGATCAAGCCCTTTCCATTCCAAGCCAAGGTCAAGACACCACACCCGTCTTCCATGATCCACCCATCCTTGAAAAGTCCTACAACAAAGCTGAGTCCATCTCCCATAAGCATAATCCTCTCATCTCTCATGCACCCATTATTAATAAACCATCTCCTTCTTGCCCATCACATCAAATACCCCATGTTGAGAGGTCAATTGCAGATAATGAATCTCCTATTAGTAGCATTGCAATTTATACATCAGAGTCTGCATTAAGGTCAACATTGGAAGTCTTATCTTTAGTAAGATCATGTTCAATGCCAAGATTTGAATCAGATTCCTTATCAAAAACATCATTCCTTATCGATGTTGATTATCCCAATCTTCTTTAGAACACCTCTAATTCATATACCTCCAATCCATTATCAGACATACCTTTGGATCCTGGTCAGGATGATGAAATCATAATAGAGTTATTATAAGCTTTATTTATCAAATATTTTTTTAGTAAACCTGATCCCCCTTTGGATGTGTCTACTACATCTAGTCCTCATGATCCTTTTGTTGATCTTGAGGAAATTTTATCCAATGTTGAAACTAGGTCTCCTAAGAACCCCTATGAAGACTATGCTGCCCCATTACCACTCATTGACCTCATCACACCATATCCATCACCTTCATTCATCATAGATCTATTTATTCCCATCAATGATCAATTGATTACCTCCCTTCATAAGGATGAACAAAAACATGCATCGTTAGACCCTTCCTTTAGTAACATAGTATGTGCCACAAATAAAATAGTCCAAGACCATATCTCAGAAGTTAATAATCATAATCAAGTCATCTTGGATCCTATCAGTGAAATTCTAGAAGAATCAAATCATCAACCTAATCTGAAAGCATCTCTCCCTAGTGAATCTCGTAAACTGGCACTAAGAACCCATCAAAGTCAAAATAATCAATCAATCTCCCTTGGTAAAGCCCAAAATCAGGCACCAGGGGCCAGTCAAAATCAAATCATATAAAATGATCAAAATCATATGGACGATAACCTATCAAATAATCTGATCAAATATGAATCAACACTTTGAATCTCCTATAGTCTTTTATCGCATAGTACCAATCAAATGAAGAATATCAAATACCTTCAATGATGTATGTGATTGCTAGTCCTAATCCTCCATCACTGATCACCTCATCTTATCATGATCCTATCATTCATTATCCTCCATCATCCATCACCCCATCATATCTTAATCCTATCATCCATTCAAGTCCCATACATCCCCATCAAGATATAATCCACTCCGTACTTCATATTAGTGACCTGAGCATCATTATCTCTCCTAGGGGCAATGACAACACCTGGTCTAGATATTTGGAGGGTTCTCCATCAAGCATCAACAAAGGTCACATGGACCATAATCCATCCAACAATAGAAACATGATCCTAACATCACACATCCCCATAATAGGTGTTGGCTAAATAATCCATCAAGTATATATACCTTGCATCTCGCCCATCATCTAATACATCGAGATGGCATCATAAAAGTCCAAAAAAAAATAACATTCATCCAATGGTGAAAACTAGTCTTCTAGTGCCTTGGGCAAGTACCATGGTGAAAACCAATTTCTGACATCATGATAAAATAATCTTTTATCCCCAAGGTACCTCAACACTTGGGGACACAATCCATCCACTTTTCCATCATTTTCATAGTCATCCCTTATCAACCTTGTTTATATCACCCATCCATATCCCTTATTCTTGTCCATCATCCATCATCATATCCTAAATCCTATGGTGTCCATCCTTCCTCCCATTCCTTTTGGTCTTGACCTTTGTAAGGAAGTGTAAGGTGTCTTGAGCAATGTTCCCACAACCATCTTGGCATATCCTCTAATGGACACTTAGGTCAATCAACATTTGGTTCCTTCATGATGTAGTCAGACAACTCCTTCATTCATTTTTCCTTGGTCCCCATCCCCTCATCCTTCTATCGACCTCATCCATCATTATGTTCATCCTCATCCTGGTTGCTAGGCTTAGTATTTCTTTTTATAGTAACCCTGTTTGTATAGTATACATATATATTCCAAAAATCCCTAAAAATTGAAATATTCCTAAAAACCTAAAAAATCATAAAATTTGAAAAAAACCAAAATAGTCCATCATGTCTTGTCTTATGCATAATCCCCTAATCACATCCATCTCCACACATCCCATGTTTTCCCAACTTTGGATACCACATTTGGTCTTGACACCCAATTAGAGTGGTCACCCATCTGTCCATCTCTTTATCATCCTTGGCATAATAATTATTGGCACGCATCACCTTATCCAAGATTTTAATCTAGCACCCATCACTTACCTATCAATGCCTTTTCATACCTAGCAACCATCATATCACTTTTTGCTAGTATGAAAGGTACTTGATCTCATCACTATCCTATCATTGCCTTTTCACACCTAACACCCATCAAATCATTTCCTTGTTAGTGTGATAGGTATTTGATCCCATCAATCATCCTCTTGATAGATTGGACTCTTCCAAGGTCTTGTATATTGATAATCCTTGGTCATCTTCACATCCATATCCTCATCCACGTCCTTATCCTAATCCTAGTCTCTCATCCAAGTCCATACCTTTATCACTGGTCAATCCTCTTCATTGTCATTAATCTATCCCCAATCCAAGTCCATCCTAATTCCACAATCACATCATCATCATAACCAACTTAGTCCAATCACTCATCCCATTCTTAGACAAGACATTGTGACACTGCATGTAAATACTTGGGTGTGTGTTACTTATTTGTTGTGTTGTCTTGTTTGCAAGTCTTTTATCATGTATATATCTTGTTTGTCTTTTGTTTTTTTTGCATCATGTCTCTTTTTGTCTATTGGTTAATGAATGATGATGTTATGAGGACACTAAAAGTGTCCTCGAGGATGCATAGTTCACTATTTGTCCATGCACTTTGGCCCAACGCCCTCTTGGTCATGTCTATATCATGGGGTATACTGCCAAGTGCCATATTTAATGGATTATTTAGACTATGATGAGCCTTATGACATTTATGATGGCTTGATCATCTCACCATCCTTCTTCCCATCACTAATCCACTCCTCTTGACTCATCCAACTAACATCCCATCTTTTATCCTTATCATCTTCTTCTCATCATCCAAATCATGTCCTTAAATCACTAACAAACTCTAATCATCCTCATCTTCATCACTTTCTAATCATTAATCATCATCATATGCATCCTCTAATCAGTCATTATCATCATCCTCTAGTCAAAACTACATTGGCCTAAGGTCTTTTTAGACTATGTAGGCAGCACTTGGCCACTTTTTAGTGCCGAAGGATAGCTCAGCCACTATCCCCTCTCTTACTCCTTGCACATGTCTTTGCTAGGGGCATCATCCCAATATTTTTGGTCACTTGATCATATCAATTCTTCTCTATCATTATCAACATCATCTTGATTGATTTAGTTTTGAGCTACACCCATCCTTAATCTTATCAAATCATTAGTCTTATCTTGGCCAAAAACTCTCCCTTGCATGTGTCCTTGCTTGGGATAAGTCTAAATATTGCAGCCCTTTAATCCTATCATCATCTTGTTATGGTTGATTCCCCCTTGGGATGTGTCTACAACCGTGACACCCATCATCTCTACTCCCTATGCATGTGTCCTTGTCAGAGGCATCATTATCAATTTGTATCTCATTGCTCAACATTGACCTCATCTTATTCATCTTCTATCACACATCTAGCATCCCATACCCTCATCTCTCCATCGCATCCCACCCCTCATTTATTCTTTCAAGTGGCCATCCATCTCATTCTTTCTCATATGTCCCGTCGAAGGGGCATCATATCCCCTAAAAACATCTACTAACATTCACCCATGCCATGGTTTTTATTTGAAACACCATTAATTCTTCCACTTCACTCCACTCGCAATGCCATTTCAAAGAGGGGCAAAATATATTCACCTAAAATAACTCACTTTATTACTGTCACTAATATTTCTATTAGTCAACACTGATTCTGTTTAGTTTGATTTATCTTGCTAATACCCCCTTTATCCTGTTAATTTATCTTAATTCTAGCCATTTATCTAATATCCCTCTTCAATAATTCTTCATTCACCATCTTTAGCATAATCCCACTATTTCATTAATTCTATCCTAATCCTTGTTATCCTAATCTAATCATAGTTATCTATTAAATGAGAATTTAAATTTTTCATAACCCCATCTACCCACCTACTAACCTACTCCCTAGGTATTCCTAATCCCTAAAAAATTTATTCCTCATTAAATCCACTCTAATCCCCATTATCTCTAAACTAATTGATAAGCCTCTAAAAGTAAAGAATCTCCTCTAAGACTTTAGAAGTCTATAAACTAAAGACTTCTAAATAATTTTAAATTCCCCTAAAATTCCCTCTACTTGCCTATTTAAACAAACTCTCCCTCTACCTTCAAACCATCTAGTAAATTCATAAAGCCTTCATGCCCATTTAACAACAAGAATTCTCATATCAAATCCATGTCCATTTATCCTATCATCAAGCATCCATCATCTAGTAACAAATAAGCATCCATGTCAATCTGAGTCTACATGTAATCACAAACCCTGAAATGGAGTTGTAAAGAGGTAAAAAGGATGGTAAGAATGTTCTTGATATTTTTATTTGATCTCTTTTATCCATTTCTATTGGTGTTATCAAGTTTTAGTTTATATCACTATTGTTAGTAATATTGCATAGAGCAGAAATTTGGTGCACACTTTTGTTCTTTTTCCCACAAATAATCAGTAGTATAGGTGATAAGCACTTCAAGAAAAATTCATGGAGATAGCCCTTAAAATTAGAGGTCTACTTATACTATAGGTAAACCCACATACTTAGAACTATTTCAATGTTTCTCAAATCTTAGAGTAGGCCTGAACAACCTCCTCTAGGGTGCAAGATTGGTGACAAAAAATGTCTCATGAAATCAACATGTTTTAAGTAAGATAAGAATAATACCAATTTAATCAAGGGTAAATAATAACATAACAATTATAATCAACATATAATTCTTAATCTAGAACTAATATAAATTCAAGGTTCACCACTCCACATGGTCAAAGTTTACAAGACTAGATAAAGTAGCGCTGGAAAGTATGACTTTAAAAATCCACAAGTGAAAAGTAGTGAACTAACATCTCAACAAAAAAACTCTTAAATACCCTCACATGGTCTGAAGAAAACACAACAACCCCAATTTCCATAACCACTACATACTTACCAACCTATAAGTGTAGTATCACAACCTGTTTCCACAGTCGGAAGGAAAATATTAGCCACATAGATGCATCAATCCATTCCATTCCTAAAACTTATATATCAATAATTAGAAGACACTATCCCATGAACTTCAGGGAATATTGTCAAAACATCATTACAAAAACAAGTTTTTGATTAAGGAAACACTAAATCAACATAAAAATATGAATCCACTCAGTGGACTTATAATGATGTCAAAGGAGGGTGAGAGAATAACAACTCTCCTCTAAGCTAACTATGTGATATGACACCTCTTCCCATTCCATATAAACATATTGGGTGCCAACTCATGATCCAAATCCTAACACATTGGAGTCCTCAACAAAGATAACTACACTTCACTACAAGGAGAATTCCCACTGCACTAGGTGGTGCCAATTCATAAGCGATCTTTTAAAATTCCCCCTAGGATTAATGTACATAAGACACAAATCTCTATCTAAATGCACATATTCTTAAGTGAGAATCATCCCGTGATTTTTAATCACTCACGAAACAAAACATAAGTGGTGACGGTGACTTGCTTACCCAGTAAAGATGTAATCCCTATAGAGGTGTTTGATCTAAGTGATCAAAATATTGTAGGAATCTCTTGTTCATGACTCATGAACTATGCTATGCACTCTCATACCAAACATCGATTACAACCATCATCGTTGAGACACTCAATAAACCAACCCTTTAATAATTCTAAGAGGGTATGAGTGCTCCTAAGGGTACACACTCAATGTACCACACATCATCTCATGGAATTAACTATCAATCCTTGTCACTTGATAAAATAGGTCACATATGATTGTGCCTTATCCTTTCCACAATTCCCTTCTACTATTCTAATGTCCAACACACCAGATGATTTAGTTAAATGATTTTTTAGGCAAATCAGATCAAAAGTTATAGATATCTATTCCCTACAATAGTCATCAAACCATACCTGAGGATTTACTAAATCTCTCAACTCCAATCATGGTGTAACATGATTTTGTATGAGACACTTACAAGTCCAAAATACATTTCACTTAACTAGAAGGATATGAAAATGATAGTGGACTCATTAGGTCTTAGAGTTTGAGTCATAACTCTGATACCACATGTAGCATCCCCACTGAGATTTACCTATATATATATATATATATATATATATATATATATATATATATATATAATTTAAAACAATATATACTTTCATTTGATTATACCACGAGAATCTAATTAGTGACTATATAAAATAATATAAGTGTGATAACTGTAAATGAAGCATGCAACAACATTACTGATCACTATCATCATAAGAAACATATCATAATTGATTACATAAGGTAATTACAGATATCTAACCATAACTAGTACAAACATACAACCATTGCCATCAATATATATATGGCTCCATGGATCATATTTTTTTTGGACTCTAGTATCTATGACAATCTTAAGTGTTGTCTCTAAATAAGTACTATTGTGAGGAGGGAGAACAGTATTCAAGCATTTTTCCTCACCAAACATGGACCATTGATATTTCGCATAATTTTTATCAGGGAATGACCGTCCCTCCATAGACGAGTATAAAGTGATGGTGCAAGAATATAGAGAGACAAGTTAGTACCCGTATGTTATATGATTTTTAAAATTAAATATGTGGTGTATTATAAATAAATTCATTTTAACAAGATATCGCACAAACATGTAAATCATACACATGGAATGATAATGTCTCACTAACATTACTTGGTCCAAGTTTTTCAATAATTATTAATCTCTATGATCAGTCAAATTTATACACACCACGTGATCGAATTACCTAGTAAGTTTGTGAATTCAGTCTCACTACTTACTCAATACTAGCAAAGTAAAATTTGGTTAAGATATATATGACCAACAGATTCATATAGATTACTTCCTACTAAAAATCATAAAACATGTTCAATATAGGAGTAATAAAATACATACATTTAATCTGTCAAATATATGAATGAATCTCCACAATATTATTTATTACATAATTAATTGACAAACAAGTGCAGATTATATTGATCGGGTATAATATATATATTAGGCTTCATATTCTAATTTTTGTAAGTAGACACAATACAATACATTCTATGATAAGTACTGTTGTCCCCAAAAACAACTTTCTCATTTTTGGGACAACATATGAACTATTTTGGTCCTGCGTGACCAAAATTGTCTCTCTCCTTTTCAAAATTTGTTCTAAGCTTTCTAATTCCTCATTTTTCAAGCTTTATCAATAAAGGGATTAGCATGTTTGATAGGGTCAAAGGCTTCTGTAGGCGAGTCCAATCAAAAGAACCAGTTTCCAACACTTAGTCATTTTCAGGATTGGTTCAGCGCCTTGGTTCGATAAAAAATGTCCATCGGCAAGCATCTAAGCAAGGATTGAACCATTGAACCATTGAACCTTGAACCATTTCAGTTCAATGGGTTCAAAGGTTCAATGTCATCAGCAAGAGCTAAGTGCATTTTTCAAAGGTTCAAAGTTCAACAGTTTCAAGGTTCCACAGCTACGAGAACTTAGCGAGTTTAAAAGGCTTAAACCGTTGAACCGTTTAACCTTGAACCATTTTGGTTCATCGGTTCAATGGGTTCAACGTCCAAATGGTTCAATGCACTTGGTTCAAATATATCAAAAAGACTCAGCAAAATCAAAAGAATGAACCGATCGAACTATTGAACCTTGAACCGCTTCATAGGTTCAACGGGTTCACGGGTTCAAAGGTTCAAAGGTGGCCTCAGTCAAGGAAAGAAGCAACAAACAAATGGTTCAACAGATGGTTCAACCAAGGGGCGCGCAAAATAAATGGATGAGTGAAAAACACTAAGTGTCAACGGCGGAAGGTTTCAATATGATGCAACGAAAGATGCCACGTGTCCTTGGTGAGAATCGATGAAAGCCGACAAGTGTCATCATCTGCGAAACTGCTAAAAGTGAGTCTCGAATGTTTCTGTAAGTGTTTCTAGAGTTCAACGGAAGCCATCACGTGTCTTCTCTCGTGAGACTCTCAAAGGTTTCTAAGAGCTCCTCTAAATTAAGTGGATGCCTCCACGTGTACTCGCCTGTTCCAGCGGAAGGTGCCACGTGTCACTTGTTAAAAGTGGCGAAAGGCACCACATGTCAAGAACGGAACACTCCCAACACAGAGATGCAGAGCCAAGGAAAGATTTCATTTTAAAAAATTGTCCAACGAAATTCCTTCGGACATATTGTCTGAAAGAAATAAAGGTTCGAGCCTAACCGAAGAAATTAGAGCTCGAAGGCCACTTGGAGGATCTTGAAGGGTAGGTACCCTTGTGGGGGGACACTCGACACTCAGAAATGGACCCTGTTCAAGACCTCGAAGGGTAAGTTCCCTTCCAGAAGGGTCAAGCTTCAGAGTGCAGCAGAAGCTGCCAAGTGTCTGTATTTGTACTTCCAGTCTCTAATAGGTCTCAAAGTAGCGAAACTCACCATGTGTCCCATCCCAGTGTAGCAAAAGCTACCAAGTGTCTGCATCCACACTTCCAGCCTCTAACAAGTTTCAAAGCTTATTCTAATAAGCTTATTTCAAAGCTACGGATGTCACAACGTGTCCTCACCTGTGTCACAGTGGAAAGCTGCCATAGCAAGTGAAAAAGATACAAAGGAGTTGATAAGGAGAATGACAGGCCTGCGAACGTCAAATTTAGGATGACTGACTAGTCGTTAGCCTTCAAAAGATGGAAGACCCATGGATGTCAAATTTATTGCAATGAAGTGTCTGTTGATCTTTGTAGGGTTAAAATGCGGACCCGATGCATTCAAAGACTCTAAGGTTAGGCCAAGAGGAAGAAGAGACAAAAGAGGAAAATCTCAGCGAGAGTTATTCCCAATAGTTAGAGCAGTTCACCAAGTAGGTATTTGGGGCCTGCAAAAACTGAAAGTGCAGCCTGTTTGTCCCCTTTGGAGTAAAGGTGGAGTAGACAGTTACACCGATAGCAGGTGATGGAATGAGTGTTTCAAGCTCAGGAGTAGACACTGGAGATGAATCAACATGCTACAGTTAAGGCAACTGCCCTGCTCCAGCATAGCCCTCCTTGATAGAACCAAGAATGCATCCAAGGCATTAATTGCACAGTATGGGTCGCTCCTTGGGAAAAAGTTCCAAGCTTCCTTTAGGCCTCTATATATATTGTAATCTCTCATTTGTTAAGGGAGATCTTCTTATTATCAGAAGTAAAACTCTGCCCAAATTGAAAGGCGAATAATGAGCCTTTGAGCTCAGATTGTTGTTCATATAATTTTATTTGAATGAGAAATCAAGTTGTTTGTAGACTTTGTGCTGTTAGAGCTTGTATCGTTTTAAGATATTATTTTTATGTTTGTCTTTTGAATGTGTTCTTGTTTATTTAAATTGGCAAGTAGAACTAGTGAAAGTAATCAGGAAGGTGTCCTGAAGCCAACTGTGGAGAGACTTTGTGCCCCCACAATTGCCTTTAGTGTGTTTTCTTTCTGGTTCTATGTAAAGGACTTTGGGACAACTTTGTGCCCTCATTGTCCTTCGTATCTCACTCTTGGGCAGTCGAGGTGGAGACTTTGTGCTACATCTCAGGCTGCTGGTCACTACGCCCTTGGTTACCGATTACTTTCATACCTGAAATAACTCCTACTATCCCCTGTAAGAATACATCTGAAAGAAGAGAAGTGCCTTCAGTATTTTCACTAAGATTTTCTCCTCTATTTGTTAACATCATCTCTGAAAGAAGAGAAATGGATGGCGTATCCTACCTCTGAGTGTTATTTTCTGCTTATATATATAGCATATAGCTCCTGCATATTCATAGGGAACCTCCCCTTGATGAGAGGAGAGATTTGTCCCCTGTTGATGTAGTAAACCTGCACATCTGGCTGACCAATCTCCCTATGCTATGGTAGAAGAGACCTATTTTGCTCACCAGTTAGCTGGTTGACAAAATATTCACCTAATAGTTTTTGGTGACTCCACTGGGGATGAAACGTGGAGTCTGAAGCCTCAAGTTTTAGATTGAAGTAGTCCCTACCCTTATTCATTATAGACTCTGGAAACTCTGTTCTATGTCTTACCCATTATCATTATAGCCTTACCATCTTCCTCCATCTCCATTATATTATCTGGTATGCAAAACCAGAGCCACTGGAATAGAACGCGCAGTTTGAAGCCTCAAGCTTCAAGCTGAAGCATGGCCAATTCCTTCTCATTTTTATTCTACAATCTGGCAACTCTACACTATACAAGAAGCCAGAGAGCCCAAAGTAGAGCTGCTTTTTCTACTGTTAGCAAAGCTTTGCCTATCCACACTCTGCCCAGATTTGTTATCCTCTTTTTCATAATCCCATCATGGCTCAAGGCCCCTAGGGTAACTCTTTTAGTCCACTTAATTTAACTCCACCTCTGCATGAGCTTCCACGCAGTTCAAGGAAAAATTTCCTCAAATTCTTTGGTGATGGAAAATTTCATCTTGATGAACACATTGCAGCCTTCAGCATAGCCTACAGTGTGATAAGGGTGGAATTTGAGGACGTGGCAGTCAGGCTTTTCATGAAAATGCTACAAGGTGCTGCTATAGACTGGTTTTACCATCTGTAAGCTATGTCAGTAATTGACTGAGACACACTTAAAGCCAAGTTAGAAGCAAGGTTCAAACCTGCAAAAGATGTGCATGCCTTGCTAGCCCAACTCACATAGATGAATAAGGAGCCCCATGAACATATGAGGGACTTCATTGCAAAGTTTGACAAGCTGAGGCACATAATTTCCATGATCGCCCAGTTGACACCTTAGAATTTTAAGTGTTTTTTCATCAACTCATAGCTGCCTAAAGTGAATTTTTTGCTGAGATGGGCTAGACATATAGACCTTGCTGCTGCTCAAGACTTGGCTACTGAGGTAGAAGATGACCTTATCTTGGCTGAAAAGATAAGGAGATACCCAAATAGAGGTAACCCTCTTCATCTTCTGAATACTCACATATAGTTACCACTGACCCAATGGTGAAAAAGCTAGTAAATAAAATGTTAGCTCTCAGAAAAGCAAATAGCACAAGGGATGTCATCTACTCTTGCATACAGAGATATGCCAAGGAGGACATTTTAGAATCAGGTGCATCAAGGCAATGCTTCTAGAAATCAAGGACAGCTAAATCACCTTCCTCCTCCACAAAAGAACCTCACTCTTGAAGCACCTCCAAACAACTCAGCAGCTGGATATCTTGACGCTGAATAAGACTTCTCATTCTACCCTAAGTTGAATACTGAAGATGATGCTAATCTCTTCACTGAGGAAGAAGAAGAATTAGCTGGCGACTCCCATATTGGTTTCCTAAACTATCAGGATGAACCCAGAAGTGAAGGAAATGCAAATGAGGGGTCATATGATTTATTCACTTGATCTAAGAATCATTTAGCTCAACAAGTTACAAAGAGAAGATAGAGGGGCAACTTCAACTAACAGTTTCAATTGCTAAGCGTGGGACCACTCTGCCCTTCTAGCCAAAGGACCCGGTGACTGCTAGAAAGGTAAGTACCCCAAACATTTTTGCACCTTCAACTTCAAATTCGCAGTCCAGTTCTCCCCCTCCCAAAACTCAAAAGGATGAACTCTCATCCTCTATACCTAGTTCATTTCCAACATTTGATATCATTGACCATATAAAGAAAACTAAAATTTAAATGTCTGAATTTGAATTTTTGCAGTCCCATCCTGAGCAATTAGATAAACTGGTTCAATGTGTTAAAAATTAGAACGTCTCTATTGAACAAGCAATTCCAAAAGTGACACATGATCCCCCCAAGAATGCACCCACCAAGAACAATCTTGTCATTACCCCTCCTGCTGCTCCTAGTAGGACTGAACCTTTCTATGTTTCATTGCTAATAAATGGATGTCAGCTAAATAATTGCATCATTAATTTTGGAGCTTCAGACAATGTCATCCCTGCTAAAGTGGCTGAATCTCTTGACCTCACACTAACCAAGACTTTTGGTAGATGCTTCTTCATAGAGAACAAGCATGTACCTCTGTTAGAACAAATTAAGGATGCCTAATTTGTGTTCACAGCGTTCTCAGAAAAAAGAATCAAGATGACTGTCTTGGTAGCCGACGTCCCAGCATCATATGGCATCCTTCTTGGGCAAAATTTTTGCAGGGATGTTGATGGTGAATTGAGCATGGACTTATCCGAAGCAAGGATTCCAGTCAAAAGTGTTATGAAAAAGTTGCTCCCTGAGAAGGAAGCAAAATACGTGGTTACCTAGACCTCGACACCTGAAGCTCAAATCTTGTTTGAGTCTTCAGGCATGGGTAACTACTTTCTATCCACAGATGAAGTTCATGAGGCGTCTGATGAAGCTCTTGCGGGTGACAATCTAGAAATATGTTCAGCTGAAACAATATAAGAATTAACAGAGCGTGATGCAAGTGTGGAAGAATCTCCTCCTCTGAATGAAGAAGAATCCAAAGAAAAATCAGTATCAAATGAGGTATGGATTCTTGAATTTGATGGCAGCTGCTCCTCCACCGGTTCAAGAGCTGGGGTTGTGTTGATATCTCTTCAAAGAGATATATTTTTTTATCCTACAAGTTGCAGTTTAGTAACACTAATAACACAACTGAATATGAGTCTCTGTTGCTTAAATTGAGGACTGCTCGAGACAAAGGCATCAAGCTCCTTCATGCCAAAGGAGATGCCAAACTAGTGGTTTGTCAGGTGAGAAACCTGTATCAAACCAAGAATAAAAGATTATGTCATTACTGCAATCTAATCTGGGACCAAATTGAAAGCAATGATGCTTTCAACATCTCTGCCATTCCTACAGAATTCAATGACCAAGCGGATGCACTCGCTATTTTAGCTACTCTCTTGGTCCCCCACCCAGACTTCAAAGGAGACAAGTACACTATTGAGCTGGTCTTTAGACCAAGTGTACCTGATAATGCTAGTCATTGGCAAGTGTTCAACAATGACAACCAAATCATTGCCTTCTTGGAGCAAAAGAATAGCTTTGAATGGCTGCATTTTGAAGGTAGTGAACCTTAGAAGTGTGAACCAGCCCTTGAATCAAATACAAATGTAGGTGAGGAGTTTGTGCAACTTAAAAGAAATAAAATTCTCAAAGGCCTGGTTTCACTTGAGAAGCTATTTGATAAGCATGACAGATTCATCAAACAGTAGCAAACAGATTCAAGCTCCTCTCAAGAGTTTGATCAAGTAAATCTAGGAACCAAGGAAAATTCCAAGATGGTAAACATTGAGAAATGTTGTACCCTTGAGGAGAGGTTCAAGTTCACGACTTTGCTCAACCAGTACATGGACGTCCTAGCATACTCCTATGACGACCTGAAGTCACTTAGGCCTGATAAAATTTGACATGACATTCCTCTCAAGGTTGATTCGACACCTTACAGACAAAAGTCCAGGCAGTATAATCTAAAAATATCAGATACCATTCTGTCTGAAATATAAAAAATGCTAAATACTAGGATCATTTTTCCAATCCATCATTTCACTTGGATTACAAATATAGTGCTTGTAAGGAATAAGAATGGAAAAATTTACCTTTGTGTCAATTTTAGAAATTTGAATTAGGCATCCTTGAAGGATAATTATCCTTTGCCAATCATGGATCAAGTGTTTCAGACAGTGACGGGTTTGGAGATGTTATCAATTCTAGATAGTTTTTTAGGATATAATTAGGTTGAAGTTGGTGAGGCAGACCAGCATAAGACTACTTTCACCACACCTTGGGGCACATTTGCATATAGAAGGATGCCTTTTGGATTGATAAATGCTGGCGCCACCTTCCAAAGTGCAATAGACCTTGCCTTTAAAGATGAGATGGGTAAGTTCATTGTAGTTTATTTTGATGACTTGATCATCTTCTCTAAGCATCACCCAGATCATGTGTGCCATTTACAATAAGTGCTAGAACGCTGCCGCCAAAATGACATTTCTTTAAACCCCAAGAAGTCAGTCTTTAGAGTAACAGAGGGGAAACTTCTCTGACACATTGTGTCAAAAGGGGGCATAAAAATTGACTCAGACAGAGTCAAGTCTATCCAAGAGCTTACTTTGCCCACAAATAAGACTGCTATTCACTCTTTCTTTAGAAAAGTGAATTTCTTATGGAGGTTCATCCCCGAGTTTGCTGAGAAGACTAGGCATATTGTAAACATGATGAAGGGAAAAGCCACCTTCAGCTGGACTGAAAAAGGCAAGTCAGCATTTGAAGATATCAAGACTACCATTGCCCACGCCCCAATTCTGATTTGTCCAGATTATGACAAAGAGTTCACTATTTACAGTTACGCTTCAGAACACACACTTTCAATAATTTTGTTTCAACAGAATAAAGAAGGTATGGAATCCCCTATTTTTTTCATGAGCTATCCTCTCAAGGCTCATGAGCTGAAGTACATGAACACGCAGAAGCATGCTTATGTAGTGGTGAAGGTAGTGAAGCATTTTTGCTTCTACATCTTGAATTCACATACTATTGTCTTGGTTCCTGATACCACGGTCAAATTCATATTGACTCAATAGGATTTTGGGATGAAAAGAGGCAATTGGATTGCAAAGATCAAGGAGTTTGATCTAGTCATCAAGCCAACAAAGCTAGTGTGTGGAAAGGGGCTATGCCAACTAATTGTTGATAACAAGTCAAAAGGAATAGAGCATGAAGAATCAGAGGTGGAAGAAACACCAACAGTCCTCTTTGTCTCCACCACGAATGAGTGGTATTCAAGTATTACTCATTTTCTTACTTATGCTGAGTGTCTTGCTCACCTATCTTATAAAAAAATGAGAACCATCAAGCTGAAAGTTGCAAATTTTGTCCTCTGGGACAACGGCCTATACAAGAGGAGCCTTGATGGAGTGTTCCTTCGCTATGTGGACAAAGAACAACAAAGCCAATTTCTGAAGTCCTTCCACAATTCGGCCTGTGGATGACATTTTTTTGCTCCTATGACTGCTCATAAAATTTTGTGAGCCAGGTACTACTGGCCAACTCTCTTTTAGGATACATACAAGTGGGTTAGGGAATGTGAACTATGCTAGTAGTTTGTTGGAAGACCCAAGTTAGCTACCCTACCTCTCAAGTCAGTGGTCATAGAGGAGCCATTCCAACAATAGAGAATTGATTTTATTGGAGCTGTAAACCCATCTTCAAGTGCTGGACATGATTATGTCCTTATAGTAACAGACTACTTCACAAAATGGGTGGAAGCTGTTCCAACCAAACATGCTACTTTAGAAGTAGTATGCAATTTCATCAAACAAAATATCATCTCCAAGTTTGGGGTCCCAACCAAGATTGTCACTGACAATGCAACTTGTTTCACTTCCCAGAAGATTACTATATTCTATTTCTACTATGAGATTACACTCTTCCACTCTTCTGATTACTTTTTATAAGGGAATGGACATGCTGAATCAAGTAATAAGAACCTGGTGACTATTATCAAGAAGCTGGTGGATGATAATCAAAGGACATGGCATAAAGTATTGGTTGATGCTCTATGGGCAGACATAATTACACTAAAGAGAGCAATTGGTATGTCACCTTTCCAACTTCTTTATGGTATCAATGTTGAGATACCAATCACCTTGGAATTGCCAGCATTGAAATTGGCTAAGGCAATTGAAGATCAAACGTATGAAAGTGCCCTGATAAGAGGATCATGTGCCTGACTGAGCTGGATGAGTAGAGAACTGCAGTGGTGGACCGAATTGCTGCCCATCAAGGTTTGGTGAAGAAGCTCTTCGACCAGAAAGCAAAGAACCATGATTTTCAGATTGGAGATCAAGTCCTGTTGTGGGACAAGAGAAGAGAACCAAAGGGGATGCATGGAAAGTTTGATTCCTTGTAGAGGGGCCCTTTTACTATTCATTAGCTCAATTGTGAAAATAGTTTCCTGTTGAAGTATCAAGATGGCACTCTCTTTTCTTTGCCTCACAACGGGCAGCATCTGAAGCACCTCGTCTCTTGAAGTATCAGATGAGTTCCCCTATACATATGTATATTTGTATAGTCTTTTGTTTCTATTTTATGCTTTTTATTTTCATTTTTTGGAAGCCTTTCTTTTTGGGTAGCACGACTCCATAGCCCAATGGCATATTTCAAGGCACTGGAGATTCTGGTTTCTACTCCCCTCAGCTGTTCTAAGTTTTCATTTGACGAAAGTTTCCCAACTGGAGCTAGCTGTTGTCCCCAAAAATAACTTTCTCATTTTTGGGACAACATATGAACTATTTTGGTCCTGCGTGACCAAAATTGTCTCTCCCCTTTTCAAAATTTATTTTGAGCTTTCTAATTCCTCATTTTTCAAGCTTTTTCAGTAAAGGGATTAGCAGGTTCGACAGGGTCAAAGGCTTCTGTAGGCGAGTCTAATCAAAAGAACCAGTTTCCAATACTTAGTCATTTTTAGGATTGGTTCAGCGCCTTGGTTCGACCAAAAATGTCCATTGGCAAGCATCTAAGCAAGGATTGAACCATTGAACCATTTCGGTTCAATGGGTTCAAAGGTTCAACGTCATCAACAAGAGCTAATCGCATTTATCAAAGGTTTAAAGTTCAACAGTTTTAAGGTTCCACAGCTTCGAGCACTTAGTGAGTTTCAAAGGCTTGAACCTAACCTTGAACCATTTTGGTTCATCAATTCAATAGGTTCAACATCCAAACGGTTCAACGCACTTGGTTCAAAGATATCAAAAAGACTCAACTAAATCAAAGAATGAACCGATCAAACCATTGAACCTTGAACCGCTTCATAGGTTCAACGGGTTCACGGGTTCAAAGGTGGCCTTAGTCAAAGAAAGAAGCATCAAATAAATGGTTCAACAGATGGTTTAACCAAGGGGCACACAAAATAAAAGGATGAGTGAAAAGTGCCAAGTGTCAATGGTGAAAGGTTTTAATACGATGTAGCAGAAGACACCACGTGTCCTTGGTGAGAATCGGTGGAAGCTGACAAGTGTCATCATCTGTAAAATTGCTAAAAGTGAGTCCCAAATGTTTTTGTAAGTGTTTCTAGAGTTCGGTGGAAGCTGCCACGTGTCTTCTCCTGCGAGACTCTCAAAGGTTTCTAAGAGCTCCTTTGAATTAAGTGGATGCCTCCACATGTCCTCGCCTGTTCCAACGGAAGGTGCCACATGTCACTTGTTAAAAGTGGTGGAAAGTGCCACGTGTCAAGAACGGAACACTCCCAACATAGAGATGCAGAGCCAAGGAAAGATTTCCTTCGGACAAATTGTCTGAAGGAATTCCTTCAGACATTTTATCTGAAGGAAATAAAGGGTCGAGCCTAACTGAAGAAATTAGAGCCCGAAGGCCACTTGGAGGATCTCAAAGGGTAGGTACCCTTGCGGGGGGACACTCGACACTCAGAAATAGACCCTATTCAAGACCCCGAAGGGCAAGTTCCCTTCGGGAAGGGTCAAGCCTCAAAGTGCAGCAGAAGCTGCCAAGTGTCCACATCTAGGCTTCTAGTCTCTAACAGGTCTCAAATCAGTGGAACTCGCCACATGTCCCATCCCAATGCAGTGGAAGCTGCCAAGTGTCTGCATCCGTGCTTCCAACCTCTAACAAGTTTCAAAGCTTATTCCAATAAGCTTATTTCAAAGCCATAGATGCTACCACGTGTCCTCACTCGCGTCATAGCGGAAAGCAACGATAGCAAGCGAGAAAGACACAAAGGAGTTGCTAAGGAGAATGACAGGCCTGTGAACATCAAATTTAGGACGACTGACTAGCCGTTAACCTTTAAAAGATGAAAGACATGCGGACGTCAAATTTGCTGCAATGAAGTGTTTATTGATCTTTGCAGGCTTAAAACGTGGACTCGATGCATTCAAAGACCCTAAGGCTAGGGCCAAGAGGAAGAAGAGACAAAAGAGGAAAATCTCAGTGGAAGTTATTCCTAGTAGGTAGAGCAGTTTGTTAGGTAGGTATTTGGGGCCTGCAAACATTGAAAGCACAGCGTGTTTGTCCCCTTTAGAGTAAAGGCAGAGTAGACAATTGCACCGATAGTAGGTGATGAAATGAGTGATTCATGCTCAAAAATAGACACTGGAGATGAATCAACACGCCACAGTTAAGGTAGTCGCTCTGCTCCAGCATGGCCCTACCTGACAGAACCAAGAATGCATCCAAGGCATTAATTGCGCAGTATGGGTCTTTCCCTAGGAAAAAGTGCCAAGCTTCCTTTAGGCCTCTATATATATTGTAATCTCTCATTTGTTAAGGGAGATCTTCCCGTTACCAGAAGCAAAACTCTGCCCAAATTGAAAGGTGAATACTGAGACTTTGAGCTCAGATTGTTGTTCATGTCATTTTATCTGAATGAGAAAGCAAGTTATTTGCAGACTTTGTGCTGTTATAGCTTGTATCATTTTAGGAGATTTTTCTTATGTTTGTCTTCTGAATGTGTTCTTGTTTATTTAATTTGGCAAGTAGAACTAGTGAAAGTAATCAGGAAGGTGTCCTGAAGCCAACTATGGAGAGAATTTGTGCCCCCACAATTGCCTTTAGTGTGTTTTATTTTTGTTTCTCTGTAAAGGACCTTGGGATGACTTTGTGCCCTCATTGTCCTTCGTACTCACTCTTGGGCAATCGAGGTAGAGACTTTGTGCTACATCTTAGGCTGCTGGTTACTATGCCCTTGGTTACCAGTTACTTTCATACCTGAAAGAACTCCTGCTGTCCCCTGCAAGAACACTTTTGAAAGAAGAAAAGTGCCTTCAGTGTTTTCACTAGAATTTTATCCTCTGTTTTTAACATCATCTCTGAAAGAAGAGAGATGGATGGCGTATCCTACTCCGGAGTGTTATTTTTTGCTTATATATATAGCATATAGCTCTTGCATATTCATAAGGAACCTCCCCTTGATGAGAGGAGAGATTTGTCCCCTATTGATGTAGTAAACCTGCACATTTGGCCGACCAATCTCCCTATGCTGTAGTTGAAGAGACTTATTTTGCTCACCAGTTAGCTGGTTGACAAAATATTCATCCAACAAGTACTATTATCATAGTCCATTGTTACACTATTCAATTTCATCAGCCAATCATAATAAAGATAGTCATAATTTTTATGAAATCATAGTTTTTTGTTTAAACAATTTATTATATTTTAGAAGGATGTATGCATAAGTAAATAGTTTCCCATCTTTCAAGAATTTATAACTTAGTCTCTACTAATCAAAAGAACTATAAATTATAAACACTAATCACAATGCACTAATATATTCTATATATGTAAAATCACTTGTACATATTTGTATACTCATAATATGTACTATACACATGTTTTCTCTACTATATGCATATATATCGACTGTTAGTCATAATATTTTTACGTTCTAAGAGGTTGTATTCATATGGATATGATTTTCTATCCCTCATAATCATATGACTCATGTTAACAATCTATTAATTATAGATATAAACATATTACCCGATACACCCATATACGTTATATATATGTATGTATACTTAAATCTATATGAAGACACACACACACACACACACACACACCCTTGTTCATAGACACACACATACACCTTTGTTCACACACACACACACACACACACACACACACCCCCTTGTTCATATTCACTATATTCATACTATGTATCAACAAACAAGCAACCAACAATACATAAATAATGTAACAATCGTTTAGAATTCTAGATAATGACTTCTTATGATTTTAACAACCATTATACCATTCCCATTCACAAGATACATCAATGATCTTTTATAAGATAAGGGATTCAACAATGTACTACTTTATCATACTAAATATATTTTCACCCTTATATAGTCAAAACGTATGTAATTCTATACACAAATTCCCAAGACAACATAGTCTTATGTATTACAGTTCACATATAAGTATTCAACAATACAAAAATTACTCTTATATGATACACAAAATTTTTACCAATTACATAGATATAAGAATCACTAAATTCATGACAATATTCGCCAACCAATAATTTTCTATAAGTATAAGTGAACTATGTTACAGTATACCCATCATTAACATTACACATAGCCCATAATATATATTAATTATTAATGGAACAATCATGGTGTATACCAACTACCAATCACTAGATCAACATAAAGTAATACATAATGAGTTACATTATCTAGTAATACAAGTATACTTATGAGTGAAGAGTTTTATATTCAACATATCAATTTGAGAGGGCACAATCAATATGATATTTAATATAATCCTTGTACCAAATGATCTTATACCCATATACAGTAGATCAATTATATCCCATATAACATTATTAAGATATATAATAATATATCGATCATAACACTATAAGTATATTGAGCTAACATCACTCACATATATCATCACTAGATATACATTATCTAGTTATATGTCTAGTTAGATATCAAAATAATCTAGTTAACCCTATAACATTATAACCCTATAACGTTATCCAATATAAGATTTCATTGTATTAAAATAATAACATTATATTCCTTATATCCGGATATAACCAACAAAGGACATCTTATTTTCGTGACATAGTGAAGACTAGAAAATTAAAAAGATAAACAACAATTTATTTATGTTTTAGATACCTACATACATACAAAAGATTAACAAAAAACCATATGATACCTATCGATATTTAATTGAAAGATGTTTATTGATACTAGTATATAGTCAAAGGCATATGCGTAGGCATATCGCTATACACCATAACATATATATATATATATATACAATTGTACGCCATACATAACTATTTCTAGATGAGTTTCTGATAGACTTTATTTGACATTTTGGTTTTGTGATAAATATATCAAGTTGTTATGCCTTAGAATATTTAATGATTGCTCATAGTGTATATTCATATTTAAATCGCTGCACTTTCCTAAGTAGAAGTTCGATCTATATGGTAGATCACCATGAATATTTGGATTAATACATGCAAATAGATCGATATAAATATTTATATAGCTATTATGAATAAAAAATATAGTTAACTATATATATTGTTCTCCAAAACTATACAATTCATTGTAATTTTTAGTATAACCTAAGTCACTGCACCTTTAATTAAATTGTTTGATTACACATTATATCCACATTGTTGATCTCTCATATATCACTTAAATCACTGGGCAAAATTATTAGAATAGTTCATTGTATAAATATTTAAATACCTACCATGCTATTATCTGACATGATATCTGATAAAATAGCACTGGAGTATAACATTTATATCTAGTTTAACAAATTTATCTGCAATTAAGTCGCTGCCTATTACGGATCGCTGTATTTAGTTTTTTATATGTAAGTCATCGTCTAATGTATATATATATATATATATAACAACCTTATAATCCGCGATTCCTTGACTTAAGAAAATATTTGTTTATTTGTTGTTACATTATTAAACATTACCATTTATAAATATATAACATAGTCTAGTATCGGTATATAACATACTCATATATTTTATACAAACCATATATATTTTATCTATATTTGTTATTATATATATTTTATCTATACTGGATCGCTATTATTAACTTTATTTCATTTTTCCTATTTTTATCATAATTCAATTTATAATTATAATAAAATTGTTTTATTTTTTACTTAGTTTAAGCAAATAATCATTATGATTAAATGATAACATAGCTTAATAATAATACCACTAATATAAAGCCATTTACCTTATGTTACCTAATTATATTAAGGCGTTAAGGCCAAATAATGATATTTTCAAATATCATAAGGATAACTGGTTAATATTTCAGACACATGGGTTTAGTCTATATACAGTAGTACTGTGATACTTATTCCTATAGATTTATATTCCTGTAACATTAACAATCATGATAAAAGCCAATAACAACATTCTACACTAAATCTACGTTTAATACTTATAATGAAATCACACAAAATTAATTCCACTCAAACATAAATCATAACTAATACATAATTAATATGCATAAATATTTATCAAATATAAACGACATCTAAAAACACACTATGCTAACCATTTAAAAATTCATTTAACATACACTGTCTAATGTGGTGTGTGAAAGATTCTAGCTGATCCTTTGTCATCCTACAACTCCATCTACATCATCCTCTTTGATGATGCTCTCTCTCCATCAGACACTAAGGGATGAATCTCTCTTACATCCAACTCATGATTAGTAATTAGTTAGTCCATAACATCATGACATGTATATCATAAAATACTACTGAAATAACAAGTTTAACATTATCTCAATATAAAGAATATACACTATAATTAACTCATAGTAGTGAAATCATGAAATCAAAGCAACATACAACTATCTCATAATAACATATGACTTACAACTTAGTCAATAATAATCAAATAAAATTATTAACTATAAAAAATTTATAGATAATCAAGTAAGTTTGCTTAGTGAAAAACTAGAATGTAATAGTATTTCCTGTGTAGTCCAAATGAGCCTTAAGTCAATGTAGTTCTCACTCCTTGGATGATTGTGTGATATGTGATTATGTAACTATATGATTGGAGCTAGAAGATTGATTGTGATGCTTAAAAATGGATGCCCTTGACTTACAATAAAATATATTTAGACTTAGCCTATGACTATTAGAATACACCATAATTGAAATTGAAAGAAATAGAGATCTTTTGTTCAGTCTACAATATAATTTTTAAGTGATTGCTAGATATATTTGGATAAGCCCTAATGTGATTATATAGAGTCATAATTAGAATATTTTCACTAAATATACAAAAGGTATGGGAGAGCCATTGTGCAATGTCTCATTTTAAAAAAGTAACCATTAAAGTGAGGGAAACAAGGTTGCGCTAGTAGATCTGACCTAGCGCAACCTTATCTGACCTAGAGCAGACTTGTTTTAAAAGAATAGATATAGTTGGCAAAGTTATGATAGAAGCATGAAGGTTGAATATGGATGAATAGACTTGAAATAAGGATGTATGTATGATATTTTTGGAGTTCTTAAGACAATAGGAGCTCTTTAATAGATTGCGAGTTAGTGAAATGGTGAATGGACCAATGTAAGGATGTCAAGATTGTTGGGTGAATATTTTGTCAATCAGCATATTGATCAACAAAATAGGTCTGATCAACCACAGCAGGAAGATTGGTCGGCCAGGTGTGCAACTTTACTACATCAATCGGAGACAAATCTCTCCTCTCATCAAGGGGAGGTTCCCTATAGATACGCAAGAGCTATATCCAATATAAATAAGTAGAAAGTAAGACACAGGGGTGGGATAAACCATCTATCTCTCTTCTTTCAGAGATGATGTTCACAGACAAAAGAGAAATCCTGGTGTAAACACTGAAGGTACTTATCTTCTTTCAGAAGTGTTCTTGCAAGAAACAACAGGAGTTTCTTTCTGATAGTAAAATAACCAGTGACCAAAGGGCGTAGTAACAGCAGGATGAAGCAGAACTCAAAGTTTCCACCTCAACTGCCCAAAGATTATATCACAAAGGATAATGGGGGCACAAAGTCACCCCAGAATCCTCAACACAAAAAGAAAAGAAAAACACAGACTAAAATCAATTGTGAAAGCACAAAGTCTTCCCACAGTTGGTTTCAAGACACTTCCCTATTACCTTCACTAATTTTGCTTACCAAATTAAATGATTAAGGACACCTTCAAAAGACAGACGTAAGAATGATCTTCTAAAATGACACAAGTTAGAACAGAACAAAGTCTGTGAAAACCCTGCTTTCTCATTCAGATAAAAATAAAAATGAAATTACAACCTGAGCTCAAAGTCTCAGTCTTCCTCTTTCAAAATGGGCAGAGTTTCACTTTTGTAAAATGAAAAGTCTCCCTTACAAATGAGAGAAAAAACAAACTTATAGCCACTACGTAAGGATTGGCATTCTTTTCCATGGGACGGCCCATGCTGCAATCAGCGTCTTCAATGCATCTCTAGTTTTGTCTGAAGAGACCATGCTGAGAACAGTGCGCTGCCATAACTATGGCGTGTCCATTCTTCTAACATGTCTCTTCCTTGGTATGGACCGTCTGATCCTTTACATATTTGTCTTTACTTCCTAGAAGAAAAATAGGCTGCGTCCTTGGTTTGGTGCGCTCAAAAGCCTACTCGATCCACTGTTCCACCTACTAGAAATAACTCTTTCGAAGACATTTCTGGTCCTTTACATCGATCTTCTCTTCCCTGCAACAATTTGAGCCTTCGGGCTCTCTTTTCCTTTAATCGCTTAGTTCTTCCTTTAAGTTTCGCGCTCTATTTGAATCTCCACAGATTTTCCCTTACTTTAAATTTGACGTTTGAGGGGGCATCAATGGTTGCCAGCTGCTTGAACCATGTTGAACCTTGAACCTGTTGAACCACTGAAAGTTCATCGGTTCATTGGTTCATTATGTCTCTTTTGTTCTATCGCTTCCTGGTTCAATCGCTTCTTCGCTCCTTGGTTGAACCATCCGTTGAATCACTTGTTTGTTGCTTCTCTCTTGACTGAGGCCGCCTTTTAACTTTTGAACCATGCTGAACCATTGAACTTTGAACTCTTTCGATTCAAAGTTCAATCAGTTCATTGGTTTATTCTATATTTTGCTCAAACACTGCTTCCTTTATCTTTCTAAGCTCTAGTTGAACCTTTGAACCTTGAACCCGTTGAACCTTTTGGTTCAACGGTTCAATGGTTCATCCGTTGAAGCCCCTTTTTGTCTAAGTCTGTGGAAGTTCCTTCCTACGTCTTTGTTCAGCCTTTGGAATGTCCCGAAGGGAAGGTGTCCCTTCAGGTCCTTGGAAAAGGTCCTTTTTCTGACGTCAAGTGTCCCCCGCAAGGGTACTTGTCCTTCGGGCTTCAACTTCTCTGGCGGGTTCTTTTTTCATCGGGCAAAAAGCCCGAAAGAATTCCTTCAAAAAAAATGTCCGAAGGAAAGTTTCTGTGACTTAGCCATTTTTCTTTTTTGTTTCTTCGGACTTTTCTCCAGGTGAATTCCTTCGAACAAAAAGTCTGAAGGAACTTTGCCTTAACATTTTTTCGAGAAAATCTTTTCGAGAGAATTCTTTCGGCCTCTTGGACTTAGCCATTTCCATCGGACAAAAAGTCTGGAAGAATTGTTCTTTTTGGGCCTTTAAACAAATCCGAAGGAATTCTGTCTTTTCTTTGACCTTCAAACCAATGCTGCCTGCCCTCTGCAAGGGCACTTGCCTTTTTCGCTTTGGGGTAGCGCCTTGAACCTTTCGATTGAACCAACTGATTGGACCAACTTTGGTTCAACGGCTCAATCGGATCATCCTTCATTATTTGGCTAAGTCTTTTGTTCTTTTGCACCAAGCACGTTGAACCAACTTGGTCGTTGAACCCATTGAACTTTTGAACCAAAGTGGTTCAAATTTCAATGGTTCAAGCCTTCGTCCTTTATCATTTGCCGATTGAACTCCTTTGATTAAACCGAGGCGCTGAACCAATTCTGGAAATGACTAAGTGTTATAAGCTTGTTCTTTTGACTGAACTCGCCTGCAGAAGCTTTTTAACCTGTTGAACCTGTGAATCCCTTTATGGAAAAAGCTTTAAAATGAGGAATTTGAAAGCTCAGAACAAATTTTGAGAAGGGAAGAGAGAAATTTTGGTCTGTAGGTTGTCCCAAAAATGAGTGGCATTTTTCGAGGACAACAACTGGCTCCAGTTGGGGAACTACCTTCAGTTGAAAACTTGAAACACAGCTGAGGGGAGTAGAAACCAGAATCTCCAGTGCCTTGAAGTGTGCCATTGGGCTATGGAGTCGCGCTACCCAAGAAGAAAAGTTCCAAAAATGAAAATGAAGTGAACAAAATAGAGCAAAAGACTATATAAATATACATATATACAACGGAACTCATCCGATACTTCAAGAGTTGAAGTGCTTTAGATGTTGCCCATTGTGAGGCAGAGAGAAGAGAGTGCCATCTTGATACTTCAACAGAAAACTATTTTTACCGTTGAGCTGATGAATAATAAAAGGGCCCCTCCACAGGGAATCAAGCTTTCCGTGCATCCCCTTTGGTTCTCTTCTCTTGTCCCACAGCAGGACTTGATATCCAGTCTGGAAATCACGATTCTTTGCTTTCTGGTCGAAGAGCTTCTTCACCAGACTTTGATGGGTGGCAATTCTGTCCACCACTGCAGTTCTCTATTCATTCAGCTCAGCAAGGCACATGATCCTCTTCTCAAGTGAGCTCTCATATGTTTGATCTTCAATTGCCTTAGCCAATTTCAATGCTGAAAATTCCAAGGTGACTGGTATCTCAACATTGACACCATATAGAAGTTGGAAGGGAGACATACCAATTGCTCTCTTTGGTGTAATTCTGTCTACCCATAGAGTATCAACCAATGCCTTATGCCAAGTCCTTTGGTTGTCATCCACCAGCTTCTTGATGATAGTCACCAAATTTTTATTGCTTGACTTAGCTTGTCCATTCCCTTGCAGAAAGTAATCAGAGGAGTGGGAGAATGTAATTTCATAGTAGAAGTAGAATTGAGTAATCTCCTGAGAAGTGAAACAGGCTGCATTTTCAGTGACAATTTTGACTGGGACACCAAACCTGGACATGATGTTCTCTTTGAAGAAATTGCATACTACTTCTGAAGTAGCATGTTTGATTGGAACTGCTTCCACCAATTTGGTGAAGTAGTCTGTCGCCATGAGGACATAGTCATGTCCAACACTTGATGATGGGTTTATAGCTCTAATAAAATCAATTCCCCATTGCTGGAATGGCTCCTCTATGATCACTGGTTTGAGGGGCAAGGCAGCTAGTTTGGGCCTTCCAACAAACTGCTAGCACAGTTCACATCCCTTGACCCACTT
This sequence comes from Torreya grandis, assembly GCA_037957365.1. NCBI lineage: Eukaryota > Viridiplantae > Streptophyta > Pinopsida > Cupressales > Taxaceae > Torreya > Torreya grandis. Next base: position 2,236,752 of record JARHVA010001805.1, on the reverse strand, counting down.
GTATGCATCTTGAAAGAGAGTTGGCTAATAATACTTGGCTCGTAGGATCTTATGGGCAGTCACAAGGGCAAAAAAATGTCCTCCACAGGTCGAATTATGGAAGGACTTTCAGAAGTCGGCTTTGCTGCTCCTTGTCCACATAGCGAAGGAACGTTCCAATAAGGCTCCTCTTGTACAGGATGTTGTCCCAGAGGACAAAATTAGCAGCTTTCAGCTTGATGGTTCTCCTTTCTTTATAAGATAGGTTTGAAGGACATTCACCATAAGTAAGGAAATGAGTAATACCTAAGTACCACTCATTCATTATAGAGACAAAGAGGACTGTTGGTGTGTCATCTTTATCCACTTCTGGTTCTTCATGCTCTGTTCCTCTTAGCTTGTTATAAGCAATTAGTCGGCATAGCCCCTTTCCACGTACCAACTTTGTTGGCTTGATAATCAGATCGAACTCTTGGATCTTTGCAACCCAATTGCCTCTTTTCATCCCAAACTCCTACTGAGTCAGTATAGATTTCACTGTGGTGTCAGGGACTAAGGCAGTAACTCGAGAATTGAAGATGTAGAATTGACAATATTTTACGGCCTTCACCACTACATAAGTGTGCTTCTCCATATTTGAGTACTTCATCTCATGATCTTTGAGAAGACAGCTCATGAAGGAAATGGAAGATTCCATACCTTCTTTATTCTGTTGAACCAGAATTGCTGAAAGCGTATGTTCTAAAGCATAGCTGTAAATGATGAACTCTTTGCTATAGGTTGGACAATCTAAAATTGGAGCATGGGCAATGGCAGTCTTGATATCTTCAAAATCTGACTTGCCTTCTTCAGTCCAGCTGAAGGTGGCCCTTCCCTTCATCATGTTTACAATGTGCTTGGTCTTCTTGGCAAATTCGGGGATGAATCTCCATAAGAAATTCACCTTTCCAAAGAAAGAGTGAACAATAGTCTTGCTTGTGGGCAAGGAAATTTCTTGGATAGACTTGACTCTATCTGAGTTAATCTTTATGCCTCCTTTGGACACAACGTGTCCGAAAAGTTTTCCCTCTGTTACTCCAAAAATTGACTTTTTGGAATTTAAGGAAATGCGATTCTGGTAGCAGCATTCTAGCACTTGCTGTAAATGGCTCACATGATCTGGGCGATGCTTAGAGAAGACAGTCAAGTCATCAACATAAAATATGATGAACTTACCCATCTCATCCTTGAAGGCAAGATCCATTGCTCTTTGGAAGGTGGTGCCAGCATTTATCAAGCCAAAAGGCATTCTTCTATATGCAAACGTGCCCCAGGGCGTGGTGAAAGCAATCTTATGCTGGTCTGCTTCACCAACTTTGACTTGATTATATTCTGAGAAGCCATCTAGTATTGATAACATCTCTGAGACTGTCACTATCTGCAACACTTGATCCATGATTGGCAAAGGATAATTATCCTTCAAAGATACCTGATTCAAATTCCTAAAATCCACACAAAGGCGAATTTCACCATTCTTCTTTCTTAGAGGCACTATATTGGCATTCCATGTGGAATGATGGATTGAAAAGATTATCCTGGCATTTAGCATTTTTTGTATCTCAAATAAAATAGTACCTGATATTTTTAGATTATAATGCCTGGTCTTTTGCTTGTAAGGTGTTGAATCAACCTTGAGAGGGATGTTGTGTCGAATTTCGTCAGGCTAGAGTGATTTCAGGTCAGCATAGGAGTACGCTAGGACATCCATGTATTCATTAAGCAAAGAGGTGAGCTTGAAACGCTCTGCAAGAGTACAATATTTCCTAATGTTCACCATCTTGGGGTCTTCTTTGGTTCCCATATTTACTTTATCAAACACCTGAGATGAACTTGAATCCATTGGCTACTATCTGATGAATCTATCATGCTTATTAAACAGCTTCTCAAGGGAAACCAAGCCTTTGAGAATCTTATTCCCTTTCAGTTGCAAGAACTCCTCACCTGTGTCTGCATTTGATTTAGGAGTTGTTTCACTTTTTTGAGGTTCACTGCCTTCAAAATGTAGTCGCTCAAAGCTATTTTTTTGCTCCAAGAAGGCAATGATTTGGCTATCATTGTTAAAAACCTGCCAATGACTGGCATTGTCAGGTACACTTGGCCAAAAGACCAGCTCAATCGTGTACTTATCTCCTTTAAAATTTGGGTGGGGGACCAAGAGAGTAGCTAAAATAGCCAATGCATCTGCCTGGTCGTTGAATTCTCTAGGAACTACAGAGATGTTGAAAGCATCAAAGTCTTCAAGCTGGTCCCAGACTAGATTGTGGTAATGATGCAATCTTTCATTCTTAGTTTGATACAAGTTCCTCACCTGACAAACCACTAGTTCAGCATCTCCTTTAATATGAAGGAGCTTGATGCCTTTGTCTCGAGCAGCTCTCAATTCAAACAATAAAGACTCATATTCAGCTATGTTATTCGTGTTGCTAAATTACAATTTATAAGATGAGGGAAAAATATCTCTTTGAGGAGATATTAACACAACCCTGGCCCCTGAACCAATGGAAGAGTAGCTGCCATTAAATTCAAGAATCCATACCTCATTTGATACTAATTTTCTTTTGGATTCTTCTTCATTCGAGGGTGGAGAAACTTCGACACTTGCCTTGTGCTCAGCCAATTCCTCTGCTGTTTCAGCTGACTGCATTTTCAGGCTGTCATCTGTAGGAGCTTCATCAGATGTCTCATGAACACCATCTGTATATAAAAATTAGTTACTCATGCCTAAAGACTCAAACAGAATTTGAGCTTCCGGTGCTAAGGTCTGGGTAACACAATATTTCGCTTCCTTCTTAGGGAGCAGCGTCTTCATAACAGCTTTGACTAGAATCCTCACCTCTGATAAATCCATGCTTAATTCACCACCAACATCCTTGCAAAAATTTTGCTCGAGAAGGATGCCATATGATGCTAGGACGTCTGCTACCAAGATAGTCATCTTGATTCTTTTGTCTGAAAAGGCAACAAACGCAAATTGAGCATCTTTAATTTGTCTCAGCAAAGGCACTTGCTTGTTCTCCATGGAGAAGCATCTACCAAAAGTTTTGGTCAATGTGAGATCAAGGGATTCGGCCACTTTAGCAGGCATGACATTGTCTGAAGCTCTAGAATCAATGATGCAATTATTTAGCTGATGCCCATTTATCAACAATGAGACATAAAAAGGTTCAGTCCTGCCAGGAGCAGCAGGGGGAGCGGTGACAAGGTTGTTCCTGGTGGGTGCATTCTTGGTAGCATCAAGTGTCATTTTAGGAATTGCTCGCTCAACAGGGATGTTCTGGTTTTTAACACATTGAAACAGTCTGTCTAATTGCTCGGGATGGGATTGCAAAAATTCAAATTTAGACATTTGAATTTTGGTTCTCTTTATATGGTCAATGATATCAAATTTTTGGAACGAGCTAGGAGTAGAGGATGGGAGTTCATCCTTTTGATTTTTGAAAGGGTGAGTATTGGACTGCGAAATTGAAGTAGAAGTCGTAGGGGCATTTGAGGTACTTACCTTTTTTGAAATCACTGGGTCCTTTGGTTGGAAAGGAAGAGTGGATCCCCGCTTAGCAATTGAAATTGTTGGTTGAGGTCGTTCTTCAGCTTTCTCCTTATCAGCTTATTGAGCTGATTAATTCTTGGACCGGGTGAATACAACATATGACCCCTCAACTACATTGCCTTCACTCCTGGGTTCATCCTGATAGTTCAAGAAACTAATATGGGAGTCGCCAGCTAATTTTTCTTCTTCCTCAGTGAAGATATTAGCATCATCTTCAAGATTTAACTCAGGCTGGAATGAGAAATCTACTTCAGCTTCAAGATATCTGACTGTCGAGTTGTTTGGAGGTGCTTCAAGGGCGAGGTTCCTCTGTGGAAGAGGAAGGCAATTTTGCTGTCCCTGATTCCTAGCAACATTGCCTTGGTATGCCTGATTCTGAAATGTCCTCTTGGGCATATCTCTGTATGCAGGAGTAGATGACATCCCTTGCGCTATTTGATTTTTGAGATCTTGCATTTCATTTGCTAGCTTTTGTACCATTGGGTCAGTGGTGACTGTAGGTGAATACTCAGAAGATGAAGATGATTTACCTTTATTAAGGTCTCTCCTTATCTTTCCTGCCAAGATAAGGTCATCTTCTACCTCAGTAGCCAAGTCTTGAGTAGCAGTAAGGTCTATGTGTCTAGCCCGTCTTAGCAAGAAACCCACTTCAGGAAGTTGTGAGTTGATGAAGAAGCATTTGAGGTTCTGAGGCATCGGCTGGGCGACCATGGGAATCCTGTGCCTCAGCTTGTCGAACCTGGCAATAAAATCCCTCATAGGCTCATGAGACTCTTTCTTCATCTGAGTGAGCTGGGCCAGCAAGGCATGTGCATCTTCTACAGGCTTGAACCTAGCTTCAAATTTGTCTTTCAGGGTGTCCCAACAGTCACTGATCCAGCCTGCAGGTGGTAGAACCAGTCTGCAGTAGCGCCTTGTAGTGTCTCTACGAATAGCCTGACTGCTATGTCTTCAAATTTAGCCCCTATTACACTGTAGGCTATGCTGAAAGCTGCAATGTATTCATCAGGATGAACCTTTCCATTGCCAAAGAATTTGAGAAAATTCTTCCTTGAACTGCGTGGAAGCTCATGCAAATGTGGAGTCAAATTTAGGGGACCGAAAGAATTACCCCAGGGGCCTTGAGCCATGATTTGATTATGTAAAAGTGGGATCACTAATCCAGGTGGAGCGTGGATAGGCAAAGCTCGGCCAACAGTAGAAAAAGAAGCTCTGCCTTGTGTTGGTGGCCTGGTAGGGCTAGGAGGAAGACTCCTAGTTCGCCTAAGGTGAGGTTGTGGAGGAAACAACTCAAAATTACTCTGCTGCACCAACTCAAAAGTAGGGTCAAAAATACCTTGGGATTTTTGTCCTCTAGTATAATGTAGAGTTGCCAGATTGCAGAACAAAAAATGGAAAAGAGCAAGATCTGCTTCAGCTTGAAGTTTGAGACTTCAAACTACGCGCTCTTCCCCAGCAGAGTCGCCAAAAACTGTTGGGTGGATATTTTGTCAATCAGCGTACTGATCAACAAAATAGGTCTGATCAATCACAGCATGAAGATTGGTCGCCCAGGTGTGCAAATTTACTACATCAATCGGAGACAAATCTCTTCTCTCATCAAGGGGAGGTTCCCTATAGATATGCAGGAGCTATATACAATATAAATAAGCAGAAAGTAAGACATAGGGGTGGGATAAACAATCCGTCTCTCTTCTTTCAAAGATGTTCACAGACAAAGGAGAAATCTTGGTGTAAACACTGAAGGCACTTCTCTTCTTTCAAAAGTGTTCTTGCAGGAAACAACAGAAGTTTTTTTTTTATAGTAAAATAACCAGTGACCAAAGGGCGTAGTAATAGCAGGATGAAGCAGAATGTAAAGTTTCCACCTCAACTGCCCAAAGAGTATATCACAAAGGATAATGGGGGCACAAAGTCGCCCCAAAATCCTCAACACAAAAAGAAAAGAAAAATACAGACTGAAATCAATTGTGAAAGCACAAAGTCTTCCCACAGTTAGTTTCAGGACACTTCCCTATTACCTTCACTAATTCTGCTTACCAAATTAAATGAATAATGACACCTTCAGAAGACAGACGTAAGAATGATCTTCTAAATGACACAAGTCAGAACAACACAAAGTCTGTGAAAAATTTGCTTTCTCATTCAAATAAAAATGAAAATAAAATTACAACCTGAGCTCAAAGTCTTAGTCTTCCTCTTTCAAAATGCGCAGAGTTTCGCTCTTGTAAAATGAAAAGTCTCCCTTACAAATGAGAGAAAAAACAAACTTATAGCCACTATGCAAGGATTGGCGTTCTTTCCCATGGGACGGCCCATGCTGCAGTCAGCGTCTTCAATACGTCTCTAGTTTTGTCTGGAGAGACCATGCTGAAAACAGTGCGTTGCCATAACTATGGTGTGTCCATTCTTATAACATGTCTCTTCCTTGGTATGGACCATCTGGTCCTTTGCATATTTGTCTTTACTTCCTGGAAGAAAAATAGGCTGCATCCTTGGTTTGGTTCACTCAGAAGTCTACTCGATCCACTATTCCACCTACTGAAAATAACTCTTTCGAAGACATTTTTGGTCTTTTGCATCAATCTTCTCTTCCTTGCAGCAATTTGAGCCTTCAGGCTCTCTTTTCCTTTAATCGCTTGGTTCTTCCTTTATGTTCCGCGCTCTATTTGAATTTCCACAGATTTTCTCTTTCTTTAAATTTGATGTTTGAGGGGCCGTCAATAGTCGCCAGCTGCTTGAACCATGTTGAACCTTGAACCCGTTGAACCACTAAAAGTTTATTGGTTCATTGGTTCATTCTGTCTCTTTTGTTCTATCGCTTCCTGGTTCAATCTCTTCTTCGCTCCTTGGTTGAACCATCCATTGAACCACTTGTTTGTTGCTTCTCTCTTGACTGAGGCCACCTTTTAAATTTTGAACCATGCTGAACCATTGAACTTTGAACTCTTTCAGTACAAAGTTCAATCGATTCATTGGTTTATTCTACATTTCACTCAAACACTGCTTCCTTTATCTTTCTAAGCTCTGGTTGAACCTTTGAACCTTGAACCCATTGAACCTTTTGGTTCAACGGTTCAATGGTTCATCTGTTGAAGCCTCTTTTTGTCTAAGTCTGTGGAAGTTCCTTTTTGCGTCTTTGTTCAGCCTTTGGAACGTCCCGAAGGGAAGGTTTCCCTTCAGGTCCTTGGAAAAGGTCCTTTTTTGACGTCAATTGTCCCCCACAAGGTACTTGTCCTTGGGCTTCAACTTCTCTGGCGGGTTCTTTTTCCGTCAGGCAAAAAGCCCGACAGAATTCCTTCGGACAAAATGTCTGAAGGAAAGTTTCTGTGACTTAGCCGTTTATTCTTTTTTGTTTCATCAGAGTTTTCTCCGGGTGAATTCCTTCAGACAAAAAGTCTGAATGAACTTTGCCTTATCATTTTTATGAGAAAATCTTTCCGAGAGAATTCTTTCGGCCTCTTTGACTTAGCCATTTCCATCGGACAAAAAGTCTGAAAGAATTGTTCCTTTTGGGCCTTTAAACAAATCCAAAGGAATTCTGTCTTTTCTTTGACCTTCGAACTAACGTTGCCTACCCTCTGCAAGGGCACTTGCCTTTTTCGCTTTGGGGCAACCCCTTGAACCTTTTGATTGAACCAACCGATTGGACCAACTTTGCTTCAACAATTCAATGGTTCAATCGGCTCATCCTTCGTTATTTGGCTAAGTCCTTTGTTCTTTTGCACCAAGCACATTGAACCAACTTGGTCATTGAAGCCATTGAACCAAAGTGGTTCAAAGTTCAATGGTTCAAGCTTTTGTCCTTTATCATTTGCCGATTGAACTCCTTTGATTGAACCGAGACGCTGAACCAATTCTGGAAACGACTAAGTGTTAGAAGCTTGTTTTTTTGACTGAACTCGCCTGCAGAAGCTTTTTTAACCTGTTGAACCTGTGAATCCCTTTATGAAAAAAGCTTAAAAATGAGGAATTTGAAAGCTCAGAACAAATTTTGAGAAGGGAAGAGAGAAATTTTGGTCTGTAGGTTGTCCCAAAAATGAGTGGCATTTTTCGGGGACAACAAAGATTAAATATTACTAAGTATTGAATGATTGATTTTATATGTCTACACATATAGGATCATTCATATCACATGAAGTTTGTACAAAATAAATTACATCATTTTGAATGTCACAAATATTTTGACTATCACTTTGCTTTTTAGAAGTAAAGAAGGAATAATTTGTTCATGTGCATCGATTTATTTTTCTAGAGAGAGAAGTTATGTCACATATTTCTATATAGATAATAGGAGAATCACATTATAATTTTGTAGAATTGACATTATATATAGAGAGAAAAGAATAATCACATTCTACTTTTTTAACATTTGTATGATCTAGAGAGAGAAAAAGAGAATCACATTTGACTTTTGTAAGATTTGTATTGTTTAGAGAGAGAAAATGAGAATCACATTTAACTTTTATAAAATTTGTATTGTTTAGAGAGAGAAAAGGAGAATCACATTCAAATTTTATAACATTTACATTATGTAGAGAGAGAAAAAGAGAATCACATTTGAATTTTTTAACATTTGCATTGTCTAAAGAGAGAAAAGAAGAATTGCATCAGTTTTGTAACATTTACATTGTTTATATCATGAGAAGTAATTATGTATGTAATATTAGAACTTTGATTTATGCATTTGTTTGTTCTTATGCATTTTTGTTGTATAACATTGAGTGTGATGAAGTGCAGTAGCAAATTGTAAAGATAACCGAGGTGTATTTTCAAATAAATAATATTTAGATTATAATTTAGGAAATATGGGAAGAATAGGAATATGAGAATTAGTATTTTGTTACTCTTGTTCTAATGTATGATTAAGAGTAGAGTCTAAAGATAAATTTAGGGAGCTAAGCTCTTCTATTTCAAACTATTATATTTATTCTCTTCTTCATTATATGCTTATTTATAATCTTAATTATAATCACTGCATTCACAATCATATTTCTCATATACATCATTAACATTGTTAATCATAAAATGATCATCATTAGTCCATTCATTAGAGTAATTATAGTGTATAAAGTTGCTAGAAAATAGAAAATTCAAAGGAGGGAAACTATTAGGGTCCTTAATAGAGGTAGACATTTTAAGATTTTTAAAAGCTAAGATGTCAATTAAAAAAAGAAATAAGAACTATTCCTTAAACACATTCCTACATACAAACCCTAAGTTATAAATTTACAAGGAATGTTTGAATAAAAAATATGTGTCTATTGATATGTTTTATCTAAAAATGGATTAATGTGATAATAAACTTTTAATGAGATAGAAATTAATAGAATATAAAATAATTACATATTGATAATATATGCATAAAATACAATTGGAAAACTAGGATTCAATTGCAAGTTGGAGTAATCAAAATAAACAAATGTAAGAGAGTAGAGGAAAAATTAGCTTATTTGTCATTCTTTCTTGATCTATACATGATTGTTTTCTGATCTAATGTTGCATGAAATGATTGTACCATGCTCATTTTTATAATTGAGAACTATTTATGTTCTGGGATAGAAGTGAATGGAAGAAGATAATATTGATTGTTTATCTTGATTTATGTGGATCGATTTTGACCCTATGGATGTAGGTCCTTTAAAATTGATTATTATTTTTGGTTTGGGTTAGAAACAACTAGAAGGACATAGTATTGACAATCGATCGTGACCCCAATGGGTTAGTCTTGGCCTTCTGATAGTAAGATTTTGATTATTTTTGTGATGCTTCACATACTCCAATAATGTCTTTTCTAGCTTTCTTGACATTTTTAATGTGTGCGCATGTACCTAAAATATCAAACCCTAGTTTCTTATAAAAACACTTGAGATATCAAATGGGTAGAGGGGAGGGGGTAATCAGGTGAAAGTGATTGATTTAAACTGACCTTGGTCAATCTCCATTGAAATACCAAGCGCTTCACTACATTTTCGATGCTCCAAAGAGAGATCAAACTCAAATGTAGTTGTCCTATCTACACGTGTGTGAAATGATGAATGAAAAAGTTAGATGTTCCTTACCTTAGTTCACCCTTGGCACAAGCATGCAAAATATAACAATACTTCAGATGTAGCTCTAGTGATTCAGTGTAAGCAGTATGCAATTTTTATATAGCCTTTGTAATATGAGAATGCATGTCCCAAATGTCTCTTAGAAACTTTGCATATATAGGAACCTTTTAGAATTTGAATTAAAAGCTTATTGGCACATAAAACAAACCCAAAGAGCATTGAAGGGATCAAAAATCAATGGCTAAAGATGGAAACATGTTAAAAATGGATCCAAAAGATCAAGGCTCAGGATCAACTAGAAAGTGTCAATCAATAGCTAAGCTTGGCCCTATTGGTTGCTCCTGTCCCAAGATGAGCATAACCTTGAAATGACAAAAATGTTGGATATCTATATTTTTAAACGTGACTTAACTAACATGGATGGGAAAAAGGAACCATAAAATCATGGAAAATCATAAGTAAAGTGGGAAAAAATAACAATACATGTGCCACGAAGTACTAAGTTCTTAGCTAAGACCCATTTAAGTAAAGTCGTTAAAATATATTTTAAAACAAGGCTTGTACCAAATTCAGATGTCTACACCATTATATGTGGCCCTTGGCCTATGTGTGACACTAAAAATTGTGTATATTGAGTTTTCTGACATTAAGGGGTGTCATGAGATGTTGTTACTACATCTTGTTTATAGATACAATTCTATTATGTGTTTCATTGATACACCTATCTAGACACGATACTTTCATTCTCTACATTCCATATGTTACATACATGCCATGATCGATATAGACATTACTATGATGACATATTCTCCACATGATGAAATAATTTTACATGATGTTATCTTTACACATGACTGGATATAGTTACTCTTATTTTGAGATGAGTGACTTACATGATGCATCTCTCATCTCAAAATGGGGGAATTAAAGTGGGCTTATCATAGAGACATAATCCTCCATGAGAATAAAATCATAGTAGAGTACAAATTTCATAGATTTTAGAGATTCAAAGTAATTTAGATATTAAATTGGTTTAGATGCATGATATATGTTGGTACATTGATTCAGATTATAAGGGCATATGCCATACATATTCACTGACCTTAAAAACACTTGATCACATATTAATATACACTTGGATGCATAGTCATGGGCATGTACATCACAATTTACTGGAAAACAATTTTAGGTTTCCCATACACATACATTTGAGATACCAATTCTTAAATTTGACATATGGATGCATATCATTTTATATCAATTGGTATAGATTCCAGGGGGCATGATACTGGTTCATGCACATATACACAAAAACATAGTTATAATTGAATGTCAAATGATTGCTATTCCACTTCACACTTATCAGATATATAATCATGATGGGGGTATAAACATGGTCCATTGTCTTTCAATCATGCATTATATTCTAAATTGAGAGAAACTACATAATCAAAACATGCGTATATGGTGGAGGCATGAACATTGTTCATTTCCTTATGATCATGCATTTTTTAAATAGATTGAACTAGAGTGAAATATTACATTTTAAATCTATAAGCCATCTGCAGGGGTTGATTCATTTTTGAGTGAGCCTTCCCTGATTTATTATATCATTTTTTTGTGTAGTGACCTCTTTGAGTTAAACATAGCCTCACAGTTCTCTCTATCTTTTTCCAACATAGTTATTTGGGTTAGTACATTGTGTACTTTTCCTCACATTCATAAGGGTTTGTGCATGTTGCCTTCCCAACTCATGATCCTGCATTATTACACTAGTTTGGAGCATAATCACCCCAACTCTCTAGTGTTTCAATAAGGAAACATCATATCTAAAAAAAATTGAAGGCAACATGGTTTGTACTAACATAGAAGTGTACTCTAACCCTTTCTCTTTGAATTTTCAGATTTCATATTTCACATATGGACATTGACTACTTCATTCTCATTATAGGTTTGCATGGAAAAAATTATACATTTGAAACCATCTCTAAAAATAAAAGTGTATTGTACACACTCAGGTACATTGTATCCTTTCACTCTACAAATTTCATTACTATAATAAATGAGAAGCATTTGTATAAACCTATTCTCGAGTACTTGATAGTGACAAGCTTGACACATATTTGACCCACATGACTTGAGCACTCAAATAAGGTCCTAATCTGTCATCCTCTCATACTTGCATGAGTTATTAAAAGTTAAACCCTTTCATTTTTTTATTACACACCTATAAAAGTCTCATTGTTATTTCAAATTTGTTAAATATCCTTCATAGACACCTCTAAACTCTTAGTTCAATCCACCTATACATAGGTCAGTTCCACCAGGCTAGTTAGTACCCCTAGTTGATCCTGACCAATTTGGTTGAAATTGACCCACTCCCAATAATGGTTGTTTTAGAAAATAAAACCCATCCTTAGGGTCATCCCATAAGCCTAACATGTCGATGACGTGAGTAATTATTCAATTGGATCTATATATAAACAAATCAAGGTCTTTTTCAAAAGAGACTTGACACTTATCTGATATACATGTATATAATATTGCATACTTGAAAATAACTGCTCTATTCTTCTCAATTTGCATAACCTATCACTAGAAGGAATCGTATGCGAGGTCTGAAACACTCAAAATCCAAGTCAAGGCAAACATTGTCAATTATCAAGATTGATCATTCACTACATACATAGTCAAGGAACACAATCACACAATCACACTAGGTGGCAAAACTATGTGTGGCTTGATTTCCCTCATTGGAGTATTGGATACATAGGCAATGGTCAATCAACAGGTAGGGATGATTGGGTTTATCTCAACACATTATACTTCCTCCATTTATGCAGGCTTCTAGCCTTCAAAATTACATAGGGTTTCAAGGCAAAGGAGATTTATAGATCTGCATACATCATCAGAGTTCAAGATCGTAAATATAGAGCAAGCAAACATGATCTTATGTGACCATACAGTCATTGTGATGCACTTCTGTTAAGGTCAGTATCAAGTAAAATGTCAGTATTGATTGGTGATATTGACCCAATCTTATGGAACTAATCCAACACAAACATCAGATCAATTCCATAACCAAACAAACCATCAGCTCATTTATCCCTAATTTCCACTTTCACAATATAGTTATAGTCATATAGTCAACTGAAAAAGTTAAGTATTATTACTTTCTATATTTATCATATGCCTTTTTCAAATCAAAAGAATCAATATTTGTCTTTGACATTCAGATGTATGTTTGAATGTCATATCTGTTGATCTGAATTACATTTCAATTTTTAATCTTAATTACATTAATCTAACTCATTAATCCAAATTAGGCTACAATAGAAGGTAGTTTGTATAACCTTACACATAATGGCACTTTATGTAGTAGCTCTTTCAAAGAATCAAAACTTGGTAACTAATACCTAATGAACAACTTGATTTTTTTAAAAACCAAGGTCCTCATTTTAAACTTTGTCCATGTCTTCTGCGTTTTCGAATGTGACTTAGAAAAACCCTTGAATTGGGAAGCAAATTTCTAGCCTAGGTAAAATATTCCAATTATCCCCCATCCATTATTTTAAAGAGTCCACCTCAGCCACATTCCAAAAAAAATATAGATCAATGCTTTTTTATAATAGCCTTGGCTAGCTTTGTCCACCTTTGTGTATGATATTTGTCCATCCTCTTAACATAATTTGTTTGCTTTTCTTATTCATTTTCCCGATTCACCCATTCCCATCATCCCATTATTATCAGGTGTAACTTGATTATCCTTGAAAGCATCCTCTTTTAGACCATGACCAAAGGCTTTTTGTACTTTTTTGAGATCTTGGAGAGATATATGCTTTTAAAATTCCATTTTCAACTTCAACCCAAATTTCTCCTCCATAACACTAGCCATTCTTAGGGATTTTGAGTTTGTGTCCTCTTTTAATACAACCCTACCCTTGCCCTTATCTTCCTCCTTATCCTAACTTTGATTCCTTCTTCTATCAAATTTTGGTGCACCCATTCCTTTGATCTTTACATTCTCACTTTGAAATTCCTCCTTGCTTGAAGTCTGCTTCAAACATGTCGACTTTTATTTATTATGCCTATCACCTTATTCACCACTATCACAGATTGAGTTACCTCACTCATGGTTCTCTCATAAATCATAGCTTCTAAGCCTTGTAACTTGGACATAAGTGTGAAACATTTTGCATTCTTATTCCTTGAGTTTTAGCATGTTTTGCAGAATCACTACTTTTCTCCTCGCTCTTCCACTTGCATAACTTCTTGTTAACTTCCATGTTTGATTTTAACGTTATGACCTTTTTATAAGCTATAATATTTTATACAAATAACTCCAAATATTTTATTGTTGATGTAGGTTTGTGAACAGGGTTCAACATGTGATAGGATAAACTCTCTCATTTTAGGATCTCAAGTATATAATCAAGAGCATAATTTGTAAGTATGCAATTTTATAGACAACCAAGTGGTGGAATAGATTGGTTTGTAATATATCCTAAGACCTATCACTAAAATTAACTTATGTTTAACCAAATGACTCTTCTAAATTAAAAGCTAAAACTAACTAAAAGGTATATATTTACAATTATGTATTTCTATGAGGATCATATTTTATAAATCATCAAAAGGAGAGAAGGGTAGGGCAACAAATAAGGTTTCATATTTCCACTTAGTTATTATTTATCTAAAGCAAACACTTTTTGAGATTTATTTCAAGTAAACCAATGTTTACCAAAGCCAATATTCACTCGATTTACACAAATATAACCCATAATCTAAGGATTAATTCATTATGAGTAAATTCCAATTGTATTACTTTGTAAGATAATCCACTCAAAAGAACATAAAATAACACATTCACCCATAGCAATTTAGTAAAAATTAGAGCTTACTATAGAAAATATCAAATAGCACATCATCTACATCATTAAGAGATCAGAGATTAACTATAGAAACAATCAGAATAATGAAACACTCAATATAGCCTACTCATAACAAAGCAAATAAAACTCATATATAGATCAATTTACATTAGGAAAATACATAACATTAATCTACATTTGAGAAAGCATAAAACATGTACAAACTTAGAGAACATCCATAGTGATTTCTTAAGCTTGCAAAGTCTCCAAAGTCTTTCTCATTAAAATGTCACAATACAATTTTTTTTTAGCAAGAGAGGGGCACCGCCACATCTAAAAATCTTGCATGTGATCATGTTTATTCAAAATAGACTATCTAAATCTATAAAAGCAACTAATACCTATCCTAAAAATTTGCAGTGAAGTTTAGTTTCTAATTATATATGAGTCTTTCCTAATTTTTAAGAGATAATTGAGAAATAATCTCCACTTCCAAGCCACTTGGTATTATCCCCTTCATAAAATTAAACATTTTAGGTGATCATATAGTGCCACCTAAATATTTAGCTACTTGTGACATATTCATGCTGACTCAATAATTCTAGGTTATTTGTGACATATCTATAATTAGACTCCTCCAGTGAACTCCATTTCAGTGGCCACTAAAACTGTGAAATAATTTAAGATCAATGTGAACTTGATTGCATATATCAATTAATATCTCCTTGTTTTATGCATACTTTGTTCACTTCAAAAAATGTTTTTTTGTGCTTAATTTCGACCTTCATTATGAAACTTGCCAAAACAGAGGTTGCTTATGAATTATATTAATGCTCAATGACATTTGCACATCAAATTTAATTTGAATTTGAATTCGATATGCCTTTGTATATGAAGTTTCATCCATCCATTAAATGTTCTCAATTAATGACGGGCATCAAATTTGTTCGTTATAAAATGGACAATCTCAATGTTATACATGCCATTATAATATAATGTTGTGGCCACAAAGTTTTCTTTCTAGTGTGTTCATTATCTATCTCACATACCCATAGAATCTTTAATTCAAATTTATGTTTTGCTTTACATCCTTGGCCTTTCCTTTGTATTCATTTATTTTGTAGTGCCCTGTTCTCTTGGTCATGTGGCAATCATCATGTGAAAAAACATCTTCATAGGGTCTACCTATTCGTTAATTGTGACTTTATATCTTTGAATGCACCCAAAAATTGCAACTGTGTTGCACATTATGATCATGAAGTTAAATGATCACTTTGATATCATTACTAAGTGGTGAACACATTGGATTGTAAAATTTAACTCTAATCGTAACTCTTTTCTTTTTCAATGGTCCCATGGGATGCACTTGTACATTCACTTCGATGAACTCAAAATATTCCTATCTTGTGACCTTATCTACACATAGGTGACATGCCACAACTTCCTATTGATCCTGATATTATAAAGTTCACAAAGTGGTCACAAATTTTGAATGAGATCCATGGACCTATTGCTCACTTCAATTCACTTTACTTTTTCCACACGTTTGCACCTTGTTTTACTTGCCAAATGAAATTATATTAAAACATATTAAAATCAAATGTCGTATATTACCTTTTATAACTGTGACAAACAAATATGACATGTGGCATTCATTCATAAGCCATGAGGTCACAAAATAGCTTATTAAGCTATTAGTGTGGCTTAATATTTCAAATGGTCTTCTTTAAATACATGGACCCATTGGAATATCTATTCCAATCTATAATCGCATGGATCCCTTTACCAATCAAAACACAATCAAAGGGGTCATCGTGATCGAAATGCAACATACCTTGCAGCTAAAATACATGCGGCATGCTATCAATAGTCACAAAGAGGTTCAGAGGGTCAAACATAGTTAGAAAATATTGTGAATAAAAGATGAGACAAGTGCCCAGCTAACAAGGTCACATAGGCCACATGGTGTTTTTATTTTGAGTGAGGTTTGTGGAAAAATTAGTGAATTGAATCCACTTTAAACTTTGGTCAGGTCCACACCTTAAGCCTTGATTTATAATATAGAAGGGCCAAAATAAGATATGAATGTATAAAGGGGACACTAAACTAAAGTTATAGTGAATTAAACTAATAACATTAAACATAAACCAATAGAAAAGTAGATGTGGTGAATTTATAAAATTTGAACCCTTAGGCATTGGAAAATATTAAAGGGAAGGTGGCCTCAAGAAAACTTAGGATTTACAAAGATTGAGTGACCAATTTAAATAAAACCTAACCTTAAAGGAGTCACCATGTGAACCAAGTTGTAGAATATACTATGAAATTGTGAGATTTATGTATCCATTCATAGGAAAAGAGGGTCCCTATTTCTTAGATAAATCAAGGGTGTGTTGGTTACAACAATTATAAGGTATGAAAACCAGACAAATATTTTATATAAATGATTAATATTTATATTATATGCATTAATTATCAAACCGTCTTCACATCAATTATTTTCACCTTCTAACTTTTAATCTTTCAAATGATAAGTTTTTAAGAGTCATTGAGTTCCAACCCTTCCTTATCAATGACATTCAAATGTATTCCTATGTAGTAATTGTTTACTCTTATTCAAATTTACATTTAAATTGTGTAGTAAATTTTTAATCACCCATGACATGTTTGAAATTGAAATTGAAATTGAAGTGGTTGGTTTGCTCTCACTCCCCAATGGTAATTTTTATACGTTAAATGTTGTCTAAAATGAAGGTGGAGGTTTGGATGAGGAATCCTTGGCCAGGGACTATGTGAAGAAGCCCTTTTATTTTGATTCTTCAATCTACACTTCGAAGAAGGCTAAGTTAATTAATAAATCTGAGTGTGTGTTAGCTTCAAGAATAAATAGAGGTTGTGGAAAATCCTACAATGTTATTAGTTTATCAAGGAATATGATAGTTTGTGATCTAGTTCTAGTCAGGTTTGTGTTGTTGTTAACCTCAAGTCAGATGATCCAAATAAATTTCAAGTTGTTCAATCCCTAGTATTTGCGAAATGCATAAACATAAGAATTCCTTTTCACAACTGTAGTGAGTTATATAAATACCTAATCTTGTCTCTTCCAGGTAGCTTGACCTTGTTGGTCTTAGCCCAACAAATCTCTTTGTATGTTTTTTCTTCTTCCACTTCTACTATAACTCTTAATGGGAATGGAGCTCCCCCCAAGAACCTATAATCTCCTTAGAGCACCCTGGTTTTGAATGTCCTAAAACCACCTTGGGACAATATAATATCTTCTATGTGGGTGATATATGTATACAAGGGAAAGCGAAGTTGATCTAAAAATCAATCCTAGCTCAAAGAAGATAAATCAAACTAGCCATTCCGCATGCTACTAGATTTAGACAATTAGGGTCATGGCCAATATGGATTCGTTAGATCTAACTAAGGCGTACCTTACCACATAATATCATTAAAAAGGGTTCAAAATCCTCTAGTCGAACAATACCACACAATAACCCTAGCTAGGACCTATGGTTTTGTAACAAAGTAAAGTAAATCTAATTTAGTGCTCACCAATCACAAATGGGGGATAATAAACATTAAAAATAAATATAAAAGGAATAATTCTACTCAAGTCGATGTAGATGTAATCCTACGCATGGAGAGATAAATACATTCATAAGATAATGCATGCAAATTTATCTACTAGTAAAGAGGAGTTCTTACCTTGAAGATAAACCCATTTAGCCTCAATGTATCCCTTAGCCAATGGTGCTTTGCAATAGGTTTTTGTGGTTTGTAACGATAACAAAGATAGGTCAGCTCTAGGCTACAAGACTTTTTCTATGCATTTAAAAAACTTTTCCCACAAGACAAGATTTTTCTCTCCAAAGGAAGTATGAAAGCCTAAGCAATGTCTCCTCAAGTAGAATCACAGATAAATATGCACAAATGAATGATGAACTCTCTATTGAAAATGAGGTGAAGGATGTGTTTATATAGTCAAATATAACCCTAAACCCTTTCAAAATTTTAGCCAATGCAGTCAGCCTAATTGACTTAGTTGTTTAAAAAATAGAGCAGTTAGGTCCTAGACTAAGTTAATCGGGTCGACTTGGTCCCGTAATGTGCTCAATTCATAGAACAGAGTCGACCTATTTGACTATGTTCAGAGGAAGGTAAAAATAGGTTTGGCTTAGATAGGGGCTATTTGAGGCGGTGAATTTCTTAGAGGATCTTGTAAGGGAGATGTCAAAGCTTAGAAAAACGTATAAGAGGGACTTATGTTGGTTTTAAGTGGTGGTATAAATAACAACAATCTTGCAAAGCACCAATGATCAGCCCACCCCTTTCTCAGTGCACCCTTTAAGGTGTGCACTCAAAGAGATTGAGACTCGATGGGTTCCTATCAGAGGAAGTATTAGTAATTGGTAAATTTTAAAAATATTATGTGTATACATATGCCCCACTCGAACCTCATCATATATCACATAGTTGTAACACATAATGGTGTTTCAGAAAAAGAACATAGCAACACACAATGCTGAGCTAAGTAAATTACAATATTTTAAAACATAAAATAATTGAAAGTAAAAGACTGAAAAAAAATGACTAAAATGAATAAGTAATATATGCGTACCTTTATCGTTGAATGGTTGTTTGTTGTGTTTGTGGATTTGATCATGGAGGGTGCAAAGACTGCTTTGGACAAATTCTAAGGATACAAAACTTAAAAAGCAAAAACAAACAAATGCAAGAAAATTAAGATAACTAAAATATGTAGGCATGTCGTACTTGGAAATTTGGTACACTGGGGTGATAAATGCTAAGTTAAGACTAAATGATAAAGCTAAAATTTAGAGTAAATTGGGTAACTGAAAATTCAAGGCTACTAAATGACCGAAAGACTCAAATAAATATAACTTAAGTAAGAAGGGTAACAAACCAAATAAAACTAAGGATACATGAAAAATGAAAATCTAACATTAATGTGAAAGTAGTAACAATTCTTACTTAAACAAAGATGGAAAAGAAACATAAAGTAAAACAACATTGATGAATGAGGAGTAACAATCCAAACTCAATCATCAATGAAAAAAGTACATGAAAGGAAAAACAACATTGGTGAGTGAGAAGTAACAATCCAAACACAATCATCAATGGAAAAATTACATGAAAAACAAAACAAAATTGGTGAGTGAGAAGTAACAATCCAAACTCAATCAATAATGGAAAAAAGTACATGATGCAAAAATAACATTGGTGAGTGAGAAGTAACAATCCAAACTCACTCAACAATGGAAAAAGTATGTGAAGTAAAGAAAAAGATGCAATTGTCTAAAAAAAGGAATGATAACAAATGCTTTTAAAATGTTTAAATAGAACCAATGAAATTCTATAAATGTAAATCAATGGTGTAAATAAGACAATTCATAGTCACTCAAGCATATTGTTTAGTTCTAAAGATAGATAAGACCAAAACAAAGTAGGGCTAGCATGTTGTAAGCTATGAAGAAGAAGGAATATAGAAGTGGGAAAATAAATTTAGAATCAAATGTGCCTATCAAGGGGGGAATGAAATGGGTGGTGGGATAAATGTAAGAAAAATCAAGGTAGAGAAACTCTTTATCGAAATCAAGATACTAACATTAAGTTTGTCAAAACAAGAAGACTTTCTATAGTAAGGACTCTGAAAAACTCCTAACCACATAAATCTTGGGTTATCAAATGAAGTATGGATATCATTCCATGTTTAAGCTATATGCATAAAAATTAAAATGGACCTACTTTCCCACAATGTTTTCCCCGTTCTTCAGGACCTCTTATAGAGTCGTTAGTCTACTGTGAAGATTGGTTACTTGTGTAAGAAAATATATATCACTATAGATAATTTTGAATTCTATTATCCCAATCTACTAACCTACCACACCCCAATAGACCTTAGCTCTATTATGAGGCCAACTATGAAATATGTGCTTCAATTGGGGATAAGAGATATGCTATAAATCACATCTTTTGTTGTGATGTTGAATTTTTGATTTGATATTGCCTTTTGATCATTGCTTTTTGTTAATGATTTTACTTTTTTTTTTTTGATGACTTTTTCTATTCCTCCTCCATGCAGATTTCAAGAACCAAACATGGGTGCTAAAATGACTATCATTTGAAAACTTTGTATTTAGTAGCTGAAAAAGAGGTCTTAGAGAGCATGGTGTCTAAGAGTCTTGTTTATTCATGTTAAATAAAAATGTTATCTTAACTTCGACCTTGTTTAATCCAAAGTGGAACGAAAAGAAGAGAATTCCAGGGGTAATGAATATGAATTACCTCAAATCATAAAAAATGTGACAATGTGAAAAGGATACAATGACAGGTAAGTATGATTTTTTATCAAAGAATGTATGTAAGTGTAGGGAAACATGCTAACATAGTTTGTTGTGCAAGTTTTATCTATTAAAAAAATAAAAATTGAGGCTAAGAATATAGAATTACAAACTTTTAACCATGTCTGAACATTCTAAAAAGAACACTCGATTTGCAAAAAAGGTTTGAAAGAATACATAGATTTTATGAGGAGAGTCTGGTCCTATCCATGGTCTTACACTACAACTTATAAAACAAAAATCTAAGTAGGTGTAAAAATATGAAAAATGGTACTTGTGAGAAATTCCTAGTCTTATTCATATTCTTACACTGCAACTCACAAAATAAAGAAGAGAATGAAAAAAAAGGTTTGCAAGATAAAAAACTTTTGATCAAAGAGCAAAAGCAGGAAAAATAGATGCATGAGAGAAAAATGTATTCATGAGAAAAACCAGGTCCTATCCATAGTATTATAGTGCAACTCACGAATTAAATGAAAGCAAAAACCAAAGGACCAAAGAGGGGACTAAGGTTTGTGTATAAAAAATAGATGATTGAAAGGAAGAGGTCACTGGAGAAGTCCGACAAGAAGTGTTAGTAGGACAATATAGAGAATTATGAAAGGAAGGGAGATATTTAAGCAAAATATTTCTTCAAAAATTATGCATGGGTCGGTTTTTTGAAAATATGGTCTTCATTAGTTTGTAGATGATAAGCACTAGGACCAAAAATGTATTTTACTAAGGACCCCACCTTTTTTTGGCATATTTTATTTATTTGTCATACATGTAATCTAATTTGAGGACTAAGTCACCAACATTAAATGTGTGGACTTTGACATTTTTATTATGTTGTTTAGCAATGCGAGATTTGTATTAGCAGTCATGTTGTAAAGCATCCAAATGGTGTTTGTTAATAAAATATAAAACATGAAGATGAGCTTCATGTAGTTATTCATCAGGGATTATACTATGAAAAGATATACATAAAGATGAGAGTTTGAATTCTAATGGTAATACTGATTCAGAGCCATATATAAGTGAGAATGATGTTTTTCCAGTGGCAGTATGTATGCTAGTATGGTAAGCCCAAAGTTTTGGATATAGATAAAGGTGTCAATCAATATGAGTTTATTGAATATTTTTTTGTAAGATTTTATTTATAATTTTATTATTAGCCTTTGCTTGGCCATTACATTGATGATGGTAAGGTGTGAAAAACTTATGAAATTTTTTAAATTTAACAAAATTGTTTCATGTCTTTGTTTTTGAAATTGCTACCATTATCAGATATGATAGTATGGGGAACTCCAAAATGATTAATGATTTGATTAAAGATAAAGTTTGAAATAGTAGTTCATGTGACACCAATAAGAGGCATGACTTCTACCCATTTAGTAAAGTATTCAGTAGCAGTAATGATAAAGACATGGCTTTCATGTGATTGAAGTAATTTACCAATGAGGTCTAATCCCCAAATAGAGAATGGTCGAACAAACTCCATTGTTTGGAGCTCAGTTGATGGTGAGTGGATTAGATCATCATGGAGTTAACAAAGAATACACTTTTTAGCAAAATTAGTAGTGTCTTTTTCTCCAGTAGGCCAAAAGTAACCCATATGTAAGCATTTGCTAATTGTAGCATGTCTACTATATTGACCATCGTAAATACCCCTGCATGCTTGTTCTAGGAGAGTAGGAACCTATTCTTTCATTACACAATGGAGTAAGAGGAACCTATTCTTGCATTACACAATGGAGTAGGGTTTCTTCTGCATTACGGTAGTAAAGGGTGTTGTATCGAAAGACATACATGAAAGCTTAAATACATATTTTAGTCTTTTCACAAGAATTCGTGTCTAGAGGGTAGATTTGATTTTAAAGAAATTGGATTATGTTTTTATACCATGAGCTTTGTCAAATACTGACAACTTCAATATTACAGATGAACGAATCATTTGGTTTGATAGAAGAAGGTGATTTTCTTATTTGGATAAGAAATTGGGAATCATTAAGTACTTGATGAGGGTGAAATAAAGATGCTGATGAAGCAAGCAAATCATATATAGTCTTTTGATCTCTTATAATTGGTTCAATGGTAAAAGAAACAAATTATTTGGCAAGTGTGGTAGCCATGTGATGGTATGTGATTAGATTTTCACATTTGCATTGATAATCACCATTATCTTGGTGACAATTAAGTTGTGAGTCATCCAAAGCATGTAGATATGGGATATCTAAGTCGAGTGTTACTTTCATGTCTAATATTAGAGCTTCATATTCAGCCATGTTATTAGTGACATCAAAAGTTAATCGAAATGCCAAAGGTATGATCTTACCATGTGGATTTATTAGAATACATCTTGCCCCAGCTTCTTGGAGGCATTTGACACCATCAAACTGGAGGGTCCAAGTGTTTTCATGTAAATCAATGGTAACTTCAGGGAGTTCTTCGATAACTAATTTAGGTTTAGTAGTATTAGGAGTGATATTGGTATCTTCTTGATTATTTGCTTCTATATCAACAGTGAAATTATGAAAGTAATCTTTGAGAGAAATAACTTGGTTAAGACCTTCAATATAAATAATGTTATCATCAGGAAGATTATCTTGAAGGTGATTTGTAGCTGGTAGAGTTGTCACCGCAAGTTAGTCAATAAGGATTTGTCCTTTGATAGATTTTTGTATAACAATTCAAATGTCAAATTCCATTAAGAGGACCATCCATTTGCCAATTCTATCTCTAGGTAAAAATGCGTTGGAAAAGAAATGATGAAGCAGATTAGAGAGAACAATGACATAAGTAGTCTGGTAGAGCATATAATGATGGATTTTTTTAGTTGCAAAATATATAGCAAGGCAATCATGTTCTAATTTGGTATATCATTTTTCATAATTAATGAACACACGACTGATGTAATAAATATCATACTCTTTACCAGTATCATCTTGTTGTGCAAACATTGCCCCAATTGATATGGAGGTAGAGGAGGTATATAAGATTAAGGGATGTTCGTTTGAAGGTGGTCGAAGAGTAGGAGGATGGAGCAAAGAATATTTCATTTTATCAAAATATTTTTGGCATGAATTTATCCATTCTGAAGCATTACCTTTTTTGAGAAGGGAATTGATAGAGTATATATAGCCATTTATGGGATGAACGATCAAATTGACCTAAGTTTTTCAAGGTAAGTGCATATTTTAGGAATGGAATGAGGAAATGGCATGTTGGTGATAGCATTTATTCTGATCGGATCGACATCAATGCCTCGAAGATAGACTAATAAACCTAAAAGTTTACTAGATATGACTCCAAATACACATTTGTATGGGTTAAGTCTAAATTTATATTTGATTAGTCGTTGAAAATGATAGTTAGATCGGTGAGATGCATTATACGATTTTTAGATTTGGCAATAAGATCATCGACATAGGTTTCCACTATCTTGTGTATAAGATCACGGAAGATGTGGGTCATTGCATGTTGATAGGTTTCTCTAACATTTTTAAAATTGAAAGGCATTTTGTCGTAACAATAGGTTCCCCATTCTTTAGTAAATGTTGTTTTGTGTTGGTCTTTGGGAGTTATGTAAAATTTGGTTATAGCCTAAGAAACCGTCCATAAGTAATAACATTTCATATCCAACAATGGAATCGACTATAACATCTATTGAAAGTAAGGGGAAGTTATCTTTTGGACATGCCAAGTTAATATTACGAAAACCATTGCTTAGACGAATAAATATGGTGACTTTTTATGAATGAGAATGATGTTTGATACCCATTCTGAGTAGTCAATAGGTTTGATGAATTTGGCATCCAAAAGTTTAAAAATTTATTTTTGACATAAGGTAGAAATTTCAGGTGGAAATTTCATTGTTTTTGTCTAACAGGTTTTGCATCTGGGTAAGTAATGATATTATGTACAATAATGCTAGGATCAATACCTGACATACCTTCATATGACCAACCAAATGTTTCATGATACTTGTCAAAGAATAAGCTAAAGTTATCATGCTTTGTTGGCGTGAGTTCTTTAGAGACAGTGATAGCTCGAGGACATGATGGTGTACCATATTCTATTCTTGTGGTTTCTTCATTAAGCATAACATTTCCATCTTGGAAATGATATGGAACATGAGGAAGAGAAGAAATATAATTTGTTTTAAGATCCATACTAGCAATTAAATTATTAAAACAAGGGGCTTTTCATGTGAAGTTTCCAAGTTTATGATGTTATCGGGGAAGCTGAGGTTCTCTAACATGGAGTTTCAAGTATAGCTTCATCACTAGGGAGTGTCAGTAAGGGTCCATAGTATTTGACATCTAATTTTAGATCGATGATTTTATTACCGTTATGATCATATTTAAAATGTATTTATTGTATATTTGTGGCTTTAGAATCTAAGGTAATTTCGAGTGTAGGATTCATTGGAGTTTAAGGTTGAGTGGAGTCAACCGGATTGGTGATAGGAGTGTTAGGTTGTGTTGAAGATGGAGTTACAATTCAATTGAGGTGGGTGGCCTCAATGTTATCTATAGCATCATGAGAAGGAAAGTTGGTAGATTGTTTGGTTGTGTAGAAGGTATAGAAGGGTCAAAAGTTTCTGAATTTTCTAGAGTTGAGATTTGTTCAAGTACCCATAGGGTGTCTAATAGTGGAAGATTAATAGGAGATACATGACCTTTAGGTTCCAATTAGATATCAGTTGATATGTGAATGACACAGACATCACGGTTGAAGGCATGTATGTCTGTTGACAGTGTTGTACATCTAAGTCTTGTGATTGAGCTTGGGCCATGAAATAATTATCATCATGTGTGGGAAATAGTGCATGCATTTGTTTTTAAGGAAGAATCAGAAGTGGATGCACCTAAATCACCAAACTTTCGTGGAGACATTGTTAAAGGATATTGAAATAAATTGGCCACTCCATACTCATCGCACATGAAATCATCTTCTATGTAAGAAGCTTTGTGTGTGTTACATGGAGGAGGAATTTTAGTGATATCATCAACTAAAGGGATGATACGATTACGTGGAAGCAAAGGAGGAATCCACTCCAAAATGTAAGGAGGTAATTTAGTGGTATTCCAAGTATTTTGTAAGTCATTAGGTTCATCATCATTAGAAACAACAAGAGTGACCTGTAAATATGGATTCATGTTAACAAATTTAGGTAGAGGTGCACTGTTAATGTGTAGAATGGTTGGAATCTGATATTGAAATTTGGGGTTTGGTAGTTGTATACTCCATGGATTAGGATCGACCTCATGTTTATAGTGTTTGATATTATAGATGATTTTAATACATTGACTACCTGAGGAGGCAATAACCCTCATATGATATGTCCATGGGTGATCTAGGAGTATGTTGTAAGATAGTGATAAATCAAGGACCATGAGCTTGGTGTGTATGGTCTTGGGTCCAATGGTGAGGGAGAGCCAAATACAACCAAGTGGTTTTATATTTGTATTATCAAATCCTTGACATGTGAGATGAGTTTGTTTAAGGTGATCTTTGGTATATCTAAGTTGTTGAATTAACCAAAGGGAGGTAATATTAATTCATAATCTTTCATCTACTAAGACTTTTTGGATAAGGGTGGTATTAATTACAATTTTAATGAACAGAGGTGGATCGTCGGTTCGAAAAATAATTTCATCGTTAATCATGTATTCTTGAACAAATTTTATGGAAGGTTTAGAAGCGTTACAAATAGTCTCAATAGTATGCACTTCTATTGGTGAAGGGTCCTGAGGAGGTTTTTCCACATCAAGGGATGGTGGTTCTTCAAGATCTTATAATTGTTGCATTAAGAATTTACGATGATATGGAGAAGTTTGAACTAACTCCATGAGGGATATTTTACAAGGAGTTTTTCCAAGAAAATCCAATGAACTTTAGAAGATGAAGAACTAACACGAGGTTTGGGAGGTACAATGTTTTTTGTAAGAATAGGAGAAGTAGATTGAGGTTCTGGTTGTGGGAGTATTTCCTCATTTGTTTTAGAAGGTATGGTAGTGGTAGTTGTGGTGTCTTTAAGAAGTTGTTCTTCAATTGATGGTTTTTAAGGCTTAGTGACATGATCTTTGTGGGTGGGTTTGCATCTATAATTAACTTTGGTTGCATTCACATATTGAGAATTGGTATAAAGTTGGTCATAATCAACACCAATCACACACATATCTTCATTTGAATGTTGTGGATTAGAAGTAGAAAAATATTTTTGAGGTTTATATGATGGAGGCTTGGTAACTTGTTTCTTTTGAGAGGCTTTGACATCATTATAATGACATATTTTGATCATAGCATCATAGTTGAATGTATCTCTTAACATTAAAGAAATAACAAATTTGAAGAGCCCATGACATATTTCATGACAATGACCCACATCGGTATGCAACCAACAAGATTTGTTAGGATCATACCACGTAGGTGGATTATTAGTATAGTTGAAGGGTTTAGAAGGAGAAAATAATTGCTTCATTTTTTGAACTGTTAATGGTGTATGAGAAGTTTGGGGGTTATCCAATTTGAATACTACTATTTTTATTTAAAGAGGATTGCTAGTAATTGCATTAGTGGAATTTTGGAAAGATCCTTTAATAGATTTATGGTTAGGCTCAAATTGTTTCATAAGTCTTGTCTTTTAGCTTGATCAATTACATCTTTTAGAGTTTATGGAGAAAAAATTTGAACTTTATATTGAAGGGAAGGTGTTAAGGCAGTTATAAAGAGTTTAAATAAGTTGTCATTGATCATGTTATGATCGGCTTCGTGATCCAAAGATTTTTATTGTTTAATGAAATCATGAGCTGGTTCAAAAGGGGGTTGTTTAACATTGATAAAGTGACTATGACCATTTCCAAGAAGATCATTGTGTTGAAATTCTTTTACTAAAGGATTGACTAAATCCTCTAGTTTCTATATGGAATGTTGAGGGAGTTGATTATACCATTTCAATACATCTCCTGTAAATGTTTTGACTAAAAATTTGGTTGTAGCAAATGTATTTGTTTGAAACGACTCTTTGCAAAAATTATTTAATGCTTTAAGAAAAGATGCAGAGTCTTTAGTCCCACCATATTTAATAGTTGGAGAGATATTTTCAATATCAATAGAAATAATGAAGGGAGCTAAAGGTTCATTCTGGATATTTTGAAGCATCTTGTTATGTATAAGGGGTTGGGGAATGATACTTCCCATGGCATCTCTAAGAGGAGGGATAAAATTTTGGTTATTTTTAGGTAGGAGAATAGGAGGTTGATTAGTCATATTTAATAAATGATGTTGCATTTGCATCATTTAAAAAGTATTAGATGTTTGCATAATAATCATTTATCGAACTATTTGTGAAAGAGTTTGAGTGGTATTAATTGGTGGATTGGGATTATTAGTGTTTAAAGGTGGATTGATAGAGTTGGTAGGAGGAGCATTCCTTAAATTGGTATTAAGGGATGGGTTGTTAGGTGGAGGATTATTAAGTGGAGGATTATTGCTGTTTAAAATATTTCCTATAGGGTTATTGGTTAAGCTTGTATTAATTGCCCTTACAGTGTAATAATGTGATTTGGGGAGAGAATTGTCTTGATAAGTGTGAAAGGGATCTAATCCATTGGTGTCGTCAGTTTGGGTAATTTGAACCATATTATAGTCCAAAGATAAAGGGTGAGATAAGGTGCACCAAGAGCGAGCATCTTATTGAGTGTTGAAGGTAGGAAGGAAAGAATATCCCATGTATCGTCTAAATGGATTAAGGTTGTCCAAAAAATTTCTAATAGGGGATTTCATGATGTGTGGAATGAGGATCTCAGACCAAAGAGAAAAGATGAAATATAGGAGCAAAGTCAACCAGATACTGAATTGGATTGGCTAAGCAGGATTTAAGGACAAAGAATTGAATTAGCCAACTGGTATGAGGTCGACCAAGTTGACTGAGTTCGGAAGAAAGACCAACATAATATCTGAGAAATGATACAATCGAGTAGGTTGACTATGTTTTGTGGGGAAGCACTGAAGACCAGCCTATGAGAGACTGGGTTGGACAAAATGACTGTGTTCTTTAGAGAGAAAAATTGTAGGAGACATAGTCGAGTGGGTTGACTGTGTTCTAAGGGTAAAGACATGATTTGACAGTTATGACTCTGGAATATCTAGTGTTAATTAGCGAAAAATTAAAAAAAAACACACAGACAACTAAGTCGATTCAATTGATCTACTTGCAACACACAACAAAAACCTTGTACCAATGCTAGCCAATACAAGTTTTGCAGTACAACATATAATTGAAAAAGAGCAAGCAACAAAGTCAAAAATAGAAATGTTAATCTATATGATTATCCCTGAATGTTTTACATTATAACTTAAAAAAAAATGTGATAGGGTGTTTGGCTTTCGAAAAGAAGTACAAAGAGGTAAGCTAAAGATGGTTTCAGGTTGTTAATGCTGAAATGGATCTATATTAGTGATGGTACTAGCTTGGTATTGAGGTTTACCCCCTCACTTCACAATCTCGCAATGATAAGGGTGTCATGTTCTTTACCAATATATCCCATCAACCACATATTTATACTCGACCAAAAAACTGAGTCAGCTTCCCCCTTAGTGATAAAATCTAACTAGGTAGAGTTTGGGTAGAAGTGTTTAATGTTTTTTGATATTTTGTGGTTTGGAAGTGTGTGAATAAAAAGAAAAAGCAGTGTGACTAAATCAATAAATTGAACTTTCCTATTTAGTATATGTGTGCTTCTTTAAGTAAGCAAGCAAAAAAATGAAAGATGAATTAATTACTATTAATGTTAGTTATTTCCTTTAGCTTAAAGAGTACAGGGTCGATCGCGTCAATCGAGTATGCAAACAGTACATAACATAATCGACTTGATCGATTATGTTTGTTGAAAAAAAGGCCAAAGAAACAAAGCCAAACTAGTTGACTGAGTCTCCTATGCAAGAAGCAACAACAAAACTAAGTCGATCAAATCGACTTAGTTTACTGTAAAATTACAGTTTTATAAGACTAAAAACTATGAAAAATAGGATTGAAATGAAAGAAATAAATGACTAGTTGGTGAGAATGAATCAGATGATTTAATAATGCTAAATTTGTTATTTTTTATACTATGTTGTCCAGATGAAGATTTTTAACTTGTTAACAGAGTCGATTGGGTCGAATGAGTCTGAAAACATGTATGTGAAAAAGTAAACTGAATCGATTGGATCAACCAATTGTCTGTAGTTGAAAATAACCTGCAAAATGCTGATCAAATCGATTGTGTTAAACTTGTGCACACAATGTTAGATTGAATCGATAGATTTGATCATGTGATATCAAAATGAAATAAATAATAAATGAAAGCATGAAAGAAAACCTGTTAGGGTTAGTTCACATTAGGTTCACTAGAATATATATAAGTGAAAGTGAAGTTGATCTATAAATTAATCCTAGCTCGAAGAAGATAAATAAAACTAGCCATTCTGCTTGTTGGTACATTTAGACAATCGGGATCATGATCAATATGGATCTACTAGATCTAATTAAGGGGTCTCTTACCACACAATATCACTAGAGACGACTTCAAAGCCTTTATACCACACAATAACCCTAGCTAGGCCCTATGGTTTTGTAACAAAGTAAAGTAAATCTAATCTAGTGCTCACCAAAGTTTGTGGCAAAAATGGAGGATAATAAATATAAACAATAAACATGCAAAGAAATATACTCAAGTCAATGTAGAGGCAATCCTAAACACGGAGAGATAAATACATTCATAAGCCAATACATGCAAATCTATCTACTAATAAAGAGGAGTAAGAGTTAGGAATACTTACCTTGAGGATGAACTCGTCGAGCTTCAATATCTCCCTAGGCTAATGGTGCTTTTCAAGAGGTGGTTGTGGTTCGTAAGGATAAAAAAGATAGGTCAACTCTAGGCTACAAGACTTCTCTTATGCATCCAAAAGACTTTTCCTACAAGACAAGTTTCTTCTCTCCAAAGGAAGTATGAAACCCTAAGCAATGACTCTTCAAGTAGAATGGTGGATAAACAGATAAAGATGCGTAAATGAATGATTCTCTCTATTGAAAATGAGGTGAAGGATGTGTTTATATAACCGAATCTAACCCTAAACATTTATGTAATTTTAGTCGATATAGTTGGTCCAGTTGACTTAGTTTAAAAAATATAACTAGGTCATGGACTAAATCGTTTGGGCTGACTTAGTCCCATAACGTTTCACAATTTCCAGGACAAGGTCGACCCATTCGATTGTGTTTGGAGGATGTAAAAAGAGATTTGGCTTAGGTAGGGGCTATTTGAGGGAGTGAATTTCTTGGAGAAGAGTGTCAGGGAGGTGTCAAAGCTTAGGGATAATCATAAGAGGGACTTGTGTTGGTTTTAAGTGGTGGTATAAAGAATACAATCTTGCAAAACACCAATGGTTTGCCCACCCCTTTCTCGGTGCACCCTTTAATGCATGCATTTAGAGAGATTGAGAGTCGACGGATTCCTGTAAGAGAGAAAGCATTCGTAATTGATAAAGTTTTAAAATATTGTGTTTATACAATATCCATGTGTCTTTTTTAGTAGAGAGCCCTATTTTGAAGATTTTTGACCCCTCTCCTCTTTCTTTGTAATTTGATCATGGCAATAGGTCTTTAGTTGTCAAATATTTTGGGGTTAATTTGTCCATAACAAAGCTTAAAAATTAGGCTAGAACTAACTGGAATAATATTGTTGAGCCCTCCATCTCCTTGTTATACAAACATTTTTTCCTCATCGTTCTCTAGTTTGTTGTTGATAAGGTTTCAGTGGAGTCTTATGGGCCTTGGTTTCATGGTATACAAGACATCTCTTTTTACCCATGGTCCCCTTTATTTGATCCTTCAAAGGATAAAATCATTGTTGTGCCTATATGGATCATATTGTACAACCTTCCTTAGATGTTAAGGTTCCCAAAGCAAATCAAAATTTTGGTCAATAAAGTTGGTTTTTTTGTTAATATTGATATAGATTCGATGTATAGGAGGTTTATGAGTATGAAGGTCTTGGACTCGATTTATCAACTTCGAGGGTCTCATGTTCAGGGGCTTCTGATGCAATCAAATTGGTCATAAAATAACAACCTGTTATTCTCAATCCCACCCTAATTTCAGTCCTCTGTAGATTTGGAGAAAGAAGAATAACTCTCCTGGCGTTGACTTTGTGTGGTGGAATCATGGGAAATTATTTCTTGAGCCTTCTTCCAAGTCAGGGGATGATCCATCTTTTTCTCTTCAGAAAGATCTCCTCCTTCCCTGTGTAGAGGAGCCCCTCCAAGGTGCCCCTCCAAGGTGCCCTTGAAGTTAGGGTGTTAGGGGTTGGACCATGTCATGATAACATGGGTATTTTTCATAAATCCCCTGACAAATGTTGTTCCCAATAGTCAGTTATTGTTTTCAATGGCGGCCCTTCTACCAAGTGTAAAGGAAGAAAGACTGAGGCAGAGCATCTGAGGATGGAACCAGTGAAAGCCATAAGCGACATTGTCCAATGGACCTTGAATAATCTTTCCTTCCATAGAGAGAGAACACTGATCCTTGCTCATGGGTATACCTGTTTCATTGTATGGGTTTGTTTTTCCTTCCTAGCAGTTGTTTTCTTCTGACATTTGGCTAACTATTGTTGCAAGTTTGTTGAAGGTTTGAAACCATCTTCCACTTGAGGGTGCTTTCTTAGCCTTTTGGTAATTTTATCTTCTTGTCGGATCTTTTATTTAGTTTTATGGATGATGAGGGTTATTCTTCCTTATTTCTTATTATTTGTCATGCTTTTTGTTTAGGTTATAGTTATTTGCTTAAGGTTATTGGGAGACTGTGACCCTTCTTGTATCCAAGGCCAATTTATAGCTCAATTTGTTTTTTAAACTATTCTCCAAATTCATAATTCCAAAAAAAAATATTTACCCCTAATTTTTAAAAAATGATGTATTCTTGTATATTATGATTCAAAATTACAACTAAATTGCATATATTGATGTCTTCACATATGGACTCAAAATTGCATCTCCAACATATTCCCAAGAATTATTTACTTTGCCTCAATTACATTCAAATTGTATGTCCATGTATTTCCACATGCAAAGTATTTATCATAATACAAATTACATCCACTAAATGGATGTAATGTATCTATGAAATGGTATGTATGAAACAACCCTATATATTCTAACATGGTAAGTGTTTGTCATTACTGAAATTTTTTCCCACGTGTTGAGTGTCAATTATGACTCAATATGCACCCAAATTGTATGTATGAAACAAGCCTATATATTCTAACATGATAAGAGTCCATGATTACTGAAAATTGTATCCAAAGCAATGTATACAAGAAGTGTTCATGTACCCTCACATATTGGAAATGTTGATGCACCCTCACATAAAAAGTGTTTATTGTCTCAAAATTGCACCAAAATTATATGTTAGGAATGATATTAATGTATTCTCACATATTAAGTCTAGTGTAATTGAAAAGTATGGGGGCAATATTCTAAACTGATAGAATTAGATTCTGTGTTTATATGAAAGTAATTTTTTTTTAAAATAAGGTAAATGTTTTTAAAATCGGAACTATGAATTGGAAAGAGGAAGTTTTACAAAAACTAGAGTTTCAATTTGGAAGTTTTATAAAAATAATATTAATCAATGATTTGTAATTGATAAATAACATTAAAAAAATAATGTAAAAAAATAATAGAATAGGAAGATAAAATTTTATTAGTATTTTGATTATGTATATGGTATATTCTTACGAGAGAGATATATGTTTCTATCTTCCACTAGCTATATTTATGTTATGTAATTAAATTCGATACATGTGTATACATGATGTTATAAAACTAAAGCTAAATATTTTTTTAGAAAATGAAACAATTATTCTTATATGTGTGTCTCTTCTTTTTTTTCCATTAAAGTTAAATGATATCAAAATATAACATTCAAACCTAACCCTTGAGGACATAAGGTTGATGTGCCTTGACCCTATGAGGGGAACCCCTCAAGTCATAAAAAGGGCTCCACCCCTTTAAGAATTAAGGTAACAATATTGTTAGCACTTGGTATCAAAAATTGTGAGTTAGCTTTTAACAATTTGGTTTGTAAGCATTTATAGCCCTAACAAATCCACTAACGAAAACCACTTAAGTTTTGGGGTGTACTTTGATAGTGTCACCTCTTATTTACCTCGCACTACAAAAAATATTTTGTAAATTTGTTAAAGATAGATTGGTGATATTGGAGATGCCATAAGTCTCTGGGGATGGTTTGATAATACTACAAACCATAAAATGTGAATCAATATTATCGTAAACCATGAGAATGGACTTAACTATATAACTAAAATTGTATTTAAAAAGTCAACTTGAATTACAAAGTTAATGTATTCTCTCAAAATACACACACAAAATGTTATCAATGTATTGCCACATACAAAATGTTTATCACAATCCAACATTGTACCAACTTCTATGTACTAAATGTTGTCAGTATCTTCCCATAAATTGTCTATCATAATTGAATTGTAATTGTATTCTCTATACTAAAAAAATCCCATACATTCCCACATACAATTTGTGTACTGAAATTCTAAGGTATACCAAATTGCATGTAGAAGATACTATTATGTATTCTCGCATACTTTGGGTTTGTCTCCATGCTCTATAAAGTATATTGTTAGACCTACATAAATTGGACTTAGTTTACTCCATAATATAAGAAAAAAAATTGTTCACTTAATATGAACCATTTTGAAGGCTAAATAAATCATTCTCAAACAAAAGCCGTGAACCTTCCTGGGAGCAACAAAGCTTTCATTAATAAAGTTTCAATCCATTACTACTTATAAACTGTATGAAAACACACTTATGAGAAAGCTTCATTCCATTACTACTTGTAAAATGTATGAAAACTCACTTGTGAGAAAGCATCTCATTATTTTGAAAAAAAATCATTAAAATCGATTTCAAATTATAAAGAAAAACCAAAAGCTGATCTTGTTGTAAATAAAACAATACAAGGAATGGAATGTGTTTTATGTGTTTATATTACTTTAAAATTGCATTCTTTAAATAAAATTAAATGGATGTATAATTTAACATTGTAAGGATCATTTATTATGAAATAAGATACATGTTCTTATACATCAAAATATACACGATTAAAAATAATAAATTATAATATTTTGATGTATAAGAACATGTATCTTATTTCATAATAAATGATCCTTACAATGTTAAATTATACATCCATTTAATTTTATTTAAAGAATGCAATTTTAAAGTAATATAAACACATAAAACGCATTCCATTCCTTGTATCGTATTATTTACAACAAGATCAACTTTTGTATATATATATATATGTTGTCCATCAAATAAAGTTTTCAAAAATATTATTAATAAATAAAGTTATAATATATATAAATTATAATACTCTATGTTTTCATCATTTTAAAAGTTGTCAATCAAACAAGCCCTCCAAAAATTTTATGAATAATTATTTTTTTTATTTTCATAAAATTTTATTTATTTATATTTTTAAAATTAAAATATTTAATTAAAAATATATAAAAATTGTCAATAATTTAATTTAAATATATAATTAGATTATAATTGAATTAATTTTATATTGATAAAAATGTAATTTATAAAACATAATAACTTCTAAAATATTTCTCCTACTAATAAATCCTTTTATATATACTTATTTATATATATATATATATATAATCATTAATATAATAATTATTGAGAAGGTCCTCTTAATATTATTAATGTAATGATTATCGCAACATTTATTGTAAAAATACATAAAAATAAATGTGTCGAATCCCAAAAAAAAAAAAACTAAAAGCTCAAATTTAAACATATTATAAGGAAATAGGTGAAGGGATCCATATCTAAGCATTATATGTAGAGGAAATACGAGTGGAAATAGGGGAAATACTTACCAATGCAGCAATATACAATTAACATCATATAGAGGATTTATAACATTTGGATATGACCAACATTTTTTTTGATACATTTAAAATATATTAAAGTAACAATTAAATGTGTTATAATAATGATGACTTTTAATGTTATTTATATTAAATTAGTTTGCAGAATCCAACAAAGTGTAGAAAATATTTCTTTCTAAATCTTTTCTATAAAGTGTATAATTTGTCGATATCTTTGATGACACCAACTTTCATAATATTTGAACTCTAACCAACTAAAGTGTCGTAGCAATCTTGAAATCTTCCCACTTGAAGAGCAGAAAGGAAAAAAAATGAAAATATCTTAATATTAATAAATATTTTAAACCCAAAATAAGTTAAAAGTGGGAGAATTGATTTTAAACACCTTAATTGACAAAATAAAATTTGTACACTCAAAAACATGTTTACTTGTGTAGACATTTAATTCAATGGGTATTTAGATTCAAAATAAAATCATTACCTTTAAAGCTCTGTGTCTATTTAAAAAAGACATTCACACTATTAAGGACTTGATTTCTTCTCGAGATTTGATCATATGGCATCTACTAGAAGACAAATATGTTACTTAATACAAATTTATTTTCCATTTTGTGTATCCAAGAGTTGATGCCTAATGGCATGTTACATAAGATGGGTTTACAACCTCCATGTGCATGGTGGAAGGACTAGAGGTAGTATTGTGACCCTCAATTTATAAATAACCACTTGGTCTCATTTATCAAATAATAACCCTGTTCTCTTTTGCTTTAGACAAGTTAATAGGCATTGGAATTTAAATTATTCGCCCAAAAACTTGGCTCGCCAAACTTAACATAATATATAATGCCAAGATTGAGCCCA
This sequence comes from Torreya grandis, assembly GCA_037957365.1. Taxonomy (NCBI): domain Eukaryota; kingdom Viridiplantae; phylum Streptophyta; class Pinopsida; order Cupressales; family Taxaceae; genus Torreya; species Torreya grandis. The sequence continues at coordinate 2,200,059 of JARHVA010001805.1, read as the reverse complement.
AGCTCACACATTTTCATTGGTGTTTGGTTTATCAAGGCCTTTCTCTTGCAGAGTGTCTCTTACATATTGGAATTATTCAACCTAGATGTCTAGCCTATTCTAGCCCTAAGTCCTTCAAACATCTCTTTTGGACGTGTCCAAGAGCTCAATGTGCTTGGCAATGGATCCACAATGTTTTCCAACCGTTCCACCCATAACCCTTCTCTTGGTGCATGGTTTTTCTTGAGGGATAAAGCTTAGTGGCCGAATTATATTATTTTTACAAGGAACTTCTTCATAGCTATAATTTTAATTCAACTATGGAAATCTAGGAATTTAGCGATTTTCAACAATTAAGAACCAACTTCACCATTTTCTATTAATGACAAGGGGCTTATTATCTCTTTAGCTCTTATGCAAATCCAAGCTCATGTTGAGAAGGTGTGGCTCGAGTTTCAACCCTTACGAGCACTGCTCAACTCAACCACTGGGGAAGTGCTCCATTCGATATGAGTCACATCCACCAGACCAACCGCTTCGGGGCTCCCTCCTCCAATGTCTAGGGCCTAACGGAGTCGCAACCACTTCAACACTCCTCTCAACGCGAGGGTTGAAGCCCCTTGCAATGGAACTCCCCTATGCAGTTGATAGCTTTGTTCATTTGCCCTCTAGTTAGGCATCACTGTTTCTTTGATCCCCTTTGGAACCACTCAAATGGTGGGGTGGCGCTTGATCTGCTCATGAGCACTTAGCCTCCCCAAGATGATCTGTCCCCACTCTTAGGGCCTTGCCATATCCCTGATGATGTGTTTTTTGATGTAATTTTGTAAACTTTAGGTTGTCGTGTAACCAATGTTTTTTTTGTTTAGAGTTGTCCACTCACTAACATGAAGTCTAGGTCATGCTTACCAATTGACCACTTTTTTTTATAACCATCATTGTATTATTATTATTTTATTATTAATAATATATATAGTGATGTGTTCCAATAGTAAAATAAAATCATTAGGTTTTGATCGGTTAACCCAATTTTTGAGTTCATGAACCAAGTTATGATTGTAGATATAAGAGTAAACATGTCTTGTAGCATTATATAGCACGTGAATGTTATTATGAGAAAATGAGTTTCATCCTCACTTTCATTTAATTTACACAACTTATAGGTTCTATGTAGTTCATGTGGATTGTTTCTTAGTTTTGTAATCATTATTTTATTTTCCAAGCTGACAACTTTATATGATATGAAGATGCTAATGTTTGGGATTGACGATATCTTTACAATAAGATAGTTTTATACTTAAAGGTATGTATCCTATCATAGGGTTATTTCATTGTGGATGTCCCAAAATTTTAATGATTTATCAAGTATTTTCTTCAACCTCTTTTAAACAAAATGCATTATGCATGATTATATTTAACATTTGTGTTAAGTAGTTTTAGATTACCACAAACAATTTAATTAAATTATTATTTTATGAATAAAATACTTAAAAAATAATAATCTAAAATTAATGGGTAAAATTCACTTTGAGTGTTGTGCAAGTAAATAGCTTACAACATTCAATGGTAGGAAAATGACTTACTATTAGTTGGGTCATAGGCCTGCAATAAATCTAACACCTATGATAGTTTAACCATTCATTTGCTAACCAAAAAAATTAATGAATAAAATCTCACAAAAATTAAAATCTAATAATATTAACATGTTTAAAATGAACATATTTTTCAATACAATACATCTAAAATATATTAAAATTAAATCAATTATATTGTATTTTTTTTCTTTCAAATTAAATACCCAAACAAAAATATGATACACATATGAAGGTCATATAATATACTTGGAAAAAAATCACCTTGTATCTAATAAACTATTTATCCTATACCTTGACTTAATCTTGTAAAAATAAAAGTTTTTTTCATTATATTAACATTTTTCATTATAAATAGTTAATTAACTTATTTTTCCTTAATTAAAATTCTAATAATTTATAGTTTTCATAATAATTATTGATGTTATATTAGATTTGAATTTTTTCTTAATCAAATTTCAACTAATTTATTATTTTTATAATAATTTAATTGTATTATATTAAATTTAGAAATTTTGTGAGTGTTTCCTATGAAGTCTCTTTAACACCTTATTAGTGCTTCGACGAAAGTTAGATCACTTAAACCAAAAGGTAACATAGGAGGATTTTAAGTGGTGATTAGAGTAAAAAAATGCCACTTATTACACATATAGAACCAAGCCTCCCTCTCTCCAACACACCATCTCAACGGGAGAATCCCCTCTTTATCTTCAACAAATTCCCCCACGTTTAAATCCCCACAAACTATTTGATTAGTTTCGGGAAGTTACTTTGCTAGCCAACGATATCATTGGATATGTAGAGATTGACTAAACCAAGTGACTCCCTGTCAAAATAAAAAATTATCCAAAGTGCATGGTTAGACGGGCCCAATCTATTACATGTGGCAAAAAGTAGCGATAACAAAGTGATCACTCTGCCACATCCCATGTCATGGCTAGACATGTGACAAGTAATGTCATGTAGATTATTCTTGCTACCATCTATAAGGAAACCCCAATGATTTTCACTACCTGCAAACATAAAATATGCAGATCTGAAAAGTTATAACAATTGACCCTAACCATGTACTTGTGGGTCAAGCCAATTAGCAAAGTCATTGCTTAAAAACTTTCGTTGTTGACTTGTGGTGGGAAAGTCCACAAGTTACATTGGTCACAAGCTCACTCTACAAGATATCCTCCTCATTTCTATCGAGAAAAGGGCTCTGTGAACATCAAATTCTCTATTAGAGAGGCGAAAGAGTTTTGGAGCCAAAATAGAAACCATTGAAGTTAGAGACTCTTGAGAGCCTTGACAAGAGAGAAATCAAAAGCCTAAGTCTCTTGAGATTTGAAAATCATATTAATTGTTTGTGAAGTGCTTGCCACAACTAGCCTATGGTTTGCTTGAGGAGCCAAAGGGGCCTATGTACTCTGGGTTTAAGCAACTAGTGGTGAATTTGCCCCTATGATGGCTATGGTTGGCTTCAGTTTGACATTGGGGCCCTATTATTGAGATTATTTTTATTATTTCATCAAGCCACAACTTGCTAGGAATCATTAGCCCCCATTTCGGGTTTGCTTTGTTCAATCGTGACCTTACTCGATGGATTGGTGGTGGCAATGAGAGGGAAATCCTTAATCTTGTGGTCCAATGATTGGGAACGGAAACAAGGATTGGGTAGCTTAATGTACACTCCTTTGAATATCTATGGTTTCTCGAAGGTCTTCTGTGAGTTCCACTTCCACACAAACGCGTCTTTGTGGCCTGGAAACATAAACCTTGTCTATTTCAAAGCAAGCAAACGAAACAACTGAAGGGTTTAACCAATTGTTCCATAAACAGCCACAATGGCATGGGCAAACCAAGGAATTCTACCCACACTGAGACTCTGAGTTTGGCTTTCTCAAAGACAACAAAATCTCAGGTCCAAGGGAAAAAGTCAAGCAGTGAGATCCTAACATCATAGGGGCCATCCTTATGAATGGTGACACAATATTCATGGTTTTCAAATGTAAAAAGAAAACCTTGGTAACATTCTGCACCCCCTTATAAGCTTGATGTCATGAGGATGCCATTGCATCTGAACCCAACATTTCAATATCGATTCAGATGGAATACACCCCACAAAATAACCAATAAGGGTATGTGATTCACACCATTGGCACACATTGCATACTTAGGGACATCTAACAAAACATCAAGTGGATTATCCTAAGGAGGGAGTACATTACCTCGTGAAATACTTTGGGTACAAACTTGCAAGCTTTCTTCTGCACCCTTGCTTCCACCTCTAGAGTGAGCAATATCTAATGATGCAAGCCCTATGGGGAGGTCATTAAATAAAAGAAAAATCAGCCAAAGGGCAGATTTTCAAGCTATAGACAAGTAAATGCTAATCAAAGCTAAGGAAAATTTGAAAAACCATAAGGCCTAGAAGACATGACAAGTACTGCATACAATTTTTACATTTTTATTATTGACAAACAAATTCTTCTAAATACACTTGTCTTATTAATCAATCTAAACCAAAATATTTATTTCAAGCTAACCATGCCATATACTCTCCTCCATTATAGGAAATTGCTGCCACCATTAACCTATATTCTCTCTAAGTTGGTTAATATTTCTTAAGAAAATTGAAGACCCACAACCAAAAAAAGGAGAGATTCTCAGAGCACATAAAAGACAAACATATCATTTGTGACCCACTTTTGAAGCACAAAAAGTTGCATTGTCAATAGAGATAGTAAGAGTAAAACAGTCTTTGTGTCGTGCTAAGTCAAAAATCAATCATTCTTTTAAGCATCTATTACGTGTCAAATGTTGGAATATTTGTAAACTTAGTTATCATCCTTGGAAAGTACATGTAATTGCAGAGCAAGGACACTGGCTAGTTTTGTACACAAGGTTAGAAACACTGGGTAATTATCTCAACATAGGTTCAGTCCTCAAAGAACCCACTACCTTGATTTGACCATTAAGTTCGTTGGTGTAGAATTTTTTTTAGAAACTGTATGGTTATTATTACAGTAATTTAACAGAAGTCCTTTTGATCATAACTAATCTGCATGATATTGCCACTGTATCTAAAAAATGGCTGTACAGACATAAAAGTGCTGAAACCTCATAGGCACATTATCATGAAAGAGTTCGCTCGATACAGTGCATGCATAATTCACTAACCATTGTCAACCGAAATGCTTGGGCTAGCAACTTCACAATAGAAGTACAATCTCCATAATGTTGCTGGATCCTGCAATGCTCTCAATCTCGTTATCTGATAGTGGTCTACTCCCCAAATCAAACATGACAGAATTCTAACATTCTCCTAACTGTTCCAGGATTTTTATAAACAGACAGCAAAGCATCTTTTTCTATAAATTGACTTTGACAAAATCCACCCATTTTTCTCATACAATAAAACGAGATTTCCAAATGTTTTCTATTACATTTTAAGTCGCAAAGTTGCACCTCCTATACTTTTATGAATGTTTACGTTTATGTCTCAGTGGTGAGTACATACCGCCTTGTTCAAATCAACAGGAATTTCCTCAGCTGACACATCCAATGAAGTCTTCTCCTGTGCAATAATCTCAATGACACGATTAAGGCCAATAGGGTGAAGGTGACGAATTCTTCGGACCAGTTCTTCCTTTTCCATCATTGACATTGGCCTGAAAACAAATAGCTAATAAACTGGCACAGCCATCCAACATACAATATATTGCTCGTGTTTTGTGATCGGCAAAAGGAAAAAGAGCATTTGTATTAATATGAAACAAAACATAGGAGTTGTCTGCTAAATCCTCAAATAAGGGTATTACAAAGACATTTCTTTATATTTTTACATTGCATAATCAAAATTTTCTCATTCTTAGTGTAAACTGGCAATGGCTTGCCGAAAAGAGTTGAAAATTTGAGGGAAAGACTGTAAATATAAATCATGCTTTAGAGAGCATATAAAGCTTCAGGCCAGAAAAAGCCAAGCATGTACACTTCGATATTAGCCGATTCACAGTAAGTAGGAACCAACCAAATGCTTACTATATTCCAACTAGTAGCTAACTATCAGGAAACTGATCGTTAGGCTGAAGGTTTTGCAAAATAGCAGATATTGCTTGACGGAGCCCCTGGCTAAGTTCTTAATTCATATAATCGAGGATCTGAAATGTCAGACAGGACTTCAACAAAATGCTCCGTGGAGGAACCAAGATTGGAAGCATAGAATCTGTGCTCATGGATAGAACACTATGGTTGCCATTAGCTCCACTTTAGATTGGAGCCTATGCTCACTGAATCACACTATAAATTACGCTGCAACCTAAGAAAACCCAAAATGGTTTTCCACATGTATGAATAACATAAAAGATCAACTAGGAAACACTCATCGACTGATTGCTATTAGTTTCATAACTGAAATGAACCATGAAGCAAAGTACTAAATTGACTGAGGCTATACTGAAAAAAGATACAAACTAGTCATGGCAGTACCAAATGTGTGCATGTTGAAGATTTCTTTTGTGTGAATTTGGTCTGTACCCTCAACACACACCAACTCAAGATAACCAAGACTAGGGCAGCATACTTCTAGACCATAGAAAGAGAGAAATTACATTAATGCCCACAAATGACCAAAATGAAGCATTGGAACTCGAAATACAGGCAAGAATATTAGCAACAAAAGGGGTTTTCTTTATGTATAAAGCATTAACACAAATAAGAAAGAGGGAAATTTACCAAGAAACTTGTAAACCTAAAACCCTTAAATATTAGAACACTTGGACATAGAGAACTATGCGTTTAGTGATTACAGAAACACATCTTGGACAAGATGTCCTGAAAATGGAGTTGTGAACATTGTTGCTCAAGCACTACTAGTGAAGCATATACTTTTTAGACGAAATTATGATCCAGATATGAAAGACTCTGACTAAAGTAGGGCATACTAAACTAGACAATAGAAGCAAGAAACATGTTTTAAACAGAAAAGAACGCATTTTGAATGTGTCCCCCACGGAAACCGTATCACTCAGACATGCCAAATGACACACCAGTCAAACCTGCAATTGCAAGGTCAACCCAAATGTTTTTGAAAAGATGCATTTTAAACATGCTCAAATCAAAAGAATCAGGAACGTGAGAAAGAGTTAGAAAGGGCAATACAAAAATCTGGTTTTTTCTTCATTTATAAAATATTAAATATTTTATTATAAATTGCTGAGCTTTTCCCCTTTAAACCCTCGTAATTTTAAAATGATTACTTCCCTGTAGGTATCATGCTGCCATGATCTAGACTCCCAATTTGGTGCAAGGTGTTTCCATGAAAGAACAATTGAAGGTTCAAGCGGCCCTCCTTAGGGATTTTAAAAATCATAACTTTTTTTTACATCAAATAACCATATGCTGCTGGCAGTCTCAAAAGACGGGCTGAGAAATCTCTCTGTGAAGCAGCCCCTCTAGGGAAGAAGTTGAGTGTTTCATTAGAAACAAGAAGAAAAAAGATAACTGTAGAGATTGAGGGGGACTATGTTCTAAAGAACTTAGTCTTTCATAAGGAGATGCAAGTTAAAATTGGCATTGTTGTTTCATTTACACTTCTTATCCCTCTTTGCAACCATTGGATATGACATGGCTTGGGATATGGGGTTGTCAACTGTAATATCCCTTACCCGGATTTCAACTCCAATTCACAAACTTTCTGATTTTTACTGATCTGACATTTTGTCAAACACTTTGCATATAATCCAGTATGAAGTATTCTTGAATGCAAACACTTAGAACTGCTGAAACTAGAATTCTAAGTCATAAATTCATCATAAAATCATGCCATTGTTCAAAGAGTTCCCAAGGACATTTTGTCAATTAGTTGGCAATATATGTAAATCATTCAACTTTCCACACTAATATAATCAGGACAGCTGCAACTCATTTAGAACATGGACATTTTCACAAACACTTGGTATGAAAATAATGGGCACTTGAGCATTTAAGCAAACAGGTGGCTAAACATGTATTAAATCTGATTGCATTCATCAATAAGCTAAAAACAATGATAAAATCAGTCTTTGACCTTGAAATAATTGTTGCATAGTCTATTAATGTTGATGGATTCATTTCCAACACTCCAATGAAACAGATACAACGGTATCATTAAAATTGTACACTAAAATTTGAACTGCTCTTTGTATTTTTGCAGATTCTGGAAACCTTTGCAATATTAACAACAATATTAAAACCCTTATACCTCCAAATAGCAGCGCCACATCCTCTAAATACCAATTAATGCCTTAACATGGGCAGCTAATGCAATAGCATCCAAATATCCCTAGAAAGTGCAATGACTCTCTTTAAGAAACCCACATTCCTCTTTCCTTGGGCGGCTGGATCCAAGGTAAATGAATCAACAATTTCGACTCACAATAGGGAGACTGAAATAGAGCCTTTCTATATGCATTTCAGCGGCCAAACCTCTCAGCACAAAACCAAACTCCACAAAATCACAAAACCAAACACTGCAGAATCAAATGGCACAAATGTTCAACACAACGGTGAACTCCGTATGAATCCACTCGACATATTTCCTACATTCAACACAAACCATGATCCTAAATGAACCATGCCGTATTGGCTTGGGAAGATCTTTCACTCCCGAAACCAATCTTTGCCGTAGGGTTTTCATCCTAGGGCTGTTGTTGAACAAACTTGCTCAACCACCACACTGGGGTTTCAAGAATATGCAAATACCAAGAATTGCTTCACATTGAAAACCGCATGCATCACCTGTTATAGCATCTATCTCATGGCTGAAAATTGCACCTTCATGTGAAAATTACTCCTCAAATTCCGAGAGTTCACATTTTTGATGTACTTTCCAATCACTATCAACATACCCTTCAATCCCAACATTGTCATGAAGACTCATGTACTCTTCCTCCTTTGCAGACATATCTCGTGATTCTTCTTCCTCAAGCTCTATTGTCTCAGTTTCTTCTTTGTTGTTCCCACATGTGTGACTAGGTGTCCAAACTTCATGGCATGTGGAACAACATTGTTCTCTCCTCAATTGATTTTTGCTCATTTTAGGAACATCTATAATCTGCAAACCACAAGAAATCAATTCTCCTTCCGTCAAATGACTTTTCAATTTTTCCATATGTTGTTTAACCAATCTCTTTGACAACTCATGTGCTGCAAGTGAAACATCTTGTTCCTTCCTCCAAACAGCGAATAAGTTAGCTAACAATAGCTTAGATATATAATCATCCTCATCCAAAATCAAAGACAATAATTACATGGAAGTTATAACACTCTCTGTATGAACCTCATTAATAACAGTCCAAAATATTTGAAACATTTCAAAAATAACCTTTTCATAACCAATATCTAACATGATGATACAATATCTACTATAATGAGGGATACAAGACTTCACAAATCATAAATCTTCAATCGTACCTGCAAATCCTTCCATGCAAACTGAAACCCTAAATGGATTTCACAGTATTGGCTAGGGAGGATCTTTCACCACCGAACCCGATCTTTGCCTTAGGGTTTTCGTCCTACGCTGTGCTTGAACATTCATGTTCAATTTCCACAACTATGGTTTTCAGAAAATTCAAAATATCAAATAACCAGAACAACTCAAATGAGACCTTTCAGTGCTTTTTATAATCTTTTTTAGAACTTTCCGGAAATTATAAATTAATATCACTTTATAATTAAATAAACCTTTTTGCTCCATAAAGTGACTTTATTTCATATTTAATATTTCCAACACTTTAGTCACTTTTACAACCACCTTAAAAATACTTAATTTAAGTCATCTCTTAATTTAGCTTTTCCAACAACTTACAATTAATTATTTAATTATTACTTATTTCCTGCACAACCACCTAAAAGTACGGAAGATATCGAAATAGTCTGGAAGTGAAATCTGAAGGTGCCAATATACTCAAGAGCTCCCCAGAGATCCGACTCACTAAAAATAGACACTTTCCAAAAATAACATTTTACTCCAAGATGTTTGGAAAGCCCCTGACATGTCGAAATTGCTCCCGAAAAGCGTCCACGGACTCAACAAAATCCCCAAAGTTCAATGCCAATAACTGAATTCCATTCTAAAAAGGCCAACGCTCTTCGAGAAAGCTGGAACTAACTACGATGCTGGAGTGACTAAAAACGGGGACATTACATCATCAAATGGAGTCACTTCACTGTGTTTGTTGTAGATCAATTTCTTCTACTTTCTATTGTTAAAATGGGATATAGGGGATTTCCTTCAATCCAAATATTTGATTTGAACATCATTTTTGTTCCATTATAGGGATCACTTCATCTTGAAAGCTAAAAAGCTTCAAGTCCTCGGCTTCTGTCTTGATTCCTAGCCCTTTGTTGGATGGTCATTGCCTTGTATAAAAAACAATTATCATTAGAGTAAGTAGAGACCTAATGGTCTTCAAACTACCATTTTGTGTTTTATTTGTTTTGAACTTCCAAATACTAGATGACATAAACGTCAATGTCTTCTATTTGAGGATGCCTACTGACTGAGTAAGTGCTTTTAGCCTTTTTGCATTGTCGTGAAGATTGTTGTTTTGCTTTAGTTCCATTTCCTTAGGTCAAGGAACGACACTTGATTTTTCTCCTTTAGGCAACTAGAGTTGGAGAAAGTTCCTTCTAAAAAGCTGTCAAAACCCCCATTGATCAATGCTTTTCCATGTAGTTTCTCTTAAATCTTCATCAAGAATGAGTAAGGATTTCCAAATACATTTACCGTCAGAAAAACTATTTAGCTTTTGAATATTGCAGAGAATGCCACATTTGTACTACAAAATCTTCAATTTCTAAGAATCTAGGATGTCAAGGCATAAATGCACAGCACAGAACTCATTTGTGTAGAATTGGGTTGTTATCCTAGGCTTCCTACAAAGGTGTTACCATTGTAATCAAGTCTTAAAGGTACCCAATGAGTTAGAAGGATTGTAAAGGCACATCTTTGAAGTCATCCCAAGATGTGACACTCATTAAATTCATTTGGTATAAAGCCAATAAGGTATAAGGTTCCGCTACCTTCCATTGACAATATAATTGACAAATAAAGATGGATCTGCAAGTGAGTTTGCAAGGTCTGTAAAGTTGCTAGCAACCCAAGAAGGATCCATTAAGGCATTCAATATATTCACAGAACTGTCGTAATATATGCTGATGAAGATCACGTAACTGTTAAGTATCAGAAGTGGGAGGATTGATAAATTCCAATGGTGAAACTTCAACAAGCCAATGGTTTCTCAGTCAATATCCATATTGCATTGATAAGAATATAGCTCCATATAACACAGAATGCCCTTACAAAAATGTTGCCACCTCTCTAAGGCAAGCTTCTTGTATTCTATACCCTCCTTAGTCAAGTTTCCCCATCAACCCATTTGTCCTCCATAAAACGATGAAATTGCAGCTCTGTTATAGCTTTAGAAACAGTGTAAACCAATAAGGGAATGATAGTTGTATGAGGAACACCTTCCACATCATGTTTACAATTTACAAGATTGATTGAACAGGAAACAAGGAAAGTCTATTGGTTCATCTTCCATTTGATTGGTGACTCGTTTCTTTGCCTGTTTTGTGGAATCCATGCTATCATCCACGAGCTATTTGTGGGCTTACTAAGTACTCAATGCAAATTAAGGTTGTAAAACCAAAGGAGATGGATTTTACCACTCAGAGAGAGCTGAAAACATCAAGAAATCAGTTAGAGAATACCAGGGCCAGAGTGATGTTTTAGAAAGCTACATGGATGAAATGGAATTCATAAAACTAGGGTTGTAGATAAAATAAATCAATGTCAATCATTTCTTTGCATGCAGATTCAAGATACCGAAGATGCAAAAAGAATTTATGGAGACTAAACATTGAAGTCAAGAGGCTAAGGATGAGGATAACAGTGTTTGACTCACAGTTGCACCAGTTGTTTCCAAGGTTTCTAGTCCTAGCCTTGGCCTGAAGTTTTGGTTGAATGAATGTCTACTTTCTGTTTCTGATGCTTGGACTTGTAGCCATAGCACTAAGTGCAGAAGGATTTTATGCAAGGCTTCTTGATGCAGAGGTATTAGGGAAAAGTCTCCAAAACATCCACTCCTGGTTCTGGGCTTGTAAAATATCTCATTCAATGCTTCACTTTGTTTACAAGGTGTCATCTCCATTGATCTCTCTCATTTATCTTTGGGCTTAATAGCCTCCTTCCCTTTGTACCTGTCCCTTGTACCCTTTAGATACACTTCTTGGTCTCATTAGACATCTCTCTTAATCACTAACATTCACTCCTAACTCATTTTATAACACTGGTCTCTCTTTACCAGTCAATTCTCTCACTAGCTCTCCATTAGGCATGCTTCATAGGTTTCAAACACCAATCTTTGAGTTAGCTCTTAGGGATGTGACCTATCCTCATAAATGATCTTATATGATCATATTCAACCTGTCTTGACCCCTTTCGAGTGTTCAATCCCAACTCATCATTCAATCCTATACCCCAAGCTCACAAAGACTACACTAGGCTTGTAGCCTTTTTTGGGACAAACCTCCTTGCCTGGGACATTCCATAGCTCACCTTGGAAAACTAAGCTCATATTCTAGCACTCTTTATCCTTCTTGGACTCTATGCTCAATCTCAGAACCTGAGAGCCCATGATGGTGTGCTTTCTAGCTCAAAACGTTCCCCAATTAGGTCACCTTTAGGTCTTCAACCCTGCAACTCTGAGTTTCACTTATCCCGGTCTCCACACATGCCAAAACTCCCAAGAACTGTGTGATTCACCTATAGAATGGTTTTTCCAAGCTTCCTGCAAAATTTGGGGTTTCAACTCCTTCAATAAGTACCTAAACCTATATTTTGCCAAGAAACCCTATGTAGGGTCTTTACTCAGGTCGACGAGTGTAAAAATGCAATATCTTTGGTTTGACAATATTTCAATTCATTCCGGGACCTTCTCAAGGTCTGGGCTAACAAGAATCAACTCTTCAAATAGCTATTTGTTCTTAACTAACCCTCTTAAGCTCATATCACACTATACACAGAATTCTGAGTCGTTTGAAGCATAGTTACAAGGTTCGGCCGCATCTGGGCCAAATGCGGAAAGATGCGGATTTTTTCCAGCTCCCGGATTAATGCGTTCAGGTTCGGACTTTTTTTTATTATGAGCATAGTGAGTAGTGAGCAAATCTGCCAATGACAATGAAGGCACGGCGAGTCGCGACTATGTGCACTGCGAAGGCACAACGATAGTGTGAAGAGCGTGCCCAAGGCAGCTGGGAGCGAGTCAGAGCAGTGGTTGGTGACAAGTGAAGGGCGTGCCCATGGCGACTAGTAGCAAGTTAGTTAGCGGCAACGCAGGGACCTGAGCGGTGGTCGGTGGCGACACAGGGGCTCAGCGTTGGTTCTTCGATTCATTCTACATTTTTTTTCCTTTGTTAGTAAAGTTAGGTTTAATTTAGGTTTAATTTTATATATTTTTATTTTTCTATTTTTAAATTTACATTTTATTTTAAGTTTATGTAAATGAATTATTTTATATTTATTTTATAATCATATTAGTATATAAATTTATGATTGTTTTTACTTTATTATATAGTTAATAAATATTTATTAAAAAACAAACAAATATATAATAAAATTATTTATATTTAATATTTGCTATTATATAATTATATTTATATTTATTATTTTATAATTGTTTTCTTTTATTATATAATTAAAAAATATTTAAAATATATATATATAATAAAATTTAAATTTGACAAAACAATATTAAAAAATGATTATAAATTTAATATTTAATATCATAAATATATTAAATTGTAATTGTTTATAAATATAATATCAAATATTAAATATAAATAATTTTATTGTATATTTGTTTTTTTTATAAATATTTATAAATTAACATTCAATGTTCATTCCTTAGTAGATTAAAATATTTTACATACATATATACATATATATATATATATATATATATATATATATATATATATATATTTTTTTTTTTGTTTTTTTTTTCTGAACCGGATTTTTTCGGAACCTTTTTAAGAACTCCGCATTTCCGCATCTTTTTGGCCTCCCGAACGCATCCGGATTTCCGAACCTGGTAACTATGGTTTGAAGTACTGTATAACAGTCCTAGTAATCCTTGTTTACCTTTAATGCATTTCAAGTTCTCAACAGAGTTCTAATGCCAACCTTGGGTCTTTCTATACTCCCTTTACCTTTCTAATAATCCATTCTCATTACTCAATCAATGCCAAACTTCTAATCTGAGTGCTTACAAAATTTCTGGGTTCTTTGATAGGGCTAAGACAGGGTTCTCTCCAACTAGTACCACTCAAGGGTTGTTTATCTCTTTAAAGAACCTTACTTAGTCAATTCATCTTCATTTCACACCTGGATTACTACGTAAATAGAGTTCACAAAGTGACTTCATCCACTCCACTTGCTACCACTCACAATGACTGTGAAAACAGGGGTTCTGACTGTATAAAGAGGGTGTTACCTTCATATTGTCTGTGTATTGAAAGTTGGCCATTTATACTCGCATTCAAACCTAATAATTTATCACTCCAACAAGGTTACTCTCAAATGCCGACCTATTCAAGTTCAATAAGGTCCTCTTCATCATTATACTCCAAGAAACTTCAACTCATACAACATCCTCTTTGACTAACACAGTCCATACACAGGATACTCAGTCCAGGAGTTCATCCTTTTTTTTTTCTTCCACTCTTAAACTTAATGAATGTTTACGTCAGGGCTTACACCACTTATACACATATTCTAGATTAGAAAACACAGGTCATTTATGCATGGCAATCTTTTGATATTATCCCAATCATCTTCTTTTCTCAGTATTACTGTACAGTCCTACATTCAAACACATATCAACATAAAGAACCTTGTTTAAATAGCTTCAAGGGCTTATCAAGACACAAAAGCATCAAAACATTCAAAACACATTAGTCATCATAAGTTGTTCTCTTTCATTCATAAGCATCATTATTTCCCATATACAGTCCATTGCTCTTTCTCAGTCATTCATGGGGAGTGTTCAATATTCTTCCTTGCTCCATCTCTCTCGACCATCTCTAGAGCTTCTCTCCTACTCCCCTCTCTCCTTTCACACCTCCTCTACGCCATCCAACTAACTACAATGACTTTTCCAATCCAACTTCAATGTTGGTTTTTTTGGGTAGTTACACCAACTTGTCTACCATAACCAACTTCAACGTACAAGAGTGATTTACATTAGTTCATATGACTTGACTTAAGGACTAATCATGAAATGTATTAAAACCTCCTTCTCATGACTTGAATGGACCTCTTAAACTAACTTTGTTCACCTAACCCTTCCATACATGCATTTGGTCCTCTTAGCCTTTGTTACAATATTTGAATTTTCAAATTCCCTGTTTTGGAGGGAAAACTCCTAGCACTCGTAGAACTCATTCCTAGGACTCTATATGACTTCTAGGACATCATAGGGATCCTAGAGGATCCTTCACATACATTCCATTACAAAGTTGACCAACTTTGACCCCTATTGACAATAACACAAAAAATGAAGTCTTCTAGCTTGATGCTCCTGCATCACTTCTTAGTAATTTTTGTAATCTATTTACAATATTAGTAACAAGTTTAATCTCTTTTCACACCAAAAACTAAAATCGATAATCAGAAATCACCTTCAATGTTCATCAGGCTTGACCTTTCAAAAGCCTATGATCAAGTGGATTGGAGTTTTTTGTGTTGGGGGTTAGCGAAATTTGTCTTCTCTTTAGAACGGATATCATGGGTTCAAGCTTGCTTATCCTCAGTATCTTATTCTGTTTTGCTTAATGGCAGCCGATCCAGGATTTTTTTAGCTTCAAGAGGAATTCGACAAGGTGATCCCCTTTCTCCCTTCCTATTTATCATCTTGTCTGAATGTTTGGGATGATTGTTGACTAAAGCCTATCAGGATAAAAGGATAGGAGGAATTAAATTGGTTACTAGAGCTACACCTCTATCCCATCTTCAATTTGTGGATGACTCTACGCCTCTTGGCAAGGCTACTTGTTCAGAAGTGACTCGTATGCATAAGAATCTTCAGCTCTTCACTAGAGGCACAGTACAATTGATTAATGAGGGTAAATCTAGCATCTTCTTTTTTCATTGTTCTCTATGGCACGAAATTCAGATTCTGGATATTCTTAAATTCAAAAAGGCTTATTTGCCACTGCAATATTTGGGCATTCCTTTGGCAGCAAAGCAAATCAAAGACTGGTAGCGGTTACTATTGACAATTCTTCCACAGGTCAGGATTATATCTTGCCATTCGGAAAATTCACATCTCTAGCCAAAGAAGAAATAATACATTGGGCAAGAGGTAGACCAATTGAAATAACTCATTTGAAAAGGACTTAAGTCCGCGGGAAATTAGACAAGGATAAAGGACCAAGGAGGAGCCAGAAAATCAAAAGGGTAGGGTTAGAAATGGCACAAAGCAATGAAAAAAACAAAGGAAAGAGCCTACAGCAAAGGAAGTAATTCCTTCCGACTTTTTGTCCGAAGGAATACTTTAGAGAATTACAAAGGAAACACCCATAGCCTCCCAAAAGGTCCGCCAAAAGAAAAAAAGCCCAAGGAATAATTCCTTCGGACTTTTTGTCCAAAGGAATTCCTTCAGACAAAAGTCTGAAGAAATCCGAGAGAGAAGTCAAAATCCAAAGAAAATTCAAAGTAATAAGGACCCCTACAAAACTCGGGTGCCCTACAAAAAGCCTGGGTGCCCTACAATTTTTTCGAAAAGGGCGAAGATGAAGGACATAAGCCCTTGTGGAGGGCACTTGGTCGGCGATAAGACCATTCCAACTTTCTCGAAGGGCACAAAGGAGAGCCACGAGCCCTTGCGGAGGGCACTTGGTCAGTGCCTAGACCATGGCAATTTTTCCGAAGGCAGTCAAAGACAAAAGACAAAGGATTAATTCCTTCGGGTTTTTTGTCCGAAGGAATTCCTTTGGACAAAAAGTCTGAAGAAATTTGGAGTAACTACAAGACAAGCCCGTGGAATAAAGCCGACATGGCAGAAGGAAAATACAAAGGAAACCTTCGGACAAAAGTCCGAAGGACTTCCTTTAGACTTTTTGTCCGAAGGATTAATGCAGAGAAGTTGGCGATCACAAAGCCCGAAGAAATTCGGAGAGGTCCGCCAAAAGACAAAACAAAAAGCCAACAGAACAAAGTCCGAGATCAACAAAACAGAGTTCAAAAGACAAAGGAAAATATCCTTCAAAAAAAAGTCCGAAGGAATTCCTTCGAACTTTTTGTCCGAAGGAATACTTCGGAGGATAAACAGAGACAAAAGCCCGTGGGAAAAGATGATGACAATTCAAGCGGACAATTTGTCTGAAGGAACGGAGGGTAAAGCCAAAGGCAAGATCCGAAGGAGATAAGCCCGAGGGAGAGGGACAGAACATAATTCCGAAGGGATAAAGTCCATAGGAAATGAGTGGAAAAAGAGAAGTCAGCCAACAAAGAGATCCGCAACAATAAAATCCGAAAGGGAGATAACAAAATTTCCAATGGAAATCAAATAAAGGCTAAGGAGATAGCCAAGAAATCCAAGGAAATATAGACTAATATAGACAAAATACATCCAAATATAGAATCCTGCCAAAAATAGACATGAACAGGCAAACCAAAATAGGATAAAATACATGCAAGGGCTATTTTTGATTGACTGGTCAAAGCTTCAGTTGATTGGTTGTTGAAGTCCAGCGCATTTTCAGATCAACTCATGCATCCGAAGGTCCAACTCAGCTTCAACCGGAGTTCCAAATTCGAACGTCGAGTTGACTGTTCTAGATTTAGAGTTGACTAATTGTTAAACGCCACATCTACCAGGTGTTTCCCATGAAAAGGATAATGATCTCTTCGTCCAACTCAGCTTATCAAACGGTCAACTCAACCTTTCAAACGTTCCATCAGCTCACGTAGAAGCTAAAATTGACATTGGCATTGGATTTCATGCATGATATTATCAACTTAGCCTTTCAAATGTTCCAACAGCTGACGAAGAAGATAAAATTGGAAACTTGGCATAATCTTCCATGCAAAGAGAGGTGGGCGTTTCAATAAACAAAGACAAGTCCACTTCCTCTAACGCAAGGAGCTTCATGCAAAGACAAAGGGAAAACATAATTTTATTGAAAGGCCAAGTCAACCTTGAGTTAATCTAAGTTGATCCTCTTTTTTTTCAATGCCAATCTTTAGCTTTTGTAATTCTCTATAAAATGGCTTTCAACCTTGATTAAACATCATCCCTCTCTTGGCAAGACCAGACTCTGCCATTGGTGAGTTGTGTAACCTCTTCGATCAATAAAATGACTATACTTTCAGATTTCAAGTGTTGGCATAGTGTATATTCATTCAACAATTTGCATATGTGGTAGATTTCTCTCCCTTCCCAAATTTTGATTCGTACCTAATTGCTAACTTATCGTATTATGCAGGTCATGTTAAGTGTTCTTTATGTTTGTTGCTGAAGCTGTAAGTGGATGTTAGGTGGCTGCAAAGTGTCTTGTATCAGACCTCTCTCCATCGTTTTCCCTCATGTTTTGGTCATTGGATCGAACCTTCTCACGAAATACTTATGCATAGTGGTCGATTGAAATCGAAGGTTTTCCTTTTCCCTTGTTTGTTCAGTGTTCAAGGTTCCAAGTAGAGTGGATCAATCTTTTGGTGCATCACCTTTATTATGTAGGATTTCCCCTTAAAGTTTTCTTCTCCCTTTTCCATGGTAGTCCGCAGCATAGAGTAGAGATCCTCATTGATACATCTTACAGGAACCAGCCTTCTCTGGAGGTTCTTCTCACCATTGAGGCACCCACCCTCGTGAGAAGATCCCATTGTTTCAACCGGATAGAGGACTGGCCATTTCATGCACGTCTTCGATTTAGGGCGCAGCTCCAAGTTGACAATAGTTACTTAATAAAGCCATCAGTAAATTACAAAAATGGATGAACAGAAGGCTCTCAACAAGAGGCAAAATGACTTTGGTTAAAGCTATGCTCCAAGCTTTACCAATTTATGTGTCATCTATTTTGAATATTCCAATTGGAATTTTGAAACTGGATTCCATTGCCCAAAATTTATTTGAAGTGGGACCCAAGTGAAATGCAAATGGTCCTTAGTCATGTGGGATACATTATGTCAACCTAAATCATGAGGCTTAGGCTTTCATTCCAGTGTTAAGCATAATAAGGCCTTAACAACCAAGCTTCATTGGTGACTTCTGGCTACTCCTAATGAGTTGTGGGCTCTCAATCTAAGAGCTAAATATGCTGAGAATAATCTTCCTGAGAACATCATTCGTTTGTCCTTTCTAAAGGATTACCTATTCTGTCAGTTTTGAGAGTAGGAGAAGCTATCATCAAAATACATTGCTTCTAGATAGTTAACAATGGTCAATTTGCTAATTTTTTAACTGACTCTTGGGATGGTCATCCACCGATTATTGCCCAATATCCTGAGCTTCATCAAGTTATGGAAAATCTTCATGCAATGGATTGGGTTAAGGTTGCTCATTACTACCAACCTACTTTACACCATTGGGAAATGGGTAAAAGTTGAATTCCTCCTTATGAATCGCCTGTTCTGATAGGACTGCAACAGGGGCAGCTGGCTGTGAATATTCTTCGATCAAGACAACTTTCATCTTCAACAAAGGTAGATTCGATTGCATGGGGGAAAGGTGCCACAGGGTTATATACAGTTTCAGCTGGGTATGATTCTCTTTGCAAAGTTACTCCCCACCCCTTAAGGGATATTTTCCCTTGCCTTTGGTAGGAAGCCATATGGCCCAAAGTTAGTTTCTTTGTTTGGCTGTTATTGAAAAGAAGAATTCTTACAGGTGACAGGCTTATGAAAAGAGGGTTTTATGGCCCTTTCATATGTATCATGTGCTTGGACTCTAAAGAAACTATTCCTCATTTTTTCTTCATTATCCGTTTGTGAGCAGTTTGTGGCAGCAATTGGCTAAGCTCTTTGGGATTCTTTGGACTGGTATGCAAGCCATTGAGCAACCCTTTAGGGAGTAGAGTAAATATACTAAAGATAGTCAACATCTTGGGCAGGCCTTATGGAGCGGTATTACTCTATTGTTATAGAACAATTGGAAAAAAAGAAATAGAAGACTATTTCAGCAGGAGAGTAGAAACTTCTCTTGGGTTTGGGCGAAGATTGGATTGAATGTAGCGGAATCTATTAGACACCAAATCCGGTTGTCTCATTCTCTATCTCCACAATGGGATAGTCTTCTGAAAAGACATCGGACATGCCCTTCCAGTACCACAATGGCGGTCTCTAAACCAAGAAAGAGCAATCAGATTGAGAGTAAGTGGTCTCCCCCTCCTCCAGGAATTGGTAAGCTAAACACAGATGGTGCTTCTAGAGGTAATCTAGGGAAATCAAGTATGGGGGGCATTGGAAGACTTTCTGATAGTTCTGTTGCTTTTTTCTTTTCAGAAAATCTTGGGTATGCCACAAATAATTTAGCTGAAATAAGAGTTATATATCGGAGATTACAAGAAGCCCTGAAACTTGGATGGCAGTGAATTCAGGTGGAATCTGATTCTCTGATTATAGTGAGATTGCTTTCTACTTCTGTTGTATATCAGGGCAGAAATTGGAAACTGTGTAGAGAGCAGGACAAAATACAATGTTTGAAAAACAGGTTTCAGGAAATCACCTTCCAACATATTCCAAGAGAGCTCAACAGAGTGGCAAATACTTTAGCAAATTGGGCTCTTGACAATGGGAATATATCTTGTTTTGGTCTCCCGCCGCTATGGTGGTCCGGCAAGCTTCAACAAGACCTTCGACAGATTATAGAGTTAGATTTGTATCAAGGATTGTGATGACTATGTTTGCCTCTGTGTCTAATGCCCAGGCCTAGACCAATAGCTTCTTGGCCTGGCACAGTAGAATATGTATCTTTTGATCTTTCCATAATATAAATCCTTTTCTTTTTTTTCTTTGTTTTTTAAAAATGGACAGATAATCACAAAATGTCAGCAGCTGCTGAAAGGGAAGTCTTCACTCACCTGCACTTGGAGGTTGTTGCTCTAAGAAATTCTTCCAGGTTTTTTTCAATGTTGCTTAGCTGCAAAAAAGCATAGTCATTTTAAAATGGATTATGAATCAAAAGAAAAAGCACCATAATAATTAAGAAAACCATTCAATCTTAATTCAATGAAACAGAAACATCAATTATCATGTACGTTTTAGAAGATACTGCATAGACTACTTTGCATACAGTTGTACTCATGCCAAAACATATGTTTGTACAGCATATGTTGGTACAAAATTAGAGGAGATATCAGCCAAACAAAACATAAAAATTTCACCTTTTGAAAGACTTCATCTGAATATTTCTTAGAAGAAATTTCTGAAACAAGACCACCAATATCTGAGTACCCCTGCTCCTCCTCCCTTATCGCCTCCTGTATCCAATAAGACAGATTTAAACATGGGCAAAATTTTGGAGTACATGTAAATCCGTCTAAAAAAACTAAGTTCATAATATGTGCTTACCAGAAGCATGCAATTTATAGTGGAAAAAAAATGATAAGGTGTCTGCAAAACCTAAGATCCATCATGATTAGGGACAATGGAATGAAACACAGCAGAAGTCAAAATGGTAAATACAAATTAACTAGCAAATAAAGTATTCCTGGGTTACGTGTTGACATGCTATAATGGATAGCTGTTGTTTTGGACCTCCGTGATACATCTTGCAACTCAAAACAGCATAGACATCCATTCTTCTTGTTGTCGTAGTAGTTGTGGCAATTGTTATTATTATTATTGGGGTGCAAAATGCTAATTTTGTATACTGCATTGCATAATCCTTATGTAATGGGCATGCATGATTACATACTGTTTTTGTAATTCTCCTGCAATATTTATTACAATACTTGCCAAATAGAACATGGGGGCCCATGGCACTTGATATTGATATCTATATTATTAGTACCATTAAATTCAGTCGCTCAAAAAATCTCTCTATAAGGGAATGTGGGAACCCCAACGATTCAGCTTTGAGGCCCTTTCATCTCCCTAGTTAATGTAATTGGAAATATCAACGTTGTGGTCCATTAATCTCCTCAAGAGGAACATGGGAGCCCAAAATATCTTTAATTAATAAAGGATGAATATGGTTGGTTGGAGCCATAAACTAATAACTCTTAGTGATATCTATCGAAGATGGCAACGGATGTCAAGACGCATTATTATAAGTTCATAGTTTGATGGGCATATTTCTTACCTTAACTTTGGAGTTTAGTCTGATGCTTAATCATAAATTTCCTATAGCACTTTAGGAGCATTGCAGGCCAAGCCTTCTTCAATCATTTTGTAACTACCATGTTGGCAATTATATGAGCCACTATAGTCACTATGGTGTCTTTACAAAATAAAACAAATAGACTTCAACAAGAAACAATATATATATATATATATATATTAGTGTTCACAGGTAACAAAAGTTGACCGAAAGCCATAGACTAAATATTACATCAGGCATGCAACAGATGCTCACACAAAGCAACTCCAATTTATTTTAATAAAGATACTCTGTTACCATTTTGGGTCCAAAGCATGCCCAAGTTGCAATAGGCCCCAGCGATTTCAAATCCAACCTCAAATAATATCCATTGATATTAGCATCCAAACAGTAAATCCATCATCATAAACTAGATAACTTGGACAACAAACATATTCTGTACTAGCTAATTGGAATTTACATTTATTATGTAGAAAGGCACCTTATATTTCACCTAATAACATAAGAGTTGCACCATCCAAGGAACAGGTATACATGGAAAAATGACTTCAACTATGTGATGGCAAATCCCATCCAATACAGATCAACATTCCAGATTCAATATAGCTCCAACATCAGTAATAAAACTGGAATTAATCAGATTCCTCTGGGTCATTGTATAAATATGTAAGTTTATAAATTTAGAGAGATTATGCGTAGTTGAGTTTCTCTCAGGAGTTTTCTCATTAGAATCTCAAAAGAAAACCGTGTATTGCAATAGCATCTGTGAATGAAATCACTGTTACATGAGCATATCCCTGTTGTTTGTATGGGGTCCAGTTGCCTTTGGATTAGTTACTCTCTAACTTCAACACCTTTATTGGGGGAAGGAAAAGATGCTATTAGTTGGACATAGTATAGTTTAACTTGCAAAGGTTATTCAGTTAGGAATCAAAAATAGTGAACAAACACAATTGGGTAATTAAGAAGAATAAAGGACAAGAAGGTAAGGAAGAAATTCCCAAAATTCCTAGTTTACTGTCTTACTTTATTAAAGATGATGCTGTAATATCCCCAAATACAAAGGAGACCATAAACATGAACTACATTAATGTAAATAATCACCAATGGAATCGCCTAAACCAGCAGCAATTAAATTAACTACAGCGACAACTAAATTAAATAAATTGTTCATATGGGAAGGAGTGCCACATTTAATACAAGGAATAGAAGTTATATTAATGCAAGTTGTCCCATTTGATGAAAAGACACGTCACTTTGGGAAGGAGACACACCATTTGATGCAAAGCTATGAAAGGTATTTATAAGAACTTGGTGAAGGAAAAGGATATATATCCAGATTTGACATTCATTCCCTTATCTGAAGTTTAGGCAGCAGCCTCTTGTTTTATAATTGAGGATGAAACCCCTCATTTATTAGATACAAGGATGAAACCCCTTGATATCAACCCCTCAAGGACGAAACCCTTTGAGAGTTCTCTATTAGAATACTTATAACCAGAATTTCGCATTGCACATTTGATCATTATACAACATTATTTGTTATATAAATTTATTATCTTGTTAATAAGAACATAATTCTATACTCGTTGAATATTATTAATTCGAACTTTAAAAAGGAATTCCAAGAAATCCAAATTAATGTATAATATTACGATTTGGAATATTACAATGGTATCAGAGCTTTTCATCCTGCCAGCCTGAGGGTTTCGATGAGCTTTATGCATTCAAATCATAAGGTCAACATAAATGATGCACAGTTTGACCGGTGGGCCCAAGGCCAAATTCAAGTATATACGTTGATGTCACAATTAGTTCAACAAATCCACTAGTTGAATAACTCGCTAACTCAGAATTCTAATGGTGAGAGAAGATCATCACAAGCACAACAAGGTTATACATTTAATAATAGTCGTGAAGGACTCTCAACAAGGACTTAGGTATGCCCAACCATGCCCACATTCCTTCAACGAGAGGACCCAATACAGGAAGAAGAGGAGGCCAAGTTGATTTTCAATGATATTAATACATGTCACAATAGATATTTGAATCTTGATCCTATGATAAGGGATGAATTGACATTCATAGATTTTTGTCGTTTATATGGGAAATGTGTACCAGAGGAAGATGAATGGCAGCGAAATTCGATCAAACAAGTCATCACAGAGTAACTACCGAAGGAGCATAAAATTTGGATGGTTGACAATGATTTAGGCAACAACCTTGAGTTGCAGGGGCAGCCGGTGGAAGTAAACTATTCAGTGTTGAAAAACATCCCAACAACATCACTCAAAGAATTCTCTGAGCCCAAGTTGGAGGCGATGGTTCTTGAACTTGAACAACTAAACAAATGTTGGAATCATCTTATGACAAGCATAAATTCGTCCTATTATCGCAATGAAAACATGTATGAATCTTTTATCAAAGATGAACCATTGCTTGGTCTCCATAATAGCACAAAGAAAAGATTTGTCTTCATGGACAATGGAGGTGAGTCATTAATGGAGATTGTAAGGGCAGATTTGGTGACAAATGAGCTTGAACAGGTCATTAGCAGTCCAAGAAATGATCAATTTGGAGTATGTAAAGGCCCAATTGGTGACAAATGAGCATGAACATGTATGAATCTTTTATCAAAGATGAACCATTGCTTGGTCTCCATAATAGCACAAAGAAAAGATTTGTCTTCATGCACAATGGAGGTGAGTCATTAATGGAGATTGTAAGGGCAGATTTGATGACAAATGAGCTTGAACAATTCATTAGCTTCACGTCGGGTACACCAATTGTTGAATACACTATCTACTGAGAGGGGAGGTGAATCAGTAGATGAGCTAAAACCTGGTTCTTAGAACTTTTAAAAAAGATACTCAATGTATATGCAAAGTAAAAAACATAACAGAGATCACACACACACACAAGAATGCTCAACATCAGATTTTAATGTGGAAACCCAAAGGGAAAAACCGCAGTGAGAAACGCTGCTAGAAGCTACTGTCCTAATCCAGCCTCACAGAAAAAAGTCTCATAGACAAACCTCATTGGTTACATTCAAGAGCACCCACTCTAAGGAAGAATCAACTTCCTAACTGAGCACCAACTTAGTTTTTCTGATGGCACCAACCTATCAGAGAAATGAAGTTGCAACTTCAAAAATACTGAAGAGATTTAGAATGAATCTTGTACACTTTTCTGTTACAAGTCTAGTCTGTAACTGTGCCTTCGCTGTGTGTCTTCTCGGCTTCTCTGCGTTTATCTCTGTGTCTGGATATCTTCTACTTTGACACACCTTATTTTCTTTGCCCCTTTCATGCTGTCTGCATATGTCCTCTCTCGACAATTTTGAGTTAACACTCTAATTATTATTGCAGCAGCAGTAAAAAGACAACATTGTTCAAATGATCTGTTCGTAGCTTATATAGACAAATGCATCTTAGGGTTGTCTCTCTATAAAGTGTTCACACTTCAACTGAACTTAACCGGTTCAAGCTTTTGATCTGTATTCAATGCAACTTTGACTTTGTGTCTCAATTCATGCTTCACTCGACAATGTTCAAAATTTTCTTTAATGTCTTTGGCATCTGCACTTCTACTACACTTAAATGCGCCACGTCCTCAATCACTTTTGGTTTGCATTCAATGTGACTCTGACTTCATGTCTTGATTCATGCTTCAAATGACAACGTTCAAATTTCTTTACTGTCTTTGGCATCTGCACTTAACTGCGCCACTTCCTCGATCACTTCTGGTCTGCATTCAATGTGACTCTGACTTCATGTCTCAATTCATGCTTCAAACAACAATGTTCGAATGCCTTTACTATCGTAAGCATCTGCACTTCTACTTAACTGCACCGCTTCCTTGATCACTTCGATTGAAATATCTCGAGCTCTGTGAAGATATATCGAGTTCATCACCAGTTCCATTTGTTCCTATACAGACAGTTGAAGACATTGATTGCGGGCTTTTTCAAATTATGTTGTCGCGCCAAGTTCACGTTCTTTTCTTTGTTGGATCTTTCCTTATGATCTTTTGATACTTGTCAAATGCGCGTGCTCTCGAAGGATCATTTGAGTTTGATTTGCCATTTACCATCGAGCTCCTTTTCTTCCCTTTTTGCATCTCATTGCTTTCTATACCATGGGTTCACTTCTGGTCCTTTAGATTATCCTCGATATGCTCGATCTTTATCCTTTGTATTTAGCGTTAAACTTCGACATGTTGGCATGATCTCATTTTCTTCAACATTCTTGTAATGCTTTTACACCGTTGATCCTTGTAGACTTGCTCGATCTTTAACATGCCTTGTCCCTTTAAGAATGCCCTATGAGACTTGCATACTTTAACTTCGGCAAAGTTGCAAGTGACCTCTCTTCGGACAATTTGTTGTGGGCTTTTTGTCAAGGGCATTTAGAGACAATTTCCGTGAACTTTTTGTCCGGGTTTATTACATCTTGAAGTGTCCTCCAATTTCTCTGAAAGAAATCGCCATTGGCTTTTAATAGATGTCCTTCGAAAATCTTTTCTTCGGACTTCTTGTCTGCGTCATTTCCTCGAACTTCTTATCTGCGAGGCATTTCTTCGGACTTTTTGTCCGCAAGGCATTTCTTTGGACTTTTTGTCCGCAAGCCATTACTTCGGCCTTTTTGTCCGCATCATTTCTTCAGACTTTTTGTCCGCGAGGCATTTTTTCGGTGTTTTTGTCAGCAAGGCTTTTCTTAGGGCTTTTTATCTGCAAGCCATTACTTCGGACTTTTTGCAATCTACCCTTCGGCTTTTTTCCAAGTGCCCACATGCCCTTGGCAACGTTCAAAAGATACCCTTCGGATTTTTTGCAATGGTCCACTTGCCCTTTGCAACATTCAAAAGATACTCTTCGGACTTTTTGTAATGGTCCACTTGCCCTTTGAAACGTTCAAAAGATACCCTTCGGACTTTTTGCAATGGTCCACTTGCCCTTTGCAACGTTCAAAAGATACCCTTCAGACTTTTTGCAATGGTCTACTTGCCCTTCGGATTTTTCGCAATGGTCCACTTGCCCTTCGAACTTTTTGAAACGGTCTACTTGCCCTTCAAAACTTTTGCAACGGTCCACATACCCTTTGGCATTTTTGAAAAGATCCCTTCGGAAGCTATGAACGGTCCACTTACCCTTCGGACTTTCTGAAAAGATCCCCTCGGAACTTTTGTTCGGGACAATTTTTCCAAACAAATTCTCCAAGACACTTTCTCCAAAAGAACTCCAAGTGGCACTCATTTCCTTTGAAAACTTTGTTGCGGACAATTTGTTCGATAACGACTTAGTCAATTTTCCCAAAAGCCTTCAACATTTTCCCGAAAGAATTCCCTTATTAGTTGCGGGTAATTTGTCCGAGGAAATTGTCTTTACCAATATTTTCGAAAGAATTCCCTCAATCAAATCTACTCAACTCAAATCTTCTTAACTTATCCCGATTGCCTCTTCTGAGTAAGAGCACTTCACAGACGCAATTTACTCCACAAGTCTGCTCAACTCAACCTTTGGCATTAATGCATGATCAGTTTCAATCTCAATGACATCAAAGACATTAACATTTGACATCAATGACAATTCCATGCTACCCTAGATGGAAATGATAACTATTCAGTCCTCAGACTGCTTTCTGTATCTTGATATCAAAGCTGTCAACTGTCTCCTTGCTCAAATTTCCAACAATCTCCCCCTTTGTCATTGATGGCAAAACATCCTCAATGAGCAAAGACATCCTCAAAAGTCCCTTCGCATTCTGCTTGCTTGCTCTTATTCTGATTTCTCTCCCTTTGACATTAATGACAAAGAGTGTTGAACCAATAAGACACTGCTACTGAGCTGTTCTGATCCTTGGACCTGTTTGGATAGAGAATTATGAAAAAGACTCCCCCTTGTATAATGCACACCGACCTGAACTGTTCCTATGATTCTCTGAGCTTTCATATGCTTCAACCGATCCTAGATATAGAATTGGTCTGAAAGACCAATCGAAAATAGATGAGCATAGAAATCTAGATCCAACATACCTTAGTCTGTTCCTTAACATTAGATGACAAACGATGTGTAAGGTACATAGCAGATTGCCTTTACTCTTAATCCAGGAGCTTAATAAGATGCCTAGAATGCTCCCCCTAGACTTCTAACATATCACAAAAAAATAGTGATATGGGGTGGGAGCTACAACTCCCAACTTCTCTCTCAGATACTCGAATTGCTCCTTGGGAAGAGGCTTGGTAAAGATATCTGCAATCTGATCCTTAGTTGACACATATTCCATTGTGACCTCATGACTTGCTACTTTTTCTCTCAAAAAATGATATTTTATGGAGATATGCTTGGTTCTGGAATGCATCACTGGATTCTTGGATAGATTTATGGCACTTGAATTATCACAATAAATAGAGATAGGTGCTTGATATTCTACCTTTATATCCTTGAGAGTTTGCTTCATCCATAAGACTTGAGTGCAGCAAGCAGTGGCTGCGACATACTCTGCTTCAGTTGTAGAGAGTGTAATCAATTCTTGCTTCTTGCTTAGCCAAGACAAGTCTATTACCCAGAAATAATGCACCACCACTTGTGTTTTTCCTGTCATCCACACTTCATGCCCAATCAACATCAGTATATGCAACCAAAGTAAGATCCTCGCTAGTTGGGTACCACAACCCAAACTCTATTGTGCTCTTGATGTACCTGAAATTTTTTTTACAACATTAACATGTGATTCTTTGGGGGCTGCTTGATACCATGCAACCATGTATACTGCTTGCACGATGTCTGGTCTTGATGTTGTTAGATACAACAGGGTACCAATCATTGATCTATATAGCGTATTATTTACATTAGGAGACCCGTCTTCTTTGCTTAGCTTGCAGCCAGTCATCATGGGAGTACCAACTGGTTTGTTGTCCTCCATTCCAAATTTCTTGAGCATCTCCCTTGCGTACTTTGCTTGAGATATGAATATCCCTTCATTAGTTTGTGTAATTTGTGAACCAAAGAAGGAGAATTCTCCCAGCATTGACATTTCAAACTCATTTTGCATTTGCGTGGCAAATTCTTTGCACATGTTACTATCACCACCTCCAAAGATAATATCATCCACATATACAACAATAATCAGCATACGCTCACCTTCTGATTTAAAGTACAGATTGTTGTCTGCGCACCCTTTTCTGAAACCTTGTCGTTGCAAGGATTGATCCAATCGTGAATACCATGCTCTTGGTGCTTGTTTCAAACCATACAGAGCTTTCTTTAGTTTGCACACATAATTTTCTTCCTCTGCTAACTTAAATCCTTATGGTTGTTCAATGTACACCTCTTCTTCTAAGTTCCTATTTAGGAATGTTGACTTCACATCCATTTGATACACTTTGAATTTCTTGTGAACAGAGAATGCCAAGAACGTTCTAATACCTTCCAGTCTTGCCATAGGAGCAAATGTTTCTTTGAAATCTATGCCTTCTACTTGTGCATATTCTTTGCACACCAATCTAGCTTTGTTTCTTATGACTGCTCCATCTTCATTGAGTTTGTTTCTGTAAACCCACTTAGTTCCTATTACATTCTTGTTCGAGGGTCTGGGAATTAGTTCCCAAGAATTATTCTTTTCAATTTCGCTGAGTTCTTCTTCCATGGCTGTTAGCCAATTTTCATCTTTGTTGGCTTCATTGAAGGTCTTAGGCTCAATTTCTGAAAGTAGAGCAAAGTTTACTTGCTCCTTATTACAGCTCTTCTCCTAGTCTGAACACCCTCATCTTTGTTGCCAATTATTTGCTCTTTGAGATGTTCTTTTTTAACAAACCTTACAGGTGCCTTTTTGCTCTTTTCTTCCTCTTCTTCACTATTTTCTACTTCATTTTTTGCTCCTTATGATTCTCCAATTCTGATCTCCTCATTTGGCTCAACTTGTTTGAATCTTTCTACCTTTACGTTGATGCTTTCAACTATTTTATGCAGTCGTCTGTTGTAACACACAGGGTTTGCTGTGAGTGTAGTATCCAAGAAAAATTCCTTCATCACATCTCGACTCGAAACTTCCCAATTTGACCTCTTTTCTTCTGATGTAGCACCTGCTTCCAAACACTCTAGAATATTTCATGGATGCAGGTTTTCCAAACCACAGTTCATATGGAGTTTTATCACTCTTTACACTAAGTTGAACTCTGTTTAAAATATATACTGTTGTTTGAACTCCCTCTTTCCAATATCCATCAAGAAATTTTGCCCTTTCAACATTGTTATGGCCATCTCTTTCACAGTTCTGTTTTTTCTTTCTACAACTCCATTTTGTTGTGCAATACGTGCAGCAAAGTACTGTCTCTTAATCCCATGCTTCTCACAATATTCTACAAACTCATTGGAGGTGAGTTCTCCACTTTTGTCTGATCTTAGACACTTGATTTTTCTTCTCATTTCATTCTTAACCATGGCCCTGAAGATCTTGAATCTCTCAAAGGCTTGTGATTTATCTTTCAAAAAATTTACCCATGTCATCCTTGGGAAGTCATCTATAAATAGCATAAAGTAGTATACACCTTTGGATCTTTTTGTCCTAGTAGGACCACATAAATCTGTATGAACTATTTGTAGCAGGTTTTGAGGTTGTGTATTTTTTTGTTTCAAATCTGACCTTTGTCTGCTTTCCTAGTTGGCACGCTCTGCATGTGACATATGCAAGTTTGACAATTTTGGGCATATGTCTAACACACTTGTTAGAGTTTACTTTGACTAGATTGTCAAAGTTGACGTGACCCATTCTTTTATGCCATAACCAGCTCTCATCGACTTTTCCCATGAGACAACTCGCATCATTTTCTTTAATCAGGTTGTATATGTTGCTTTCAGTTCTTCTTCCTTGTGCAACAATTTTTCCAGCTCTTTTCAGTTTACAACCTTTAGCATTAAATGTGACTTCATAACCATTATCACACATTTGACTTACACTTAACAGATTATGCTTAAGTCATTTAACGTACAAGACGTCATGTGTAGGAAGCTTGCCATCTATGTGCAAGGTTCCTTTGCCTCTTATTCTGACTGCAGTGTTATCACCCAGACTGACAATCCCTTCCTTGCATCTGATTAATCTGGTGAATTTGCTCTTGTCCCCAGTCATATGCTTTGAACAACCACTGTCTATGACCCACAAGTTTTGCTCTTTGACATGGAGTGCCATTTGAGCAATCAAGAATTGATCTTTGACCTTCCACATCCTTTTGGGTCTCTCATTTGCCTTTCTCTTCTTTTTAAAAGTGGTCTTTGAAACTCTAATCTCATTTAAAAACTTGCTTTTGCCTAAGTTGTACTTTCTTGTCATTGCAATGTTAGCTCTACAATACTTAGCTATATGTCCAAAACTATTGCAATTGTAGCATATTAAATTTGAATCTATCAAAGGAGCAAATGAATTTCTACTGGCAAAATTAAATCTTTTAGTAGGAAAGACTACAATTAACAGCCTTATGACCAAATTGATTACAGCTAAAACAATAACCATAAAAGGAAGGAGCGTACATGGTCATATCGTTCTCTAGTGTAGTATACCGAAAACTTTTACCTTTCTGCTTTTTCAGATCTGCCACTTTGAAGAATCCTTCTGCATTTTTCCTTGGATTAGTCTTTATGTCCTTTCTGGTCTTTGCCTTCGTCGCTTCTTTGTTGTTCATACCTTTTGCTTCTCCTCCTTTCTTGAAGTTATCATACAAGTTCATTGATGTACACGCTAAAGATCCTTTTTTTTAATCATATCCAAGACCTCACTTTTCATTTGAAGGCTTTTGTGCACTGATCAGTTCACTAAGAGCTTCAAATCCTTTCATCAGCTTTAAGCTTTTGCTTATATGGTTTCTTGCCTTCTCAAGTTCTTTCTTTAAGGATACTTCTGCTTCAAGTCTCATGCATTCATTGGATTTTGACTAGAGATCCATTTTGACGATTCTACTATTCTGTTGGCTTCCTCAACTTGAGTTTTTAGCATTACAATCATTTGGTTAACCTTTTCAAGCTCCTTCTCATGGCTCTTCTGCGTTGAGTTTTCTTTTCTCAGATTTTCAATTTCTTCAAGAGCACACACCAGTTCACCTTCAAGATCTATCTCACCTTCTTCTCCATCACAATCTTCATATTCATTTTGTTCTTGATTCAAGGAAGTGATTTCTTCTGCCATAAATAGGAACTCAATTCCCTCAGCTAAAAAGGCACAGTCATTCTCATCCTCATAGCTGTCACTATTACTTTCTCCTACTGAGTCACTTTCTTCTTTTGTATATAACCCCTTTTTGTTCTTGAAGAAGTTTTTCTTTTTAGCATAATGCGGTTTTACTTTTTTGACATTTTCAACTTGATTGGCGTTCTACTTATTGAATGGACATTTTGCAGCGAAGTGTCCTACCTTGCCACATTTAAAACATTTGAATGGAAGTTTTCCTTTATACTTACCCGATCCTCTCTCCAGTCCTCTAACAAAATTTGCTTCTTCACCATCAATCTCCTCAAAATCGAGCATAGAGGTTTCTTCTTTTGCAGATTTTACTACTTTGAAGGATGCTTCTCTCTTGACTGTGTCTGTTTCTCCCATCCTCATTTCGTACGCTGTGAACGTTCCATGTAGTTCATCCATGGTAAGTTTGTCTAAATCTCTCGCTTTTTCAATGGCCGAAATTTTGGATTCATATCTTGATGGAAGGGATCTCTAAGCCTTCTTGACAACAGTCGATTCTTCTATTGTTTCTCCAAGTCCTCTTATAACATTTACTATCTCATCTACCCTGAGGAGGTAGTCCGCTATCTTATCTTCTTCATTCATTTTCAGGGTTTCAAACTGTCCTTTGCGCGTTTGCAGCTTGGCCTATTTCACTTTAACATCTCCTTCATAGATACCTTTCAGCTTATTTCAGATGTCTTTTGCACTCTGACAGTGCATAACTTTGACAAACTCAGAGTTTGACAACCCACAAAGAATAGCAATCTTGGCTTTGGCATTGTTTTCATAAGCCTTTTTGGCTCCCTGATCAGCAGGAGTTACAGCAGGAGCTATGTAACCATTTACCACTGACATCCATGCATCAAACCCTAGGGAAGACAAATGTGCTTCCATTCTTATGCTCCAAAAAGCATAGTTAGACCCATCGAACAGAGGAGCCTTGTTTGATGAAGATCCTTCTTGGCAGGGCATTGTGTTCACCAGCCACGATCTCCCTGAGCCGATTAAGCTTCTCCTAAGGAACCTGCGCTCTGATACCAATTGTTGAACACACTATCTACTGAGACGGGGAGGTGAATCAGTAGATGAGCTAAACCCTAGTTCTTAGAACTTTTAAACGAGATACTCAAAGTATATGCAAAAGAACAGAACAGAGATCACATACACAAAAAAATGCTCAACCCCAGATTTTAATGTGGAAACCCAAAGGTAAAAACCACGGTGAGAAAAGTTGCTAAAAGCTATTGTTCTAATCCAGCCTCACAGAAAAAAGTCTCATAGACAAACCTCACTGGTTACATTTAAGAGCACCCACTCTAAGGAAGCGTCAACTTCCTAATTGAGCACCAACTCAGTTTTTATGATGACACCAACCTATCAGAGAAATGAAGTTGCAACTTCAAAAATACAGAAGAGGTTCAGAATGAATCTTGTATACTTTTCTGTTACAAGTCTAGTATGTAACTGCACCTTAGTTGTGTGTCTTCTCGGCTTCTCTGCCTTTATCTCTGTGTCTGGATATTTTCTACTTTGACACACCTTATTTTCTTTGCCCCTTTCACGGTGTCTGCATATGTCCTCTCTCGACAATTTTGAGTTAACACTCTAATTATTATTGCAGCAGCAGTAAAAAGATAGCACCGTTCAAATGATCTATTCATAGCATATATAGATAGATGCATCTTAGGGTTGTCTCTCTGTAAAGTGTTCACACTTCAACTGAACTTAACCGGTTCAAGCTTTTGATCTGTATTCAATGCGACTTTGACTTTTTGTCTCGATTCATGCTTCACTTGACAACGTTCAAATTTTTTTTTATTGTCTTTGGCATCTGCACTTCTACTGCACTTAAATGCATCACTTCCTCAATCACTTCTGGTCTGCATTCAATGTGACTCTGACGTCATGTCTCGATTCATGCTTCAAACGGCAACGTTCAAATTTCTTTACTGTCTTTGGCATTTGCACTTCTACTGCACTTAACTACGCCGCTTCTTCAATCACTTCTGATGTGCATTCAATGTGACTCTGACTTCATGTCTCGATTCATGCTTCAAACAACATTCAAATGCCTTTACTATCATAGGCATCTGTACTTCTACTTAACTGCGTCGCTTCCTCGATCACTTCGATTGAAATATCTCAAGCTCCATGAAGATATATCGAGTTCATCACCAGTTTCAGTTGTTCCTATACAAACAGTTGACATTGATTGCGGGCTTTTTCAAATTCTGTTGTCGCGCCAAGTTCACGTTCTTTTCTTTGTCGAATCTTTCCTTATGACCTTTTGACACTTGTCAAATGCGTGTGCTCTCGCAGGATCATCTGAGTTTGCTTTGCCATTAACCATCAAGCTCCTTTTCTTCCCTTTTTGCATCTCGTTGCTTTCTATACCATGGGTTCGCTTCCGATCCTTTAGATTAATCCTCGATATGCTCGATCTTTATCCTTTGTATTTAGAGTTAAAACTTTGGCATGTTGGCGTGATCTCATTTTCTTCGGCATTCTTGTAATGCTTTTGCACTGTTGATCCTTGTAGACTTGCTTGATCTTTAACATGCCTTGTCCCTTTAAGAATGCCCTATAAGACTTCCACACTTTAACTTTGGCAAAGTTGCAAGTGACCTTTCTCTTCAGACAATTTGTTGTGGGTTTTTTGTCAAAGGCATTTAGAGACAATTTTCGCAGACTTTTTGTCCGGATTTATTTCATCCTGAAGTGTCCTTCAGTTTCTCCGAAAGAAATCATCATTGGCTTTTAATAGGAGATGTCCTTTGGAAATCTTTTCTTTGGACTTTTTGTCCGCGTCATTTCTTCAGACTTTTTGTCCGCAAGGCATTTCTTCGGACTTTTTGTTCGCAAGCGTTTTTGTCCGCGTCATTTCTTCGGATTTTTTGTTCGCAAGGCATTTCTTAGGACTTTTTGTCCGCAAGGCTTTTCTTCGGGCTTTTTGTCCGCAGGGCATTACTTCGGACTTTTTGCAATCTATCCTTCGGCTTTTCTGCAAGTGTTCACATGCCCTTGGCAACGTTCAAAAGATACCCTTCGAATTTTTTGCAATGGTCCACTTTCCCTTTACAACGTTCAAAAGATACCCTTTGGACTTTTTGCAATGGTCCACTTGCCCTTTGCAACGTTCAGAAGATACCCTTCAAACTTTTTGCAATGATCCACTTGCCCTTTGGATTTTTTGAAAAGGTCCACTTGCCCTTCGAAACTTTTGCAACGGTCCACATACCCTTCGGCATTTTTTGAAAAGATCCCTTCGGAAGCTTTGAACGGTCCACTTACCCTTCGGACTTTCTGAAAAGATCCCTTCGGAACTTTTGTCCAGGGCAATTTTTTCGAATGAATTCTCAAGACACTTTCTCTGAAAGAATTCCAAGTGGCACTCATTTCCTTCAGAAACTTTGTTGTGGACAATTTGTCCAACGACTTAGTCAATTTTCCTAAAAGAATTGCCTTTAACAATTTCTCGAAAGAATTCCCTTATTAGCTGCAGGCAATTTGTTCGAGAAAATTGTCTTTACCAATATTTCCGAAAGAATTCCTTCAATCAAATCTGCTCAACTCAAGTCTTCTTGACTTATCCCGATTGCCTCTTCTGAGTAAGAGCACTTCACAAACGCGATTTACTCCACAAGTCTGCTCAACTCAACCTTTGGCATTAATGCATGATCCGTTTCAATCTCAATAACATCAAGGACATTAACCTTTGACATCAATGACAATTCAATGCTGCCCTAGATGGAAATGATAACTATTCAGTCCTCAGACTACTTTCTGTATCTTGATATCAAAGTTGTCAACTATCTCCTTGCTCAAATTTCCAACAGTTTATCAAAGATGAACCATTGCTTGGTCTCCATAATAGCACAAAGAAAAGATTTGTCTTCATGGACAATGGAGGTGAGTCATTAATGGAGATTGAAAGGGCAGATTTGGTGACAAATGAGCTTGAACAGGGCACTAGCAGTCCAAGAAATGATCAATTTGGAGTATGTAAAGGCCCCAGGATCCTTATGCTCAGCTAAGAGCTCATTAATAATTATAGAAATGGTTATAATGGCAGAAGGCTGTGGAATCTGGGAAAGAACAGTTGTAATAATCCCTTGCAAGAGAGAACTAATAATAATGCAATTAGTTCTACAAGGATGGGGAAAAAAACATCTAAACTTGGAGCAGATTATAGTTTTTTGTGGAGTGTACTATCGGGTTTAAAATTGCTTGAGGACAAACAATCTGAAGAAGGGAGGTCTGTAATATCCCCAAGAACAAAGGAGACCATAAACATGAATTGCATTAATGTAAATAAATGACCAATGGAATTGCCTAAACCAACAACAATTAAATTAACTACAGCGGCAACTAAATTAAATAAATTGTTTATATGGGAAGGAGCACCACATTTAATGCAAGGAATAGAAGTTATATTAATGCAAGTCATCCCATTTGATGAAAACACACATCACTTTGGAAATGAGACATCATTTGATGCAAAGCTATGAAGGGTATTTATAAGAACTTGGTGAAGGAAAAGGATATATATCCAGATTTGACATTCATTCCCTTATCTGAAGTTTAGGCAACAACCTCTTCTTTTATAATTGAGGACGAAACCGCTCATTTATTAGATACAAGGACGAAACCCCTTGATATCAACCCGTCAAAGATGAAACCCTTTGAGAGAGTTCTCTATTAGAATATTTATAACCAGAATTCCGCATTGCACATTTGATCATTAGACAACATTATTTGTTATATAAATTTATTATCTTGTTAATAAGAACATAATTCTATATTCATTGAATATTATTATTTTGAACTTTAAAAGAGAATTCCCAGAAATCCAAATTAACGTATAATATTCCGATTTGGGATATTACAGAAGCACAATCAAAACTATTACTGGCTTGATTCAAAACTTTCTTCATGTATTTTGATGCAGTCACGGTGAGGGTTCCACGTGAAGGGACACCTTCGACCATGTGGCCATCAAAGTCATACAATGGATAACTAAACCGGTTTCAATAATAAATTAGAAATTATAGGATATTCTTAGCTTCCCAGTTTTCACAATGGAGTACGCAACCCATCGAAAAGAGGTGTTTTGTTTGATGAGGATCCTTCTTGACTGGCCATTGTGTTCACTGACCAAGATCTACCTGAGCCGATTAAGCTTCTCCTAAGGAACTCTCGGCTCTGATACCAATTTTTGAATACAACTATTTACTGAGAGAGGGGGTGAATCAATAGATCTGCTAAAACTAGTTCTTGTAAACCTTTTAGAGGACATACAAATTCATATGCAAGTCAAAGAAAAAATGCAGAGATTACACACGCAAAAACACATTACTCATGATTTTTATGTGGAAAACCCAAAGGGAAAAACCACAATGAAAATCGCTGCTAGAATCTATTGTTCTAATCCAGCCTCACCATTAAATGCCTTACTGGCTAACCTCACTGGTTACATTCAAGAGCACCCACTCTATGGAAGCACCCACTCCCTAAGGAGACACAAATCCCCTAACTGAGCACCAACTCAGTTTTTTGATGGCACTGACCAATTAGAACTATGAAGCTACACTTCAGAATACAAGATGGATTCACAAATGAATCCATATCAATTTCTTTGTAACAAGTCTAGTCTGTAACTATTCATTCTCTACTCAATCTCTGCACATTCTCTGTGTGCTCTTTCTTCCTCTTTGCCTCACTCTCTGTTGCTCTATCTTTCACTCTGTGTCTACATACATTTCAAAGTGACACTCTTTGAGTTGCTCTACATCACTCTCAATTGCAACAACAGCAGCAACTCCACAGTGAATAAGATGTTCTGTATATACATTGAGTTTTAGGGTTTAATCTATACGTGTTCACACTTCAGCTCCTCTTAACTGATTCCAGCTATTTGTTCTCATTTAATGTGACTTTGACATATGCAAATTCACGTGTCTCGATTCATACATCACACTTCAATGCTCAAATCTCTTTTCTATATTTGACAACTCCTGGATTCTGGTTATAACTGCACCGTTTCCTTTTCGCACTTCAACTCCCCTTTTCTGGGTCTTCATTCAATGCGAATTTGACATATACCCTTTTCGTGTCTCGGTTCATGCATCACACCGCAATGTTCAACTCTCTTTTCTATTTTTAGCAAGTGTTGGAATCAGGTCATAATTGCGTTGTTTCTTTAATCAATCAATCAATTTCGAGCTTTGTGTAATCATTTACAGGTTTTGTCTGTTCCTTCATTTGTTCATTGAGAACATATTAAATGCGTGCCTTTGATTTCTTTCTTCGCGCCAACCATTGAGCTCCTTTTTGCATCTCGCTATTTCCTATATATCAGGATCACTTTCGCTCCTTTCGATTTATTCGAATATGCTCGACCTTTACCCTTTCTATTGTATCATTAAACTCCGGCATGTTGACGTGATCTCATTCTATTCGGCAGTGTTGTAATGTTTTTGCACCGTTGATCCTTGTAGACTTGCTCGATCTTTAACATGCCTTGTCCCTTTGAGAATGCCCTATAAGACTTCCACACTTTATCCTTTGGCAAAGTTGCAAGTGACCTTTCACTTCAGACAATTTGTTGCGGGCTTTTTGTCAAGGGCTTTGCGGGACAATTGTTGGAAACAGTCATTGATGTCTGTGATATTGTCACTGATGTCAAACGAAGCAGGTGCTATTTTGCATTAATGTCAAAAGTTGAATTGCACAGACTTACAGTGCAAATCGGACTTATAAAGAGCTTCTACTTATAAAATAAGTAAAGCAGTTTTGAGAACCCGAATGGGTTTTGTAGAGCAAATCGGGATTCCAGAACAACTTTACTTCTCTCAACTTTATAAGTTAAGTTGTCCTGAGAACCCAAATGGGCCTAGCAGTGTTCATCGGGTTTATGCAACGACCTTACTTGTTTCATGTTTATAAGTCAAGTTGTCTCAAGAACCCAAAAGGGTCTAGAAGAGTTGATCGGGGCTTCAGAAGCACTTTCTTCTTTCATGTTTATAAGATAAGCAATGTGGAAAACCCGAATGGGTCAAGGAAGAGGTAATCAAGATTTCGGAGTGACTTTGCTTCTCTCATGTTTATGAGTTAAGCAATGTGAAAAACCTGAATGGGTCTAAGTAAATTGATCGGGTTTCTAAGATGACTTTACTTCTTCCAAGTCTATAAGTCATGTTGAATGAAGAACCCGAAATAGTCTTGAAGAATTCT
Source organism: Torreya grandis (assembly GCA_037957365.1). Classification (NCBI taxonomy): domain Eukaryota; kingdom Viridiplantae; phylum Streptophyta; class Pinopsida; order Cupressales; family Taxaceae; genus Torreya; species Torreya grandis. The sequence goes on along the minus strand of JARHVA010001805.1, from coordinate 2,160,681 downwards.
TTTGGAAAAATTGGCAAAGACAATTCTTTCAGAAATATTGGCAAGGACAAATCTTTCAGACAAAAAGCCCACAGAAATTGTTCTGAAGGGTATGTGAACCGTTCAAGAAAGCTGAAGGGCACTTCTCAAGAAGTCCAAAGGGCAAGTGGACTGTTACAAAAGTTCCGAAGGGCAAGTGGACCATTGCAGAAAGTTCGAAGGGATCTTTTCAAAAAGTCAAGAGGGTATGAGGACCCTTGCAGAAAAGCCGAAGGGTAGTTTTTGATAAGGCTGAAGGGTATGTGGACCCTTGCAGAAAAGCCGAAGGGTACATTTGCAAAGCCCCGAAGTGTATGTCCTAAACAAAAATGTCCCGAAGGGGACACGGACAAAAAGTCCACGAAATTGTCTCGAAGGGGACCTGGACAAATAAGTCCGCGGAAATTGTCCCGAAGGGGATATGTTAAAGCTCGAGCAAGTCTGAAGAGATCGACGAAGGGGAAGCATCTCAAAGACGCCGAAAGAAGCGAGATGAAGTCAACATGTTGAAGGTTAATCATCTAGTCAACATAAAGAGCAAGCATCTTTGATGATCCGACACACGCAAGTTAGGATTAAAAAGATCCAACTGAGCAAGTGAATCCAAAGCCTTAAAGGTGCTCGAAGGTTAATGCACAATGGCAAAGTTAAAGATCGAGCATAATCGAGTAAATCAAAAGGAGTGAAAGCGATCCAACTATAGAAGACAGTAGAAAACATAAAAAAGGGCTCGATAGTTAGAGATGGCGCGAAGAAAGAAATCAAAGGCATGCATTTTAATATTTCTCAATGAACTATTAAAGGAATAGACAAACCCTGTAAATGATTGCACAGAGCTCGAGATTGATCGATCCAGCCAATCAAACATCGATTAAGGAGGTTGTGCATTTAAGAGATAAATCGAGCAACTGCCAAACATAGTGAAGAGACCAGAACATTACGATGTGATGCATGAACCAAGACATGAAAAGGAAAAGGCGTTATGACCAGAATCCCGCAATTGTCAAAGATAGAAACGAGAATAGACAATTGTTGTATGATGCAAGAACCAAGACGTGAGAAAATGCAAAAGTCAAATACGCATTAAAGGGAAAACCAAAACGGAAATTAGTTTAGTGCAGATAGAATGTGAATGCAATAAGTGAGTCGAGAAACCCTAATGAATCCTTGTATAAACACGACTCTTAACATATCATATTGTTTGCCGTTGTTGCTACTGCATTTTAAAGTGTGAGAAAAAACGTTGTCGACAAAAGAAATATGTAGACAGAGTAAAACGCGGAGAAGGAAAGGGAATGAAGTGTATCTGAATAAAGGATAACTAGATGTATGCAGAGACAGAGAGACATATTCAGACAGACATTAAGCAAGCAAGAAGATAGAGCACACAGACAATGAGAAGAAAGTGAGCAATTACAGATTAGACTTGTAACAAAGAACATTGAACTGGATTTACTTGTGAATTCATCTTGCACTGGAGTCATAGCTCCATAGTTCAGGGAGGTTGGTGCCTACATACAAACTAGGTTGGTGCTCAGTAGAGAGATTGGTGTCTCCTAAGGATCGGTGTCCTTGAATGTAACCAGTGAGGTTAACGACTACGGCATTTTATTGTGAGGCTGGATTAGAATAGTAGATTCTAGCAGCTGATTCTCACTGTGGTTTTTTCCTTTGGGTTTTCTACGTAAAATCTGGCGTTGTGTTTCTATGTGTGTGTGACTTCTGCATTTGTTCTTTGATTTACATATGAATTCACATTTTCTGCAAAAAAGTTTTTGACGGACTAGTTTAAGATCATCTACTGATTCACCCCCCTCTCAGTAGATAGGTGTGTTCAACAACAATTTCCCTGAAGAAACGTCTAAGTGCCCTTCAGATTTTCTTTAAGGGTCCACATACCCTTCGGCTTTTTTGTAAGGGTCCACATACCCTTCGGACTTTCTGCAATGGTCCACTTGCCCTTCGGAACTTTTGCAACAAAATCCCTTCGGAACTTTTGCAATGGTCCACTTACCCTTCGGACTTTTTGAAAAGATCCCTTCAGAACTTTTGCAACGGTCCACTTACCCTTCGAAATTTCTCGAAGTGTCCTTTTGAAAACATTGTTTGGTCCACTTGCCCTTCGAGCTTCTTGCAAAGTATCCTTCGAAAATTCTCAAAGTGTCCTTTTGAAAACTTTGTTTGGTCCACTTGCCCTTCAGATTCTTCTCATTGCTTTTCTCATTAGATTGAAAGATGTAAGGTCATTTGATAAACCCGATCAACTCCACTAAACCAATTCAAGTTCTCAACACTGCTCAACTTATAAAGTTGAACGAAGTAAAGTTGTTCCATAACCCCGATTAACTCTTCCTTGACCCATTCGGGTTCTTCACAGTGCTTGACTTATAAAGATGAGAGTAGTTAAGTCATTCTGGAAACCCGATCAACTCTGCTAGACCCATTCTTGTTCTTGAGACTGCTTAGCTTATGAAACTGAACGAAGAAAAGTTATTTTGCAAACCCGATCAACTCTGCTAGACCCATTCGGGTTCTTGAGATTGCTTTAATTGTGAAACTTTATGAGTCGAAGCAATTGAAGTACACAAACCCGATCAACATTCTCCTGACCCAGTCGGGTTTTCGACACGACTTTACTTATGAAACTTTATGAGTAAAAGTGAATGAAGTACATCGACTTGACAAACCTGAATCACTATGCCTTTGTCATTAATGTTTGCCTATTTGACATCAATGACAATCTTACAAACAATCTCCTTATACACCATGATACTCAAATTGCCAACATTCTTTTATAATTGAGGACGAAACCGCTCATTTATTAGATACAAGGACGAAGTCCCTTGATATCAACCCCTCAAGGATGAAACCCTTTGAGAGTTCTCTATTAGAATATTTATAACCAGAATTTCGCATTGCACATTTGATCATTATACAACATTATTTGTTATATAAATTTATTATCTTGTTAATAAGAAAATAATTCTATATTCATTGAATATTATTATTTCGAACTTTAAAAAGGAATTTCGAGAAATCCAAATTAACGTATAATATTCTGATTTGGGATATTATAGAAGCACAATCGAAACTATTACTGGCTTGATTCAAAACTTGACGTATTTTGATGCAGTCACGGTGAGGGTTCCACTTGAAGGGACACCTTCGACCATGTGGCCATCAAAGTCATACAGTGGATAACTAAACCAGTTTCAATAATAAATTAGAAATTATAGGATATTCTTAGCTTCCCAGCTTTCACAATGGAGTACGCAGCCCCTTTACAACAACCAAGTCGTTGCGTCTCCCTTTACATAAAGGCTACAGGCCTTAGAGCCTTGGGCTCTCTCTCTCTCTAACTCTTCATTTTGATCGTCTCCCCTTCCAGTCTCAGTGTTTCTAAAGGTTTTTGGCATTCCAAGTTCTCGCAAATGTTGGCCCAACTTCCCCTTTTATAGCCATTCACCATTCAATCAATGTCATGTCAACCAAGGAAATGGACAGTTGTACTAGTAAGGTCGACACTAACCTGTAGGCCTACCTTAGGGGTAGCCTTAACCTCTTATGGACCTCGAGCCATGTGTTTCTAACATTTGTCAGATCATATCTACGCTAGGAGATCTTGTTGTCCTTTGCCATCGTGTGAGCTACAATGCTTGTCCCAACCTATAAAGGGCCAGGGGTTAGTCCTTGCAGCCAGCTGCTCATCTAGTTGTCTCCCTCTGCCTTGGATCTTTATGATCTACGTATAACTCCTGCACTCCCATGCCTTAGGCACTCCCGTGCTATCCCATTCTTCACACCATCGCACGCTCCTAGGATCATCTGTTCATTAGTTTCCTGCTTTGCTCCTTGACTGCACAATTCTTGTTGAACACACTATCTACTGAGAGGGGGGGATGAATCAGTAGATGAGCTAAAACTTGATTCTTAAAACTTTTAAACAAGATACAGACTGTATATGCAAAATAAAGAACAAAAACAGAGATCATACACACACATAAGAATGCTCAACATCATATTTTTACGTGGAAACCCAAAGGGAAAAACTACGGTGAGAAACGCTGCTAGAAGCCACTATTCTAATCCAGCCTCACAGAAAAGATGTCTCACAGACAAGCCTCACTGGTTACATTCAAGAGCACCCACCTAAGGAAGCATCAACTTCCTAACTGAGCACCAACTCAGTTTATCTGATGGCACCAACCTATCAGAGAAAATGAAGCTACAACTTCAGAATACAGAAGAGATTCAGAATGAATCTTGTTCAGTTTTTTGTTATAAGTCTTGTCTGTAACTGCACTTTCACGCAATGTGTCTTCTCGTCTTATCTCCCTGTATCTCCTTGTGTCTAGATATCTTCTATATTGACACACCTTATTTGCTTTGCCTTTTTACGTTGTCTACATATGTCCTTACTCGACAATTTTTGAGTTAACACTCTAATTATTATCACAACAGTAGCAAAAGACACTTTCAAATGTTTTGTTCATAGCATATATAGACAAATGCATTTTAGGGTTTCTATTTGTAAAGTGTTCACACTTCAACTACTCTTAACCGGTTCAAGCTTTTGATCTGCATTCAATGTGACTTTTACTTCGTGTCTCGATTCATGCTTCAAACGACAATGTTCAAATGTCTTTACTATCTTTGGCATGTGCACTCCTACTGTTCATAACTACGCCGCTTCCTTGATCAATTAGATTGATTAATCTCGAGCTTTGTGAAGAGATATCAAGTTCATCCCCTGTGCCAGCTGTTCCTTTACAGACAATTAGAAGACATTAAATGCAGTCTTTTTATTTCTTTCATCGCACCAAGTTCACGATCTTTTCTTTGTTGGATCTTTTCTTATGACCTTTTGACACTTGAAATCTGAAAGTACAGTCCTTTTATTGATTGAAGAGGTTACAAAACTCACCAATGGCAGAGTCTAGTCTTACCAAGAGAGGGATGGATTTTATAAGGTTGAAAAACCATTAATATAGAAATTTACAACAAGCCAAGGATTGGCGTTGAAAAAAAGAGAAGTTAACTCTTCATTAGTCCAAGTCCAAATTGCATTGCATGAATCTTCCAAATTTATCTTTCATTGGCTTATATCTGGTTGTCTTGAGTGAAGAATCCTTGGCGTTAAAAAAAAAAGACAAGCTTTAGACGCATGACACCTGCGAATAGATGTCTTGACTTGAAACTAGTCAACTTCAAAACAAGAGTAGTCAAACTCACTCGAACTGCTAGAACGTTTGAAAGTCTCCCCTTTGCATGAAATCAATGCAAATGTCAAATTAAGAATTGTGTTTGAACTGCCAGAATGTTTCGAGCAAACGAGAGTGCGTGCATGAAATTTTTCGCTGTTTGAAACGTTCAACACTTTACCTATTCATCATGCAAGACAACTCTATTTTCAGAACTGAAGCGTGCTTGCTTTCTTAAACGCGTTCACTTCGTTGGAGTCACTCACATTAGTCTGTGCATGATCTTTGTTTATCTTGCCTTTCCTTTATTCTACGTTTGTTTTATTCGTTGTTCATGCTTATGTCCATGTTCAGTTCTGTGTTAATCTTTGCTCATGCCTCTTTTTGCATTTGTCTTTCTTCTTGTTCAGTTCTTGCTTAGTCTTGTTTGTGCTTACGTCTCTGTTCATGCTATTGATCATGCTCAGTTCACTTCGTGTTTTCTCTGGCTTTTCCCATGTTTTGCTTTAATTAGAGAATCGGGCTTTATTTTAGTTTTCGTCCTTCGGACAAATTGTCCGAAGGACTCTCTGTCTCTTCTCTTTCCCGGGCTTGGCATTTCCTTTTCTCTTTTTTGGCCTTTGCTTACGCCCTTGTCTTTTCTATCGGGTTTTTTGAAACTGTCCTTATTCCTTCGGACTTTTTGTCCGAAGGAATTCGTTTCCTTGCCAATTTTCCCTAATTTATTCTTTTAGGCTTTTATGTCTTGCCCTATGATTTTTTTCGAACTTTTGTTGACTTCAAATTCCCATGGATTTCTTGTTTAACAATCATTCCAAAGGATCCTTCTTTGCCTTTGTTCTTTTTATTTTCTTCGGGTTTTTATCCTCCCGAATTTCTTTGGACTTTTTGTCCGAATGAATTCATCTCCTTTCGCTATCTTTTCCCCGAATTGCCCTTCGGGAACTTTGCTTTTGTCCATTGCTTTATGGAGGTGCCCTCCACAAGGGCTTTTGCTTCCCAATAATGCCCTTCGGAACTTTTGAAAGGGCCCTGCCACCGACCAAGTGCCCTCTGCAAGCGCAGATGTCCTTTGGAAAAATGAATTTTGTCCTTCGGAATTTTGCAAAGGTCTTCTTCGTGCTTGAAGTGTCCCCCGCAAGGGCACATACCCTTCGGGGAAATTGTAAATATCCCTACGCGACACCCAGATGTCCTCCGCAAGGGTTGTCTTCCAGGAGTGCCCTTCGAAAGAATTGAAAAGGTCCACTTCACCAACCATGTGCCCTCCGCAAGGGCAGGTTTGCCTTCAAAAGTGTCCTTCAGAAGAATTGTAGGGTGCACAGGGTTTTTGTAGGTCTCTCGAGCTTTTTGTAAGGCACTCGGGCTTTTTTTAACTATCCTTATTCCTTCGGACTTTTGTCTTGACTTGAAAACCAGTTTTCTCAACTGTGCTTTTCTCCTTTCTTTTGGATAAAAAGTCCGAAGAAAATAAGCCTTGAACGACTGCCACTTAGTCATTTTTTTGAACTTTTATACAGTCCTTTGAGAGCTCTCTCTCGAACAACATGTCCGAAGAAATAGTCCACCTCTTATACCCGAAAAATTCCTTGGGAAGACAAAACAAATAAACTTACAGCTTGTGTATCTTGGTTGTATTTGCCCATTTGGCTGTAATCAAGCAAGCTCCTTGGAAACCTCTAAATGACTAAAATTCACGTGGCTGTAAATGCTCATTTAAGGACCCCAAAACTGATTCACAAGACAAATTTGGCACCATAGCAAAGTTCCGAAGTGTAGGGGTGACAATTTGCCCTGTGGGGGGCAAAATTGTCAACAGTAATATTATCATACATGATATTATTTTACAATAGGTGTAGGATTGTTTTTGTCCTCTAGTAGTAGGTGAATAGTCACCATAGGAGATGAAGTAATAGGTGTAAGATTGTTTTTGTCCTATACTAGAAGGTGAATAGTCACCATAGGAGATGAAGTAAACAGCTACTCTATAGCCTGTTTATTGTAATCTTTCTTCTCTTTCATGTAATGTGATACAATTTTGGTTTGCACTAAATATTTAATTCTCCCGAAGTCCATTTCCCTGACTTAACATTCAAGAGATTGAAGATGATGATATATATGGTAGTAAAGAAAATGAAGACGGAGCATCTATTGTATTTCAATGAGGGATGTCTAGTTTCCAGCTTTGTCTGCTTTGCCAGTCCTTTATTGTACATGGTTTTCTCAATTTTGTTGGTAGCCTTGTTGCCAGAAACGTGACAGCCTATCTCCGTTTCATGTTTTGACAGGTGGAAACGCGCACACAACGGCAACGCCGTTTTGAACGATTGTTTAGCCATCACAGAGTTTGAATGTCGTTTCTGCTGTTGCACATGTCAGCAATGCAAAATCGCAACGGTAAAAAGGCAAGCAGTCAAAATGTAACGAAATTAACTCAAAGCATACTTTTCTAAAACTTTAGTGTCAGATATAATACCAGTTGTTCGTTGGCTATCATATCTTGAAAAGCAAAGAAAATAAATATTTTAAAAATTCCATGATGAATGGTGTGCTCTGTGTAGGAATGATTCCGTGTAGGAATGATAACTAATTTTTAGAATTTTAATAATCCAATATGATAGGTCCTCCCACTGAAGCTTTTGGGTGAGATGGCCATTCACGCTTTTAAAAATCTATTAAAAATAATAATAAAAATGATTTTTTAAATCAGACTAAACTCTAATTTTAGTTTGGAAAATTTTATATGCAAATTTTTATTATTGAAAAAAAATTATTATTATTATTAATTTGGATAATTTTATTGTATATTTTAATAAATAATTTTTTATTTAAATTTAAAATAAATTTAATAATAAAAAATTGTGTGAGATATTTTTTTTAATTAAAAATCAAAAATAAAAATATTTATTTTTTAAATTTATATTTAAATAAATTGTATATTTTTAATTAAAAAATAATAATTTAAAATATTAAAAGTTAAAATAAAAAATTAAAATATTAAATACCTTAATTTTGAAACTAAAAATTTGGTTGTTAAATGTTATTTAAAGTTTAAATTAATCTTCTATTTAATTTAAATTTATTTTGCTTCATACATGTATAGTTAAAGTTTAAATTAATCTTGTATTTAATTTAAATTTATTTTGCTTCATAGATGTTTAATACTTTTGAATGTGAGTGGAATTGGAGTGAATGTGCCTTCATTCATTTAGTGAAGTGTAATAGGTTTGGGAAGAAAAATGCAAAGGACCTTATTTATGCACATTCTAACTTTCACCTTTTGTCTCGTGCTTCACCTGATTACCTTTAAGGACCTCATATAATGTGGGATTATGCTAGCTCTATGAATGATGGTGATAATGAATTCCCAATTGAATTGTTCAAGGATAATGCAAATGTCCTATTCTCGATCCCTAGATTCCAATCATCTAGAGAGGAGAATCAAGGAAATAGAAGCACTAGTAATCCTTCAACTTCGAATGTTGGAGAGTCTATGCATAAACAACTAGACTATTTGAATCAATAATTAGATTATAGGTAAGAATGAAAACATTTAAAGTGGATTTTTTTTTCAAAATTATATAGACTATTTATTGTTTTTTATGCAAATTTATAAAAATTAGCTATGATTATAGTTGAATTTTAATAATTTTAAAAATAAAAATTATATATACTCAAATCCGTTTCTTATGCGCAACCTCTTCCAATCTCGTTTCTCATCACATTTCCGTGTCTGTCATGTTTCTTTGTTTCTCGTTTCTTGCAACATAGATAACAAAGTGGATCTCCATTGAGTTCTCTCGGCATAGGAGATTAGCCAAGACTAGATTTAGTTGGTTTTGCTTCTACTTTTTTGTTGTATGGGTAGTCTTTGTATCACTTACCAGGTTTATTATCTGGACTCTCAAGATGTATCTCTGTCAATGTAGGGATTTTGACCTGAAATAATGTACTTGGGTCACAATTGATCCTTTCCGGCTACCAGATACTGCTGTGACCTGCATTTCTTCTAGTAGAATAATATAATGAATTAATTTTGATGTAAATAAAATAGATCTCTAAGTCTCGGTCTGAATGGATGAAAAATATCAGAAGAAATAACTTCATTGCATACCAGTTCAATGAGCTTCGGTTCCAAAACACTTCTCCATTTTTCTTCAAATTTCTCCAGTAGAACTTTTGCAAACTTGTGTACATCTGTCCCTGATGGATTGTATGCCATTGCATTCCTAAAAACAAGTCTCACATCTTCACATATTTCATGCACAGTACTGTAACCTGAACTATCTTCTGCTTCTATTCTATCTTGCACGCTTTTCAAGTTCATAGGCATTTTAATTACCTGTCAGGTCAAAGCATGGATACGAGTATTCAGATTACCATTCAACAACATTAATAATCAGTAGTAATTTGACAGAATCACATAAAGGTTTGTTCCATTCAAATCAAGTATACAGAAGGGGTTTTAGCATGCAATAAAAATAATTTTAATCAAATAATGATGCTTGAATTGATATTAATAATTATGATGATGATGATAAAATGTAGTTGCATTGCCATTACACACATAAGGTGGTTCAGAGAACTTTACATCTCACATACCAAAATTTACTAGAACACAGGGTTTCATCTTTCTCTGAGTGTGAGGAACATGCATGTTGCAATTTAATAAGGCTTTACTGATTTGGTGCATATAGATAGACTTGCCATCCCAAAATACATGGGAAGATGTTTCTGTCACGGGCAAGAACTATTATATTTACTCAATACAATCAATATTATTCAAATCATAGAGAGATACTTACACAATCTTGAACTCCTATAAAGGAGGAGTCAACCAATTCTCTCCTATTCTCACTCTTCTATCCTAATCCCTATTCTATAGGTGAGTTGTTACTACAACTCACATAAACACACACACACCCCTGATATGCTATGACTAACATTAAGTTAACACATCAAGTGAACTATGATGTATAGCTACGATGCCCTTTTCCTTTGTTAATATTGTTATAGTTGTCAGAAAATCAGGGTTACAAAAGAGCAACAGGAATATAGGTTCCATTCAGTTAAATTGAGGCAAATATGTGCATTAAGTGTATGCAAAGATGCACACTAACCTTTGGCATTAGTATTAGTGATATGTTTTCATGATTTGAAGGAGATCTATGCATGTTGGAGTTGAGTCCTTGATAACTGTGTTTTAGGCTTAGATAGTTCCACAACACTTGAAGATAACTATCAATATATGTTCTCGTGATTTGAAGGAGATCTATGCATGTTGAAGTTGAGTCCTTGATAACTGTGTTTAGGGTTAGATAATTCTGTAGTGAGCCTAACCCAATCTGGCTCAAAAACTCTTCACTTGCTGCCCTCGGAATTTTATCAAACAATTGGTGTGCGAAGTCTAAACTTGCTGTTATCAACTCTTTGATGATTCTTAACGTTGTTAGAGTATAAGCATTCATCTAAACTTAAACTAAGATATGTAATTGACTGATATGAAGTGAGTATTCAAGCTACTATATATGTATGACTCACCAATGCAATTATATGACTGAAAGTATGCATCTACAGCATGTGGCATTTAATCAAACACTTGCTATGCAATCCCTCTAATGTAAATGTTGACTTTTAACTAGAGACATTTTGACAAAGAGTTGTCTTACGAACTGAAATGAATACTACAGCCAAGTATATAAGACAAATTAATGATATGCAACTCCTTCCTTTTATTAATATGAGGCATACGCTGAGTACAAGGGGATTACGATAATTTTGCCAAGACTCTTGGCTTACAATGCTAACATATGCAACCCTAAGTCTGAGTACAATGGCAAATCTGATTGAGAATGATTACGTACAGCAGCAAGACTAAATGACTAAAATGATAATGCAAACTACTTCAGAATTATAAGAGGACCCTGATTATGAAGTCTTCTAAATCAATGTAGTGAAGACAGCCTTTGGAGGATGTAATGACGATTTCTTGATGCCAAACCAAGCCTCTATATGCCGCACCTGTTTTCAGACCTGCCCTTTGAGATGAAATAATATGCAGCTTTAAAGACCCCACTCAAGCACTGAAAATGATTGTAGGACCCTCAAGAATGGAGCGCCCAACCTAGGGAATAAATTTGCTGCCTTTTGTGGCCTCCATGAATAAAATCGTGGCTCCCAAGTACGCTGACATAAAGTCTGAAATTACATCAGATTGTTGTTATTAAAAAATCAAACTTTAATCTCTTCAAATGCCAAAATCGATGCCAATGACAAGCTGGAAAAATAATACCATTTATTCTCCTTAATTGCCCTAAACAAAACTCCAAAACTTGCCAATGAAGAACAAGTAGAAAGTCTGAAGTAACTTCCTCAACTTTGCAACCCTTCGGAGAATCTTTCACCACCTCAGTTATGCCAATCAAAGAGAGTTTTCGTTCTCAATGATCGAATGCAGAAACTACAAAAACCCTTGGCTCCACAATGGACATATCAAAAGCAAATATCAATTCTTGGATGATTAGAAGCTTAACTTGACCTTCTTTTATACTTTTTATCCACCCCTTCAAGAAGCTTCTAGAAATAATATTATTTCACTTAAGTGACTTTTATGTTTTAATATTTTAAGTCACTTTAATTAAATTAATTAAATATAAAGTCATCATTTTAATTTTTTATTTATTTGATAAATTTATAAGAAATTAATTTTATTAATTTCTCGTTGTTTCTCAACTTAGCCTTCGGAGACTAAGGGCTAAGAACCTTATGAGATGGCTAGAAAAATGGGGTCATTACAAATTCCACAACCCTTGAAGATAACTATCAATAGAATTTCCTATTGTACTAAGCATCGAATGGGATTTTTTTCAATCCCTCATTGTACAGCGTGAGAACAACGAATAATTAATTCATGGACAGTAAAGGCACAATCAACCAGGGTATAAGAATAATTGCAGGGCAAGGAGTCCTCTACGTGTTATTGTTAAGGATAATTTCCCCATAGTAACGGAAACACAAAGGCAAACACCTTTGTAGTATTATCATTTACAATCCTACTGAAATATTAGTGGTGGTTGAGCTTTACAATGTGCATGGTCTAAATCTGCACCACTAGGGATGGGGTTATGATCAACCATTATAAATCCCCCACAGAAATCCCTTCATTTATGGTTATCTCTACTTCATAATCATCACCACTCCAAAGTGTAGAAGTAGCTCGCTTGACTCCATGTACTGCATGATAACACAAGAAACATAATGAATAATCCTTAGGTCCTTGAAGCCCCCTTTATCACTGTGGTAAGCCTGTGAATGATAAGGTATATGTTAACAGGAAAAATCTCTCGTCACCCTAAGCAAAGTTGTCTTATTACATAAGACAATTGAATATTGTTGGCAATTGCAAATGCATTCCTTTGTAGGATATTAATGATTCCTAGGTATGTTGTTTTGGTACTAGTACAAGTACGGGTACTAGTACATTTTAGCAATGCAGAAACACCATTTTTCAAAAACCTGGATTTGGAAACGCCATGGGTACATCCATACATTTTATTATTAAAATATATATATATAATGCATGTTACTCATTTTTTTAGTAAAACACTTGAAAATACATAGTATGAAAATATTTGTCTATAAAAGATAAAACACTTAAAAATATATAGTATTCATTCATTCATTACTTCAAAGACAAAATGTACATTCAAATCTAGAATAAATCATATAGATTGCCCCCAAATCATGAATGCCAATCCCACTATTTTTCAACTTTATCATTTACTGACGCTTTCTCTCACATGGGCTCGCCGGTGCATTGAATCCCCTAGAGTGTATGCATTAAGGGGTGCAAAGGGAATGGGTTGGGATCAGCTTGTGGCACTTTGTGGGAGATGTTCTCATACTATTATATCATACCTACATCCCTTCATGCAGCCTTCAGACCTCCTATGATGTCTCCTTGAAATCTTGAAACCATGGAATATGGCCAAGTCTGAAACACTGAAACCCTAGAATCTAACTAAGTCCAAAATATAATAGGATCCTCAAAAACCTAAAATTTGCATTATAGCTCCTAGAGATCTGAAAGCACTCTCAAACATCCTGAAAGTATATAAATAAAATATAACTTATATTCTTATACTAAAATGTTTATTTTATTTATACATTGATTCGGACTAGTTTTACATTTAATTTTTTTTGTTGACTTCAAATGTTTTTTACTGCCAGAAATGCCCGAAAACACCTTGAAAATGCTACTAGTTTTACATTTAATTTTTTTTTTTGACTTCAACTGTTTCTTACTGCCAAAAACGCCCGAAAACACCTCGAAAATGCTCGAAAACACCCCAAAAACGCTTGGGTACGTCATGAAAACGTACCGTACATTTTTTAGATGTACCCGAGCATTTTTGGGGCCTACCTGAAGCGTTTCCCTACTGCAAATGTTTCCAAGTGGAAGGGGGGTTCCTACAACACAAATTCCTAGAAGTTGCTCCAGTTGCAGCATCATTTTGCTTGCAACAAGGTAATATCTTAACCCTGTCCTCTGTGGAAAACCCTCCAAGATCAATTTAGAGGTGATAGAAGGTATCCCTTAAGACATTCAAAGCATTTTCCTTGAGTACAAGAATCCATTTTGCCTTATTATATAGTTTGTATTGTACGTCAATTTTGTTCTTGATTTTAGTTATTATTAATTTTGATTATTTACAGTGTTTCTCTGAGTTTCCAAGACGGGGGGGGAAATGCTTCAGGGGACAGCAAAAAATTCCCTAGCTTTTGGAGACGATGGGGGTATGGCTACTAACAATATATAAGAAAATAATCTTTGAAAATTAAATCATAGATATTTTTTTAATCAAAAATGAGGCTTGATTGTCCGGAGACATCTGGAACAGGATGAAACATAGGTAGCATCCTTAAGGAATGTCCAAAAACTTGGGGAGATCCCCACTTTTTGACAAGCCGAGGGGGACACATTGGGAATGTTCCATCCCCAAGTCCTCATCCCTGAAACGTCTTGGACGTCCAAGATGCCACACCAGACCTAGGGTTGTGTCGCCATGGTACGTTGATTATTTATAGAAGCTATATGTTAGATGCATGGAGGAATCACTTTAGCAATCATGCTACCAAGCTCTGGTGGCTAGCTAATGAGTTTGGAACCAAGCCAAAGCAGTAAGCGCCCACATACATGGGGCCAAAGCAAAACTAGAACCAAGTATGTATCCATGTTGGATATGTTGGTATGATTTTGTGATATACCTGAAACCATACTAGGGATGTTTGGTTGAAACATCCCTTGAATTAAAGTATGTCCCCACCCTTGACTTGGGGACATTTAGGGAAATGTACCCCAAAGAAGAAATCGAAAAAAAAAAAGGAACTCGATCTTCAAGAAAAGCTTTTCTAACCTAAATAAAATACACCTATTTATCAAAGCAAAAAGGAGAGCATAAAATCATTCTTCACAAGAACTAAGACTGATTTCGATGAAAAAAAATTTGCAATCATCTTCTTGACTATGGGTGGCATGGGGACTTGCAGTCAAACAATGGGCTTAAATGTCACAAATTTAAGCCCAAGGAGGATTACTACTTTCTTGTGCTTAAATTTCACAAATGCATCTTCTTGTTTCTTACCCCAAGTAAATGGCTTACCACCTACTGTAATAGCATACAATAGTGTGGCTATGGTTGAGAAGGCATTAGAAGGCTTCGGCAAATTTGCAATGGCCCCTACCTTTGCCAAATCTATTCTCAACTTTCCATCTCCAACCACATCTTAAACAAGTGATTATTGTGCAACCTCATACTTCTTTGTATTCAACAATAGCTTGTTCTCCTTCAAAACTAGCAAACCCTGTCTCAAATGAACTAGATGTTAATCACAAGTCGTGTTGAAAACCAAAATATCATCCAAGTAAACAATATAAGAAGAATGTATGAATGACCTCAATACCTCATTCATTAAACGCATGAAAATAGCTGGAGTATTACACAACCCAAAAGGCAGCACCAACCACTCATATAAATCTTGCCTTGTCTTGAATGTCATTTTCTCTATGTCCTCTTGTTTGATCCTCACTTGGTGATATCCAAATTTTAGATTCAACTAGGTGATATACTTTGCTTGTTGCAATTGATCCAAGAGATCATCAATTCAAGGAAGAGGGTACATATTCTTTGTGGTCATCTTATTCAAATCTCTATAGTCAACATACATTCTCCATGTCCCATCTTTCTTAAGTACAATAACAATAGGAGAACCACATGGAGAAATACTAGGATGGATTACACCTTGATTTAACAAAGATTGTAACTATTATCTTGCCTCATATGCATCCATCAAGGACTACCGATAGAGACCAATATTGGGAAGCAGCCAATTAGGTAAAAATTGAATCTCATTCTCAATGGCCCTCGCCAATGGCAAACACATGAGCTCATCAAAAACTTCCTTGAACTATTGTAGCATCTTTTTCATTTGTTTCTGCTCTTTGTTAGTAAACATACCATGAGAAGTTTTGTGCTCTACCACTTCTTTATCTTTCATATCCCTCAAATGAAGCAAAGCAAACTTCCCACTTGCATTAACCAAACACCTAGCTTGAGAGACACTTACCAAGGAGATTTTTTATTTACCTTCACAGGGTTTGACAATGTAGCTTTCCCCATCCTTCATAGGTATTGATTATCTCTTCTCATGAAGATAGCATCACTGATATACATATAAGGGCTGCCAAAGCTCCTCCTATATGTATATCAGTGATGTCACCTACATGAACCGACAGTTTCACAACCATTGGGCCACTTACGAAACACTTCTTTTTGCAAACAGGGACCTGCACACATCTTTTCATGTAGGATGTCCACATCATTGCAAACCAGATTCTATCTCTTCAAACCCCTCTATGCTTTTTGATCAGCGTCTTGACTACGACTATGTAGGAAACCTGCTTAGAGTGTTACAAGTAGCATATTTGCCTATTTGAGACTAGTGGACTAATTTGTTGATATTGCCAACAAATATTGATCCAAATTTTAGATTAGTTTTTATGAGAACATAGGTCGATTATGAATTTGGAAGATGATGTTATGTGGAGAGGCATAACCTACAATGGTAGCAGGGCAGGGAAGGCTCTGATGTCATGCCCATGAAAGGAAAAACCCTGACCGACATTATTTTAAGACATCCACTTTTAAATACAAAATTAAATCACCATGAGACAAGAAAGGAACAAAAAGGGCTACCCCAGGAGAGAAATTTCAATATTATCTGCCCATTCCCCGTCCATATGATTATCCCTTGAACACCTCGTGGTCTTGTAAACCTCAAGGCTATTGCACAAACTCTTTCCACTCTCTTTGGGCAGCAACACAGAGCTTCGCACATCATTATCCACAACCCTCGTCTTCATGGATTCACCATTGCTCTCTTCCTCAGAGCTAATGACTAAGCCCTTGTTGCCCTGTTGTTTTCTTCTCGTTTTAAATATCTTTTCGGATGCATTGGTGTCACCGCCTGCAATCCCAGTTGTTGTTAACTATAAGCATAGCATCCTCAGTGTTGTCTAGGGAGCTCTACGTCAAAATCCATGCCAGACATTGGCTTGTGAGATAAAACGAACCAGACATTGGCCCTGGGGCACCTCGACCATAAACTTGATTCCATCGCCGATGGCTGAACCTAATTAAGCATAATGTATTCAAAAAATTAATGATCAAAGCAAATTAGCAATCAAAGTTTTATTGATCCCATTTTCCATAAAAGAGTATTGAATAATCTCTTTTTCTATTTATTGTCTCATCAAAAAACCATGGTTGCCGCTTCTTTATTTCAACTCTTTGGCTTTCAACAGTCTTTTATGTTGAGTTGCATTTAAAATTTCATTCTCTTTGGAGAAGAATTTATGCCCATGGAAGATCCATTTTACACAGCGATAATTCCCTTTGACAGAGTGTTCTCTTTTTAACACAATCAAAGATTGGCTATATTTAATGTTGAATCAATATAGAATACTTGATATTCATTAATTTTTAAAATAATGCTCTTTAAAGTCACCTAATGTTTGCATCAATGATAGTACATAGTGAACAAGATCATCAATCTTTTATACAACTTGGATATTTAGACTTTGAGCTTATATACATAGACAATGATGTACATATGAATTTTGTTGAAAATCTTGTCTTTTTTTAAAGTGTGACATTTTATTTAAAGTCGATCACGAAATTTAATTGTGAAAAAATGCCTAAGTGGACATGTGATGTAGCGGTTCGTCAACCCCTAATTGAAGGCCTTCCATAAGCCATTTTACTAGCATAGATATCTTATATGCATCTATCTAAAAGACACTAAGAGATATCAATGTCGTGGCACCTACACTGGATTGGTCACATAGGTTCGATAGGGGCCTCGATATTGACATCTCTAGGCATCTTTGGCCCCTTCTAGAATCTGATCTCCTAATGACCGTTGGCCTATTCTCGGAAATCCGTAGGCTACTCGGAAAGTGCAATTGAGGGTTTCCTATTTTTTAGGAGGACTTTGATCAGAGTTTTGATGGCTAATTCCTTCTGGGTTTTTCAAGAGCTTCGCAGAGGTATGTTCGTTTCAGTTTTCTGAGCATTCTCAGGAATTTACTATTTTTAGTAAATTCTATTTTTGGCAGCTAGCAGGATTGTCGAAGGAGTTAACTTCCCCTTTTCAGTTGATTCATTCAGTTTTGGGCTTCAGATTTCAGTCTTGGCGGAATAAGTGAATTTCACTTAAAATAAAATAAAATAAAATAAAAAAACGTTATATTTTAACGTTGACCTTGGCCTAGACTTGATTACTTAATGTTATTTTAAAAAGAGGGGGACTTGAAGGGGGGGGCGCCACATTGCATGGAAAGGGGGGCGCCACTCTTAAGGAAAAGCTTCTAGAAGATGCCAATTGAAGCCTATAAAAGAAGGCATTGGGCTACCATTTGAGTATCTTGGTTTTTAGACATTGTTATGCTGCCGCTTTGGCTCTGGAACTGCTTCGGGGAATGAAGGCCTCTTAGCTTGGGCATCATTTCATGCTTGCAAGACAGCATCTAGTGGTGAATTCGGTCATTGATATTTGTATTTACTTATGTATTGATTTCAGTTATTTCATTATCAGTTATTTGGTATTATTATTGTTTCAGATATGGTATTCTGTATATGACAGATCTAGTTTTTTAATCATAAATCGAAAAAAATAAAGAAATAGGTTCTGGGCATTATTTCATGGTCTTCCCTAGGCTTAGGCGCCCCTTTTCTCATATTTTCAGAAGTTTTGAAGCTTGCAATTATTTTCTAGAGCAAATCGCCCCATTCAGCCAAGACACCCTTGGGGTTTGCATTGGAATCCGTGTATTAATTATTGGATGCAGATTGGATCAGATCTTGGGTGCTAGCTTGGGCGCCATCTTAAGGAGGAGACTTTGCAACAGAAATCAGGAAGATTGAGCAAATTTTGTGTGAGTTATGAACATTTGAAGAATTTAATAGGTGGCTGGTTTTTCTTCTTTCTAAGAGCAAATTCTTCTTATTTTGTAAGCTGACAGTAGTACTGGCAGCCATTCTTTATTTGTTCAAATCTGATTTCAAAAGTTCAGTTTATGAAGTTATTGTATTAATTTTTTAGCTCCGCCCTATGGTAGCTACTTTCCCTATTGGGGTTAGCAAGCACATTCTGGGTGTAGAGCTCCGCCCTATGGTAGCTACTTTCCCTTCTGGATTAGCAAGCACATGCTGGGTGTGGAGTAGTTTCATTCTTCAGTATTTTCAATTAAAGCATTGTTATTAATTTCACTCCGTCATATGGTAGCCCCTTACTCCGCTTTGGATTGGGTAGCACATACTTGACGTAGAGTTCCTTGTTTTGTAATTTCTGTTATCTCCACCATATGGTCGCCTCATTTCCATATTGGATTGAGTAGCACATACTTGGTGTCGAGCGTGCTTTCAGTATAATAGATTGTAGGGATCCTCTGACCATATGCTCGTCGTTCGCCGGCGCATTCTTGGTTAGAGTTCTTGCTTCAGCATCGTTTTGGTTTAGCTGCTAACCTTAACGGGTGCTTTGGTTGTAACTTGCAATTTGAAAAGTTGAAAATTTTTGGCTCGGAATATTTCAGATAATTCCCTTTGACAGAGTGTTCTCTTTTTAACACAATCAAAGATTGGCTATATTTAATGTTGAATCAATATAGAATACTTGATATTCATTAATTTTTAAAATAATGCTCTTTAAAGTCACCTAATGTTTGCATCAATGATAGTACATAGTGAACAAGATCATCAATCTTTTATACAACTTGGATATTTAGACTTTGAGCTTATATACATAGACAATGATGTACATATGAATTTTGTTGAAAATCTTGTCTTTTTTTAAAGTGTGACATTTTATTTAAAGTCGATCACGAAATTTAATTGTGAAAAAATGCCTAAGTGGACATGTGATGTAGCGGTTCGTCAACCCCTAATTGAAGGCCTTCCATAAGCCATTTTACTAGCATAGATATCTTATATGCATCTATCTAAAAGACACTAAGAGATATCAATGTCGTGGCACCTACACTGGATTGGTCACATAGGTTCGATAGGGGCCTCGATATTGACATCTCTAGGCATCTTTGGCCCCTTCTAGAATCTGATCTCCTAATGACCGTTGGCCTATTCTCGGAAATCCGTAGGCTACTCGGAAAGTGCAATTGAGGGTTTCCTATTTTTTAGGAGGACTTTGATCAGAGTTTTGATGGCTAATTCCTTCTGGGTTTTTCAAGAGCTTCGCAGAGGTATGTTCGTTTCAGTTTTCTGAGCATTCTCAGGAATTTACTATTTTTAGTAAATTCTATTTTTGGCAGCTAGCAGGATTGTCGAAGGAGTTAACTTCCCCTTTTCAGTTGATTCATTCAGTTTTGGGCTTCAGATTTCAGTCTTGGCGGAATAAGTGAATTTCACTTAAAATAAAATAAAATAAAATAAAAAAAACGTTATATTTTAACGTTGACCTTGGCCTAGACTTGATTACTTAATGTTATTTTAAAAAGAGGGGGACTTGAAGGGGGGGGCGCCACATTGCATGGAAAGGGGGGCGCCACTCTTAAGGAAAAGCTTCTAGAAGATGCCAATTGAAGCCTATAAAAGAAGGCATTGGGCTACCATTTGAGTATCTTGGTTTTTAGACATTGTTATGCTGCCGCTTTGGCTCTGGAACTGCTTCGGGGAATGAAGGCCTCTTAGCTTGGGCATCATTTCATGCTTGCAAGACAGCATCTAGTGGTGAATTCGGTCATTGATATTTGTATTTACTTATGTATTGATTTCAGTTATTTCATTATCAGTTATTTGGTATTATTATTGTTTCAGATATGGTATTCTGTATATGACAGATCTAGTTTTTTAATCATAAATCGAAAAAAATAAAGAAATAGGTTCTGGGCATTATTTCATGGTCTTCCCTAGGCTTAGGCGCCCCTTTTCTCATATTTTCAGAAGTTTTGAAGCTTGCAATTATTTTCTAGAGCAAATCGCCCCATTCAGCCAAGACACCCTTGGGGTTTGCATTGGAATCCGTGTATTAATTATTGGATGCAGATTGGATCAGATCTTGGGTGCTAGCTTGGGCGCCATCTTAAGGAGGAGACTTTGCAACAGAAATCAGGAAGATTGAGCAAATTTTGTGTGAGTTATGAACATTTGAAGAATTTAATAGGTGGCTGGTTTTTCTTCTTTCTAAGAGCAAATTCTTCTTATTTTGTAAGCTGACAGTAGTACTGGCAGCCATTCTTTATTTGTTCAAATCTGATTTCAAAAGTTCAATTTATGAAGTTATTGTATTAATTTTTTAGCTCCGCCCTATGGTAGCTACTTTCCCTATTGGGGTTAGCAAGCACATTCTGGGTGTAGAGCTCCGCCCTATGGTAGCTACTTTCCCTTCTGGATTAGCAAGCACATGCTGGGTGTGGAGTAGTTTCATTCTTCAGTATTTTCAATTAAAGCATTGTTATTAATTTCACTCCGTCATATGGTAGCCCCTTACTCCGCTTTGGATTGGGTAGCACATACTTGACGTAGAGTTCCTTGTTTTGTAATTTCTATTATCTCCACCATATGGTCGCCTCATTTCCATATTGGATTGAGTAGCACATACTTGGTGTCGAGCGTGCTTTCAGTATAATAGATTGTAGGGATCCTCTGACCATATGCTCGTCGTTCGCCGGCGCATTCTTGGTTAGAGTTCTTGCTTCAGCATCGGGTGCTTTGGTTGTAACTTGCAATTTGAAAAGTTGAAAATTTTTGGCTCGGAATATTTCAGATAATTCCCTTTGACAGAGTGTTCTCTTTTTAACACAATCAAAGATTGGCTATATTTAATGTTGAATCAATATAGAATACTTGATATTCATTAATTTTTAAAATAATGCTCTTTAAAGTCACCTAATGTTTGCATCAATGATAGTACATAGTGAACAAGATCATCAATCTTTTATACAACTTGGATATTTAGACTTTGAGCTTATATACATAGACAATGATGTACATATGAATTTTGTTGAAAATCTTGTCTTTTTTTAAAGTGTGACATTTTATTTAAAGTCGATCACGAAATTTAATTGTGAAAAAATGCCTAAGTGGACATGTGATGTAGCGGTTCGTCAACCCCTAATTGAAGGCCTTCCATAAGCCATTTTACTAGCATAGATATCTTATATGCATCTATCTAAAAGACACTAAGAGATATCAATGTCGTGGCACCTACACTGGATTGGTCACATAGGTTCGATAGGGGCCTCGATATTGACATCTCTAGGCATCTTTGGCCCCTTCTAGAATCTGATCTCCTAATGACCGTTGGCCTATTCTCGGAAATCCGTAGGCTACTCGGAAAGTGCAATTGAGGGTTTCCTATTTTTTAGGAGGACTTTGATCAGAGTTTTGATGGCTAATTCCTTCTGGGTTTTTCAAGAGCTTCGCAGAGGTATGTTCGTTTCAGTTTTCTGAGCATTCTCAGGAATTTACTATTTTTAGTAAATTCTATTTTTGGCAGCTAGCAGGATTGTCGAAGGAGTTAACTTCCCCTTTTCAGTTGATTCATTCAGTTTTGGGCTTCAGATTTCAGTCTTGGCGGAATAAGTGAATTTCACTTAAAATAAAATTAAAAAAAAAAAAAAAAAACGTTATATTTTAACGTTGACCTTGGCCTAGACTTGATTACTTAATGTTATTTTAAAAAGAGGGGGACTTGAAGGGGGGGGCGCCACATTGCATGGAAAGGGGGGCGCCACTCTTAAGGAAAAGCTTCTAGAAGATGCCAATTGAAGCCTATAAAAGAAGGCATTGGGCTACCATTTGAGTATCTTGGTTTTTAGACATTGTTATGCTGCCGCTTTGGCTCTGGAACTGCTTCGGGGAATGAAGGCCTCTTAGCTTGGGCATCATTTCATGCTTGCAAGACAGCATCTAGTGGTGAATTCGGTCATTGATATTTGTATTTACTTATGTATTGATTTCAGTTATTTCATTATCAGTTATTTGGTATTATTATTGTTTCAGATATGGTATTCTGTATATGACAGATCTAGTTTTTTAATCATAAATCGGAAAAAATAAAGAAATAGGTTCTGGGCATTATTTCATGGTCTTCCCTAGCCTTAGGCGCCCCTTTTCTCATATTTTCAGAAGTTTTGAAGCTTGCAATTATTTTCTAGAGCAAATCGCCCCATTCAGCCAAGACACCCTTGGGGTTTGCATTGGAATCCGTGTATTAATTATTGGATGCAGATTGGATCAGATCTTGGGTGCTAGCTTGGGCGCCATCTTAAGGAGGAGACTTTGCAACAGAAATCAGGAAGATTGAGCAAATTTTGTGTGAGTTATGAACATTTGAAGAATTTAATAGGTGGCTGGTTTTTCTTCTTTCTAAAAGCAAATTCTTCTTATTTTGTAAGCTGACAGTAGTACTAGCAGCCATTCTTTATTTGTTCAAATCTGATTTCAAAAGTTCAATTTATGAAGTTATTGTATTAATTTTTTAGCTCCGCCCTATGGTAGCTACTTTCCCTATTGGAGTTAGCAAGCACATTCTGGGTGTAGAGCTTCGCCCTATGGTAGCTACTTTCCCTTCTGGATTAGCAAGCACATGCTGGGTGTGGAGTAGTTTCATTCTTCAGTATTTTCAATTAAAGCATTGTTATTAATTTCACTCCGTCATATGGTAGCCCCTTACTCCGCTTTGGATTGGGTAGCACATACTTGACGTAGAGTTCCTTGTTTTGTAATTTCTATTATCTCCACCATATGGTCGCCTCATTTCCATATTGGATTGAGTAGCACATACTTGGTGTCGAGCGTGCTTTCAGTATAATAGATTGTAGGGATCCTCTGACCATATGCTCGTCGTTCGCCGGCGCATTCTTGGTTAGAGTTCTTGCTTCAACATCGGGTGCTTTGGTTGTAACTTGCAATTTGAAAAGTTGAAAATTTTTGGCTCGGAATATTTCAGATAATTCCCTTTGACAGAGTGTTCTCTTTTTAACACAATCAAAGATTGGCTATATTTAATGTTGAATCAATATAGAATACTTGATATTCATTAATTTTTAAAATAATGCTCTTTAAAGTCACCTAATGTTTGCATCAATGATAGTACATAGTGAACAAGATCATCAATCTTTTATACAACTTGGATATTTAGACTTTGAGCTTATATACATAGACAATGATGTACATATGAATTTTGTTGAAAATCTTGTCTTTTTTTAAAGTGTGACATTTTATTTAAAGTCGATCACGAAATTTAATTGTGAAAAAATGCCTAAGTGGACATGTGATGTAGCGGTTCGTCAACCCCTAATTGAAGGCCTTCCATAAGCCATTTTACTAGCATAGATATCTTATATGCATCTATCTAAAAGACACTAAGAGATATCAATGTCGTGGCACCTACACTGGATTGGTCACATAGGTTCGATAGGGGCCTCGATATTGACATCTCTAGGCATCTTTGGCCCCTTCTAGAATCTGATCTCCTAATGACCGTTGGCCTATTCTCGGAAATCCGTAGGCTACTCGGAAAGTGCAATTGAGGGTTTCCTATTTTTTAGGAGGACTTTGATCAGAGTTTTGATGGCTAATTCCTTCTGGGTTTTTCAAGAGCTTCGCAGAGGTATGTTCGTTTCAGTTTTCTGAGCATTCTCAGGAATTTACTATTTTTAGTAAATTCTATTTTTGGCAGCTAGC
The DNA here is from genome assembly GCA_037957365.1 of Torreya grandis. NCBI lineage: Eukaryota > Viridiplantae > Streptophyta > Pinopsida > Cupressales > Taxaceae > Torreya > Torreya grandis. The sequence goes on along the minus strand of JARHVA010001805.1, from coordinate 2,136,197 downwards.
AGGATTGTCGAAGGAGTTAACTTCCCCTTTTCAGTTGATTCATTCAGTTTTGGGCTTCAGATTTCAGTCTTGGCGGAATAAGTGAATTTCACTTAAAATAAAATTTAAAAAAAAAAAAAAAACGTTATATTTTAACGTTGACCTTGGCCTAGACTTGATTACTTAATGTTATTTTAAAAAGAGGGGGACTTGAAGGGGGGGGCGCCACATTGCATGGAAAGGGGGGCGCCACTCTTAAGGAAAAGCTTCTAGAAGATGCCAATTGAAGCCTATAAAAGAAGGCATTGGGCTACCATTTGAGTATCTTGGTTTTTAGACATTGTTATGCTGCCGCTTTGGCTCTGGAACTGCTTCGGGGAATGAAGGCCTCTTAGCTTGGGCATCATTTCATGCTTGCAAGACAGCATCTAGTGGTGAATTCGGTCATTGATATTTGTATTTACTTATGTATTGATTTCAGTTATTTCATTATCAGTTATTTGGTATTATTATTGTTTCAGATATGGTATTCTGTATATGACAGATCTAGTTTTTTAATCATAAATCGGAAAAAATAAAGAAATAGGTTCTGGGCATTATTTCATGGTCTTCCCTAGGCTTAGGCGCCCCTTTTCTCATATTTTCAGAAGTTTTGAAGCTTGCAATTATTTTCTAGAGCAAATCGCCCCATTCAGCCAAGACACCCTTGGGGTTTGCATTGGAATCCGTGTATTAATTATTGGATGCAGATTGGATCAGATCTTGGGTGCTAGCTTGGGCGCCATCTTAAGGAGGAGACTTTGCAACAGAAATCAGGAAGATTGAGCAAATTTTGTGTGAGTTATGAACATTTGAAGAATTTAATAGGTGGCTGGTTTTTCTTCTTTCTAAAAGCAAATTCTTCTTATTTTGTAAGCTGACAGTAGTACTAGCAGCCATTCTTTATTTGTTCAAATCTGATTTCAAAAGTTCAATTTATGAAGTTATTGTATTAATTTTTTAGCTCCGCCCTATGGTAGCTACTTTCCCTATTGGGGTTAGCAAGCACATTCTGGGTGTAGAGCTCCGCCCTATGGTAGCTACTTTCCCTTCTGGATTAGCAAGCACATGCTGGGTGTGGAGTAGTTTCATTCTTCAGTATTTTCAATTAAAGCATTGTTATTAATTTCACTCCGTCATATGGTAGCCCCTTACTCCGCTTTGGATTGGGTAGCACATACTTGACGTAGAGTTCCTTGTTTTGTAATTTCTATTATCTCCACCATATGGTCGCCTCATTTCCATATTGGATTGAGTAGCACATACTTGGTGTCGAGCGTGCTTTCAGTATAATAGATTGTAGGGATCCTCTGACCATATGCTCGTCGTTCGCCGGCGCATTCTTGGTTAGAGTTCTTGCTTCAGCATCGGGTGCTTTGGTTGTAACTTGCAATTTGAAAAGTTGAAAATTTTTGGCTCGGAATATTTCAGATAATTCCCTTTGACAGAGTGTTCTCTTTTTAACACAATCAAAGATTGGCTATATTTAATGTTGAATCAATATAGAATACTTGATATTCATTAATTTTTAAAATAATGCTCTTTAAAGTCACCTAATGTTTGCATCAATGATAGTACATAGTGAACAAGATCATCAATCTTTTATACAACTTGGATATTTAGACTTTGAGCTTATATACATAGACAATGATGTACATATGAATTTTGTTGAAAATCTTGTCTTTTTTTAAAGTGTGACATTTTATTTAAAGTCGATCACGAAATTTAATTGTGAAAAAATGCCTAAGTGGACATGTGATGTAGCGGTTCGTCAACCCCTAATTGAAGGCCTTCCATAAGCCATTTTACTAGCATAGATATCTTATATGCATCTATCTAAAAGACACTAAGAGATATCAATGTCGTGGCACCTACACTGGATTGGTCACATAGGTTCGATAGGGGCCTCGATATTGACATCTCTAGGCATCTTTGAGACAAATATATTTAAGATGTCTTTTATATTAAACTAGCATACACATCTTAGATAACTCTATGTAAACGACACCAAGAGATATCATTCTTGAAGCACCTAAATGATATTAGATATTTGGCATAAGAAATAAATAAAACGAAATGAAAATATATTAATATTTATAAATGACTTAAAATAGGTCAAAGAGATTAGAAAATAAACGTTGTTATAGTAAGTAAATAGGCAATAGAATAAACTAATATACATATCTTAGATAAATCTATGTAAAAGATACATAAAGATGTAATGTCCCTTTTTTGGTCCAAAAGATCAAATAAAGGTTTTCCCTAAAATCCACAATGTTTACAAATAATTTTCGAATTCTGATTTTTTTTCAAAAAACAACGAACCTTCGCTGAAATAAATGCTCCAAACACATACCAAAATCTTGGCGCCAAAGTGCAAGAAATATGTAGACAATTTCTAGCAATCACTTCAACCAATAATCACCACAATGTAGGAAATATGAGCAACAAACTGAAAATAAGAAAAATATACCTTTCTAACACGGTAGGAGGATTAAATTCTGATTTAGACTTGTTGAAAATATCTGATTTTTATCTCAGAAAACAGCCGTTGTTTATTTCTCAAATATTTTTTCAAACCCTAGCAAACACCATATGAAATATGTCAAAAATATAAGAAGAATTCCAGCAACCATTTAGGGCATCCAAGGTGATCAAAATGTCTTTCAAATAGAAGTCGCCCAAGTCAAACAACGTTGCAATAAATTCAATAAAAATACAATTCCCGAACTAGGGTCTAGGGCACCCTCAATGACCTCCAAAGCTCACATACACAAGTCGTCAATGTTTAAAAAAATTGCAGAATATCTATTTGGCATAAATCAACACTTCAAGAGTCAAACTTTACCATAAACCTTGTCAAATAATTAAATAATAATTCAAAAAATTATTATTTATTTTTCCAGTAAATTAGGGCCTTAAAACCCTCACCAAACCTTCACAAATCCCAACACCACAATTCAAAAAATTAGTAATAAATTCCAGAATATTGATTTGATCAATTGGACCTCCAATTGACGTCAAAACACTCTCCAAAGACTCCCAAAGCAAATTGCCTCACTCCAAGGGCAAGACAAAATATTCATTTGTGCAAAGGTGGTGTTCCAAAACACTTTGTTTAAGATAATTCATCTCAAACCATGATAGCAATTATTGGGGATACATCTCAATCATTCTTCAAGCATGAAGATTCAATATATAAATTCAGCATGTCTAAAATAGAAGCCCTCATGTCCATATATAGTCTTCAAAGTGGGGCAACCCACTCTTGGAGGCAAAATGCCTTTTTTAAATCACTTAACCACTTTTCAAAATATCTTTTCTTCTTTTATTTTCCCTCCTAGCCAACATTTACTCTTTTTCCCACTTAAAATATTAAATTAATTGTCAGAATAGATTTAGTAATTAAAATTACTTCACGGCAATAAGTTAATAAATAATTAATTAATTTACCCAGTTTACAATGTGATTAAATCACTTTGGGACAAACAATTTGTTGGGTGAATATTTTGTCAACCAGCTAACTGGTGAGCAAAATAGGTCCCTTCAACCACAGCATAGGGAGATTGGTCGTCCAAAGTTGCAGGTTTACCACATCCAAAGGGGACAAATCTCTCATCTCATCAAGGGGAGGTTCCCTATAGGTATAAAGGCGTTATATGCTATATATATAAATAGAAAATAACACTCGGGGGTAGGATAAACCATCCATTTCTCTTTTTTCAGAGATGATGCTCACAGATCAAAAGAGAAAACCTGGGTGATTGGTGAAGGTACTTCTCTTCTTTCAAAAGTAACATTCAGCCAAGACCCAGATCCCTTCTTGGATAGTAGAAACCCTGATGAAATGATAGAAGGCACTTCTCTTCTTTCAGAAGTGTTTGTTCTTGCAAACAACAGGAATCTTTCTCGTAGTGACAAGTAACTGGTAACAGAGTGCAGAGTAACCAACAATCTAAGATGTAGCACAAAGTCTCCACTTTGACTGCCCAAGAGTGAGATACGAAGAACAATGGGGGCACAAAGTCGTCCCAAGGTCCTTTACACAAAAACAGAAAATAAACACACATTGAAGACAACTATGATAGCACAAAGTCTGAAAGCAGCGAACTTCAAAACACCTTTATCACTTCCACTAACTCTGCTTGTTAAATTATATAAACAAGAATACATTTAGGAAACAGACATAAGAATAATCTCCTAGAATGATACAAGCTATAATAGCACAAACTCTGAAAGTAACTTGCTTTTTGATTCAAACAAAAAAATATTATGAACAATTTGAGTTCAAAGTCTCAGTAATGCCTTTCAATTTGGGCAGAGTTTTGCTTCCGGTAACGAAAAGATCTCCCTTCAAATGATACAAGAGATTACATTATATATATGCCAAGAGAGACTTGGCACTTTGTCCCATGGAGCGACCCATGCTGCGCATTAATGCCTTGGATGCATTTTTGGTTCTGTCAGGGAGAGCCATGTTGGAGTAGGGCGACTGCCTTAACTGTGGCGTGTTGATTCATCTCTAATATCTCCTTCTGAGCCTGAGTCACTTATTTATTCTATCACCTGCTATCCGCACAGCGGTCCACTTTGCCTTTACCCCAAACGAGACAAACAGGTTGCGCCTTCAATGTTTGCAGGCCCAAATATCTACCTGATGAACTGTTCCACCTACTGGAATTATTGGGCATACATCCCAATCATTCTTCAAACATGAAGATTCAATATATAAATTCAGCATGTCTAAAATAGAAGCCCTCATATCCATATATAGTCTTCAAAGTGGGACGACCCACTCTTGAAGGCAAAATACATTTTTTAAAATCACTTAACCACTTTTCAAAATATATTTTCTTCTTTTATTTTTCCTCCTAGCTGACATTTACTCTTTTTTCCACATATAATATTAAATTAATTGCCACAATAGATTTAGTAATTAAAATTAGTATAAGGCAATAATTTAATAAATAATTAATTAATTTACCCAATTTACAATAGTGATTAAATCACTTTTGGGCAAACAATTAATAAAAATACCTTCTCCCAATATTATTTGAACTCTCAAGTGCAATAGTGGTTAAAACCACTTTTATAAAATGCTCTAGTGGTAAAAATTATTTTTTAATAAAATTTTATTAATCATCTAAAATTGTCTTATATGGTCAAATGATCAAAATCACTATTCGGACAATTTTAATCAATTAATAAAATAAAAACCCAAAAGTTATCCCTTAGTCTATGGGGAAAAGTAGACTAAAGGTCTTCAATACATGTTTACTTGTGAACCAAAAATGGGGACATTACAAAAGATATCGTTCTCAAGGTGCATATTCCACTTATATCACAAATTCAATATCATATAAGCACCTCAAGAATGAGAACTCTCAACATCTTTTACATGTATTTATCTAACATAAATATACAAAAGACGCCGAGAGATATCATTCTCGAGGTGCCTATTCCACTTATGTCATAAATCCAATGTCATATAGGCACCTCGAGAATGATTTCTCGAAGTCTTTTACATAGATTTATCTAAGATATTTTGGAATTCTGTTGGAAAAATATTGTCTCCACACTTAGACAATTTTGCAGTTTGGGAATTCTTTTGAGAAAATGGTCTGGACCTTGTCGGACAATTTGTCTGCAACAAAGACCCGAAAAAAATGGATCCCGAACAAAAGTTCTGAAGGGAACTTTGCAAAAATGCCTAAGGTTAAGTGACCCGATCAAAGTTTCCGAAAGGTGCATTGCAAAAATGTCGAAAGAAAAAGACACTTGGCATTTTGTCGGGGAAATTGTCCCAAAGGTTACTTTGCCAAAGCTCCGAAGGGCATGTGACCCAAAGGCTCTGAGTGGTAAATTTACACAAGTTCCAAAAGATGTGTCTCGTGCAAAATTTTTGAATAGGTCACTTGTAGAAGTCCCGAAGGACACTTTCGGAAGAAGGGCATTGACAAATTCTTTCGGAGAATTTGTCTAAGGCAGAAGGACCTGCAACTAAGGTCCCGAATGATACTTTCGGATGGAGTGGACACTTACAAAGTTTTCGAAGGATATTTCGGAAGAAGTATAGATCACTCACAATATCACTGAAGGGTAAGTGTGGAGTCTCGTAGGGCATTTTCACAAGTGCCGAAGGATCAAGGCGAGTTAAAGGTCGAGCAAGTCTAAAGAGATCAAAGGAGCGAAAGCAATACATGGACACCGAAGAAAACGAGATAATGTCAAAATGCCGAAGTTTAACGACCAAGCCAATATAAAGATCATGCATCTTCAGAGATCGAACGGCACGCGAAAATCTGGATGAGAAAGATCCAATGGAGCACGAGGACACAGTGTAACAAGATGATCGATGATTATCAACGCAGCGGGAGATTATGGATTGAGCATTTTCGAGTAAATCGAAAAGAGCGAAAGTGGCCCAATTATATAGGAGATAGCGAGATGCAAAAAGGAGCTCAACGGTTAATGAAAGAGCAAGATAAAATACATGTTATTTTGGAGATCCAATGACTTGTGGTAAAGAGATCGACGGATGCGTTTCAAAAGTTGAACTAATGCATACAAGGATCTGATAGAGCAAAAGAACTTAGAGATGGCGCAAAGAAAGAAGTCAAAGGCCTGCATTTAATATGTTCTAACGGTCAAGTGGAGGAACAGACAGAACTAGTGATGAACTCGATATGTCTACACGGAGCTCAAGAATAATTGATCTAACCGATCAATCTACGTTTAAGGAGGTTGCACATTTATGACTTGAATCTAGTAGTTGCCATAGTAAAAGAGTCATGAACATTACGACGTGAGGCATGAACCGAGAAGCAGAAAATCAACAAGTCATAATGGAGAAAAATCCAAAATGGGGATAAATGAGTGTAGTCGAAGTGTGAACACATTGAAGACATGAAACCCTAGATTCATTGTCTATATATATACGACATCTAGAACATTGTCATATGTTGTTGCAATTGAAAAAGGTGCTACTAGAACGACTCGAAGTGTGTCAATTGGAGATGTATGCAGACACAGAGTAAAAGTTAGAGGGACAGATAGATGAAGTGTGTCTAAAAGGGTATATCCAGACACAGAGAGTGAGACAGAGAGGAAGAAAGGGCATACAGAGAACGTGCAAAGATTGTGCAGTTACAGACCAGACTTGTAACAGAGAAATAGAATAGGATTCATTTTATGAATCTATTTTGTATATTGGAGTTGTAGCTCCATAGTTTTGATTGGTTGGTGTCATTAGATAAACTGAGTTGGTGCTCAATTAGGAGATTGGTGTCTCCTGAGGGTTGGTGCCCTTAAATATTGTAAACAATGTGGCTTTGCCAATGAGGCATTTAATTGTGACGCTGGATTAGAACAATAAATTCTAGCGGCTATTCTCATCGTGATTTTTCCCTTTAGATTTTTCACGTATAAATCTAGTGTAATGTGTTTTTGTGTGTGTGTGTGATCTCTGCATCTGTTCTTTAATATGCATATGCATCTATATCTTCTCTAAAAGGTTTAAAAAATTAATTTTAAATGATCTACTGATTCACCCCTCCTCTCAGTAGATAATTGTGTTCAACAATTGGTATCAAAGCCTAGGTTACCATAGGAGAAGATTAATCGGCTTAGGTAGATCTTGGTTGGTGAACACAATGGCTAGTCAAGAAGGATCCTCCTCAAACAAAGCACCTCTCTTTGTGGATCTAACTATGCTTTCTGGAGTATACGAATGTAAACATATCTATCCTCATTAAGGTTCGATGTATGGATGTCTGTGATAAATGGATACACAGCACATGTTGTAACTCCTACTGATCAGGTTGCCAAGAAGGCATATGAGAACAATGCCAAGACAAAAAATGCCATTCTTTGTGGACTGTTAAACTCAGAGTTCGTCAAAGTTATGCACTATCAGAGTGCAAAAGACATCTGAAACAAGTTAAAGAGCATCTATGAAGGAGATGACAAGGTGAAACAAACCAAACTACAAACATACAAAGGGCAGTTTGAGAGTCTTAAAATGAATGAAGAGGAAAAGATTGTCAACTACCTCCTTAGGGTATATAAAATAGTGAATGCAATCAAAGGTTTTGGTGAAAAAATGGAAGAGTCAACCATAGTCAAGAGGATCTTAAAATCGTTGCCATCAAGATATGATTCAAAAATTTCTACAATAGAGAAAGCAAAAGATTTGGACAAACTCATTGTTGATGGGTTACATGGAACATTCACAGCCAATGAGATGAGAATGGGAGAGACTGAAACTTTTAAAAGAGACGCTGCATTCAAAATAGCAAAGCAGGGAAAAGAAAAAACATCTGTTTGAATCTGAGGATACTGATGGAGAAGAAGCTAACTTTGTCAGAAAACTAAAGAGAGGATCAGAAAAATACAAAGGCAAGCTACCGTTCAAATGCTTTCACTGTTGTATTGTAGGACACTTTGTTGCCAAATGTCCTTATAATAAAAAGGACAATTCTGAGTAAGTAGAGAACAGCAAAAAGGTGAAACTCCACTATGCAAAAAGGAAGAACTTCTTCAAAAGTAGGAAAGGGTTATACACAAAAGAAGACAGTGACTCAAAAGATAGTGATAGTGATAGCTCCGATGATGATCATAACTGTGTTTTTGTAGCTAAGGGAAATGAATTCCTGTTCATGACAAAAGAATCCACTTCCATAAATCAAGAGCAAGATGAAGGCGAAGGCGAAGATTGGGATGACGAAGAGGAAGGTGAAATTGATTTAGAAGGTGAACTTGTTTGTGCTCAAGAAGAGATTGAGAAACTAAGAAAAGAGACCTCAAAACAAAAGAAGCTTGGGCAAAAAGAACTTGAAAAATCTGGACAAAAGATAGTGGTTCTAAAAACTCAATGTGAGGAGGCTAAAAGAATAGTAGTAGTCAAGATGGATCTCTAGTCCAAATCTGAAGAATGCATGAAGCTTGAGACAGAAATAATAGCCTTGAAGAAAGAACTTGAGAAAGTTAAAGGCCAATTAGATAAAAGTCTAAAGTTGACAAAAGGATCAAACATTCTTAATGAACTAATCAGCGCTCAAAAGCCCTCAAATGAAAAATCAGGTCTTGGATATGAGAAAAAAAAAAGTTCAACAACTAGTACATCAACAAACCTATATGATAATTTCAAGATAGGAGGAGAAACACAAGCAAAGAAAGAGAAGGTCAGCAATGACACTAAGAATGATCCAAACAAAGTTAAGGTGAGAAGAATAAATTCTGAAAAGAAGCCTAAAATCAAAGATGCAGAAGGATATACTAAAGTGGCAGACTTGAAGAAACAAAAGTGTATAAAAGTTCAATATACTGCACCAAAAAATGTTATGACTAGGTACTATTCATCCTTTTATGGTTATTGTTACAGTTGTAATCAGTTTGGTCATAGAGCTATTGAATGTAGAGTTGTACCTATGAGGAGAACTAATTTTGTAAGTAGAAACTCATTTGCTCCTTTGTTAGATTCAAGTACAATATGCTACAATTGCAATAATTTTGGTCACATAGCCAAGCATTGTAGGACTAACTTTGCAATGTCAAAAATAAACAATTTAAAGAAAGGCAAGTCTCTTAATGAGAACAAAGGTCCACAAGTCACTAATAAAGAAAAGAAAAGAAAATGTGGAGAGTGAAAAATCAATCCTTGATTGCTCAAACAACACTCCACGCCAAAGACCAGAATTTGTGGGTGATAGATAGTGGGTGCTCAAAGCATGACTAGTGACAAGAGCAAGTTCACCAAGTTGAGCAAGTGCAAGGAAGGAATTGTCAGTTTGGGAGACAATACAGTGTTTAAAATCAAAGGCAAAGGAACCTTGCACATAGATGGTAAGTTTCCTACACATGATGTCCTTTATGTTGAAGGACTGAAGCATAATCTATTGAGTGTTAGCCAAATGTGTGACAATGGATATAAAATCATATTTGATGTCGAAGGCTGCAAGCTAAAGAGATCTGGCAAAACAATCGCAGAAGGGAGAAGGGCCAAGAATAATATCTACAATCTTGTTGAGGTAAATAGTAATAGTTGCCTCATAGAAAAGGTTGATAAAAGTTGGTTGTGGCATAGGAGAATGGGTCATGTCAATTTTGATAATTTAGTCAAAGTGAGTACAAATAAGTGTGTAAGACATACGCCCAAGATAACCAAACCCACAAATACTACATGCAGAGAATGTCAATTAGGCAAGCAAGCACGGGTCAAGTTTCAAACAAAAAAATATGCAACTACAAAGCCTCTACAATTAGTTCATACTGATCTTTGTCGTCCTACCAAGACAAGAGGATCTAAAGGAGTTCATTACTTCATGTTGTTTGTAGATGATTACTCAAGAATGGCATGGGTAACCTTTTGGAAGCACAAATCTCAAGCCTTTGAAATATTTAAGATCTTTAGAGCCATGATTGAAAATGAAATGGGAAGAAAGATCAAATGTTTGAGATCTGATAAAGGTGAAGAATTCACCTCCAATGAGTTCATAGAATATTGTGAGAAGCATGAAATTAAAAGGCACTACTCTGCTGAAAGAACTCCACAACAAAATGGAGTTGTTGAGATAAAGAATCGGACTATTAAAGAGATGGCCAGAGTAGTGTTGAAAGAGGCCAAACTATCTGATGGATATTGAAGAGAAGCAATCCAAACAGCAGTATACATCTTGAACAGAGTTCAACTGCGAGTGAAGAGTGATAAAAATCAATATGCACTGTGGTATGGAAATCTTGCATCTATTAAGTACTTCAGAGTGTTTGGAAGCAAATGCTACGTCAGAAAAAAGGACAAACTAAGAAGTTGAGTCAAGAAGTGATGAGGGAATTTTTCTTGGGTACTCCACTCATAGCAAAGCCTATGTATGTTACAATAACAGGTTGCATAAAATAGTTGAGAGCATCAATGTCAAGGTCGAAGAAGGTTTTAAACATGTTGAACCTGATGAGGAAATCAGAATTGAAGATTTAGAAGTGTTAGCAATTTGAGTGTCATGGTGTACAAGGAGATTGTTGTCTATAATATTGTCATTGATGTCAAATGATGAATGTTCTATCAAGCATTAATGACAAAGGTGTTGAGTTGTGTTGAGCTGAACAAATCAGTTTTAGAGTCCTCATGAAGATTGTATGTGCACCTTGAATTCCCAGAATAGTCATATGAATACCTCTGTCAGTTTGTTGAGTATGGCTTAGTACACAGTTTGTTGATGACTACATTTACATATATGGCAGCATCTGGAGGAAAAAATCAGAGCAGGGTACTCAGGGTTGTGCCTATTCCTTGTGGTCCAAGTTCTGAGTCATGCGGATGGAAGGAGCAAAAGTTATGCAGGTGCAATGTAGGGCTCCCAGGGAATTGAACAGTGTTTGAACACTTGGTCAATTTTACAAGCTTGAGAATTCTGTCGGAAAAGTGTCTTGGAGAATTCTTTCGAAAATATTGGTTGAGTCAATTCTTTCAGAAATATTGGTTGTCAATTCTCTCAGACAAAAAGCCCGCAACAAATAAGGGAATCAAGAAAATGTTAAAGACAATTCTTTCGGAAAAATTGTCTCGAAGGAAATGAGTCATGTGCAAAAGTTTCGAAAAGTACATTTGAAAAATGCCGAAGGGCAAGTGATCCGATCAAAAGTTGCCGAAGGGTATTTTTGCAAAAAGCTGAAGGGTAAGTGGACCTTTACAAAAAGGCCGAAGGATATGTAGAAGCTTGCAAAAATGCCGAAAGGTATTTTGCAAAAAGCCGAAGGGTAAGTGGACCTTTACAAAAAGCCGAAGGGTACTTTTGCAAAAAGTCGAAGGGTAAGTGGACCATTACAAAAAGCCGAAGGGTAAGTGGACCTTTACAAAAAGTCGAAGAGTACTTTTGCAAAAAGTCAAAGGGTAAATGGACCTTTACAAAAAGCCGAAGGGTATGTGGACCTTTACAGAAAAGCCAAAAGGTATGTGGATCGTTCAAAAGCTTCTGAAATGATCTTTTCAAAAAGCCGAACGGTACATGTGCAAAGTTCCGAAGGGTGTCCTACACAGAAGTTCCGAAATATATGAGCAAGGAAACGAAGGGCACTTAGACATTTTGTTGGGGAAATTGTCCTAAAAGACACGTTGACAAAAAACCAACGGAAATTGTCCCGAAGAGCCCTTGACAAAAAGCTCGCCCTTGACAAAAAACCCGCAACATTTTGTCCGAAGGATAGTTCGAAGAAAGAGAGGACACTTGCAAAAACCCGAAGGGTAGTTCGAATGAAGGGCAAGGGCACTCAAGCATTTGTCGAGAGACATAGGGAACTTCCACAAGTGCCAAAGGACAATTGCAGAGGACATGAGGACCATTACAAAGTTTCCGAAGGATCACTTGGATTGTTTCGAAAAGAATATAGGGCAAGTGGACGTTTACAAAGTTCCCAAAGGGTACTTTATCAAAGCTTTCGAAGGAGAGAAGGACACTTGCAAAGTTTCGTAAGACAATTTGCAAACTCCCAAAAAGTATATAGGCAACGTTAAAAATCAAGCATGTTTGAAGAGATCAACGAAGGGGAAGCATCTCAAAGACACCGAAAGAAATGAGATAAAGTCAACATGTTGGAGTTTAATACACAATAAAAAAATTAAAGGTCGAACATATCGAATATAATTGAAAGGAGCGAAAGTGATTCGATTATATAGAAAATAGCGAGATGCAAAAAGGAGCTCGATGGTTAGACTTGGCGCGAATAAAGAAAAGGCCCGCATTTAATATGTTCTCAACGGACAAATGAAAGAACAGACAAAACCTGCAAATAATTACACAAAACTCGAGATTGATCGATCCAACCAATCAATTCTCGATTAAAGAAACGACACAGTCATGCCCTGATTCCAGTAGTTGCCAAAAATAGAAAAGAGAGTTGAACATTGCAGTGTGATGCATGAACCAAGACACGGGAAAGCATGTAAGTCAAAGTCACATTGAATGAGAATCAGTTAAGTGCAGTTGAAGTATGAACGCAATTGAAGACATGAAACCCTAAGATTCATTGTATATACACGACTTCAAAAACATTATTGTTGTTGCTGCTGCCATCGCAATTTTGAGAGTGAGTCAAACGCTATCGATACGAGATACATGCAAATAGAGTAAAAATGCAGAATAAAAAGGGGGAATGAAGCGTATTTGAATAGAATATATCTAGACATACGCAGACAGAGTAAACAGGCAGAAAAAAGGGGGAATGAAGCATGTCTAACTAGAACATATCCAGACATATGCAGATAGAGTAAAATGCTGAGGGAAAAAGGGAATGAAGTGTCTCCAAAAAGAATACATCTAGACACCAAGAGCGTAAGGCAGACAGGAAGTGAAGACACACAAAGAATGTGCAGTGTTTGAGCAGTTACAGACCAGACTTGTAACAAAGTAATAGAGTTGGATTCATTTATGAATCTGTTTTGTATTTTGAAGTTGTTGCTTCATAAATCTGATAGGTTGGTGCCATTAGACAGACTAAGTTGGTGTTCAGTTAGGAAATGGATGCTTCCTTAGAGTGGGTGCTCTTGAATGTAACCAGTGAGGTTTGTCAGTAAAGCATTTAACTATGAGGTTGGATTAGAATAGTAGATTCTAGCCGCTATTCTCACCATGATTTTTCCATTTGGGTTTTTCACGTATAAATATGGTGTACTGTGCTTTTGTGTGTGTGCTCTCTACATTTGTTCTTTGATATGCATGTGTTTTGTATCTTGATTAAAAAGTTAAAGAACTAGTTTTTAGCCGATCCACTGATTCACCCCTCCCTCTCAATAGATAGTTGTGTTCAACAATTGGTATCAAAGCCTAGGGTTCCTTAGGAAGAAGCTTAATCGACTCAGGTAAACCTTGGTTAGTGAACACAATGGCCAGTCAAGAAGGATCCTCCTCAAACAAAACACCTCTCTTTGATGGATCTAACTATGCTTTTTGGAGCATAAGGATGGAAGCATATTTGTCCTCTTTAGGATTTGATGTATGGATGTCTGTAGTAAATGGATATATAGCTCCTGCTGTAGCTCCTATTGATCAGGTTGCCAAGAAGGCATACGAAAACAACGCCAAGGCAAAAAATGTTGTTCTTTGTAGACTGCCAAACTCAGAGTTTGTCAAAGTTATGCACTGTCAAAGTGCAAAAGACATCTGGAGCAAGTTAAAAAGCATCTATGAAGGAGATGACAAGGTGAAGCAAGCCAAGTTACAAACATACAAAGGACAGTTCGAGAGCCTCAAGATGAGTGAGGAAGAGAAGATTGCAGACTACCTCCTTAAAGTAGATGAGATTGTGAATGCTATCAGAGGACTTTGAGAAACAATAGAAGAGTCAACTATTGTCAAGAAGGTTTTGAGATCTCTACCATCAAGATACGACTCCAAAATCTCTGCAATAGAAGAAGCAAGAGATTTGGACAATCTCACAGTAGACGAGCTACATGGAATCTTCCTTGCCTATGAGATGAGAATGGCCGATGCAAACTCCTCCAAAAGAGAAGCTGCATTCAAAGTTTCCAAACAGACAAAGGAAAAAGAAGCATCTACATTTGGATTTGAGAACGCAGATGAGAAAGTTGCCAACTTTGTCAAAAGATTGAAAAGAGGATCCGAAAAATACAAAGGTAAGTTACCCTTAAAATGTTTTAACTGTGGTAGAATAGGACATTTTGCTACCATATGTCCCTATAAGAAAAAGAGTGATTCTAAGCAAGAAGAGGACGATACAAGATTGAAGTCTCACCATTCCCAAAGAAGGAACTTCTCCTAGAACAAGAAAGGTCTATACACAAAGGAAGACAGTGACTCAATGTTATACAGTGAGAGTTCGGATGATGATCATGACTTTACCTTTGTAGCTAAGGGAAATGAATCTCTGTTCATGGCTATAGAATCAACCTTTAAAGATCCAAATCGAGATGACGCTGAAGAATGGGACGAAGAAGAGGAAGGAGAAGTGCATCTGGAAGGAGAACTCATCTATGCCCTGGATAAAATTGACAGAAAGAGGAAACTCAAAACAAAAGAAGATTGGACAAAAGGAAATTGAAAATCTGTCCAAGAGACTTGAAAAGTCTGATCAGATGGTGGTGAGCTCAAAAAAACAGAAGATGTAGTCAAGACTGAACTACACCTCAAGTCTATTGAATGTATGAAGCTAGAGGCAAAAATAGTTGCCCTGAGAAAGGAGCTTGAGAAGGCTAAAGAGCAAATTGACAAAGTTTTGAAATTAAAAGGAAGTTCAGACATTATTGATGCGTTGATCAACTCACAAAAGCCCTCAAAAGAAAGATTTGGTCTTGGCTATGAGAACGAAAAGAGTCTCATGACAAATGCATCTGCTAAGTTGTATGACTTCAAAGCAGAAGGATCAGGATCCAAGGAGACAGCTTGCAATGGAGCAGAGTCGAATACAAGCAATGCTGATAAGAAGGCTAGAGGAGAGAAGAAGCCTGAGGCAAAGAAGAACCAAGAATCTGTCTATGCAATTTCGAAGAAGATGCAGAAGACAAATGTGACTGATGCAGCCAATTACACAAAGAGAAGAAGATCAGCAAGGCAGCCTAATGCTATGACAAGGTATTCTTCATCTTTTTATAGTTATTGTTATAGCTGTAATCATTTTGGTCATAAGGCTAGTAAATGTAGAATTGTACCTACAAGGAGAAATAACTTTATAAGCAAAATTTCAGTTGCATCCTTGTTAGATACAAATATAGTGTGTTTTTGGTGCAATAATTTTGGTCATATAGCTAAACATTGTAGAGCAAGCTTTGTGAGATCAAAAGTGCAGAAAGGTATGCCTCCGAATGTGAACAAAGGTTCACAAGCCTCTAAGAAGGAGAAAAGGAGACCCAACAGGACACACAAGGAGACCAAGAATGTGAGCAAGGGTGAGTGCTTCAACTGCATGATGAGGGACACATGGCCAGGTTCTGCAAGCAAAGGTCTACAAGTCAGAACAAGCTTATCCAGGGTCCTAAAGCTCAAAAAGGAAGGCAGATCAATTCATGGAGACCAAAGGTGGTGAGCATGAAGCATGATGAGTCTGCGGATCACATCAATCTAGTTGATGTGGTGGAGAGTGAAACAGACGCTGGAAAGGGTCAAGAGATCTCAACATCTGCCATTGTTGAGAAGAAGACAAAGCTCAAGGAGAAGCCCAAGAAATTGACTGAAGACAGGTCAAGGGTATGCACAGATTCAAGTGAACACCCAGTTGTAGTAGAGCAAGTAACGAGCATAAAGTGTCAATCTTCTGGGCCTAGTGATGAGATTTCTAGCTGCAAGGAAGATTCATCAGATGAATAGGGGTATCATGGATCCATATTGTCTCCATGTATTCCAATCCTAGAAGGAACGGAGAACAATTTGATGGATGAGTATGTCACTTCTCTTGAACCTAAGAACAAGAAGAATAAGGAGAAGGACTGTGAGGAGTTGTGTAACTTCTGGTTTCACACTGTTCTAAAACATTGTGAAATAAGGTGTCTCTATCTATGCTTCTTAAGAGACCCCTTTAAAAAAAGGGGCAAGTGGTGCTCTTCAGAAGGTGCTGAAGGCAGGAATGAGTGCTCCCAGTTAATGTTGGTGAGCCAAGATGAGTCAAGTGCTATGAATACAGTGTCTGATGGGATAGAATGAGTATGCTAACAATGTGTTCATGGACTCTAGCTCCAAAGTCAGGTTATGGAGACTTCCAAGTGGGAAGCAAGTATGGTTGCTTTGAGATCATAATATCAACCAATATAGAGATATGAAGATTGTTGATTGGTCTTTTCAGACCAATGCTATATTGATATGTAAATGATCCTATGCTGAGTAGTCTTGTATTGATTATTAATAGGTCAGTAGAGCAAGGGGGAGCTAAATTGTTTAGTCTGTCGGGATCAAGAAGGCTCAGATTAAAGGAGCTTTTTGTATGACTTGTGCTGGATGCTAGATGAGACTGGTTTATGCTATATAACAAAGAAAATCTTGAGTTCTGAAGATGACAAGCTGCATATACCATGGAGTTAGGGGGAGCTAACTCAAATAATCTGAATGGTTTGAGGAGCCATGCATGATGTGAAAAGGAGCATATGTGAAAAGCTTCAGTCATAATTGAAAGAAAAGATATTGTCTGCTACAGATGTTGACTCAAGAAGGCTGAGATGATGACTTGATCAAACCAAGTTAGGTGCCTAGATAGTATACTAAATCCTCATGCATAAACAAAGTGAAAGCTTTGTAATTGGTCAGGGCCTAGGATCAGAAGACTATGTATGGAGCCCTGTAAATGCTCAAGTGATGCAATGAGACAAAATATAGCAGTATTGGCTCCTACATCACATCACTAGATACTAGTGATAGGGCATGAGTCCAGGGGGAGCATTGAAGGAACATTATTAGCTCTTGTATTCAGAGTAAAGGCAATCAGGAGAGACAGTTGCAGTCCCTGAGCCATTTGATGTCAAAGGAGGAGACACAGGGGTGTTGGCTCTAGATCATTATGCCCATCTAAAGAGAGCTATGTCAATTATTGATTGGTCTTTCAGACCAATGCTATATACATGATCTTTTGAGGAATAATAGAGCCAGAGGAATTAGATTTGAATGTGTCCTAGTAAGAGTTAGGCAAATGTGCCATTACCCAAGAGGGAGTTTCTCTCAAAGTGCTCTAGCCTATCAAGTCCAAGGATCAAAACAACCAGGATGCCAGGAAAGAAGCAAAATTGTTGACATAGTATGGCAAGGACTCTTTGTCATTAATGTGAAAGGGGGAGAAAGCAGAATGATTAAGGAATGAAGAAGGATAGTCATTATGATGATGTTTTGCCATCAATGACAAACGGAGAGATTGTTAGTAATTTGAGTGTCATGGTGTACAAGGAAATTTTTGTCTGTAATATTGTCATTGATGTCAAATGATGAATGTTCTATCAAGCATTAATGACAAAGGTGTTGAGCTATGTTGAGCTTAACAGATCAGTTGTAGAGTCCTCATAGAGATTGTATGTGCGCCTTGAATTTTGAGAATAGTCATAAGAATGTCTCTGTCAGTTGTTGAGTATGGCTTAGTACACAGTTTGTTGGTGACTACATTTGCATATATGGTAGCATCTAGAGGAAACAATCACACCAGGCTACTCAGGTTTGTGCCTATTCCTTGTGGTCCAATTTCTGAGTCATGCGGATGGAAGGAGCAAAAGTTAAGCAGGTGCAATGTAGGGCTCCCAGGCAATTGAACAGTGTTTGAACACTTAGTCGATTTTACAAGCTTGGGAATTCTGTCGAAAAAGTGTCTTGGAGAATTCTTTTGGAAATATTGGTTGAATCAATTCTTTCGAAAATATTGGTTGAGTCAATTCTTTCGGAAGTATTGGTTGAGTCAATTCTGTCAGAAATATTGGTTAAGTCAATTCTCTTGGACAAAAAGCCCGCAGCAAATAAGGGAATCGGGAAAATGTTAAAGGCAATTCTTTTGAAAAAATTGTCCCGAAGGAAAGTTCCAAAGGAAATGAATCCTGTGCAAAAGTTCCAAAAGGTACATTTGAAAAATGCCGAAGGGCAAGTGATCCGATCAAAAGTTGCCGAAGGGAATTTTTGCAAAAAGCCAAAGGGTAAGTGGACCTTTACAAAAAGGCCAAAGGATATATAGACGCTTGCAAAAATGCCGAAGGGTATTTTGCAAAAATCCGAAGGGGAAGTGGACCTTTACAAAAAGCGGAAGGGTATTTTTGCAAAAAGTCGAAGGGTAAGTGGACCATTACAAAAAGCCGAAGGATAAGTGGACCTTTACAATAAGCCTAAGGGTACTTTTGCAAAAAGTCGAAGGGTAAGTGGACCTTTACAAAAAGCCGAAGGGTATTTTGCAAAAGGCCAAACGGTATGTGGACCTTTACAGAAAAGCCGAAAGGTATGTGGATCGTTCAAAAGCTTCCGAAAGGATCTTTTCAAAACGCCGAAGGGTACATGTGCAAAATTCCGAAGGGTATGTGTCCTACACAGAAGTTCCAAAAGATATGAGCAAGGAAACGAAGGGCACTTAGACATTTTGTCGAGGAAATTGTCCCGAAAGGCACGTTGACAAAAAACCCATAGAAATTGTCCCGAAAAGCCCTTGACAAAAAGCCCGCGAAAATTACCCTGAAGAGCCCCTGACCAAAAACCCGCAACAATTTGTTCGAATGATAGTTCAAAGAAAGAGAGGACACTTGAGCATTTGCCGAAAGACATAGGGAACTTCCACAAGTGCCGATGGACAATTGCAAAGGACACGAGGACCATTACAAAGTTTCCGAAGGATCACTTGGATTGTTTCGAAAAGAATATAGGGCAAGTGGATGTTTACAAAGTTCCTGAAGGGTACTTTATCAAAGCTTCTGAAGGACTCTTTCGAAAGAGAGGACACTTGCAAAGTTCTGTAAGACAATTTGCAAACTCCCAAAAAGTATATAGGCAAAGTTAAAGATCGAGCATGTCTAAAGAGATCGACGAAGGGGAAGCATCTCAAAGACGCTGAAAGAAATGAGATAAAGTCAACATGCCAGAGTTTAACGACACAATAGTAAAATTCAAGTTCGAGCATATCAAATATAATCGAAAGAAGCGAAAGTAGTCCGATTATATAGAAAATAGTGAGATGCAAAAAGTAGCTCAATGGCTAGACTTGGCACGAATAAAGAAAAGGCCTACATTTAATATGTTCTCAACGGACAAATGAAAGAACAAACAAAACCTGCGAATGATTACACAGAGCTCGAGATTGATCGATCCAACCAATCAATTCTCGATTAAAGAAATGGCGCAATTATGACCTGATTCCAACAATTGCCAAAAATAGAAAAGAGAGTTGAACATTGCAGTGTGATGCATGAACCGAGACACGGGAAAACGTATAAGTCAAAGTCGCATTGAATGAGAACCAGTTAAGTGCAATTGAAGTATGAATGCAATTGAAGACATGAAACCCTAAGATTCATTGTATATACACGACTTCAAAAACATTATTGTTGTTGTTGCTGCCATTGCAATTTTGAGAGTGAGTCAAAGGTTGTCGATAAGAGATACATGCAGACAGAGTAAAACGACAGAAGAAAAGGGGGGAATGAAGCGTGTCTGAATAGAATATATCCAGACATATGCAGACAGAGTAAACAGGCAGAAGTAAAAGGGGAAATGAAGCATGTATGAATAGAACATATCCAGACGTATGCAGATAGAGTAAAAAGTTGAGGGAGAAAGGGAATGAAGTGTCTCCAAATAGAATACATCCAAACACCAAGAGCGTAAGGCATCGAGGAAGTGAATACACACAAAGAATGTGCAGTGTTTGAGCAATTATAGACCAAACTTGTAACAGAGTAATAACGTTGGATTCATTTATGAATCTGTTTGGTATTCTGAAGTTGGATCTTCGTAAATCTGATAGGTTGGTGCCATCAGACAAACTGAGTTGGTGCTCAGTTAGAAAGTAGGTGCTTCCTTAGAGTGGGTGCTTTTGAATGTAACTAGTGAGATATTTAACTGTGATGCTGGATTAGAACAGTGGATTTTAGCAGCTATTCTCACCGTGATTTTTTCCTTTGGGTTTTCCACGTATAAATCTAGTGTACTATGTTTTTGTGTGTGTGCTCTCTACATTTGTTCTTTGATATGCATATGTTTTGTATTTTCATTAAAAAGTTAAACTAATTTTTAATTGATCTACTGATTCACCCCCCCTCTCAATAGATAGTTGTGTTCAACAAGGAGCAAAAAATGACGAAGAAGATAGTGAAGAGGAAAAAAGAGTGAAAAGGCACCTGCAAGGTTTGTTCAAAAGGAACATCCCAAGGAGCAGATAATTGGCAACAAAAATGAGGTATTTCAGAGTAGGAGAAGAGCTGCAATGAACAAGGAGCAAGTAAGTTTGCTCTATTTTCAGAAATTGAGCCTAAAACTTTTAGTGAACCCAGCAAGGATAAAAAATGGTTAAAAGCCATGGAAAAAGAACTAAGCCAAATAGAAAAGAACAAAACTTGGGAATTAGTTCTTAGAACCTCAAATAAGAATGTGATAGGAACAAAATGGGTTTACAAAAACAAACTCAATGAAGATGGAGTTGTTATAAAAAACAAAGCAAGATCGATGTGCAAGGGATATGCACAAGTAGAAGGCATAGACTTTGATGAGACATTTGCTCTGGTGGCAAGACTGGAAGCTATAAGAATGTTTTTGGCATTTTCTGTTCATAAGAAGTTCAAAGTATATCAAATGGATGTAAAGTCAACCTTCTTGAATGAAAATTTAGAAGAGGAAGTCTACATTGAACAACCAGAAAGTTTTCAGCTAGTAGATGAAGAAGATTATGTGTGCAGATTGAAGAAGGCATTGTATGGTCTGAAACAAGCACCTAGAGCATGGTATTCAAGATTGGATCAATACCTGCAACACCAAGGTTTCAGCAAAGGATGTGCAGACAACAATTTGTACTTTAGATCAGAAGGTGAGCATATGTTGATTATTGTTGTCTATGTAGATGATATCATCTTTGAAGGTGGCAATAGTGATATGTGCAAAGAATTTGCTAAACAAATGCAAAGTGAATTTGAAATGTCTACACTGGGAGAACTTTCCTTATTTCTTGATCTACAATTTGCTCAATCCAATGAAGGGATATTCATATCTCAAACCAAGTATGCAAAGGAGATGCTCAAAAAATTTGGACTGGAAGACAACAAACCAGTTAGTACTCCCATGATAACTGGATGCAAGCTGAGCAAAGAAGATAAGTCCCCTGATGCAAATAATACCATGTACAAATCAATGATAGGTAGCTTGTTGTACCTAATTGCATCAAGACCAAACATCATGCAAGCGGTATGCATGGTTGAAAGATTTCAAGCAGCTCCCAAAGAATTACATGTCAATGCTGTGAAAAGAATCTTCAAAGACATCAAGAGCACAATTGACTATGCTCTGTGGTACTCTACAAGTGTAGATCTCACTTTGATTGCATATGCAGATGTTGATTGGACAAGAAGTGTGGATGATAGAAAAAGCACTAGTGGTGGTACATTTTTCCTTGGAAATAGACTTGTGTCATCGCTGAACAAAAAGCAAGAGTCAGTTACGCTTTCTATAACAGAAGCAGAGTATGTAGCAGCAGCAGCATGTTGCACCCAAGTCTTGTGGATGAAGCAGACTCTCAAAGACATTAAGGTAGAACACCAAATACCTATTTTTATCTTTTGTGATAGCTCAAGTGCGATAAACATATCCAAGAATCCAGTGATGCATTCCAAAACCAAGCATATATCCATCAAATATCATTTTTTGAGAGAAAATGTTGCAAATCAAGAGGTCACAATAGAGTATGTGCCAACAAAAGATCAAATTGCAGATATATTCACCAAGCCTCTTCCCAAGGAGCAATTTGAGTATCTAAGAGAAAAGTTGGAAGTGGTAGCTCCCACACCACATCACTAGATTCTAGTGATAGGGCATGAGTCCAGGGGGAGCATTATAGGAACATTATTAACTCTTGGATTAAGATTAAAGGCAATCTGGTGAGAAAGTTGCAGTGCTTTTACCATTTGATGTCAAAGGAGGAAAAAAAAGTGTGTTGGCTCTAGATCATTATGCCTATCTATATAGAGATATGTATATTATTGATTGGTCTTTCAGACCAATGCTATATAAATGATCCTTTGAAGAATAATGGAGCCAAGGGAGCTAGAATTTGAATGTGTCCGAGTAAGAGTTCAAGCAGATGTGCCATTGCCTAAGGGGGAGTTTCTCTCAAAGTGTTCTAACCTGCCAAGTCCAAGGATCAGACCAGCCAAGATACCAGAACAGGAGCAATCCGTTTTCATATTATGGCAAAGACTCTTTATCATTAATGTCAAAGGAGGAGAAAGCAGAATGAAGAAGAGAAGTCATTCTGAGGATGTTTTGTCATCAATGACAAAGGAGATTATTGGCAATTTGAGTATCATTAATAGATTTGATCTAAAAGGAGATTGATGTCTGAAATATGGTCATTAATGTCAAATGAAGAATGTACTATCAAGCATTAATGACAAAGGTGTTGAGCCGAACAGACCAGTTGTAGAGTCCTCATGGAGTTGTATGTGCAGCTTGAATTCCAAGAACAGTCATATGAATGCCTTTGCTAGTTTGTTGAATATCGATGAGTACATAGTTTGTTGGTGACTGCATTTGCATTTATGGCAGCATCTGAAGGAAACAATCACACCAGGCTACTCAAGTTTGTGCCTAGTCTTGGTGGTCCAAGTTTCATGTCTTAAGGATGAGTAGAACAAATGTTGCAAATGCATAAAGTTGTCCCTCAGCTAAAAGCCTACTAAGTTTCCATAGTCAATTTTGCACCTTTGCATTTGACTGGGGAATTATTTCGGAAGAAGTGACTCGGGCAATTCTTTCGGAAATAATGGTAAAGGAAATTCTTTCAGAAAATTATTGAAGACTCTTCGAACAGAAAGCCCGCAACAATTATTCCGAAGCTTTTGAATTTTGTCGGGAAAATATTTTGTCTCCACACTTAGTCGATTTTGCAGCTTGGGAATTCTTTCAAGAAAATGGTCTAGACCTTGTCGGAGAATTTGTCCGCAACAAAGTCCCGAAGGAAATGGGTCCCAAACAAAAGTTTTGAAGGGAGCTTTGCAAAAATGCCGAAGGGTAAGTGACCCGATCAAAGTTTCCGAAAGGTACATTGCAAAAATGCTGAAAGAAAAAGACACTTGGCATTTTGTCGAGGAAATTGTCCCGAAGGGTACTTTGCCAAAGCTCCGAAGGGCATGTGACCCAAACAAAGGCTCCGAATGGTAAATTTACACAAGTTCCGAAAGATATGTATCTCGAGCAAAAGTTCCGAATAGGTCACTAGTAGAAGTCCCAAAGGACACTTTTGGAAGAAGGGCATTGACGAATTCTTTCGGAGAATTTGTCTAAGGAAGAAGGACCTGCAACTAAGGTCCCGAAGGATACTCTTGGATGGAATGGACACTTATAAAGTTTTCAAAGGATATTTCGGAAGTATAGGTCACTCACAATATTACCGAAGGGTAAGTGTGGAGTCTCGTAGGGCATTTTCACAAGTGTTGAAGGATCAAGGCGAGTTAAAGGTCGAGCAAGTCTGAAGAGATCAAAGGAGTGAAAGCAATACATGGACGCCGAAGAAAACGAGATGAGGTCAACATGCCGAAGATTAACGACCAAGCCAATATAAAGATCATGCATATTCAGAGATCAAATGGCACGTGAAAATATGGATGAGAAAGATCGCAAGGACACAGTGTAACAAGGTGATCGATGATTATCAACACAACGAGAGATTATGGATCGAGCATGTTCGAGTAAATCGAAAAGAACGAAAGCAACCCAATTATATAGGAGATAGCGAGATGCAAAAAGGAGCTCAATGGTTAATGAAAGAGCAAGATAAAATACATGTTATTTTGGAGATCCAACGCCTTGTGGTAAAGAGATCGACGGATGTGTTTCAAATGTTGAACTAATGCATACAAGGATTTGACGGAGCAAAAGAACTTAGAGATGGCACAAAGAAAGAAGTCAAAGGCCTGCATTTGATATGTTCTAATGGTCAAGTGGAGGAATAAACAGAACTATTGATGAACTCGATATGTCTACATGGAGCTCGAGAATGATTGATCCAACCGATCAATCTACATTTAAAGAGGCTGCGCATTTATGACTTGAATCTAGTAGTTGCCATTGATAGTAAAAGAGAACTGAACATTACGATGTGAGGCATGAACCGAGACGCAAAAAATCAACAAGTCAAGTCATAATGGAGAAAAATCCAAAATAGGGATAAATGAGTGTAGTCGAAGTGTGAACACATTGAAGACATGAAACCCTAGATTCATTGTCTATATATATATGACATCTAGAACATTGTCATATGTTGTTGCAATTGAAAAAGGTGCTATTAGAGCGACTCGAAGTGTGTCAATTGGAGATGTATGCAGACACAGAGTAAAGTTAGAGGGACAGATAGATGAAGCGTGTCTAAAAGGGTATATCCAGACACAAAGAGAGTGAGGTAGAGGAAGAAAGGGCACACAGAGAATGTGCAGAGATTGAGCAGTTACAGACCAGACTTGTAACAGAGAAATAGAACAGGATTTATTTTATGAATCTATCTTGTATACTGGAGTTGTAGCTCCATAGTTCTTATTGGTTGGTGTCATCAGACAAATTGAGTTGGTGCTCAGTTAGAGGATTAGTGTCTCCTTAGGATTGATGCCCTTAAATCTTGTAACTAGTGTGGTTTTGCTAGTGAGGCATTTAACTGTGAGACTAGATTAAAACAGGAGATTCTAGCAGCTATTCTCACCTTGGTTTTTTCCTTGGGTTTTCCACATATAAATCTGGTGTAATGTGTTTTTGTGTGTGATCTCTGCATCTATTCTTTAATATGCATATGCATCTGTATCTTCTCTAAAAGGTTTTAAAAACTAGTTTTAAATGATCTACTGATTCACCCCCCTTCTCAGTAGATAGTTGTGTTCAACATTTATATGATGCCAAATGATGTGGTGTCATTCAAAAGTCTAAGTACAATTTCCAGTCGACAACAGTTACAATATGGAAATGTGTCCTTCAATACACAATGTTACAATCTTGATGGAAGAATTTATGTCCAAGGAAACCCAATTACTTTTCAATCTTATTATCGTAGGTATAGTTCAAGTGTTAGTTCTACCTTTCATCTACTAGAGCCTTCTTCACAAGTGCATCCTCTAAAGAGACAAGGTGTTCCATCCATTAAAACATTATTTGAAAATGACAATACTCAAAAAATGGGAAGAGTCATTTTCAAGTTTTTCATACATGGATTATTCCCTTCAATGTAGCACACTCTCCTTTCTTTGTTGAGATAATGGATGCAATGAATGAGCGACCGAGAGGGTACAAACCCTCCAAATATGAAAACTCCAAAGCTCTTTATCAAATAAATAGAAACTAAACGCTGTCAACCCCCTTGAACTTATTCAAAGCAGGGTTGTTCATTAAAAAATGGATGGATGAATCAATACTAGAAATAGACTTTTGATCAACATCGATGTTTCTTGTCCTAAATTTTTTTTCTTGAGGTATCTAGTTTTGTAATATCCCAAATCGGAATATTGTACGTTAATTTGGATTCCTTGGAATTCCGTTTAAGATAAATATAAATTTTATACTTGCAATAATAACTTAGATAATAAAATAAAATTTAATTCAGAGTTTTCAGATCTCAAATAATATAATGTGAATCCTCAAGGGGTTTCATCCTTGATTTATTGTGATGACAAGGGTTTTCGTCCTTGAAATCCGACTCTACAATTAAGAGGTTTTGTCCTTAAAAGTAATGTAAAGTTGTTGCTTGCTTGTACATGGTTATAAAATTGAATACATGATTGAATGATTTTTCCTTCCCATCAATCATTGAATATAAATACCTTCACATACTTCCATCAAATGACATGTCTTCTCCAAAGGTGGCGCCCTTTCGTCAAATGATTGTCGGTTAACAATTAATTAATTAAAAATTAAGTAATGCCATTTATCCTCTTTAATTAAATAATGTTATTGTTGTGTTTAGCGCTCCCCATAATGGACAATTTTCTAGTAATTATGGCGCTCCTCCTTTAATAGGCAGTTTTCTTAATGCTTGTAATTTCCAACGATGTTCCTTACTATTGTGAGTGTCAGTGATTTCCTTAATGCTATGATTTAATTCAAGTGTTGGCAATTCAATTCTCAAGCGTTGAATACTTGCCAGCGATTTAATTGAGGATATTATAAGTTTGCATGGTTAAAGAATAGAAATACCATCTTTCAGTGTAAGGTCTTGTGTGAGATGATAGAAGACTTTGGCACCTCTAATGTTGTGCACTTCATTACAAATATAGCTTATGTATCTAGAGCTACAGTTTCTTTATCTGAAAAAAGTACAACTGTTTTATTAGACTCTTTATGTTAATTAAATGAACAATGTTTTGAAGGGTATATTAAAATTTGAAGAAGTTGTTCCTTGTATTGCGTGTAGGTAGAAGATTTTGTCATGTCCCTCTTTTGATAGGGATATCATGGAAGACCCTTCGCCTTAAATTATACCTGAGGGCTAAGGGACAAGCATGAAGGGAAAAGAATATTGAGTGTTTTGATTGAATATTTGTAAATGAGTACTTTTTTGAAAGTTACTTTATGTTTCTTATTTCACTTAAAGAGGGATCTTTAAGGGTCACGAAGGCTTAAGTGATTTTAAGAAAAAATTATAAGGTCTTTTAAATTTAAGTTACCCTCTGTTCCTCTTTTGGGCGCCACACTTGGAGGGCTATAAAGGGAAAAGAAGAATCATTTGGAGAGGTTATGTTATGTTGTGATATTGAATATTGGTCTATTAGCACAAAAACTCTAAGCCATTTGCTTTGAAGACGAAACCCTTCAAGCAACGACGTTAAGGGATGAAAAGCCTCTTTCTTTTTTTGAGGTAGCTTCATTCAGAGGTTACCATTGAAGTCATTTATCCTACAAGGATGTTTTAGACACTATTTGTCATTTTCAAGTGGAGCGACTTGCTTTGGAGGAGTGGCGACTTGGCTTGAGGGTGAATTCTCATGTTTTTGGGGGTTTTTGTGCCCTAAGGACAATTCTGGAATTTATCCTATTTTTTTGCATAGTGGTGACTTGCTTTGGGAGAGGTTTGGACCTCGTGTGAAGGTCAAATTGTCTTGAATTAAATTCTGTAATTTTCTTATAATTTTCCAACTTTGATGATTGGCTTTCTGGGTTTTTTCAAACATAAAAACATTCAAAAAATTCACTAAAAATTCTGCCTTTCATTGCAATAATATTTATGCAATTTACTGAGGGTTTCAAAAGATTTGTTGCATGATAAAACATCTATAATTTTCAGTTTAATATTGCAGCCAAGGTCACCTAGGGTTTTGAAGAATAATTCTATTTTTGAGCTATATTTGAAGGTGTTTTGGCAGCTAGGGTTTGCTACCATTAAGATTAGAATTTTCCATTTTGAAGTAGGGTTTTCAAATAGTCCTAATATTTAGCAAATCATCTTAATTTGAGGCATTTCAAATTTAGATGTTCATAACCACCATAGTTACCATGTTCGAAAAGTTCAGGTTGTTCGAAAGGGGGAAAAGGTTTGGAAGTTCAAGTTTTTTACAAGAAGTTCAATTTGGTAAGTCCAGTTTGGTTTGGAAATTTTATAAATTTAAAAATTATAAAAAATAAATATATCATAAGTTCAACGATATAAAGTTCAAATTATAAAAAATCTAAGTTGTCAATACAGATACGGGTATGAGAATCAAATACCGGGATTTTTTTGGGGGGGGGCCTAGATACATTTTTGGAAACGACCATACAAAAATATATTAAAAAACCAAAAATATAGCCATATAAACAAAATTAACCACATAATATGCATAGAGAAACAAAAAAAGTTAAATAACCACCAATATATCATACATGCAATCTTTAGGTTCTAATTTCAATTTCACCCTATAAAAAATTAACTTGGCTCAACCAACATACAAAAATGTTTTAAGTCATAAAACTACACCAAGGGGGTCACTTAAGTGACACCCTCATTTAGAAAGGTAACTCAACATAAAAATATAAGGTAATAAATTTTAAGTCAACTTAAAAACACTTTAAAAGTAACTTGCTTTTAAAACACTTTTCCCTCCAAAAGTAGAGCAATAACAAATTTAGGTTCTATCACAACCATTGGATTGGGCAAACCTTAAAAGTTGCCCTAATCCATAAGGATGATTCACAAAAGTCAATCTAAGCTTTAGAGGCTTCACTTGAAACGTGGACAAGGTTGGGAGGAGGGAGAGAGAGGGGAAAGGCTTGTTCATGCCTTTTCCCTCCTCCCCCAAACTCCATCAAAGCCTCCATGGACCTTCTTGCCATGGAGGTGGAGACATCGTGGTTTTAATGTAGACTTAGTTTCATTAAGGGGTAAAAGCCTATGAAGCTTCACCCCATCAAGTGGGGGTTTCAACTAATTTTAGATCTATTTTCAAAGCATGTATTATTTGTTTTGTTTGTTTCAATGTTGTTTTGCAGAATCATACACCATATACAAGAAGGAAAAATATATAACAGTGTCCAACATTAAGAAATTCATCTGCCAATCCTACGTTTTCTTCTCTTTTTTGTTGTTCTCATTTTGCTTGTGTTTTAATTTTTTGGTTTTCCCTGTTGTGTTGTGTTTTACATGTCACTCACAATAAAAATGAATGGATTTGACCGAACTTGTTTAGTCGGGGGCAGAAGTTCAGTTTGAACCAAACCTGCACTATGTTTGGACAAACATGGTAACTATGGTAACCACCATCCAGCCCAGGTTAAGTATCACTTCTATGGAAAGCTAGAGCTCCTAAAACCCGTCAATACAGGGTTTACTTGAGATGCTTGGAGAACTATGTGCAACAGTTATGAGTTAATGGGGGTTAATTGAAGGCATTGTATTCTGAGACTATCGTAGGTGTATGATTCTGGATAACATGATTTTAATTGATGTGAAACCTTATTGTTAGGGTGTGGTAAATTCCATCCACTTTGAAAACACGAACCTAAGTCATGATTGTATGATGGGAATGTGTTTGTGATTAGAGTATTGTGTGGAAGAATTGCACGAGTACAATCAAGAAAGATACGTTTAGAAGGTCAAACCAACGCTTGTCTGAAAGGAAGTCAACCAAATTATAGTAATTTCTCATTCTATTCTCTTCAAAAGACGTGTAAACTTTGTATTCTATTGTGCACAACTTACATTTCTTTCAATTTGTGTATGCTATTGTATCCATTGGAGGCTTTTGGAGATTTTGCTTTCTCCACTAAATTTTTTAGTGACCTGAGCTCTAGAATTTGGAAGAGCAAGTAGACTTACACAAAGTCTATGTAGATTTTAGTTTTGGCAATGTAAGAGCCACTTATGATAATACCAAAGTTGCATGGGATACGGTATCAAATATGGATACATATAATTTTTAAGAATCGATATGGATATGGTTGGATACGGCATATATATACATTATATTTTGATTATTATAATTATAATCTAGATTATAAATTAAATGAAATAAATTTATAATAATTATCAATTTTAAGTTATAAACAAATTATACATTAGATTTAAATTAAATTAAATTAATATTTATAAATTGATTAGGAATTCAAGTTCAACTAGATTATAAATCAAATTATAAACTCGTATACATATCTAAAATACATCTATCTAAAACATGCCAATAGATATCAATCTCAAGGCTCTTATCTTGGATTTTACATACACCACATTGATTAATTACTCTAGTACCTTCTTTGAAAATTTTCCACTGACTGGTGACAAATGTCATTAATCCAGCTGCACCAATGTGTCGGGTTCGAAAAAATATTTCCAGGAAAATATCAATAGGCTCCAAACTCCACCGTATGGCCAAGATATAATGATTTTTTGATTGACTTCTCAAAGTAAAAAATAAAAACTTCTAAGTGATGGTCAAATGGACATCAAATTTAATGCCATCATTAATTGTTTATCCATGAACATTACAACCCCTTATTACAACCATCATTAATTTAACTTGTCTACGGACCATCTGCTGCAAGTTTTGTTCGGTAGATCCACTTACATCGAACAAGTTTTCTTCCCTTAGAAAGAGGAACTAAATCCCAAGTGTTGTTCATCATCAAGGAACCATACTCCTCTTCCATAACAATATCCCACTTGGGAGTCCCTGATGCCTCATGGAACGACTGTGGATCGGAAGCAGATGCAATGAAAGCATGTGGGGCATTCTAGAATTGTGAACGGGTTTGCCTAGTGTCTAATGAATCTCCAACCCATTGGCCAACACTTTGGAGTCTCTATCTAGCCCAAAGAGGCCCAGTGCTCAAAGAGTTAGGAGGAGATTCCTCATCCTGAAGATATTATGGGAGGAGGTGAATCCTCATCACTACTCTCATCATCAGAACTAGAAGAAGAATCTGGATCATTAGAAAGCTGCTTGGACAGATCTAAATCATCATAACTGTCATTAAATCCCAGTGCATCCAAGATCTTCAAACATCACAAATTGCACGAAAACCTTAAGAGTAGATGTGAGCAATACAAAGCAAAAGTGAGCTTCATAAATATCCATTAAGTGATGCATTGGCCAAAAAATACAAAGGAGGTACATTATATAGTGAGATATTAGGTCATCGTAAAAGTAACAACTCATAATTAGAAAACACATTAAGTGTATTTCCCCTAATGACCTTAACAACCCTAAGCAAGTTGACTAACAACTATATAGGTATAATCAAAATCGAAAAAAATCCTACATTAACACCCCCCCAAAGAGTAGCTTAGGTAGGTAGAAAAATTGAGTCCCAGCAATGAGCCCTGACAAAGCACCCAAGCAGTATGCAACTCCCATAAAACAAATAAAATAAGAAAACCCATAGGACAAAACTCATCCCCTAAAAGAGAACAAAGCAAGCAAAAGTGCATGCTCTAAGGACATTGAGCACAACCAAAAAAATATCCACAAGTGAGAACAACAGAGCACATAGAGAGAACTAAGAAGTTCCCATAGAAGATGTTGACGCTGCCTACAATAGAGCCCACAAAATGGCGAATGTTGTTGACAAGATCCTCTACTTGAAGACTAAAGAAGCCCCATCCCAATCGAACAATGTTTCTTTCAATTGCCAAAAGAAGA
Source organism: Torreya grandis (assembly GCA_037957365.1). NCBI lineage: Eukaryota > Viridiplantae > Streptophyta > Pinopsida > Cupressales > Taxaceae > Torreya > Torreya grandis. The sequence goes on along the minus strand of JARHVA010001805.1, from coordinate 2,104,438 downwards.
ACACGAATGGTGTACTGAGAGTCTGCTCATTCCACAATGGAAGATGAAGGAGGCAACAGTACGAAGATTTCTGAGTAAGGTCCAAAAAGAAGTGCGGCATGCCACTGGAGTGAATCTATCAGAAGTAGGTGCAGTGAAGAGTGGATCACCTTGCACTGTGAATTTGTCCACCAAATTCCTGATGCATAGTAAGAGAGCCAACTGCTCTAGTAATAATGGTGCAATAGAAGCAAACGCTGAAACAGACTGTGGAATGCCTTGTACATGTGGAATAGACTGTCCAATGTCTGGAGAGTTTTGGATCAGTATACCTGCACCCTGTAATGTCTGAAGTAGAACAGAGGTATGTGGATCAAAAACTAATTCCTCAATATCTGCAATGTGACAAGATGGCAGAAGTGTGTCACCATCACTACAATAGTCATCTAGGCTAGAAAAAGAGTCATCAATCTCAGAGATGTGCTCAGGCTTAGAAGTGTCATCAAGTACAGATGAGTCCAATGAAGTAGAATGGTTGGAGCATTCGCTAAGGGAATGTCCATGTGAAGTGGAGAGCACAACTCAACAACCCTTGAAGTTGAAGAAGAGACTGCAGATGAAGCATACATATCCGCAGACTAAATTTCCACAGGAAGAGAAGAGTCATCAATGCTCTCACAACTTATATTCTCACTGGAAATAGTAGTCCTCCCAAGTACCAATCTGTGATGGCTCTGGAAGAACAAATATGTACACGTATGGAAGTAGAATTTGTAATGGGACAACTAAGGTCTAGCATAATTTCATCATGTAGTGGTGGCTCGACAGAAGGAAGAGCATTGTCCACCATGGATGTGTCGTCACAGAAAATAAAAGAGAGTACAACAATCTCCAAAGAGACAATAAAATGAGTAGTAATATAAATCTCAACAAGATCTTCAAAAAGAGACTGTAGGATGCTCCAAATAGTGTTGGGACACATGGTGTGTTGCACATGGTGATATAGATCCCATGAAACGTGCAGCAACAAGGTACCATGAACCTTGTCACAAGTGTTAGCCCACTTAATGTACTTGTCAGAATCAATAGGAGCAGGAATATATCCCTATAGGAATGGAAAATGATTATTTCCCTTTTTTGTGAACAAGTGTTCCATATAAGCACGCCAAGAAGCATAATTGATCTTTCCAAGAAAAACAACTGGTGTAAAATCAACTCTCCTCTTCACGTATCTCTCAAGTGAAGTCGACATGACTAAGAGAAGACACCAAAAAAGTCAAAATTGCACAAAACAACTACAATGATCCCTTAGTTACAAGAACAATGCATGCACATGAAGAGGACGTTGGGCACAACCGAGAATGTTCCAAATGAGCAGTAAGTGCAGGAATCAACACAATGCAGAAAATGAGAATGAGCAGAAAAGACACCGAAGAATACACATCACCACACAATACCCCCTCAAAACTACTAATAGTGACCTCTCTTAAAGTTTTAAATACAATAACGCTCGTATAAACGTCAGGCACAACCGAGAATGCGTCTTGAGCAAATAGTGCATAAGTACAAAGAACTAGAGGGATGTCGGGCTCTGTCGATAATGCGTCCAAAAGGTACAATTTGTGAAGAATAGGTAATTGTAGAGAACCAAAGAAGACTAACAATGCGTAGAGCAAAAAAAAATAAGCATTTTTGAAGAAGACACTCAAATTCGAGTTACCAATCACAAGTTATAGCCGTTTGAAAATCTTGCTCACATGGAAAAATTGGACAGAAATAGTGGTGGGAAATATTTTTGAAACAAACTTCCAATAAAAACTTGAGCGCCCTTGGAGCAAAAGCTTTAAAAATTGTGAATCAATTTCCTCAAAAAACCTTAAGGCCTTTTGGAGCAAAAGTCAAGCACTTTTGACTTGGAAGTGACCAGGGGCTTATTTCCCATATGACCAAGGGGCTAAGACCTTTTGTGGAACGTTTTTTTTTTTCTTCTTTTTTGCCAAACCCAATGCAATTAAATAATTAAAAACCCCTTCCTAAACCCTAAAAGCCAAAAGTAAAAGCATACTTCAACACAAATGAGAAGAACAAAGTGACAAAAGGAAAAACACTTGGCTCTTATTTTTCTAATTTTCTCATTGCATACTAATTCCTATGTATCATGTTAGAATTTTTATATTTTTTGTACAGACGAACCCAAGGAAAAAATAGTACCGTATCCGGGAATCGGCTTCTTCCAACCCGCACCAAAATCAAAAACGAACCGGTAACATTGGAAAAATGTGTTCACGAATCTAAGTCGTGTTTACAGTTGATTTTAGGGTTTTGATGCCTTCCGAATCTGATAGTGTTGTTCATTTTGCAATTAAAGACTTCAGTTGTATGGTTTGCATGGATTTTTATGAAACCCCACCAAACCTATGAAATCACTAAAAATCAAGAAAACCAACAAGAATGCATGCAGGAAAAATCTCACCAAGGATTTCAAAAATGGCAAAATGGTTGTCAGATTAGAGCTCTAATACCATGTCGTATCACTCTAAGATCTTTGAACGTCACAGATTACACGAAAAACCCTAGAAGTAAGTGAGAGCAATGCAAAGCAAAAGTAAGCTTCATAAATGTTCATTAAATGATTCATTAGCCAAAAAGTACAAAGGAGGTACATTATATAATGAGATATTAGGTCATTATAAAGGTAACAACTCAACTCACAATTAAAAAACATATTAAGTGTATTTCCCCTAATGACCTTAACAATCCTAAGCAAGTTGACTAACAACCGTGTACGTAAAACAGAAAGCAGAAAAAATCCTACACTAACAGGTTTCAATTAAAAAAAAAACTAGGTTTGCTAAAATATAAATTTAACTTATATTTTATTTCAAATGAACGGAGAGTATGTTGAGTAGAGCCAATGTGAAATTTTGAAGGAAAAGAGAAAACCAACACTCATTCACCTCCATGTCCTCTATTGCTGCTGATAAAATCCATTTAAGGGGTCTTCTACAGTTTTTGTATTATCTTTTTTAATCTTTTGAGGATTATTTTTTCAAGTCAATTAATTTTTAACTTTTAAATCAGATATGGCTACGGACAGCCCCCATACCATATCCGGCCTTATGTGATACGACCCAGTTATAGGTTCATATCCCGGCCCAGCCGGGTACACTATCCGAGCTGTATCCAAGCCACGTCATTCCCGCATCTGTATACAACATGCACATGTGCCCTAGAGTTGTGGGGGTGCCACATCCTGCAACCCTTAAAAAAACATTACCTCCAGCTAAACGCAGATCACAATTTCATGGAAACTGGTGTAAGTCTGATGTAAAACATATTCCAATCAACAATTAAAATTAAAGTATCTGTACAATCCTGTAGAGGAACATTGAAAAGATTGTGAAAAGGTTAAAAATAAGTCTGGTGGAATATCCAATTATGCGTGAAATTATTTTCAATAACAAGGACAGAAATTCTTGCATGCATAAATTATTATTTCATTTTCTACATTTTTTTAATAAAACAGTAGAACATGCCACGATACATATATAGATGGATTACTTCTGCGATAAGTAATCAATAGTGTCAATTCAGCATTGTCCTTTAGTATGCCAGAGAGATCTAGCAAATTATGTTTTTCATGGCTTTAAACCTTTCAGGGTAAAAGAGGTATTCCAAAGTACGTCCACAGAAACCAGTCAGTTAAAAAAAATTATATATTTACACACAAAAATATATTATTATAAATATTTCCCAAGGGCATGCTCTATGCTGCATAAAATCTTGTGACTTGGTTAATGAATGTAATTTATAAAGACATTTTATGTGTTGCATAATGTCTTGTGGTTTTGCTTCATGTATGTAAAATTATATACATACATACATATAGCTTGTTTAGGAATCATTGCCAGAAAAATTAAATTTGGATTTACAGCAAAGATAAACCATCATCAGAAAGGTGTGATACATAGCAGATATATGCTGACATCATACCATAACTGCTGTATGCCAGTGTGCATAGTTTCAAGGCACAATAATCTGAAACATAATATTTTACATGCCATATTTTATTGATTTTTGCTCTGATCCTTAACTGTAATTGTCCATATCTTTTCTTTCCTTGTGCATAAGAAAGAGGGGAAAAGTGGGCACAGAGAGAAAAAGGCATACATCATAGTAGTTGCTCAAGCCCAAGCCCCCAACATCAATCGGTTGAATAAATGGCCAGCACCATTTGTGTTGCATGATCTGAATGAATGCACAAAGAAGTTAATCAAGTAAACAAAAACTCATATACAAAAATTTCATTCCGTCCATCACTATACTTCAACGAACCAAAATGTTAAGTGCCTTATACAGTTGATTTTTTCACCAACAAATTACTAGAAGAGCTCAAATATCTAATAAATAACAAATAACATTCTTTTACAAAATTTAACATAGAACATAAATTTGAAGAAAATGCTGGGGTCCAAAAACTAGTTAAATCAACAATGAAAAATAGTTCAACTAGCATTTATAGAACTCTGGACATGTGTTCATAAGTGGATTTTAATGTCAGCAGCTAAGAGTGACTATGGTAAGAAACAATCATGGTGACATTGCATATTTCAAGCAATTGAGACTAACAAAATGGTTGCAGTCCATTAAAAACTTGTCCAAGTTGATGACTTTAGCATCAACTATTTAAAGTAGATCATTTAGAAGAAAATAATAATTAGACATATGATAAATATACATACACAGATTTTTTTCAGAAAGGTGGCCTGCACAGGATTCTTGTTCTGGTAAGGGTCCAAGACAACATGGGCATTGACTCTATCAGTAACCATTGTATCCGCAATATAAATTTTAATCAGTGGAACAGAATTGATAAAGAACTGTGCTACAGGCAAGAAAACCGTTCAATCTTATTGAGAGACAGCCTGAGTGGGCCAGATTGTTAAGGCATGTGTACTCCATGGTGATCATAGGTTCAAATCCAGAAGGGACACCACATCGAACAATATACAAGGTAAATAGAAAAAGAACCCTCTTGTAGGCTTCCACAACAGAGTTCTCATATACCAAATTGGTGTCTCACTTGGCAGTGACCAAGAAAACTACCTTTACCTTTACCTTTTATGTCAGATGGATTCAAACTCACAGCCTCAAAAGAAAGACCACTAAAGAAAGATGACAACAATATTCGTGACAGCTAGCAAGGTGAAAGTAAGGATTACACTGTTAAGGATTGATCTTTGCCCACAAAGAAAGGGGATTTTCTCTATAAATTTACGAATAAATACGTTTAAGAAGTTTAATTAATTTAATATAGCCTTCAATGGAATAAGGAAGTTAAAGTTGAAGTCAAAAAGCCATAATACTAGACAATGGAATACATTATAGACCTCAAAATATGTAGGAAGCTAATAAAAGAAGAGCAATCCCAAAAGTATGTGACCAGTATACACCATAATGGTACTAAGTTGTTTGGCTACGGGTACAGGTATGAGTATGTCTCGGGTACGCGGGTACGTCATTTTTCAAAAACCTTGATTTGGATACATCATGGGTACGTCTGAATATATATATTTTAAAATATATATATATATATATATATAAACAATGCATATTACTCATTTTTTTAGTAAAACAATTGAAAATACATAGTGTTCGTTCATTCATTGTTTCAAAAAGTTCAAAGTAGACATTGCAAATACATTCAAATCTACATGAATAAATCATCTAGATCTAGATTGTCCTCATAATCCCTGAACGCCACTCCCACTAGCTACACTTGGACCATTCGAACCACTCCCACCAACTCCACTCTCCAACCCTTATGTAGAACTCTCTTGATTGTCATCATCAAAACCAAGTAATGAATGTTGGGCAAAAGAAGATGTTGAGGCATCCAAGTCTGTATTCTATGGAAGGATATCCCAAAGTTTGTTAGGCCCTCATATATAGTCCTCAGACTTGTGTGAAAGGAGGCGCAAATTGGAATGCACAAATACCAAATCCTTAGCGTTCTTGCATACCAACTTATTTCTTTTAGCAGAGTGGTTAAAGCCATATGTACTCCAATTCCACTCTGCTAAAGAATTACTTGCCACCTATCACAAAAAAAGGTTGTTAATTGTTAGAATTTTCAAATTTGAAATTGGTAACAATTAAAAAAAATACTTAAATATATGTTAACTTGATATGTTTTTTGATTTAATTAAAATTGAATACCTGTGAGAGAATTTTGATTGCGATAGGTCGTAGGTACTTGGCACCATGGCCATGTACATACCACCACTTGATTGGAGTCGAGTTGGATTTGTCAAAAAGAGCCTCAATTTCTTCCACGTTGCTTTTTGAAGCTACAAACATACCCATTTCATTGCAGACCACACTAGCTACAGATGGATCAAGAAAAAGCCTTTTGAATGCTTGTCTAGTTCCATTTGCAACCTCTAAATCATTGTATAGTGGTTGTCGATTAGGTAGCCTAAGTATTTCATTGCTATAATACTTTGGATTGAGAGCTGATGCAGGAGCATCTACAATAGTTCAAATTCTAGTGTGAAAATTCAATTTTTGGATTTCCCTCCAAATTGTGAGATTTCAAATTTTCACCTTCAAGGTAAATGTAATTATCAAAAAGTGAAAGTAAAAAGGTGAAAAGTGATTGTTAGATTGTTGAGGAAATAAAGGGGAAATGGTTGAAACTATTTTCAACCTTAGTAAATTGTTAAAACTTAAAAACAGTCTTTTGTTGCCTTAAGCCCAATTTGGGCGTAGAAGTTGGAAGAGAGATTCTTGAAAAGAAAGAAAAACAAAGAAGAATTCATTAGAGAGAAAAAAAAGAGAAGAGGAGAAGAGAAGAGATGATGAGAGGGACATAGAAGAGAAGAAGGGCAGAGAGGAAAGGTCCTCTCATTCAAGGAAAACGAATGGAATGAAGAAAAGAGAAGAGAATTAGTGAGGAAGGACCTCACTCAAGAGATGGTAAAGGAAAAGAAGAAGAAATCAAGAATGTATGAGGGAGAAAGCAAGGTTTTGAAAGCCATGGACTTTGATGTTGAATCGTAAGTCTTCTAATTAATCTAAGAAAGAATGAATATTTTGTTTCAGATGATTATACTGTTGTTGATGAAATTCTGGTAGCAGGCCTGCACATGTGAATTTGTGTATGTATATGAGTATGTGTGTGATGTCTCTAAAGAACATTGTGAAAGACTGATTATTGTGTATGTTGGGAACAATATAAAAGTGTTATTACGTGATGAAGTCCTAAAAGAACTTGAATGTCTTAAAAAGCCTAAACAAGCCTAAACAAGGTATTCAAATATCCAAACTTATAGCCCACTGTCCAAGGTAAAACCAACGTGTAAATGTTTGCATAAAGCTTATAATGACAAGGAAATAGGTATTTAAGGCAAGTAAAAACCTAAAGGAAGAAGAAACAGGATTTATAAATCCCTTGATGTCTCAAAACTCCAACAGCTGGAATTCAGACCTGTAGGTGACAGTATACAGGGAAGTTAACAAAGTTGCATGTTTTGCATAGTAGATGGGTTGATAAGGTCATATTTGATATGAGAATATGAATGGGGAAATAATTTAAGATATTAAAATGTTTATACATTACCTTGGAACCTTGTTGACCATTGTGTTTGAGAAGAAACTAATGAACCCTGTTGGCTGTCATAAAAAATACAGTCCAAGACAACTGAGTTGTTGAGCATTGGAAGGTACAGAAGGTTGTTATGAATGGAAGGATGATTGGGAAAGGTGTAGGGTAGTAATACAGACCCTATACAATTTATTTGAACCTTTGAAACAAGCTAAAACACTCCCAGCAAAAATAATAAGCTCTCGCCCTGTGACTGTCATGGGAAAATTCTGAATTAGGTTCAAACCCTTAAAATGAGTTTTAAAGCTTGAAAACTCTTAAAACTTTGTAATTTGACCCTTGATGATGTTATAAAACTGTTGGAAGTGGTTTCAAGGTGCCACAGTACGGAAAAGTATGGAAAAGAACAATTGCCAAGTGGATCCTAGGTGCATGTGAGATGAAGAGCATAGGTCAATATAGGAAAAGTAGATTTTTCCAAAGAAGTGCACAAAAAAATGATTGATTCACCTGTAAGAAGATAATGGGTATCTGGAATGATGCTCTATTTTCTTAGAAAGTCCGTACTTTACTCTGGACAAGGTGATTTGCACGCAAGGAGGGCTAATTGAAACAGGGCCTAAAGAAGAAAGTACAATTCCGTGCAAAGTAACCTCAAGAGATTTTTCAGTATGTTATTGAAGAGCTTAATGAGTATCCAAAAATAGTTTTAATTTCATGATTGAGTTAACTAACAAGGAGTTATGGCCAATAAACAGGGAAAACAGGGCTACAAAGAATGATTGAATTAAATAGGCCTGTATATGAAGTTAGCTCACAATTTGATAGTTACAGAGCAGTGTAAGTTCAGTTTTCATCATTTGGTATCAGAGCTTGAAACTCTTGGGAATTGGTAACTTGTTTTTTGTTGTGATTTCTAATGAGTTGTTACAGGATTTGGTAAGAGGATCAACATGACAAAGCATTAGGAGACCCTGGGGAGAAAAGGTATGAATAATTGTGCTATTTGATTTGAGTTATTGTGTTGAGAAGCAATCAAGTGAAGGAGTTGCAGGTTCAAGGCAGCCAAGCCATTGAGGCTTAAGAAGAGAAGAAGCCAAGGAAAGCTTAGTGAAGATCCAAGAAGCTTGGATAGTTTGCCAAAAGACTAAGGTGAAATAGACTTAGGTGAGGTAAAGGATGGAGTTTGAAGCTTAGAGGAGCTCTAGAAGAAGAGAAAGTGAATTCTCAAGAGGAAGATCCAAAGCAAGGTAAGCTTGGATTTATGATTTGTATTTGATGAAGTGTTGTATAAAGAATTGTTGCAGGATTGAGAGAAGGATCAAAAGACTAGGATGCAAAAGGCCTAGGTGAGATCAAGGAGATTGTCAAAAGACTAGTCAAGGAGAAAAGGCTTGGGTGAGACAAGGGATCAAGAGACCAAGGTGGAAAAGACTTGGGTGAAGATCTCAGAAATGGATGTGTTGTTGAAGGCACTGCAGAGCAGCAAGGTATATGAGGGCACAAAGAAGAAAGCAGGCATCAAAGGTATGGACAGTATTGAGATTGATAAATAAATTGCTAATTTGAAAAGAGATTTAGCTAAGTTTGCAAATAGATATGAGTCTTGGATGCAGATGGATAAACAAGCATGGGTATGGCCAATGAGGAAGAAGTTGAAGTGGCCAATAGATCTCCTAGTGAAAAGAAGAAGAAGACAAAAGGATATTGCCAAGAAGAGAGAAGCCCATAGAGGCAAAAGTATGAGAAGGTTGCCAAGTGAGCAGCAAGAGGAAGAAGTTGTGAAGAAGGTTCTCATTGAGGAGAACAAGAGAGAAGAAAGAAAAGAGGAAGTGCTAGGAAGAGCACTTGGAAGGATGAGAATGTCCATTAAGAAGACACTCATGGAGACATTATGGTCTCTTGTTTTTATATCTAATGTTGTTTTTGAATGGGTAAGTGCAGGTATGAGCAGCCTTATGAAGGTCAAGAGAAGGGCCTTGGAAAGTGAAGAGATTGGTGCAAGAGAAGACACCAAGTACACAAGTGAATGTGTAAGAAAGAGAAGTGAGTTTGCTGCTGTTGATAAGAAAGAAGAGATGCATTGGTTAATGCATGAGGGAGGTGTTGAAGAACCCATACAAGTAAGAGGAGAGATAGAAGATGAAGATGAATTCCATGATGCCATGGAGTACCTTGAAGAAGCAAGTGAAAAACTATGCACAAAAGAGGATAGTGCAATCAAAGAAGCCATGCAAATGAAGGAAACCATGAAGCAGCCCGTTAAGGAGGTAAAGGTGAGTTCAAAAATTGATTCTTCTTATAAGCATGAAACTGTTGATATGCATGTTAGAGAAGCAAAGAGAAAGGTAAAGTTTCCAATTAACCATGGATATGTGATGCCTAAATGGTGGAAGAAACAAACTCCCAAGCAAGAGGAGGTGCTGGTACAAAAGCATAGATGCAAGATGCCTACATGGCTTGAGAAGAGAAATGGTAAGAAAGAGAAACAAGTATGGGTACCTAAGAAGGCAAAGAGAAAAGAGAGGATTGAAAGTGATTCCAGCAGCCAAGAGAATGAAGATGAGAAAGAAGACTTTTCAAAGGATAATGAGGTAGAGCATGAAGATGCAAGGATGAAAGGTAAACAAATTGTTTGTAATGATGTTTTTGAAACCTTCAATAATGTTTTCAAGAGAAATGAAAGATGGAAAGTGGATGTGTGGACTAATATGCAGCAAGAAGAGAGTTCAAAATGGATGGATGATGGGGAAAGGAAAGAATATGCAGCAGAACAAACAAGATGGCTTCAGAAAGCAATTGAAGATAGTAAGGAGACACAAGGTAATGGTGTTCCTATTGTTTTTGATAATTATATTGATGTTGGTGAAGAAGCTGATTTGTATGAAGAAACCACAAAGTGGATGAATGTACTTATAGAGGATGAAAGACAATCTGGTCCTAAGTTTGATATAGGACATGAAGATTTGGATGAGCTTGTGTTGTGTGAAGAGTTGAAGAGGATAGAAGAGTTGTTGAATCCTCCAAAGGAGTTGTGTAGAGACACATATCAACATGGTGACACCATTGATCAGATGGAAAATGAATTGAGGAAAGAACAAATAAAGATAGTGAGGGCAGATTTGGCCAAAGAGGCAGAAGAGAGGAGGCAGCCAAGAGACTTTATGGTCTCAAGTTTTTACTTCTAACATTGCTTTTGATGTTTTGAATGCAGGTGTTAAAGTTGTGGAGATGAATGAAGTCCATAGTTCAATGGATAAATTTTTGAAGCAAGAAGAACAACAAGAAGATCAAGAAGACATGTATGAAGATGAAGAAGCGTGGAAGTGGGAGATGGCAGCTGAGAAGGAGATGAGGAGAAGAACTTACCAGAAGAGGAAGAACAGCAAGATGAAAGACAAAGACTATTTCAAACAAAGACAAACATTGGCATTGACAACAAGACCTTGGGATCCAGGTATACGAGTGAAGACTAAAGTAAAGAGGAAGCATCTCAATTGAACTAAGGTTCAAATCTTTTCTAGAGGGAGAGTATGATGCAGGAGCATCTACAATAGTTCAAATTCTAGTGTGAAAATTCAAATTTTGGTTTTCCCTCCAAATTGTGAGATTTCAAATTTTCACCTTCAAAGTAAATGTAATTATCAAAAAGTGAAAGTAAAAAGGTGAAAAGTGATTGTTAGATTGTTGAGGAAATAAAGGGGAAATGGTTGAAACTATTTTCAACCTTAGTAAATTGTTAAAACTTAAAAACAGTCTTTTGTTGCCTTAAGCCCAATTTGGGCGTAGAAGTTGGAAGAGAGATTCTTGAAAAGAAAGAAAAACAAAGAAGAATTCATTAGAGAGAAAAAAAAAGAAAAGAGGAGAAGAGAAGAGATGATGAGAGGGACATAGAAGAGAAGAAGGGCAGAGAGGAAAGGTCCTCTCATTCAAGGAAAACGAATGGAATGAAGAAAAGAGAAGAGAATTAGTGAGGAAGGACCTCACTCAAGAGATGGTAAAGGAAAAGAAGAAGAAATCAAGAATGTATGAGGGAGCAAGCAAGGTTTTGAAAGCCATGGACTTTGATGTTGAATTGTAAGTCTTCTAATTAATCTAAGAAAGAATGAATATTTTGTTTCAGATGATTATACTGCTGTTGATGAAATTCTGGTAGCAGGCCTGCACATGTGAATGTGTGTATGTATATGAGTATGTGTGTGATGTCTCTAAAGAACATTGTGAAAGACTGATTATTGTGTATGTTGGGAACAATATAAAAGTGTTATTACGTGATGAAGAAGTCCTAAAAGAACTTGAATGTCTTAAAAAGCCTAAACAGGCCTAAACAAGGTATTCAAATATCCAAACTTACAGCGCACTGTCCAAGGTAAAACCAACGTGTAAATGTTTGCATAAAGCTTATAATGACAAGGAAATAGGTATTTAAGGCAAGTAAAAACCTAAAGGAAGAAGAAACAGGATTTATAAATCCCTTGATGTCTCAAAACTCCAACAGTTGGAATTCAGGCCTGTAGGTGACAGTATATAGGCAAGTTAACAAAGTTGCATGTTTTGCATAGTAGATGGGTTGATAAGGTCATATTTGATATGAGAATATGAATGGGGAAATAATTTAAGATATTAAAATGTTTATACACCTTGGAACCTTGTTGACCATTGTGTTTGAGAAGAAACTAATGAACCCTGTTGGCTGTCATAAAAAATACAGTCCAAGACAACTGAGTTGTTGAACATTGGAAGGTACAGAAGGTTGTTATGAATGGAAGGATGATTGGAAAAGGTGTAGGGTAGTAATACAGACCCTATACAATTTATTTGAACCTTTGAAACAAGCTAAAACACTCCCAGCAAAAATAATAAGCTCTCGGCCTGTGACTGTCATGGGAAAATTCTGAATTAGGTTCAAACCCTTAAAATGAGTTTTAAAGCTTGAAAACTCTTGAAACTTTGTAATTTGACCCTTGATGATGTTATAAAACTGTTGGAAGTGGTTTCAAGGTGCCACAGTACGGAAAAGTATGGAAAAGAACAATTGTCAAGTGGATCCTAGGTGCATGTGAGATTAAGAGCATAGGCCAATATAGTAAAAGTAGATTTCTCCAAAGAAGTGCACAAAAAAATGATTGATTCACCTGTAAGAAGATAATGGGTATCTGGAATGATGCTCTATTTTCTTAGAAAGTCCGTACTTTACTCTGGACAAGGTGATTTGCACGCAAGGAGGGCTAATTGAAACAGGGCCTAAAAAAAAAGTACAATTCCGTACAAAGTAACCTCAGGAGATTTTTCAGTATGTTATTGAAGAGCTTAATGGGTATCCAAAAATAGTTTTAATTTCATGATTGAGTTAACTAACAAGGAGTTATGGCCAATAAACAGGGAAAATAGGGCTACAAGGAATGATTGAACTAAATAGGCCTGTATATGAAGTTAGCTCACAATTTGATGGTTACAGAGCAGTGTAAGTTCAGTTTTCATCAAGAGCATAAGCAAAGAGATGAAATGAGGTGGTCATTTTATTCCACCTCTTCATGACCAAAGACTTGATTTCATTATAAAATGTTTCTTCTGGATCTTGCTCTTTTTTTTGTATAATCTCTCTCATACTTTCAAGCATGGAATCAACCCCATCATAAACCTTCCCATGCAAGCTGCATTTGTATCTTTAAATCAGATCATAGATAAAATAGGCTCTGTAAAACTGAGCACATATTCAATCTTGGTCCACCAGTTATCATCAATGATCAATGTTTTGATCTTATTGGCTCTTTCGGTGTCGGTGGTGCTTGTTTGCCTCCACACACTCCAAATATTGCTAATCAACATATTGCTTAGTGTCTCTCTTACCTTCACAAGTCGTCTCAAGACGAGCGTGTGAGAGGCAAATCTAGTCTCAACAATCTACAAAAAAAAAAAAAAAACTTATAAGTTTGATTGTCCAAATGTTGTTAAACAGTTCGAATTAATTATTAGAAAGCTAAAACTTCAAATTCAAAAGAAATTCACATTAAGAATTTGTTCTCTTACCTTCAACAACTCCAACCTTGAGAATTTTTTAAAAATGCCCTGAGACATGTGATGATTTGTGACAAATTCCTGAATGTCATTGGCCTTTGCATAAACTTGCTCTATCCACTAGATTTTGCCAATTTTTTGCAGCATCAAATTCAGGGAGTGGACAACACAAGGTGTCCAAAATATGTGCTCGCATTTGACCTCTACAATCAACCCAGCTACTCTGCAATTCTTTGCATTGTCCATGATGACTTGGACAACATGTTGGGGACCTATAGACTCAATAGGCTCTATCAAAGTGCCTGCAATAAATTGAGCATCTTTCACTTCACCCTCACAATCCACTACCTTCAGGAACGTTGCCCCATTGGGACATATTGCAACAACATTGATCATGGGCCTATTTCTAGAATCTTTCCATCCATCTGAGATGGACACTCCTAAATCCTTCCACGAATCTCTAATTAGCTGCAAAAAAAAGTGTGAATATGTTCTACTTCCTTGGTCGAAAGTGTGGTGCGGACCTTCTCATTATTAGGGCCTTTGTAACCCTATGGAACTTCATTGACTACTTTCAGCATTTGTTGTCAATAAAGCAACCTCAGAACAATGAAAGGCAGCCCACATGCATAAATGCATCGAGCAACCAACTCATCAGCAATGTCCATCATTTTGACATTGAATGTTTTTTCCATTGGTCCTTTTGGTTTTTTGCATGAAGTGGTATTTGTTTCATCATCCAAGGGAATTGCATATGATTGACCCTGAGTTTGACTTTGAATGAAAAGATAACTTGCAGATGGAGGTGTCGGTGGTCTTCCCGATCTGTTTCTTTGAAGAGATATTGTTCTAGATTGGATTTTTGAAGCAACTGTTGCATCTGTTTGTTCTTGTTTTTTCATGTACTCAACCATTCTTGACTTGAAAATTTTGTCACACTTTTTGATCCCCACGGATCCATACCCAATCAAATGAGTTTTGACTCTTGAGTATACAAGGACTTGTATGTGGTATGACAATCATTGCATACCCACAAACAAGTACCACCACCAACAATGTTCTCAAATATCGTCACATGTTGCCAAAAAGGATAAGCAAGGTCATATTTCACTGGAATCAAGGCTTCATTCCAGTTTGCTTCATCATGCCCTCCCTAGAGTTGAACTGAATGCCATAGATATCCTAATCTACTTTTGATCACTAGGGTCACCTAAATGGTACAAGGTGAGCGCATACGCAACATTAGGATATTATAAAATTAGAACCAAGAAAAAATATATATAATTTAAAATTTTAATTTTTTAAAATTTTACGTAAAAATTAAAAATTTAAATTAATAGCAGCTAAATCTATTTCTAATTCTCAAGATCACATAAAACACAAGAAGAGCATACACAGAAGTTACGGTTAGATAAAGAAACTGAAAGTATACATTTGATTTTTTTTTTAAATTTCAATTTTAATATTTATATAAAAAATTAAAAAATAAATTTATTATGGCCAACTCTGTTTCTAATTATCAAGAACGCATAATGCACAAGACAAGCATACACAAAAGTTAGTGTTATAACTTAAATTAAAAAACTAAACATAATATTTAATAGTTTAAAAAATAAATATTAAATAGCTAAAAATTAAAAATTAAAAATAAATCAAATCTTTGGAATTCTAAATTAATTTATTAAACACAAATGAAATGGAAAAAAAAGAGAAAGAAATGAAAAATACTTGTTCAAACAATAGTTGCCTCCACAAATTCCTCCTCCTTGCAATGTGCCAATGGCTGCCTCCACAAACGATTCCTCTTTGCAATCAACAACGGCAAACTGAAACAACTCCTCCCACCTTGCAATCACAAACAACTTCTACACTTCTACTCGCAATAAAAAATTCCTTCCAAATGCTGCAAATTGAGCTACTGCCAACTAAACTTTTTTTTGTTTGCAGCTGCAAACTCTTTTTGGTGTGTTATGCGAGTGAAGGGAAGTATCTCTACAGCAATTAGAAGCAAATTATGGTTTTGTTTTTTAATATTTAATACTATTCTTTTATTTTTTGTGTTGACTGTTGTTGGCCATTTTTTGGCCTACATACCAAAATTTTGCCTAAGTGTGAGAGGGTGGGCATTCAAGCAAGACTTCGGAATTTACACAACAAAAGACTTCGGGTTTTACATAGCAGAAGACCTCGGGTTTTTTGAAAGGAGAAGTCTTCGGGTTTTACAAGAGACACAACTTATTTCACTTTATGAGTAATCAGCAGTTGAAACCCCTCAGCAGAAGTAATCCGGGTTGGAAAACCCAAATTACTCTTGATAGTGCAAATCGGGTTTTGAGAAGTGCTTTGCTTATGAAAGTTTTATCAACAGAAGTAATCCGGGTTTGAAAACTTGAATTACTCTTGACAGTGCAAATCGGGTTTTGAGAAGTGCTTTGTTTATGAAAGTTTTATCAGTAGAAGTAATTCGGGTTTAGAAACCCGAATTACTCAGGATAGTGCATTTCGGGTTTCCTAGGGTGAATGACTTATCTATTTTTATAAGTAACAAGCAATGAAGAATCTGAAGTAGGTGCCAGTGAAGAGTCCAAAGGATTCCTTCGGAATATTTGTCAAACACAGAGGAGACTGACAATTTTTCCGCAAGATAAAAGTCCAAAGGAAAGAATAAACCAAGGGTCAACGGAATTCCACAGGAAATGGACCAAGCAAAGCCCGCAGGAAGTCAAAGTGAAAAAAACTGAGGGAATAAAGAAGGAAAAAAAAAAATTAGAAGGAAAGATATCCTTTGGGCAAAAAGTCCGAAGGAATTCCTTCGGACTTTTTGTCCGAAGGATTCATTCGAGAAAAATGCAAACAAATCAACGAAAAGGGGCAAAAAATAATAAAGCCAAGGAGACAATAAAAGTCCGCAAGAAAACCAAAGGTAAACCCAGGGGGCAAGACATAAAAGCCAAAGATTAAAATCAGAAAAATTGGCAAGAAAGAAATCCGAAGGAATATAAGACCAAGGAGATGGCCAAAAAACCCTAAGATGATATATACAGGCAAAGCAGAATATCCGAAGAAAATTTGAGACCAAAGGAAATCCGTAGATAAAAAAGAATATCCGAAAGAATTAGGCTAAGGGAATACTAGGAAATCCGAGGAAATACAGACCAACATAGACAAAATAATCAAAAACTAGAATCCCGCCAAAAATAGACACAAACAGACAAATCAAAATAAGAGAAAATACATGCGAATAAGGGCTATTTTTGGCAGATTTCTAAGTTTCAGTTGACCCACAGTTTGACTAGTCAAAGTCACGCTTCTCCAAACGTTCCAGCAGTCCAAGTAGAGCTCATCTATTGACTCTTAACGTGGATTTCCATGCAAAGAGAGGGGTGTTTTAACAAGCCCAGCCATCCACTTTCAAACGCCAAAGAGCTAGTTTCTAATTTTAGACATGGCTCAGCGGATCATGCATAAGCAAAGTCAAACGTTTGAGCCCACTGTCCACTTTCCAACGCAAAGAATTTTCATGCAAGACAAAATAGAATTTTGTAAATGTTGAGTTGGTTTGAGTTTACTCCCTCTCTATTTTCAAACGTCAATCTTTTGACTTTTTGTAATTTTCTATATTAATGGTTTTCAGCGTTGTAAAAAATATCTCTTTTGGCAAAAAAACTTCTGTCAAAAATTGCGCTGTAACTTTTTTCAGAATCAATGAGAAGAGGACTGTGTTTTTTCAATTTTCAACAGCTAGTATAGTGTTCTTTTGTTATAGATTTGCCTAAGTGATAGATTTTCCTTCTTCCTTGTCAAATCTGGGTTCGTACCTAGTTGCTAGCTGGTCATTTATGCAAGTCACGTTCTGTGTTTGAACGTCTTTTGCTGAGTTTATAGTGGATATTAGTCGCTATTTAATGCCTTTCATCAGGGCTATTTTTCCATTTCCCTCAAGCTTAGATCATTACATAGAACCTTTTCGTGAAATACTTGTGTATTGATCAAGTGGAATTGAAGTTCTGCCTCTTCCTTGTCTGAATCAATGTTCTCAGAAGCTCAATTTGAGTGGATCAAGCAAATTAGGTGTATCACCATTTTAGCTAGGATTTCCTTTCAAGCTTTTCCTTCCCTTTTCCCCAGGCAGTTTGTAGCATAGAAGTTGAGATCCTTGAGAAGATCCCATTGTTTCAACTGGAGCGAGGATTAGCCAGTTCAGCACGTTTTCGATCAGGTTGCAACTCCAGGTTGACAACTGCCTGAGAATTCCGTCAGAATCATCCCGATCGGTACTGGTACGCCCCGAGGACCGAAAACGTCTAGAAAGGTACCGAAAACGTCTAAAAGTTTATGGTACCTTTTCGGACGTCTCTGTGACATCCCCAGGATGTACCGGTACCGAAGGCGTCCCTGGGTTGGATTCAGGGGGGAGATTCCGACAATGTAGTAATGGTATGGTAGTTCTACACCTATGCTACCAGAGCATCCGGGTACAATATGGGAGCAATAATTTTAGAATAAAAGTAATTAAAAAATTAAAATTAAAATGAACTATCATAAGCAATGATCATTAATGAAAATGAGATTATTCCTCATAGTTGTCCTCTATTGCGTGATAGTCTTCCTTACAAATCTATGCCTCCCAAACCTGAAAATCACTTTTTGTCTTATCTCCTTTTGTTCAAAACCTACTAACATCTTTTGCATACTATCAAATTTCCCTACTCTTTCCTTTCTTGAAATGAGTGAGAAAGGACTTGATTGGGATCTTGTTGCCCTTTAGGAGCTTATATTTAATGTGATTTTCAGCAGCAAGAGACAACTACTAGAATAATAGGAGACACCCGGGGTTGTTCCCATTTACTACAGGTGTGGGATGAAGGTAGTCTAGGGGACTGGAATCCCTCCGCTTTAGCCCTTAACCCTTGAAATGGGTTCATCTTGGGGGCAAGAAACCACAACCAAAATTTTAAATCTTAGCTACAAAGAATAAAATCAAGAATCTAAGCAAGCTACCATCTTTTCTAATGAAATCAAGAAGATTTATTCCTTCAATACGTACTATTTCTTATCTAGTAGAACCTAATATGCCTGCAGAATTCTATAAATCATAACAAATGACTACAAATAAATTACAACTAATGTACACAAATTCTAAACTAAAAGGCATTTAAGTTTCTGACCATAACATAAACTACTGCTCATGCTTGAATGCTTCTCAAAAATTAAGTCTGAGATAAAAGAATGAGATCATCTCGATCTAAATTCTATTATAATTCTAATCTATCTTAATCTTCATGAACAATGTCTTGCCCATTGGGTAATTTTGATCCATTTGTGGTAGGCTTAAAAGATTAAAGAGAAAAGGAAGATTGATAGAATGCAATGACTGCTTTTGTGCAATAAAGCAAAAACCATAAGGAGGTGAACAACATAATGATAGGGCGGATCACGAAATGTTAAACGTTTGGTGCAAGCCAAAATTGTCTTCACAATTCAATTCAAAATGAGCAACCCATTACAAATATATAAGCCAAGGAATGGCTTGGCATTTCATATTCAAGAAGCCCTTTGAGCTTCCTACAGGACTCTTGAGCTACACACTACAAGACGAAAGCAAACTACAACTACTCCTATGAATTAGGAAATAATATATACAAGAATATTACCCCCCCTTAATTTGGAGGGGTTGTTGTGAGCCCAAGCATTCCTCTGAACTTTTCGAATTTTTCCAGTCCAAGCACTTTCGTCAAAATGTCTGTTAGTTGCTCTGTTGTAGGGCAATGTTGCACCCTGACACTGCCATCTTTCACATAGTGCCAAATCAAATGAAATTTGGTATTGATATGCTTGGTTTGGTCGTGAAACACTGGATTCTTTGCTATCTAGATTGCAAAAGTGTTGACGAAACTTGTTGCTCCTGCAAATCTGAAAGAACCCTTCAGAGCCATAAGATATCTCTAGTTGCCTCTGAAGCGACCATATAATTTGCTTTTGTTGAAGAAATTGCCAGTACCGATTGCTTCTTTTATTTCCAAATGACAACTGTTGTTCCAAGATTCATCAGAAAACCCTAGGTGGACTTTCCATCTTCATGATCATCAACATAGTCGGAATTTGAATCCCCAACCAGTTTGAAGTCTCCTACCCTAGAGTTTTTGAGCCCACAATTATGTGTTCCTTTGAGATATCTGAGAACCCTTTTTGTTGCTACCCAATGACTGTCCATGGGTTGTTGCATGAATCTTGAGAGGACACCAACTGCAAATGGTTCGATTGTGGTCACGTAAATCAGATTTCCAATGAGTTGTTTGTATTTAGTGGAATCAACCAAATCTATTGAATCTTCAAATGTTAATTTGAGATTATATTCCATGGACATACTAAGAGGCTTACAAGATTCCATTTCAAACTTGCTCAGAATGTCACCAATGTACTGTTGAGTGATGAAGAAATACTTTGGTTTTTGAATTATTTCAATACCCAAATAGTAATGAAGATAACCCAAATCAGTCATTTCAAAGCTTTTCATCAACTCTGCTTTGAACTTTGCAGTGTACCATTCATTGTTCCCTGTGATGAACAAATCATCAACATACACCACCTCAAATACAATTGTTTTGTCAACTTCTTTGATGAAAAGAGTGCACCTTCAAACTCAAAACGTTTGAAGTTCATGTTCATGAGGTGCTCAGCTAGTTTGTTGTACCATGCTCTAGAGGCTTGTTTCAAAACATATAGCGATTTTTTCAATTTACATACCTTGTGTTCTTGTCTGTTTACTGTAAAACTTTCAAGTTATGTCATGTACATAGTTTCCTTGATGCCACCATTCAAGATTAAAGTTTTGACATCCATTTGGTGAAGTTTCCATCCATTGTGAGCTGCTAGAGCCAACATGGTTTGAATGGTAGTCCATTTTGTTGTAGATGCAAAGGTTTCATCGTAGTCAATTCCTTCTTTTTGAGCATATCCCTTTGTGACAAGCCTTGTTTTGTGCTTGTCAAGTGAGCCATCAACCTTGTATTTGTTGCAGTAGACCCACTTGCAGCCAATAGGTTTGCAACCATATGGAGGATCAACCAATTTCCAAGTCTCATTTTTGACCAACACACTGTACTCATCTTTCATTACTTTTCTCCAAGATTCAAGCTTCTCAGCCTATTTGAAAGATGGTTTTGAATCAAATGCAACATTGAGTTCTTCTGAAGAATCATTCAAAGTGAGTTTTTCAATTCTATTTTGAATTTTTTCAAGGGACTTGTCTAATTGTGATGTGGTTGCATGTGCACTTCTAGTACTCTTTGTCCTTTGCAGTCTCACAAAAGACAACTTCTCTTGCGACAAGAAACTACTTCTCTTTCTCATTGTATAGCATGTATGCCTTAGAGGATTCAGAATATCCCAAGTGGATGCATTTTTGACTCTTGTGGTCCAACTTATCTTTTTTCTCCTTTGGAATCAATACGTAACAAGTGGATCCGAAAATCTGAGGATGTCGCACTGAAGGAAAATGACCACACCACATCTCATATGAAGTATTGGATTCAAGAGTTGTTGATGGTGATCTATTGCAAAGGTATATTGTTGTTTTAGTTGCTTTGGCCCAAAAGTGCAAATTTACCCCTTTTTAGTACAACATAGCACGAACCATATTCATCACAATTTTGTTCATCCTTTCTACAACTCCATTTTGTTGCGGAGTTTAAGGAACTATGAGATGGTGTTTGATCCCATTTTGCTCAAGGTAGGATTCAAACTTATTTGAAGTGTATTCACCACCATTGTCTGTCTTGAGTGTTTTGATACGGGTTTGAGCTTCATTCTCAATCATGGTTCGAAACTTTTGTAAAGTCTCAATTGCTTCTGATTTTTTCTTTGGAAAGTATATCCAAGTCATCCTACTGTAGTGATCAACGAACAACATGAAATACTTATGACCACCAATGGACATGATTGGAAGAGAACACATGTCCGAGTGAACCAGTTGAAACATTTTGTCAACTTTCCACTATGACTTCGGTAACGATTTTCTTGCGTGTTTAGCCAAGATGCAAGCTTCACACTTTTCATCTGATTTTGTGGGCACTGTAGGCATGCCAACAACACCACTCTTTTACAATACACAAATTTTGTTATAGTGTGTGCCCAAATCTAGCATCCCACAACATGTTTGGAGACATTCTGTCTTCCACAAGATGAGCATAATTCCTTGAATTTGATGGCTCACCCCTGAGTTTGAATAGTTTCCCTTCCTCTTATCTAGTCAAGACTGCACTGTCACTTTTCTCCTGATTGTGACATCACGATTATCCAACAGAATGGAATGGCCTTGTTGCCTTATGAGCACTAGGGACAACAAGTTTCTTTTCAATCAAGAAAGGTAGAGAACATTTGAGTTTGAAATCTAAAAGCCCTGGACACTCGAGACATATTGTACCTCTTCCTTGTGTTTGCAAGCTTGATCTATCTGCGAGGTATACTGAACCACAACTTTCTTCATTGAACTCCTCAAAGAAGTCTTTTTGGAAAGTCATGTGTAGAGTGGCACCAATATCAAGAACCCAAGGATCAAATCATGAAGAACTGACTGAGACATTATTTGCTTCATCATCTGTACTGAAAAGCACACATTCATCGATGAATTGGATAGAGTTTGACCTTTTGTTTTCTTTGATTTTTTCTTTCTTCTTATGGTATGCTTCAATTTTCTCCCATGGAGTTCACATTCATGAGTCTCGTGACTTCCTTTTCTATCACACCATTCACAGTAGAGGTTTTGTTTATCATTATGTTTTTAACCACCTTGATTTTCATTTTTGCCGCCTTTTCCCTTGTACTTATTGTTGCCTTCATTTTTGGAAGACATAGCCTTGTTGGATGTTTTGGAAGAATTTGTTTTGACATAGCACACTTTCCCCTATTATGGCCTAGGTTTTTCTTCCAAAGGTCTTTTCTCTTTCTGCCATCTTTTCAACCAATTGATCAAATGTGAGTCTTCAACTGATTGCTTGCTTGTAGAAACTCCAAGTAGGTTGAATAGTTGGGAAGAAGGGCTTTTATGATTGCAGCCATATAGATGTCGATTTGGCACATGTTGCATCTACATCATGCTTGATGGCACGTATCTCTGAAGCAATCTCATCACATCACCATCTTTCATCTCAAGGTTGAACAACTTCAACTGCCACTGAAAGAATTCTAACTCTGAATGGAAATCATATAGCTCCTTCAGTTTGTGAAATGCTTCCCATGGAGTATTGCACACCTGAATATGACAAAACACTCCTCCATCGACTGAGGCCCTCGTCAAGGCCAATGCTTTATGATTTTTCTACTTTCATGTCTGAATATCTTTTGCATTCCCTGTTGGCTCAACTGGTTGTTTCTCCCCATCGCAAATACCGAACCATAGATCATTGAAGATGAATGTGTTCTCCACTTCCCGAGACCATTCTAACTAGCGATCTTTGCTGGTCAATGTTGTGTCAATGCTAAATTTGATTGAATGCATGGTTGAGTTTTTAGTTTGTGTTTGGAGTTTTGAGTTTTGAGTTTAACCCTAATTGGTTATTTATCACTCCAAAATGGTCCCCTTTTTTATATACCACCAAACCGATATACCAAACCTCTTTATATACCAATCTTTCCTATATACCCGTCAGTATGTGGAAGAAGCTAGCCCTTTCTATATACTCAATAGTACATGAAAGAGACTTTAAGGTACATGAGAGCAGAGTAGTACGTGGTAACTAGGTGGCACATGAAAAGAATTCACCCTATCATTGGCTCTGGGTTTAAAAAAACCTCATACATCAATATACTTGATTTTTCTTGATTTTCAAATTTACGTCTATCGATAGTGACGAATGGATAAAAGAGCCTTATTTCTCCTTGTATTTTCAAAATTTAGTTGTTTGCCAAATTTACTTAGCGTAGCATTCTCAAATGACAATTTAATGCTTTCAAATTTAAATGCTTTTCAAAATTTGAAAAAGAGCACTTGAAATGAAAATTCGGCTTTTTAAATAAAAAAAGCATAGAATTATTACCTCTCCCTCCTTTTGGCTTATATGATTCCAATATTGGAAAAAGAAAATATATGGGCTCCTCTTTGAAAAAGAAATCCAATGTTTGAATGAGACAAAGGATTTAAACCAGCTACCACGCCTCAAAGGTGAAAGTCCATGCTTCAAGATGAAAATTTTGCACTTATGTAAGCGCCATTTGTACGGGTCTGGTTGTATTTTCCTATGTAAAACGCTTCAGTAGAGAAGACTGACACATTTCCAATGTATACAAAAGAAAATGTTGTTTCTATGCCAAGTCTTATCAACAATAAATGAATGCAGCGCCCTAGATCAAAAGACACGGTTCTGGGCTTTTCAGAAAGTGCGCAGGTCATAAATTGAATCGCCAAGCAAGTTCTAAGCGCCTATACATCCTAGCTGGAAGCATGGCAACATTTTTCCAAATTTTTGATATGCCTCAGAACAAAACAATCAAAAAACCTCTAGGCATCCTCCTAAGAAATGCGCTTGCTGAACACAGCAGT
Source organism: Torreya grandis (assembly GCA_037957365.1). NCBI lineage: Eukaryota > Viridiplantae > Streptophyta > Pinopsida > Cupressales > Taxaceae > Torreya > Torreya grandis. The sequence goes on along the minus strand of JARHVA010001805.1, from coordinate 2,080,295 downwards.
CTGTAACGTTCCCAGAAGCTCATTGGGTTAGAGAATAGCACCAAAGTCTGATTTTGTCAACAAAAACTCCTAAATAGTCAGCAGTGAAAGGCAACTAGACTACCAATCTGAAATGCCTTCAATGACAATCAATGTCACAGAAAAAAAATTCTTCGCTGAGAAACTAGCAGGCCATACGGCTAGATTTAAGGAGAGAATAAAAAAATAACTAGAATTCTAGGTTTGATACCAATGACAGGGCGAATCACGGAATGTCAATTTACAATGTTTGGTGCAAGCCAAAATTGTCTTCACAATTCAATTCAAAATGAGCAAACCATTACAAATATATAAGCCAAGGAATGGCTTATCATTTCATATTCAAGAAGTCCTTTGAGCTTCCTACAGAGTCTTGAGCTACACACTACAAGAGGAAAGCAAACTACAACTACTCCTAGGCATTAGGAAATAATATATACAATAATATTACATTTTCAAGATTTTATAGTCCATTACAAATAGAAATAATGCTTCTTTAAAACACTTGTGATAGAAAATTTCCGTCACAGTTTTTTCTAGAAGCATTCTTCCTAAGTGCAAGTTAGTTGAATCCTTATTTATAAAAGGAAATATGAAATCATAACACCAAGAACACAGAACAGTGTGAGCTAGATTAAAGTTTTAACAACAAAATTTCACCAAAGAATAAAATCTCTCATTTTTTAACCAATCAATAGAATTGATAACAGGATCCCAGCCTACTAAAGAATAAACCAAAATAGATCCAATAAACCCTGCAAGCAGCCATTTACAGCAATCAAGGTGTAAATTAATACTCTGAGGCCAAATGAGGCATTACATCAGAGCTATTAAAGCCTTCTATTGACAATTACATACGAATAACCCTGTAACCACCAATCTCCGGGCCTCTACACCTTTGCTGACTAAAAGGCTTTTGTAGCATCCATACTGTCCTACGGGACTAAACATAAACTTTTCACTTGTAGGGAATGTTTCAAACTAGATTATTCTTTTATAAAAATACTTACAACATTGTGGTTGTGATGCAGTCACGGTTAGGGAGTCAAATGAACAACCTTAGACCCTGCATCATAGGGATTCAACACACAATGGAAAGGCATACACAGCCTGTGCAGGGAATGAAGCAAATCAGACCTTTTATTTATTGTTTCAATGAAAAAATTGCAACACACACATAAAAATGCCTTCTAGCTTTATACAGATTACAAACACATGTAGAGTTACAATTTTTAGTCCATTCACAAACTTTGTTCACTCCTACAGTTCTCTATTCAGACCTGTGCATTTCTAGCAAGTATCTGCTCGCTGCTATCTCCAATGGCTTCTTCGAACCAACTTCACTATTTCCAATCCCTCGCTGCCGAACTTCATGAACTTAACCCACTGAGCCAAACCCCTTTCAAAAATAACTTCTTCCCTTCTATAGGCGTTCCTTACAAAATCGTTTTGGAAGTGTAATTGTTTAACCCACAGAGCCAAACCCCTTTCAAAAATAACTTCTTCCCTTCTATAGGCGTTCCTTCCAAAATCATTTTGGAAGTGTAATTGTTTCAGTTTCCCTTTTTGACACTTCAACTTCCCTCTATGTCTCTGTCTTCCATCCATTACAATGCTCCGTCTATTTGTGCGTGGGAGTCCAAGTGTGTCATGCATAAGTCAAGCTTTCAAGTATCTCACTAGGTAACGTGCAATTTACAGCAGTTGCAAGAAAGTTTACAATGGAAGACTAGATAGAACAAAGTATACCCACATCATAGGACACTTGCACGGAGGTTGATCCCTAGACCTTCTCTTCTTTGAGTGAAGACTTGACATTCACATCGACATAATCTTTTTTGTTGTGCGGAAGCTATGAACTAAGATGTGTGCGTGATAATATGCTGAACTTATGTGCCCTCGCAAACAAAAGAGGCTATGCACAAAGTATGTGCAGTTGCGCGCAAATGAACACTACTACGTAGAGATACGCAAATGATTAAATACTTAGGTTCAAACCCATCTTCCAGCCAAACAATAAGGACCTTTGAGTTGCATGTTAAGCATAGATCTCCATGGTTGTGTACAAAGAGAGGTTGAAGTAAGAATACATAACAACAAGAAATTGTGCATGAATTCCCAAAACCTTGCAGTCTCTCTAAGTTGCGTGAAACTTCGCAATTACATAGTGGATGTGCAAAATTACGCATACTTAGCAAACACAATAAAACATGTGCGGAACTAAGCAGGTGGGCTCAAGGCCCCACAGAATTCCACAGGTGACTCTAAATGTTGCGCATAACCATACATTCATCATTAGAAGTGCATTCCTACACGAATGCATGCACAAAACCAAAGAACTTAGAACCTTCATCCATTCAAGGCTTGAGAACAACACTATTTACTAGTACAAATATCTTAAATACATCTATCTGAAATACATCGAGAGATGTCAATCTCGAGGTTTTTATCTTAAATCTTTCACATGCTACATTAATTAATAATTCCATTACCTTCTCTGCCAATTTCCCATTGACAGGTGACAAATGGCATCAATCTAGCTAGACCTTGTGTCAAGCTCAAAAAAAAAAATCGTGAAAAAACGAGAAGCTCCAAACTCCACCATATGGCCAAGATGTTACAATTTTTAAATTAAATTCTCCAAGAAAAAAAAAAAAACTTCTAAGTAACAATCAAATGGACTTCAAATTTAAGGTTGAAATTTTCTTGTGACAGTCAAATGGATGTCAAATTTAAGGTCGAACATAATTGTGAACAACTCACTACATTACACTCCACCCCCTGCTACCATTATAGAACGCCTATCGGCATAATTACAATTTATGTTTTTGGTTGAGTGAAATGTGCCATGGGCTCCTACTTATTAACATTACGTGAGCTCTTCTATTGATCTTCTATGCTTAGCAATCTCATATGCACTCATCCAAGTTGCATCTTCAGCTGCTCTATCCTTCCACCTTACCAAGCTATGCTGCCACATTCGGCGAATTTTAAAATTTGCCGAATACCAAATAATCTTAAAAATTTCATTGAATTCACTGAATTCATTAAAATTCATTTAAATTCAATAAAATTCATTGAAATTTGTTAAATTTTGTTGAAATTCATTCTTATTTTTTCAATATATAATCTAAAAAACAAGTATAATATTTATTTTAACTAAAATTAATCATGAATTTGATGGCAGATTTTTTTAGCAATGAATATTTTACAAATTTGAACACCAATTTGAATGCACCAACTTAGTTATCAAGTACTCTTTGTACTCATTTCCTCTTGTTTTCTTGATGATCCTCGAATCAATCACCCCCTCAATCTGCTCTCTTACCTTCTCAAGCATTTGTTGCCTCCAATCTGAAATAGAAGAATCTGAGCCAACATCCCTATCACCGACAGTTTTCTCAAGATAATGGTACGAATTCACCACATTGTATATAGGTGAGCAGAAGATTCCTAAGGAGAAGCCATATCTGTTCAGCCCTTGTTTTCAATAGTTAGTATATGTTGTTGGCTATACCAGCTATTAACAGTATTAGGATCAAGTCTAGTCAGTTCCCTTGATCGCGGAAGCTGATACATCAACCCTTAGGTTGCCAACAGTTATATTTCCAGAGTACAGTCTTACAGCTGTTATGGCAAATTTGCAGTCAAGTGCTTTTGTACCTGTAAATGAACATGTTGTAGATCAAACCCCAGAAGCTAGTACTTCTGGTTCGTTTGATTTTCCCACACTAACTATAAAAGATGTTTTCGCCCATCATCAATTTAAGTCCAGACGCGGTCAAACCGTTAAGCAGTCTAAGTGCATACTAGCCATTCAGGGATTTGGACAGAGACTAGTGTACCTGCCCTTCATTACCCCTTCTGATCAGCAGAAGTGGCTTTCCCAAGGTTACACTCATGTACACCTAAGTCTTGTGGAACTTAAGATAACTCCACATTTTAACTATCAAATCCAGGCTGAATATTTTGGTTCTTTACTTGATGGTCGCAATCCATCTTACTTACATGGTGTCATTAGTAACTATTATGGTGTCCTTTCCCATAATGCATATTGTTCGGTGCAGCCGAATTTCACATTAGGACTGGCAGATGTTAATTTAGCGCATGCCTTGGTATTCCTGCTCCAACTTCGCGGAATTCATTTAATGCCTGGCAGCACCTATTGCACAGTCTCTGCACGTTGTACCTTTGCTTCAAAATCTTTTTGAAGCTGACAATTTGCCATGTGGCACTGCATTCCCCTTGCAGGGTACAAATCTTGTAGACTTTGGTCGACATATTGACAGTCGCAGGTTTAGTAATGGATGGCCTCTGATTTCTTCAAACTCCATCCTAGACCTTGTTGTTCAAGATGTCTACGTTCCTGTTGACGCAGTGGATTGCACCCAAGGTAGGACGCCTAGCTCATGCCCTTCCACACGCAACAATGGAAACTCCCCTCTCGCCTATGGGACCGGCGAAGCTGGAGGGGAGAGTCTCTAGATAAGGGCTAGCTCCCTCTGATGTATCTTTTAGGCCCTGGTTTCTCCTACTGCTAACAAATAAAATGAAAAAAAGGGGGGGGATGAAAAGGGAGAGAGATACTGAAACAGAACCTAAACCTAAAATTAAAAAGGTGATACACCAAAATGATGACCCACCCAGCCCGAATATACACTTTTCACCAAGAAGCGCCCATACACTTCATCTGATGTGGAAAACTCTTATGTGTCAGTGAGTCAGGGGTCCGTAGAGATACAGGGAGGAAGAACTCTCAAAGGTGTTCTGAGACACTTTGGCAGCGTATTCACATGTGCCTATATTTTTGCTGTAGACACTTCTGGCAGACCTGTAGAAAAGAAACTTCACAATGCACTAGACATGTTGTAATCAATCTGTGAAAAGCATGAAAAACAATGACTTAACACAAAAGAAGAACATAGACATATGCTTGAGTGCAAGTCCAAATGGAGGTAAAAATGCTAAGTCTTGATTCAAGGTAAAAATCTGGCAGAGTTCTGCCTTACAAACCCGAGAGATTTTTGGGTAGAGTTTTGCCTTAAGGCTGAGAGATGATTCTTTTTCAAATGAGAAATTTTACAATATATAGAAAAGAGAAGGGAACTTGGCACTTTTTGGAAAAGACTTTTGGCACTCTTTTGCAAGCTGGCCCATGTGCGCTCTAAGCCTTGGGAAGAGGAAGCCGTTTGATTGTCGGCTCCTGCTTTAACTTTGGCGTTCCACATTAATGTGAAAACATGGCCGCGCCTCTTTTCTGCAAACAGACTGCTCTTTTCCTGCAAACAGACTATGGTTTGTCCCCTCATAAATGCCAAATGGAGAAAGCAGGCCGCGTCACTCACTGTTTGCGCCATTTGGTGACCATCTGGCAATAACTCGCCTCCCCTTTGCCACTTGGACTGCTTTGTCTTTTCTTGCGCTTTGTCTTCTTCCTTACTTTGTCTCTTTCTAGCTCCTTCAGCCCCCAAGGCTATCTTTTGGCGGGTCGCTGCGTTCCTTGGGCTCCTCTTTAAGGCTTTTCAAAATCAACGGCTATTTTAAGAGCCTTGAAATTGACGTTCGCGCACCCGTCACTGCGTTTGAATACCCAACGGCTAGTTTGTCGTGCTTGATTTTGACGTCCTCGGGCCCGTCACCCCTTGGACTTTCTTTGGCTTTCTTACTTCGGCCTTTTCTGTGGACTTCTTTCTTTGCACCTTCCCTTCGGCTTTTGGAAAGCGTCCTTCATTTGGCAAGAGCCCTCCGCAAGGGCACATACCCTTCGGACGGTCTTCTTTCTCCTCGGCGGGTTGCTCCTTCGGGCTTTTCCCGCAGGCTTTTTTTCTGCGGACTCTTTCCCGCGGACAAAAAGTCCGCAAGAATTGTTTTGGCCGCTTTGATTTCTTTCGGGTTTTCTTCCCGGCCACTTTCCCCACGGCTATCTTCCATTTCAAATTTCTTCGGACTTTTTGTCCGACGAAATTCCTTCGGACAAAAAGTCCGAAGAAATTATTTTTCTTGCCTTGGTCTTTGCGGGGGTTTTGTTTTCGAAAAGGCTGGAAACAAAACCCCCGCAAAGACCAAGGCAAGAAAAATAATTTCTTCGGACTTTTTTTCCGAAGGAATTCCTTCGAACAAAAAGTCTAAAGGAATTATGCCTTTGCCTTTCGACTGCCTTAAACAAAATTCCGAAAGAACTTACCTTTGCGGCTTTCTTGAAATCGACCCTTTCGAAGGGTGCTTTTGTCGATCAAGTGTCCTCCGCAAGGGCACTTGTCCTTCGGGAGGCTCTCTTGAACTTTTGCATTGAACCGCTCCTTTGAACCAACCGTTGAACCAAGCTTTGAACCAAGCCGATGAACCCTTTGATTGAACCAAAAGCCATTGAACCTTTGCCGATTGAACTTTGCAGTTGAACCAAGTCGTTGAACCGACTACGTGAACCGAGTGATTGAACCATCTGATTTGAACCGAAGCATTGAACCAAAGCATTGAACCGGTTCAATGGTTCAACGGTTAAAAGATGCTAACTCTTGGAAAGATCATGTCGTTGAACCACTTTCAGCTCTCTTTCCTTGTGAATTTCTTTAGACAAGAGTCCAAAGAAGCTTTGTAAAACCTTGCACTCTTTGAACTGGTTCTTCATGCACCGAAAGACTACACCTGCAGAGTTCGTAGAAGTTCCTGTGGAGTCCGTAGAAATTTCACTGCTGAGTCCGTCGAAATCCAAGCTCTGCAAAGTCCGTAGAAATGGACCTGCAGAGTCTGTAGAAAACCTACAGAGTCCTTAGAAATGGACCTGCAGAGTCCGTAGAAAACCTGCAGAGTCCGTAGAAATTTGCAAGACTCGTGCAAAATCAAAAAGTACTGGCTCAGAACAGGTTGAATAAAGGGGGGACCGATTTTTGGCCTGTTGGGCCAAAAATGGTCAACGGTTCCTTGCCGGCTTCTTCCCAAAAATTATTTCCTGAAGCCGACTCTCCCAAAGTTTCATGCTAGATGTCAGGGTACTATTTCCCTTGACACAGTTTAATCCAGCAAGCATGGTGGACACCCATAACCAGCTCATTGTCACAGCTGCTCTTGTTCCCTCAATGGAACCCATTCCTGACATAACCTCCTCAGGTCAGCCGCTTATAAAGTTCAGTGCAAAAGCCATGAACCGTCAGCGGTTGGTACGCTCCAGTAGCAGATTCAACAGAAGAGCCGAAGAGCCTCTGCTAGCTCAGAACCAACCTGCTAGACATTCTTTTGCATCAACCTCTGTTGAACCTTTAACTGCTGAGTTCCTACAAACCATTTCCAAATGCCCAGGTTTTATGGATTTTCTTAGTAATAAGATATCCAGAGATCAGATTATTAAGCAAGCTGAAGCCCTCGAACATAATGTTTCCCCGCAAGCAAAGAGCTTCACATGCGAGCATATTGGAATGATATCTTCATCCAGTTGAGCCAAGCTCCCACGACAGAGAGAAGAAAAGACTGTAAAAGTCAGTGGAAAGATTGGAGAAGAAGAATTCGAATTCGACCATTATACCCAAGGAAGGTGGCCGAATCAGGAGCATTCTGTATATAATGTACAGACCAAAGAATGGAGCCAACAGCAAGCAGTTGTCAGAACACCTGTTGGAACAAAGCAGAAATCAGGAACAAAACAGAGAAATTGGTTGGCAGCATGGCAGCGAGCAGCCCAAGCTAACATTGATGATGTAGATGTAGACGTAGTAGATATTAAATCTATACTGGCTGAGACCCATAAGATTTTAGACAGTATAGATGAAGATGCTAAAATATATAGAGCCGCAGCAAAAACAAAGTTAGATGCTATTAATACATCTACAAAAAAGTCAGTCTCTATCGTAGATACCATAATTAATTCACATTCATCCCTTCATAAAAAATGTGATGTGCATAAGGAAAAGATAGAGCAAGTTGCACAAGGCAATGCAGATGTTATTAAACATTTAACAAAGATTGATCATTCTGTAGAAATCGTAGAAGCACTGGTTGATACAGTAAATAGCAAAGTCAATCATCTACACAGTAAGACTGATTTATTGCATAATGATTTGACTTTACACTCAGTAGCTACTAAGGACACTCTTTCAGGTTTTGTGTCTACAGAGGGAAGCCTCCAAGCAAAGCTACAGACTGAGGAACCAAAAGCCAGCACTTCCACGACAGAGGTTGTTTATTCACAACCAAGCAAATTCCCAATCTCAAAGATGACAGTAGAGCAAGAAATGCTTGAATCAGCCACAAAGGTAAACAAACTATCAGCTGATTTTGACTTATTACATATAAAAACTGTCACCATAGAAGAATCAGATTCAGAAATAGATTGGATAAAAAGAATACAGAAGCAAAATGATAGTCAGCCTATAGCGGTTATAGAAGCTATTTCTAGTAGTGATGAAATGGAAATTAGCTCTCCTCATGTCTCTTACCCTAGTTCAGGAACTAGTAGTGACCAAGAGATGGGTATGTATGAGGATAGTGTTGTCTCTAGTTTAAGAAAAAGAATGGAAAAATTAAATATACTAGAGCAACAGGATTTAAGACCCGAGTGGTTTGAACCCAAAGCTGAACCTGTAAATTTTACAGAGGATAAAAAGCAGAAAGGAAAACTCTACACTTCTGTCTTAGATGATATCCTAGAAGAAGGTCCCCTCAAAGTAAATCCACCCAATGGATTTATTCTTGTCATAGACAATATTCCTGAGCCATATGACCATATTGTTTTATGGATTGAGACTTTAAAGAACATCAGATTTCCTCCTGGCATAACTGATGCTCAGCGCGTATTGCACGCTACAAGTCTTATAGCAGGAAAGCTCAAAAGTTGGTGGACACAGAAAACAGAAGTAGATGGAGTTGCACCAGAGGGTCAAACAGAAATTCCAGTTGCTTGGCTAAGCAAAGGACAAATCTGCAATGGAGGATTGCTTGCTCTTCAAGCAGCAATACTTTTAGAATTTACTAGCAATAGAACCAAGCAAATTCTAACTTCCAAATCACACTTGTACAATATGAAATTGTGTGATCTAAGTAAACTAACTCCCTATTCTTTGCAGTTTCAAATTCTTGCGTATGACACAGGTGAGGCCCATTTACAATGGACCAAAGAAGCATATTTAAATTCTTTACCCTATATGTTAGGCGATTGGGTTAGGACATTCTTAACCAAACATAATTTTACCCCTCAAAATGTGACCTTAGCAGAACTGACTAGTATAGTTAAAGCTAAATTGACCAAGCAATGTCAGCAGCGTTTAGTCTCAAGCAATCTTGAGAACTACAACTCTAGCTGTAATTTACATTCTTACTGTAATATTGACATGCCTACTAAGTCATGGGGTTGTAACAAATCTAAACATGGTTGCCATTGCAACAAGCCGTCAACCCGTCGCAAATACAAGCATTTTAAACGCTCCAAATTTAAACGTCATCTAGAGCCATCCCATACGTCTAACCATAGAAAAAAGAAACTCAAGCCGTATAGGATAAATAAAAAATGGTTCGCCCATTGGAAATCATCCAAGAAACCGCGTAAGCTACTACGGAAACGTAGTACCCCTAGGACAGTTCCCCCCAACATCAAATGTTACATCTGTAACGGTCCTCATTATGCGACCGACTGCCCTGGCAAAAACAGCAATCTTCCAGCCCATGATCTTTTTGATCTCTATTATGCAGAAGCGGGGTGGGATATTGTTGACATTCATGATATTTTTTCTACTGACACCGGTGCTTACTATGCCATGATTACAGATTCAGACTCAGATAGTAGCCCCGATACGATTGGTATGCTTCAGGCATATAAAGATAAGATGTCACGTGAACAATACTTCAGACGCAAAGAACCTGTGTCATCTCATTCAGAGGAAGAAACTGATAAACCTTACAGATAGTTTGGCTCAAGTACTCCTCAAAAGGGAATTGGCAGCTGTAGAAAATAAGCTGTTAAATTAATCTGCCAAAGATATATTTAGAGAAGCTTATACGCAATCAGAAATCAATACTGCCATGAAATAAACAAAGCAAAAGAAGGCCGACTAAAAGAAGAAAAGAGTAAGCTTAGGCAAGCTCTTAAAGATACTAAACCAAAGAAAATTGATTGGAATAAAATTCGAGATATTGGTTCAGAAGACAGAGCTAGAGCAAACAGAGCTTTAGCAGCTATCCATGATAAAAGGAAAAAAGGTAAACATAAAGCTACTATAAGACATGGATATGTAATGCCGGAATGGGACCCCAGAATTCTGCCTCAACAGTTTAAAACAGAAGATCATTCAGCAAAATCTAGTTCAGATGTTCCGAAACCCAGCAGTCATCGACCAAGGTCCACCAAGGTAGATTCTTTAGACCTTAGTCAGACATTGGAAATAGTTGCCGAAACTAAGCATAGCATATCTGACTTAGCAACTATTGGAAGCAAAATGGCATCAAACATGAAGGAGCTCAAGAAAGACAGCTTACATCAAGTCAATAATTGAGAAGACTGATGAAGAAGAAGCTCCAGTCATGGCCATTAAGTCCCCAAGGTATAGTATCTATATACCAGTGAGTTTCAAGTTCCCTGGCTACAAGCAGTACACTCTGCATGCATTCATAGACACGGGAAGCCAAAGAAGCTTTGCCAAAACTCAGGCATTACCAACTGAGCTATGGCAGCATCACCAGAAGGTATATCAAGGGACGACCATCTCAGGTGAAGTTCTGAATTTTGGAAGGATAGCAAAGGACATACCAATCCTCATAAGTGATGTACTTTTTACTATCATGTTTATTGAATTCTTCACTTCAAATGTGGCTATATTAATTGGTAATATATTTCTATTAGAACACTCTCCATTTGTTCAAACTCGAGATTATATTCAAATAGGAAATGGATACTATAAGGTAAAAGTACCAGTCTTAAAAGAAGCAACTAATATCTTTGCTAAGATAAATACAGACCACTGGGTACTCCAAGTCAGAAAACATACTGAGCAGCAAGACCAGCAGAAAGAATCCAGAGAAATTCAGTATGAGCGCAATAATCAGGTAACTTCCTTTTCAGACATAAAAGAAAAGTTTGTAATTAATTGTACAAGTCTGAACCCCTTGCAGTTCTGGATGCCTGATCAAGAAGAATGCAGAATCCTCCTCAAAGAAGGATGTGAGCAGAAGATTCCTAAGGAGAAGCCATATCAGTTCAGCCCTTCAGAAAAAAAAGAACTCGACAAAGAGTTGGCTGAGTTACTCAAAGGTGGTTTCATTCAACCATCCAAATCAAGCTTCACCTGTGCAAGATTTTATGTAAACAAAAGATCTGAGCAAGTTCGCGGGAAGAAAAGGTTTTGCATTAATTATAAGCCTTTGAATGATATTATCAAGTCTTTTAATTGTCCCCTGCCACTTACATCAGACCTAATAAAAAGAGCCTGCAATGCTAAAATCTTCTCCAAGTTTGATTGTAAATCAGGATTCTGGCAAGTTAAGGTGTGTGCTGAAGACATGCATAAAACGGCGTTCACAGTCCCTCAGGGATTATTTGAATGGAAAGTTATGCCAATCGGATTAAAGACAGCACCAGCGTATTTTCAACAGAAGATGGACAATGCTCTGAAAGAACTTCATGAATTTTGTATAGTTTACATTGATGACATTCTTGTTTTCAGTTCATCTGTAGACGAGCATACAAAGCATTTAAATCTCCTGTATGAAAAGATTAAGATACATGGTATATGTTTGTCGCCCAATAAAATGGATATAGGCCTAACAAACATAAAGTTTCTTGGGTTACATCTTGCTCAAGGAAAAGTACTACTTCAGGAACATATTCTGCATAAGATAGAATCCTTTCTAGATAGGATTGTTGATAAAAAAACAATTGCAGAGATTTCTAGGATGCCTTAACTACTGTTCTAACTTCTTTGAAGATTTGGCTTCCTGGTGTTTAATTCTCAGAAAACACCTGAAGAAAGATGCAGAACCATGGAGTGAGAAAAGCACACATGCCGTGCAGAAAATTAAGGAAAAATGTAAATCTCTCCCTCCATTATATTTACCTATTGATAACCATCCATTGATTCTCAATACAGATGCTAGCAGTGACACATGGGCAGCAGTATTATCTCAGCAACTTCCCAATGCAGAGTTGCAGATATGTGGATATCGTTCAGGAACCTTTTTAGAAACAAAACGAAGATACCACATTTATGAAAAAGAGATACTAGTGGTAATAAATGGAATCAAAAGATTTACGATCTTTTTGAAACCAGTCAGTTTTATGGCATATACCGACAGTCAAGCCATGGCCACTCTCATGCACAAAGCTCCTGATAAAGATCTTGCACAAGGAAGGATTACAAGATGGCATTTATGGTTAAGCAGCTTTGATTTCAAAATCAAATGGATGAAAGGCACAAAAAACAGTTTGGCAGACTCACTGACCAGAGAAATGGTTACTCTTAGAACTTAGTTGTTTTAATTTGCAAATAAATGGAGTCCATAGGAACATTAAGTTTAGAACTCTCTAGTGACTCCAGTTTAGTTCTTAGTTTTGCTTTTGCTTTAGTGTCTGTAGTTTTGTTTGTTTCTTTAGTTAGTCTTAGAAGCCCAAAACACTTGACGTTCTCGAATTATGATTCATAAAATCATACAGCATCGAATGGGTATGCTAACAATTGTAATAGAACCCAGGACATAAAGGTTAACAAGTTTATGTGTTTTCAGGTATTCCAAAGATACCCAGTTGACAGTTGATTGATGCAGTCGCTTAGACTAATGCAGCTGATCCAATGGTGATAAATTCGAAGGAACGTACTTGGCACATTTTGAAGATAATAGCCTTAACGAAAGTTGTTCATGGTTTTTTCCTAGTAACCCAAAAGGCAACGTTCGGGTGAACAACACTCACTCTCTGTGGAAGACTTTGCGGAAGCAGCAGTGGGCACCTTGTAAAAATAATAAAATGGCCCATTACCCTCTTTTCTCTGAACCTCTTGATAAATCAAAAGCTGAATGGATTTGGAATTCTTTAATATCCTTTAAAGAAGGAAATATAACAGCCGGAAATCTCGTGTGACTATGCCAATACAGCACTCCACCACCAAACTGGTCTGAAATACCAAATAGACAGTGTAGTGTTTGGGTTAGTCCTCAAGATGGTTTAACCATGCACATGATTAATGGTCATTGGAATAGGCAACAGATGGAGATTCTGGATTTAATGTTCTGTAGTGAGACACTATCAGAATGGGTGCTAGTCGACAAAGGTATTGAGGTCTATGACGTATCAAAATGGTTTCTAAAACATTTTCCCCGTCAAGACTTTGTATCATATTTCCCCGTAAACACCACCATTACCTATAATCTTGTAATCAGTAATGGATTAACGGCTTGCCCTGGATTGCCTGAACCCTGTATGGAAATATACGACTGCCCAAACTTGTGTCTAGAATACTCGCCAGATCACGTTCTCTCTCATATAAATCAGATAGACTGGCAGTACTCCAGAAGATACACTGATGATGACGCCAGATCATCCAATGCAGTAAATCCGTATGCCGACATCTATGAAAAATACGGAGTAGATACATCCTACGTAGCAGATAATGAAGACACCGACTATATGAGTCCTGACGATAGTAATGCATATCTTTGTCAGCATGACTCCAACAGTGGTCCCAGTCAAGCAAGTGGTTACAATTCACCATCTGACCGTGAACCATATGGCCCATGGTAATAATGTAAAGCAGTTGTCACTGGTCACTGTTCGACCAAACCCTGCTCTTTTTGTCGGCCAATAAGTCATTACGTGTCTAAAAAATTTTGTTTTGACATATAACGTGTATCTACTTTAAGTTGATGTCGCCATAAAGTAAAAGATCTGGTACATACTACTGGCAGTTGCCCGTAACCAGTCCAAAGGAAAGATTCCATACTTTCCTATATATTGTAAGCCATTCGGCAGAGAAGGGGACTCGAAAAATTAGAAGAAAAGTTGTAAGAAGCTTCAATACTGAATAAAAATCAAAGTTTTTGCAATTCTGGCAAACAGAGTTTTGAATGAGATTTGCTTATCTTTTGCCTTTTAAGTTGGGATAATTTTTGTTAGAATCATTTCGCTCTAGGTTCGTGGCAACAGTACAACGAAGGCAAGCTGCGTAAGACCTCGATTTAGCCGAAGGACAGGCGTTGAGAGGCGGAGAATAGCTGTGTGCGTGTTTGGACCCTGCAACAACCAAGGAAGTGAATGATTATGTGGTCGGCTTAAATTATTCGTGGTGGAGCAATTTGAAGTGCAACGGTGAAAGGAAGTTTCAGGGGGAACAATTTTTGTAAGTTCTTACAAAACCTTTCAGGATTATCCTATATTGAAGTAGAGTTCGGTAATTTATCCATCCCATCCAGTAACTCTATCTGATATGCATTTGCAGCAAATTTCCTCAGAACCTTACTCAATGCAATCTTTTTCCATTTGAGCTTGTACATTCCTTTTGGGAACTGCTCTCTCCTCGAATGGGCCAAAACTAGCCCTCCAACTTGAAATTATCTTATCTTATCTCCTTTTAATATCAGCATACTGCTTGTGTCTCAGAGTACTCTTTACATCATCTTCTTTCACTTGCTCATGTATTCAGCGAAGGCTTCTGCCACAGCACTTCTTTTGCTCAAATTAGTTGTATCCCTCAACTCTGCAATGCCACTAGGGCTGCAATCATAAAATATTTAAAAATTATAATAGACTCTTGGCTTACTCCTGTTGACTGAGTTGTTGCAAGTAAACTCCACTTGTGCAAGAATCATGTCCCACTGCTTGGGCTTGCTGCCTACCAAGCATCTCGACAAGTTTCCAAGGCTTCTATTCACAACCTATGGTTAACCATCCATTTGTCTGTAATGGGCTGGACTGAAACTCAACCTCATGCCTAACTTTCTCCACAACATCTTCCACAAATGACCGATAAACTTGGCATCTCTATCTGAAACTAAGATCTTAGGCAACCCATGCAATCTTACAGCTTCCTTGAAAAACAGATTTGCAATTTTAGTGGCATCACTCGTCTTCATGCATTATATGAAATGTGTCATCTTAGAAAATCTATCAACGACAACAAAGATAGAGTTGTTACCTTTTTTTATTTCTTTACAGCTCAACAACAAAATCCATACTCAAATCTTCCCACAGCCTTTCCAAAATTGGCAATGGCTGGTAAAACCCTGTATAGGGTGATTTGTATGTGGTTCCATTAAGATATAAAACCTTGCAACTCTTCAAAGGGAAATGTCAGTCTCTGTGCAGCAATATTCAAATCCAATGGAGATACCAAATCCATATCCATTAGAGATGCCATGGATCCATTCGCAACATGGAAATTTTTTTGTATTGAATATAGGATATGAATTCAATGAAGTGACAATATTGTAGGCAAATTGATCACCAAACAGAAAACAAAAGGATGCAGCTGCAATGAGATTCTACAATGGATTTAGAAATGGGATTTGGAAAAAAACTAGAGCTTTTACTTTGGCCGCTTGTGCTTCTGAAGTAAAGCAAAGCAGATATTCTACTTCTCAGCACTCGCATTATTTGCTTCTCTAGTTCCACTTTGGTGTAATACCTTGCAAAACCCTTTAAAGGCCATTATTATACTCTGTACCATAGTATAAAAACTCGTACTCGGCAATTACCCTGCAGCCAAAAAAATTGACCTGTACTTGGGACCCAACAATTACTCGGCATTCCCTTGACAACTTGACCACCACTTTAAAATATATATATATATATATATATAAATTCATAAAATAAACTGAAACACAAAAAAATGAAATGATTGTAAAGAACACGTAAGTCATAAGTAGGTTTTATATTAGTTTTTGAGCAAATAAGCTCTGGATGAAGCGGGTTACGCTGTTATGGGTTAGGGTTATAATCTATTGTTATTTATGAATTATTAAGCATGCTCATGTTGTTGTTAGTTGACTTTGATATGATTGTCAACAGGGTTATTCTTGTTTTAGCACATTCCTGCAGTCAATTCGTGAGTTGAAAAGGAAGATAGAAGCATCGATTTCCTATTTTCTCAAGATGTCATATATTATGCTCCCATCTTTTCCTTTCTGAGTTAAGACTTATGACATCCTTGAACTTCTTGTCAGGTGCTTATTCTTATTTTTTCTCCTCTCTGCATCTAACCTATTGCTATAGTCTGGAAGAAGTTGGAAATTTCTGTAAATGGCTTTAAGATCTGCAGACAATGAGTTCTGTCTTCAATGCCTCAACCAAGTTCATGAGCACTATTTATGAGTTGTATAAGCAGGTATACTAGCATTGGCTTTACATGTATACTACCACAACACTTTTCACAATGCCTTGCATTTCATATTTGAAGTTTCTAACGCTTCACTCTATGACATTTAAACAATGATAGCTCAAAGCCTGCAAATATGACAGCATTCGATCACTGTTGACAATCACTGTTCGTTGCTCAAAGCCTTGACTTGCCTGTGTCTTCTTGTTTGCTACTTGACGTGTTCATAGGCTTACAAACTGGGAACCTTGATACGTGGCAACCAATCACCAAAGTTGAAAACCCTGATACGCGCGTCAAGACTCCAAACAACTGCAGCACATTCAAACCCTATTCAACGCGATCAAAAAACACAAAAACGGCAGACAAAGACGTAGAGGAAAAATTGCGACAAAAAGCAATGCAAATGAAGGTTTTTTTTTAGTTTCATTATGTTGAATGAATATGCGGGTCAGGGCTGAGCAAAGCCCTAAAACCCACAGTTAACTGCAGGTTTTAAGGCTTTATTCAGCCCACAATTAATACTGCATCTAACCGTTTTAGGAATTTTTGCAGGTTTTCGCTGGTACCTACATTTTTTAATACAGAACTCTAGACAAGAGTCTTCAAAACCATAGTTCAAAAACTCAGACCTGACAAAAACTTGGCAGCCCAAAATGTTGGCTAAGATTTTGATTCGGAAAATAGATATACAAAATCATAAAGTAAACTTAAATAACATGTACTATACTTGTAAAAAGCATTAAAAATGAATTTAGAATGCTTGTAAAAAGCATTAAAAATGAATTTAGAATACTTGTAAAAAGCATTAAAAATGAATTTAGAGAATGCACAAGTCTATTTTCTTAGATTCGACAAAATATAGTACAATGCACACCATAACATCAAAACAGATGCAAAATTGTTGAAAACTCTTTCAAATCCGATCATGATCAATTCACAGCAACTGAGAATTTGTTGAAAGTGTGTTAGCAGGCTTCTGCAGCGCTGAACGAGTTGAAAATCTCAAAAAACTGTGATTTTTCCCTGTGGGGTGTGTTGCAGCAATAAATCCCTGGGAGTTTTCCAATGTTGGATGGGTTTGAGTCACGACCTTAATCCTCAATAGTGGCATCACCTCCCAGTTACCATAATAAGGACAAAAATGTTTTTTTTTTTTTTTTAAAGACCACAGTAGAAAAAAAAATAGAATCTGCCGGTTGCCGAGTTTCTCCATAGGACTCACAAGTACTGCGATTCTCCCAGGGGAAAACTCGGCAGGTACTCACTTGCCAAGTTCCTGGCGAGTAACTTGCTGAGCCAAAATGCCCGTGACTATTCGACACTCACTAAGTTTTTAAACTGTGCTCAAAACTACTGAAGACCCTGATCCATATCCACTGCAGATGCTAGGCTAAATCTACTCACAGCCAAGAAGACCGTTTGTATTGAACAGAGGCTATGAAGTCAAAACTGAAATAAGAATGCAACTACAACTACTTTTTCCTGTGGATTTGGAAGAGGGATTCAAAATGAAAGATTGCTACTCACTTTGAATCCCACCGAAATATAGACATCGTCTCAGCAAATGATAGATCAAAAATGGAGGAAAATAATAATATATTCAAAATAAGCATCTGTTTTATTTTTGTACAAAGGTAAGCTTTAAAAGCTTACGGGAGAAGAAGTTGGTTATAAAACCAATGGGTAAATAGCCCGAGCATAACAAAATATTAAATAAACAAACTAATTAAGAAACTTTGGATCATGCATGATCCGAACAAACTCTCCCTTGATCCAAAGAGGTATAGAAGATGAAAGATCTGGAGCAATGACTCTAAAGTCATAAAAGAAACTCTGAAGCAACTGCAATTGGTGTACTGTACATTCTAGTAATAACCAAAACCAATGCCGCTCCATACTGAAGCTCGTCCTGCGAGTTGTGGCATAACCGAAGCTCACCCTGCGAGTTGTGGCATAAAATGGCTGAACACAATTAAAGCTTGCTCATCCCCCGTGATCATCGTACCGTATTGTAGTAGAACCCAATCAAAGTCTGTCCAACTACATCGATCCACATAAAGCTCCACCTAGAAGCCCTTCAAAGTGACCAACCCGTATTGTGTATGGCACATCTCCTTCATGGCCAACAAATATTGACAACCTTTGCTCAACACTGAAGGTGCTAGCAACCCCTGTCAAGTCGTACCATCACTGACAACTGATCGAAGACCAACCAAATGCTATATCTTCTCCCCTTATCAGGCGAGAGGTGAGACGCTATGCAACAAGAGAAACAAAATAAAACTAACACTCTATGCTCCATGTCATGAATATAAGGGATAGAAAGCCAAAAATAGAACTGAAAGCAAGAACACAAGCCAAAAAACACTACTACAATAGATCTCAATCTTGAGCCTAGTAGCTCGCACAAGACGGATGAATCATCGATCACTCAAAACAAACTGTCAGGTCCATCAAGACCATAGACCTCGGCCATATAGGATGCCACCTGATTAAAGGAAGTGTTAGAATAACCGAAATAGTTGGAGTAACCAGAAGATATACCATTAAAATGGTCCACATAATTTGCCTCAGCGTTCTTTTTATGTGGAGAGCGGGGTCGTCGAGAAGGACATACATCTGCAAAATGTCCAATACCACCACATTTGAAACATTTTGGCTCTTTCCTGTGCTGACGAGATCTAGAGGAAGCTGAATCACTGGAAGAACCACATGAGAGAAGAATGTTGATGGTGATGTTTGCATTTTGAAGATCCTGGAGAGTGTCGATGAGAATGCTATGAAGACAGTCTAGAACAGTGTTTCGGAGAATGTTTCAGAGAATGCTTTTGAAATCGTTGTTGTACATGCCGATGATCTCTGTGATGGGACATGTTCTTTGTATAGTGAGCCTCTTCAGTAGGCATACTCTTTTTCTTTGCAAATTGTCACTCATGCTAAGTCGACAACTCACAAATAGAGTCAAATGTGGCACCAGTAAGCTTATCACTAAGCTGTAGCATTTCAACAAAATTGGTGTATGTAGAACTAAGGCCATGCAATGTGATGGAAACATGTCATCATCAATTTTACCTTGTGTAATACAATAATTTTGTTTCAGAGTTTTCATGCTAGAGATATATTTAGATACATCTTCAGTGCTAAGCTTATTATTAAGCAATTGCATTAAGAGATCAATCTTCTTATAGGCAGGTTGTTTGTCATATAGATTTTTTAACACTTTCCATGCTTTCCATGCACCAGTTTTAACAGAATCAATATGAATAATCACGTGCAGAACATGAAGATTTTAATAAAGCAAGAGCACGCTTATCGCATTTTTGACACAAGCAATTTTGCAACATCAGTGGGTGGCGTAGTGTCTTTTTCAGTTATTTCCCACAAATCGTTAAAAAAAAACGTATTTTCCATGTTCATCGACCATTCCTCATTGTTTTTTGGTGTTAAGCATCCATTTTTCAGAAATTAGGCTCACAATTTTTGCCATGGTGCTTATCAAACCAAGGAAAACTATTGGGATTTGGCCTTGACCCCCCAGATAGATTCCGTTTACAAAGAGTCTAAGAATATAAAATAACTACACCCTTATATCACCTAAAGTTTTGAAATTTTCACCCCTTATAACTCCTTTACACCAAATTTTAAAGAAAATCAAAAGGAAATTTTAATCAAAATATAATACTAAAGGGTTTTGAACCCTCGACTTTTTGTTTTGTAAAAGCTATAATATCAGGTCGCCTACAACAAATATTGAAACGGAATGGTATAATTCCCAATATAACCAAGAGTTTTGGTTTTTACAAAAACTAAAATAAATCACTTTGCATGCTTGGATTACTTGGTGGATTCTGACTGCGTTGGCTTATCACTTGGTGGGGCCCACAAGACAAATAAATTAAACCCAAAGCAATTCTCAAAAATCAAACCAAAATCTTTATATCCTCTGCTCCATTGCTATGTCGTCTTATGTTGCGTTGTACAGATATGCCTACCATATTAGTTAATTATTATTTTTTTTAACCAGCCGTATTGACTGAGGAAGTTGCCATACAAATATAAGCTTTGATCAAAAAATTCAAAAAAAAGAGCCTTGGTTGGTATGAGCTAATCTAATCTAATGAAGCCCATAGCTAAATTAAAAAAAAATTATCTTATCTGATCTTCAATAAATTTAATAATCTTGTCTTCAAAACCATGTTGCTATATAATATATATATGAGAATGTAGATCTTTCAGATTTTTGTTTTGTTTTAACTGTCACACGGCTGCACCAGGTAGATTGCCATCTAGTCGTCGATCTTTTCCTTTCTTCAATAGCATCCACTCAAAGTGCTTCCATTTGCCCCCGCCCCCCTCTTTTTTAATCTTGATATGCCGTACAAAACCGTTTTAATAAAATATGGTCACAACCGTACAAGATTATGTATGCAAAAAATAATAATTTTCTAAAGAAATTTTGTTAGGACGTTGCCATACCAAAAAAAATCATGAAACAACCTTTAGACTTCTAAAATAATCCGCCATACGAATCTGGATTATTTTGTAAGCTGCAAAATAACTTTTGGATGTATGTTATTTTCACTGAGCAATCTTCAATCCTCCATGATACCTGAGCTCTGATACCACTGATATATCGAAAGTGAAGGAAAACAATAATATATTCAATGTAAGCATTTGTTTTATTTTTGTACAAAAGTAAACTTTAAAAGCTTACGGGAGAAGAAGTTGGTTATAAAACCAACTAACTAAATAACCCAAGCATAACAAAATATTAAATAAACAAACAAATTAAGAAACTTTGTATCGTACATGATCCCAACAACAAATTTATTATAATCCAAAACTTGTATACATGAAAGAGAGCCACCCCAGTGCTTTAGCCACTAACAAGTGTTCTTCCTAAAAACTAACCTAGGAAACTAAGAAGAACAAATAAGCTTCTATGTCACATCCCGATTTCACACTATATATTTTTCCTTTAAATCCGTGAAATTTGAAATTGGTTATAATGATTATTATGTTGTGAGATGCTTTATATTGTACTCTATAAATTGTTATCAACGTCCCCGGATCAAAAATATACTATTCCCACTCGCACGTGGATAGTTATTTAAGATAGTCATAAGATATATTTTTTTTATTTTATCCCATACATCAAGAATCCTTCCACTCTTATATTATCAAAAAGACATAAGGATTCTTTTAAAGAATTGATGTGGTAGTTAATCATGGGTTATTTAAGATATGCATGGTTGCATGTTTTCTTTTAAATCCAAGTCTTTATTCCACCAAAGAAATGTAGCGTTGACTTCTTGGAGTCTTGTTAAAGAAAATCATGGGAATATTTTAATTCTTTAATCTCATAGGTTAAACTCCACTTTATTTTTTCCACTTGCAAAGAATCGTACGATTGGTGGAAAGATAATTGGTTTTTGATTTATTTTAGTGGGGAGATTATGTTTTTTTTTATTTGGTGAAGATTTACATTCATATTAATCTTTATTTTAAACATTCTAAGCTTGAACACTAAAAGTCCTCCCAAATTGGTTGCCCATAGACATTATGAAAATGAGCAAGAAAATGAAAACAAATGCAGTAGATGGAAATGAAGTGACAATACAAGGACACAAGGGAAAACACAAACTGAATCCCATCACCATGAAAATGCAAAAAGTCCAAAATGATTCGTCACTCCTCTTGAAAATGCCTTATATGTGATGCAGTGGTCAATTTGGTGTTGACAGGGGTCCAATTCATAATTGCAATCAGTTATACATCTTACTCTCACATTACACGTTTGACCAATTGGTTACCCAAAATTATTTTAATCCACAAGTTAACTATTTCACCCAATATAAACAAGGGTTATGCGTGCCAAATGTCGGCTCCTCCATAACCCTCATACAAATCATAATACCGTGGGCCTAGATAGAAAACACCCATGGGCTTTAATACCACTTCAGAGAAAATACCAACGGTAACAACAAGAATCAACATGAAAATGCACACAAATAAGAAGAAAAATGATTTAGGAATAGGGATCATATCAACATGTCACAATGTTGTGAACTATAGCAACATCACCAACACCATGCACTATATAGTGAATGATAAGGAAAAATATTTTACTAGAATATTGTAGGCCAAATCCACACATCATGCAGCTGATTGATAATATCATAAATAAGCCTTGTCTCTAACAAGAGGAAAATAGTATGTTGAGTATTAGCTAATGTCTACCTGATATTATCCCATGTAGGCCAGAGTATTAGTAATTGTTTGCCTGGAAATGTTTCCAAAATGGAACGCTGCCAGAAACACTTCACATTATTTTCAACACATTTCTGCATGGCAGCACTTTTTGGCACAAAAATGGCAAATTTGTAGAATAAAAACCTTGGAAGTGCATTTGAATATCTGTTTATTGTGAAAAATGCTAGGAAATAGTTATGACAATCCACTTTACTTGCAAAATAAATTTTAGATTACCTATGTGATAATGTCATGGACTGGCATAAGAAAATTATTAGTGTTTTGGGAGTGAAAAGCTATTCAGACCATCTGAACTGTGTTTGTACAAAGTTTTAACCTTCAATGATACACTTTCAATAGTAACTGTTATTGTCCTCATTCATAGACATCAGTACTTGCATGGAGTAATGACACCGTGCTAACGTATCAGGTTAATTGGGGTTTAAAGTATGGAGTGTTATTTGTTTACTACAAGTACAAGCATGAATCCTACAACAATTATATTTTACATTTTTTAATTAGTTGTTTCCTGTGCTATTTCTCCATTTCTAGATGATTTGGGAGCTTGTGTTTCCACCAGTATTGTTTTTAAAATCGTACCCATTTCTAACTTTTGTGCAACTCTTAGGTTGGAAGCTACACTCAAATGTGGAGCACATTGAAGGTTCCTAAATTGTTGTCAGATCATATATTGTTGGAATGTATTGTTTTTTAGTTCCTGAACAGGAATTTCGGATTTCATCTTCAACTTCAGTAAGAATAAAGATAGATTTAATTAATACAAATCTATAATGTGGTGATTTGTAAATCAGAGAACCATGAGAAAAAAAACAACTTTGGTTGATCAACAATAGGAAAATAAACCTTGGGATAGTTAACCAAGCAATCCACATTATATTATTTTATAATGGCATTTCCAATGTCCACTTTCATAGTATCAAATATATTTGGCATGCAGTCACAAACAAAGTCTTCCAACAATTCTAAAACTTGGGCAGCTTCTGTCTATTCCATGTTATTAGAGAGAGAAATAACAATTTCAAGTGGACCTGAGAGACAGTTGATCCAAAACTAGACCCACACGACAAACTACAACATACTTCATGTTTTCCAAACTTTTCAGTCTGGAAAAATAAAACCATAAAATGAAGCTGCATTAGTTGAATGTCGCCAATTCAATTTCATATAGGTTATGGACATTTGATTAACTTCAATACCCTCACTTTCTCCATGCATTTTTCTCTTACATCTCTTCATAATGTCACAACACATCCCATCTGCCATGCAATTTCTGATCCATATTTTCCAAAGTTTGACGTTGGCTTCTAATTAAGTGTGTTTTTCTGTTGGGTCATTCTCCAAAGTTTACTAGTCTTTGGGTTCCATTATATTATTTTTATTATGGCATTTCTGATGTCCACCTTCATGGTATCGAATATATTTTGGCATGTGGTCATAAACAAAGTCTGCCAACAATTCCAAAACTTGGGCAGCTTTTGTCTATTCCACGTATTAGAGAGAGAGAAAGCAACCTCAAGTGAACATGAGAGACAACTGATCCAAAACTGGACTATGTTGTGATTCAATCATAGTAGAAAATTACTGTCTTTTCCAAACTTTTCATCCTAGAAAATTCAATTCAGAAAATGCTGCTACATTAGCTGAATGTAGCTAATTTAATTTCATATAGATTGTAGACATTTAGAAAACTTGAATCGTTTTTTCAACATTCTTCCTGCATTTTTCTCTTACATCATATTTTCACGACGCGCCCATCTGTGATATAGTTTCTGATCCATGTCTACCAACTTTTGATGTTGGCTGCTAATTAAGTCTTTGGGCAAGAAAGAATTAAGGGTTGCATGTTGAACACAACTATCTACTAAGAGGGGGGGGTGAATCAGTAGATGAGCTAAAACTAGTCTGTTTAAAACCTTTTACAAAGGATGTAAATTGATGTGCAAATCAAAGAACAAATGCAGAAGTGACACACACACAAAAACACATATCATCAGATTTTTATGTAGAAAACCCAAAGGGAAAAACCATGGTGAGAATTAACTTCTAGAATCTACTGTTCTAATCCAGTCTCACAATAAAATGCCTTACTGGCAAACCTCACTGGTTACATTCAAAGACACCAATAATCTCTTATTGAGCACCAACCCAGTTTGTATGTAGGCACCAACGTACCTAAACTATGGAGCTACAACTCCAGTGTACAAGATAGATTCACAAGTGAATCGAGTTCAATGTTCTTTGTTACAAGTCTAATCTGTAACTGCTCACCTTCTTCTCATTATCTGTGTGCTCTATCTTCCTGCTTGCTTAATCTATGTCTACATATGTCTTTCACTTTGTATCTGCATACATCTGGTTATGTTTTATTCAGTTACACTTCATTCCCCTTCCTTCTCTACTTTTACTCTATCTGCATATTTTTTATCGACAGCGCTTTTTCTCACTTGAAAACGCAATAGCAGCAGTGCCTTTATGATGTGTTAAGAGCCGTGTTTATACAAGGATTCATTAGGGTTCCTCGACTCACTTATTGCCTTCACATTCTATTTGCACCTAACCAGTTTCAGTTTTGGATTCTCGTTTAATGCATATTTGACTTATTGAATTTTCCCGCGTCTTGGTTCTTGCATCATACAACAATTATCTATTCTCGTTTTTATCTTTGACAACTGCAGGATTCTGGTCATAACTGCACCGTTTCCTTTTCATGTCTTGGTTCATGCATCACACCGTAATATTCGGGTCTCTTTTCTCTGTTTGGCAGTTGTTGGATTTACCTCTTAAATGCACAACCTCCTTAATCGATGATTGATCGGTTGGATCGATCAATCTCAAGCTTTGTGCAATCATTTACAGGTTTTGTCTGTTCCTTCAATTGTTCGTTGAGAATATATTAAATGTGGGCCTTTGATTTATTTCTTCGCGCCAAGTCTAACCATCGAGCTCCTCTTTGCATCTTGCTACTTCCTATATATCAGGATCGCTTTCACTCCTTTCAATTTATTCGAATATGCTCGATCTTTAACTTTGCCACTGTGCATTAACCTTCGAGCACCCTTAAGGCTTTGGATTCACTCGCTCTGTTGGATCTTTTTAACCCTGACTTGCGTGTGTCGTTGGGTCATCAAAGATGCTTGCTCTTTATATTGACTAGATCATTAACCTTCGACATGTTGACTTCATCTTGCTTCTTTCGACATCTTTGAGATGCTTCCCCTTCATTGATCTCTTCAGACTTGCTCGAACTTTAACATGTTCCCTTTGGGACAATTTCCACGGACTTTTTGTCCGAGTTATTTTCCTCAGGTTATTTTCTTCGGGGCTTTTCTCTTCGGGGTATTTTCCTGACTTAATTCTTCGGGACAATTTTCAAAGCAAATTGTCCTTCTGAATCCTTGGAAACGTCCTCATGCCCTTCAGCTTTTCTGTAGACTATCCTTCAGCTTTCTTGAATGGTCCACTTGCCCTTTGGACTTCTTGAGAAGTGCCCTTCGACTTTCTTAAACGGGCCACTTGCCCTTCGAACTTTCTGTGGACTACCCTTCGGCTTTTCTAAACGGTCCACTTGCCCTTCGGACTTCTTGAGAAGTGCACTTCGGCTTTCATGAACGGTCCACATACCCTTTGGCCTTTTGCAAACTACCCTTCGGCTTTTCTGAAAGGGTCGACATACCCTTCGACTTTTTGCAAACCACCCTTCGGTTTTTCTAAAAGGGTCCACATACCCTTCGGACTTTCTTGAATGTAACCTTCGGCTTTTCTGAATGGTCCACTTACCCTTCGACTTTCTTGCAGGGGTCTACATGCCCTTCGGAACAATTTTCGCAAGCTTTTTGTTTGAAAGATTTGTCCTTGCCAATATTTCCGAAAGAATTGTCTTTGCCAATTTTTTCGAAAGAATTCTTCCGAAAGAATTCTTCAAGACCATTTCCGATTCTTCATTTAGCATGACTTATAGACTTGTAAGAGGTAAAGTCATCTTAGAAACACGATCAACTCTTCCAGACCCATTCGGGTTTTCAACTTTGCTTAACTTATTAAAATGAAATAAGTAAAGTTGTTGCAAAACTCCGATCAACTCACCTAGACCCATTCAGGGTTTTCACATTGCTTAACTCATAAACATGAGAGAAACAAAGTCACTCTAAAATCCCAATTACCTCTTCCTTGACCCATTCGGGTTTTTCACATTGTTTAACTCATAAACATGAGAGAAGCAAAGTCACTCCGAAATCCCGAATACCTCTTCCTTGACCCATTCAGGTTTTCCACATTGCTTATCTTATAAACATGAAAGAAGTAAAGTGCTTCCGAAACCCCGATCAACTCTTCTAAACCCTTTCGGGTTCTTGAGACAACTTGACTTATAAATGAGACAAGTAAAGTCGTTGCATAAACCCGATTAACACTGCTAGGCCCATTCGGGTTTTCGGGACAACTTAACTTATAAAGTTGAGAGAAGTAAAGTTGTTCTGGAATCCCGATTTGCACTGCAAGACCCATTTAAGTTCTCAAGACTGCTTTACTTATTTTATAAGTAGAAGCTCTTCATAAATCCGATTTGCACTGTAAGTCTGTGCAATTCAACTTTTGACATTAATGTCTAATAGCACAAGCTGCCTTTGACATCAATGACAATATTATAGACATCAGCCAAAATTGCCAACAATGATATTTTTCTTCCTGCATTTTTCTCTTACATCATATTTTCACGACGCGCCCATCTGTGATACAGTTTCTGATCCATGTCTACCAATTTTTGATGTTGGCTGCTAATTAAGTCTTTGGGCAAGAATGAATTAAGGGTTGCAAAAGGACCATCTTTGAGTTGAATGGGAAAAATGGAATTGCAAGGAAACAGCTCAAATAAGAGAAAGGAAATGCAGAAACAGATGACTAAAACAGAATTTTGACACACGAACACCAAAAACAATACTTCTATGTCTACACATGGAAACTAATACACACATTGGATATTCACTTATTTTAGGGAAAGTACCATTTTTTTTAACGGACTCTAGGGTTGACACACATTTTCTTGAATATATTATCAGTCATGACAATGAGTTTGCTGTAATATCTCAATATTTAAAAAAACATTATCAGTTGCATTTAGATAACTCATTATATAATTTTAAAATATTTGCATTTAAAAAATATATATCTTTGTTGCATTTGTTCAGAGGTCATCCACATATCAAGTAGCATGACAGAGTTCAAGAAAGGATAGAAGCATAAGTTTTGCACAAGAAATTAGAAAGAAGACAAAAAAATACAGACAGCACAGATATACCTGTTTAAGAATAGAACCACACTCTCGGAAGACATCTGTCATACACCTTCTATAAGCAGCCTCGGAACGAGCCAAAAATAGCATTCTTTGTTTCTTACTTGCTTTCCCCCTGTCTTTAATTTTTGAGGACATGGCAGTTCTGGATCTCTTTCTTTTCAAACTTGCACGCATGCGACATACTTGCAGAACTTGTTCTGTCACCTGTCATACAAAATTTGTGAGTAATTTTAATGTACTCGTAAAAATCTGTTAAACAGAGATTGCCAAGAAAATTTCATTGAGGAGCTCAATCAAAACTGTATTTTTTCAAAATAAAATGAGTGGATTACAGATATTCTGTAAAGAGATATTATTCAAAAGATCTTAACTAATAGCCTGTCCAAATCAGGAATGTGAATAAATTTGTTTAAGTTTAACAAATCTCCAGCTCAAAAACATGGAAGATAATTTGGAATTGTTCTTTTAAGCTCAACAACTATTTATTTTCATTGTTACTCGATCAGCAGTTCAACGTTTAATCCCTAGTCTAAAGTACAAGGCAATTACTCCCATCTTCCACCTCCTTTTCCAACATCATGAAGATCATTAACTCTAACTAGAATAGCAATGGAAATTCTACAAGATTTAATAATAATAAAATGTGAAAAAGTAACCACACTAAAATTTAAAGTCAAACTGACGAGATGATTGTCAACCAGAAATAAAATTGATTGGCACGCTCATCCATCTATAAGAAAGGATATTTTAGATTACCTACATCAAAAGCATTATTTCAAAACTCCAAATTTCCCAAACACAAAGCAAATTTATGCATCAAACAATTCAAAAGATTGAAAAACCTGTTCATTCAATAGAGCATACATTTTCCACCAGCTGCATTTGAAGGACAACATAGATTGTGCTCTAGCAAACAATAAGTTGTATTTGTTTTCAGTAAATGCACCTTATATTACTTTATGGAACAAAAGAGTTACAACAATCTAGCCAACAGGTTAGACGGAAAGCCTCTCCCTAGAAGAGCCAACAAAGCTAATATCTGGGTTTGTGCCCCAAGATGAATAGACTCAGCATCCTTATGGAAACACTTGAGCTTAACTTTGACAAGAAAATCCAAATCCTGCTATAAAATCCTCAACCTCCCTTCGCTGAGGATGGAAGATTACTTATGAAAAGAAGCCTTACACCTTGCCTTCCAAAAGAATCCAATAGCAGTCAATTGAGCGGAGCACCATTAAAATTTGCAGCCATCACTGATTATCCAATTGTCCCCAAAGAAAGAAGGCTTCTCCAGGAAAGTAGGGACTGAATAAATAATTAAATTCAGCTAAAAACAATCCCAAAAGGACATCTCCAAAATACTTGAACAAGAATTTCCTCCTACCACAATGACTAACTAAAAACATCTACATTACAAATTGTAATGTCCCCCTTTTTGACATAAGTACCCATGGGGTCCTTAGCCTTAAGTTGTTCCCAAAAGGCTAAAGGAAAAATGAATGAGAACATTGGGGGCCCAATTAAAGAGCAATTATCGAAAAGGTACTTTATATTTGCACTTGAGTTATGAAAAGTACCTTGTTATTCTAATTTCCACTTAAGTTGGGGCCTTTTTGAGGTTCATGGGTGCCCAAGCCTTAATGGGGAATTATGAGACATGCTCTTTTAATATTTGAAAGGGAGAGTTTCCCTCCTTATTTGGGCATCACTTTTGGGGTGTTGGATATAAAAGGAAATTGAAGGTTCTATTGGAAGGAATGCGGATTTTGGATATTGAAATATATGCTCAAGTATGTCAAGCTTGAACAAGTGACTTAAAGATGAAACCCTTCAAGTGCACAAGGAGTTTGGGGATGGAAACCTCCGTAATTCCTCATAGAACAGCTCTATTGAAGGGTTGTGTTTGCGCTTCAGAATTGATATTTGTTGAATTGTACCCTCTCCTAGGGTGGCGACTTGCCTTGGCAAGTGGTTTTGGGCATTAGGGTTTGGTGGCTTGCTTGTGGAGGCCATTAACAGGTTTTGTGAGCTTGTGAAGGGTGGCGACTTGGCCACTAGGGTATAAGACCCCGTTAAAGGCTGCGCTACAAAAGGGAAACCCTCTTCTAGGGTTTTGGGAATTTTATTGCCAATTATTGCAGCTGGGCAACTAGGGTTGGAGACATTGTGGAGATCATCCCATGACCTAATTGGGCCAATCATGGTCAAGAATAATTCTGAATATTATTTGGCTTATACTTGCGTATTTGTCATAGGGTTTGGGCAGCCTTGTGAGGCATATTGATGACAAAATATTATATTATTTTTACTATAATTTCTACATAAGGGAGACTTGTCAAGAAAGGATTTAGAGCTATTTTGGGTCTTGATATTGTTCAAAAAAATTGGAATTAATTTGATAATATTATTTTATAATATTATGGTTGTGTGACATCATATTTGGCCACAAAGGTATTTCTTGTTGCATCTCATTTCTAGAATTATTTTTGGCAATTTTCATATGCTTTGTATGGTGGGATGTGAATGAAATAACAGCTGCAAATTATTATTCATTTCCTTCAAAGTTGGCGCCTAGGGCTAAGTGACGATTTACCATTCCAAAGGTTCAATAACTTGCATATTGGATTGGCAAATTGTTCCCAAGGGTTTGCGATATTTTTGTGTATGTTTGGAGCAGTTTTACAGCTAGGGTTTGCTGAAATTTTCAAGGTTATTTATCAGATTTCTAGGGTTTGACAGAAACCCCTGATTTTGGTTGAATTGTCACATTTGGGGACATTACACAAACTTTGTGAAGTCTTGTCTTCACTACCAAACCTCAACCAGCCCAACAGTTTGCAGCACTTGAAAGATGAATGCGCTTTCCAAATATGCTAACACCACCTTTGCTAGTGCACTTCAGGATGACTCACCCCTGCCTCTTATTTAGACGTAGAGCGAGACTTGAAGTGTGTCACACGAACAAAGAAAAATTCTTTGCCACAAAATTGTATAAGGCCTTTCCATTACTCCATTTCCAATCTCTAGAAATAGGTCTTGACCTTGGAGCTACATTTTAAACGACAAATTCCAAGAATCATTCTAAAAGGGTATGGATATGCAGATTTTTTGGCTCTATGCAACCTTTGGGCTCAGTTCAAATTGATCAAGTGTACCACTATTGACACTCATGATTCCACAAATCACACCTAACAAAAAATGCTCTCTTGGCAATCTAATGCCACCAAACATAGGCAAGAGCCAAGCTAACCTCTTGGGGAGCAACATTCAAATAGATCTTGATGCTAGATTGTAAGGATCCTATGTCCCCTCAAAATGCCATTGAAGAAAGTCGAACACAACTTATCAAGAAACTGACACTCTTTTAAGCAGAGAAGAACCTGAAAGTGTAAATGCCTTTGCATTGCAAATTATTTCACAAAGCTAAAAGAACCCTTTGATTCCCTAAATTTGCTCAGAAGCTTGAATTTGATGATGGAATAGAATGTGCCATGATGCATTGCCATCCCACTACTCTCTCAACTCACTTTCCAACAAGGACAGCCACTTATGATCTTATGTTAGGGATTCCCAATCCCTAGGCAAGGTGGCAACTCAATCTAGGTGGTTCTACAAACTGTTGTCAAACCATGTGCAGCCACACCAACATAATCAACTATTGTTGTCCCTTGCTCTCCCTTGCATGGTCAATGGAAGTAACCCCAATGGTTTTGGGATACTGCCCCACAATCGAATTTATTGAAGATCATACAATCAAAGATTTCATCACTACCCAAAATTATAGGTGGCATTAGCACCTTTGCACCACATGCCTCTTTACAACAAATAATTGTCACCTCCAAATGGTAAATCTATTTCAAGAGTCTCAATGCCAAATCAATCTCAAGCATCCAACATCAACAATCATTGAATCATGTCATCATAATGTCCAATATCTGAGTCAAGGTAATCAATCCCAATTTCTTTGTTTTTATTCGGTTTAATCATGGTGTAGAGCATTTCGCTTTAAGATTTAAGTGTAGGATTGAATGGTTTATTCATCTAATTGCACTTAGTTCTTAATAGCTCTATCATTTTACCTAGTAGTTTGATGTTTGGGTTGATTGAATTGCATGATTTAATCCATTAAGCTCTAATTTCACATTACATTTTGGCATCCCACCGTAGTCGCCAATTTATAGGATTTTTGAGCTTTTTGATTAAACTTATACAATTCAGTCACTCAAATATCAAACTACTTATGTAAAGTCTAGAGCCATTAAAACTAAATGCAACTAATTGAATAAACTATTTCAAATCAGCATTATAATCTTAAAGTTAAATGCTCTAAACCATGATCAAACGGAATGAAAACAAAAAGATTGGGAGTGATTACCTTGACTCAGATTTTAGACATTATGATGGTATGATTCAAGGATTGTTGATGTTAGATGCTTGAGATTGATTTGACATGGCAACTTTATGAATTTTTAAGATAGCCTTCCATGGATAAAGTGAGTTGCTTAAATAGATTTTGGAGGGAGAGATCAATGGTGTAGATTTGAAGTTGGATGGAAGAGATCTAGGGTTGAGGATTAAGGAATTTAAAATTCCTTGGAAGCCTCTAGATTTAGAGGCTTCTAGAGAGGAGGGGCTAGAATAGAGAGGATTCTAGAATCCTCCAAATCTATAATCCTCTTAGTGATTAATTAGGCTTAGGGATGAGTTAGATAGGGCTTAGGTAGATGATTAGGGACTAGGGGTGTAGGAGAGCCTAAGAATAGGCTTAGTGAGTGGTTAGGTGGGTCATGGGAATTTAAAATTCTCAAATAGTAAATAAATGGGTATTAGGATAGGATAATAGAGATTTAGGATAAATTAATTGATTGGTGGGGTAGAATAAGGTTAGTAGATGAGGAAGAATGAAGAGGGATGTTAGATAAATGATTAGGAAGGGGGGATAAATTAGCGGGATAAATTAGAATAAATGGAATTAGTGTTGACTAATTAGCAATATTGGTGACAATAACGTAGAGTGAATTTAGATGCATACATTTTGCTCCTCTTTGAAAGGGCATTCTGAGTGGAACGAAGTGGAAGGAGTAATGGTCTTTCAAAGAAAAACCATGTTATGGATGAATGTTAGTAGATGATGTGACATTAGTGGATATGATGCCCCCTCGAGGGGCCATGCGAGGAAGAATGAGGCGGATGGCCACTCGAAAGAAAAAACGAGGGGTGGGATGCGATGAAGAGACAAGGGGATGGGATGTCACATGTGAAATAGAAGAATCTGATTTTGATTTTGAGCAATGAGCTACAGATTGATGATGCCCCTGGCAAAGACACATGCACAAGGAGGATCAATGATGGGTATCATGGTTGTCGATACATCCCAAGGGGGAATCAACTGTAACATGATGATGATAAGATTAAAAGGCCGCAAGCTTTATACGTATCCCAAGCAAGGACACATGCAAGGTAGAGTTATAGGCCAAGATAAGTCTGATTAAATAAGATTAATGATGGATGTAACTCAAAGCCAAAGTTGATCAATATGATGAAGAAGATAAGAGAATAAATGATGTGATCGAGTGACGAAAAAACTGGGGGATGAAGATGGATGATAGAGATAGTGGCCGAGCTATCCTTGGGTATTGAAACATGGCCAAGTGCTGCCTACATAGTCTGAAAAGACCTCAAGCTGATGTAGTTCTGACTCGGGGATAAATGATAATTGATGGATGTAGATGATGATGATGATGATGAAGATTAGTGATTAGAGGATGATGTTAATGATTAAAGGATATGACTCAGATGATGAGACGATGATAAAAGATTGGATGTTAGTTGGATGGGTCAAGAGGATTGGATTAGTGATGGGAAGAAGGATGATTAGATAAATGATGAGGGTGCAAGTGATCAAGCCATTACAAATGTCATAAAGCTCATCATAGTCTAAGTAATCCATTAAATATGGCACTTGGCAGTATGCCCCATGACATAAGCATGACCAAGAGGACGTTGTGCCAAAGTGCATGTGCAAGTAGCAAACTCTGCATCCTCGAGGGCACTTTTGGTGTCCCCATAGCATCCCTGTTCATTGCCCAATAGACAAAAAGACACGATGAAAACAAAACATAAGACAAACAAGATATATACATGATAAAAGGCATGCAAACAAAACAAACATAACAAACAAGTAACACACACAAGTATCTACATGCAGTGTCCCAATGTCTTGTCGAATGATAGGATGAGTGACTAGGTAATGGGTTGGATGATCATGATGTGATTGTGGACTTAGGATGGACTTGGATTTAAATAGGGTGATCATGATTAGGATTAAACTAAGATGTTGCCCCTAGTTGAGGATAGAAGGATGGAGATGGGATAAGGTCTTTGAATACTGATTTGGTCTTGAAATCGAATCAAAAAGTGGCCAAGGAAGGTGATTTAGAAAAGTGATGACCAAGGATTAGCAACAGACAAGGCCTTACAAAAGTCCAATCTAGCAAGAAGAGGAGATAATGATGGGATCAAATACCTTCCATACTAGCAAAAGAGTGATTGGATGGGTGCTCGGTATGAAAAGGCATTGATAAGGAAAGTGATGGGTGCCAGATTAAAATCTTTGACAAGGTGATGCATGTTAATAACACTTAGTCAAAAGGATGAGGAAGATATGGGGAGATGGATGACCACTCTGATTCGGTTCCAAGACAAAATGTGGTATCCAAAGATGGGAAAATATGAGACGGATGGAGATGGATACGACCAGGGGATTAGACATAAGACAAGACACAATGGACTATTTTTGGATTTTTCAGATTTTATGATTTTTGGGGTTTTTTAAAAATTTCAAATTTTTAAGGCTTTTGGAGATATGTATGTACACTATACAAATGGGGTTACTAGCAAAGGGAATATCAAGCCTAGCAACCAGGATGAGGATGGATGGAATGATGGATGAGACGACAAATGGATGGGGGTAAGTGTGGAAAAGAGGATGAAGACAAAGGAATAATGGACTAGGGATTGCCAATGACCACATCGTGAAGGAACCAGATGTTTAGTTGCCTAAGTGTCCATTGGAGGAGATGTCAAGATGAAAGGAGAACATGTCTCAAGACACCTACTTCCTTACGAAGGTCAAGACGAGGAAGGAATACGATATGATGGTGAATGGTGGATTAGATGGATGGGTGACATAGACAAGGTTGACGAGGGAATTGGCAAAGGATGGGTTTGATGGCCAAAAAGGATGGATTGTGCCCCCAAGTGTTGAGGTACAATGCGGACAATTGATTATTTTACCATGATGTCGAAAACCGGTTTTCATCATGGTACTTGGCCAAAACGCCAGAAGACTGGTTTTCACCATTGGACGATTGATTTTTATTTCACTTTTTTTTTTTTTTTTACTTTATTGGGCATCTCGATTTATTAGATGTGGGTACGAGATGCAGGAATGTTGACACTGGCTGAATTTTTAACCAACTCCTGTTCCAGAGATATGTGATGCTGGAATCATGTCACTGTTGTTGGATGTATTGAAGTCTTGGTGGCCTTTATTGATTCTTGATTTAACGTCCTCCGAATGTTTTAACCAAGTGTCTTTGTGACCCTTACGAAGGACAATGTTGCCCAGGGATTTGAGATATGGTGTGGATGGGGGTAGATTGTGATGATGGGATATAGGATGTGGATAAGGAATATGATCAAGATGGTTAATATGACGAGATGGGGAGCAGAAATGGGGTTCAATAGTTACATACACCATTGGATATGGTGGAGGGGATTCTTGAGATTGGTGCCACGAATTTAAGGGATCCAAGACCTTTTAATTACCTAATTCTTTGATCCAAACATTAAGAGGATGGTCGGCTATAGGATTATGACTTTGGACATTCTTTTAACTACCCTCTGGTGCCGGATTTTGGGCTTCACCAGAGGAAATTGATTTTTGACTCAATAGATGATGATTATTTTGACTTTGACATTCTCCTAGTGCCTGATTTTGGGCTTCACTAGGAGAAGACATTTTTTTATTAGGCCAATGATTTGACTTTTCTCGATTTTGACCTATGGAATCAAAGATGATTTGATCATGATTTGTGATTTTTGGAATATGGTCTTGGACCTTTGTATTGTGGCACACGATGTTGAATGCAGAGCGGAATCCAACAATGCATGTTCTTGTTCATTCTCTGCATGAAGTGGGATATCGGGATTATGGAGACGAGGTGGATGATTGATACAGTATGATGGATTAAGGGGATAATGGGCACCATAGTCGTCACAAAGGTCACTAGGAGCCCTAGCCTCAACATTAGAGAAAGTGTTCTCAAGAATCTCAAAAGGATCACTAAGACTAGCTATCGTATGTGCATCCCTAGTAGAATCAAACCACTCTAAAAAGTTTCAACAAATACAGTGCTCAAGAACTCGGTTATGACTTCATCAACCTAATTGGGATCAAAAGATATGCCTAGTGACTAATTATCATCCAAATTGGAGGTATCGTCAAAAGAACCGGCATAGTGATCATCTGTTGCAATATTTATAAGGGATGATGTTTCAGATAATGAATCTGATTCAGATGCTAGTGTTGCACATGATCCTGAGGCAAATAAAACTTGTGTTGGCTCCGATGTTAGTTCTGAGGTATTAGACGTGATGCTGCTAGTAGGAGAATGATTGTTTGCAATTGTCCTCTCAACATGGGGTATGTGATGTGATGAGTGAGAGGGAGATAATGGATGAATGATGGACTAAGCAAAGAGAGGGCCATGGAAGGATTCATGAGATATAGGGGGACTAGGCGTATGGGAAATGGACTTGTGGTTGATGGAGGATTGGTCAACGATGGGGGGATTATGGAAGAGGGACAAGATGTCTTGATCGTGGCTTGGAAGGGGAAGGGCTTGATCGTGATCGGGAATGGAATCTTGGCATTCCTCTTCTTGTGCACTCAGGGATTTAAATTCATCTGATTCATCCTCGATTACTATGTCACCACTGTTGATGAGGTCTTGGACATAGTGTCAGAAGTTTTGACATCGTTTAATGGAACGCCCCCAGGTTCGATGATATACACAGTATGGGTTTGCTTTATACCAGGACGGCTTAGGCTTAGTGGGATCAAGATGCCGTATAGGTGGATAAACCATCATGTTAGCAATGACAAGTTGGTTGAAGAGGGCTTCCAATGACATAGGAAGGGGAGTATAAGGACCCACTTCACTGCGTGACTAAGATGTGGAAGCATTGGACTTATGATTAGATGATTGTTGACGTGATTGGGTAGGTGAACTGGTAGCAAGTGAGGTGGCTAGGATAGGATTCCCTTTGCTAGTATAGGAAGGAGTAGATGACTGACTATGACTAGTGGATGGGGGATTGGAAGGAGACTTACATGGATGGGTTTGGACGAAGGGTAAGGTGAATTGAATGGGGTCAAGGTCATCGTTGGACACCCATCTCAAGGAGCCACAAGAAAACTGTCTATGGGTTTCCATCAAGATATTTATAAAACAAGGAAATTTGTGAATTGGAGAGGACATGGCTAGGACGAGGACTAGTTGATGGTGGAAAGGAATGGGATGGGGATGAGGAGTGAGGAAGGACTTGCTTGGGAGATGTCGTTAGGCTTTTGGGCTCAACTTCATTGGGAAGGCGGGCACCCATCTTTAGTAGCTGTAGGAGGAATTCATCTTTATTTTCCATGATGTATTGATTGATTAGGGTGACCACATCAAGGAATACGGGGATTGATTTTGACAGGATAGAGGGTTGTGGATGAAGAAGGATGCGGGATGTTAGTTTGGGGCGAATGGGACAAGGTCCGAAGGTAGGCGAGCACCCATTTCTAGAGCTTGCAAAAGAACGTCATCCTTGTCGGCCAAGATATATTGGTCTACACAAACTGGGTCCAAATCCATGAGGATAGACAAAGATGGATGATGAAGGGGGTTGATGCAGGGTAGACTAAGGATTAGATATGGCTTCTTGAACAAAGTAGATCCAAGGGCCCAAGCTAGTATGATATGTGATGATGGGGATGAGATAGACTAATGGATTAAAGACTAGGATCAAACTTCAAACCGAGAGTACAATAGAAGCTAACGACCTATCAACAATGCCTACTTGTCAAGCTAGCAAAAAGGATTGGGGATTTGATGGGTGCCTAGATTCAAAACTAGCAAGAGGACGATATGGTGGGTGCTAGTTATGAATAGGCAAGGATGATAGAGACGAGAGTGATGACGATGGGTTTGCTAGATTGAAACTAACAAAGTGACAAGATGTTAGCGCAATATTGACTAGGTATGAGATCTAACCAAGGAATGAGTGATAGTGGATTAGGATGATAGGATAGTGTGGATGATAAAAGGACTAGCTCAAAATCTTTTACTGATTTGCTCAAGATGGGATGGGGTGGGAATATTGCAATGAAGGTGATTAAGAAAATGGGATAAGGACAAGTATGGTGATAGGTGATGATGAAATGATTAAGGATAATGTGGGATGAGGATGGTTTAGACCCATATGTGAACTAGAGAGCCAACTAGGACAAGGATAGACTAGATGGGTGATGAAGACAAATGATTGGGTATGGACTTTAGGACAAGATGTGGATGACGAGATATGATTAGGATATGTAAGTGATGGGGGGGGGTGACCAATGACGAGTGATGACTAGGATGGGATATGACTAGAAGGATGTACATGAGAACGAGGATATGTACAAGAGGGTGAGATAAGGATATACAAGGTGATGATTAGGTTATGTGGGTGATGGGATGATGATCAATGGCAGGTGGTTAGACTAAGAGAGGGATGAGGTGACTATGTGAAGGCAAGTATTTGATGTTGTGGACTTAGATTGGGATGTAAGATGTGATTGGGATATGTAGGTGATAAAGGTATGATTAATAATGGGTGGATATAACTAGATTAGGATGGGATGAAGTCAAGGTGACAATGAAAGATAGTTTTGAGACAAGGATATACAAGAGACAAAATATACAAATGGGGATGATGACAAGAATATACAAGATGATAATTAGGATATGCGAGATGATGTGTGCAAAGGGACGGTGGGATAAGGATGTACAAAAGGGTAAAATGATGCAAGAATATACAAGATGGTTTGTACAAAGACCTAGATAGGTATATAGGTTTGGGGTAAAAGGTTGACTCGGCTCACAAATACGGGTCCATCACAACACACATCCAATCAAGCAAATCACAACCTATGATTAGTAAATTGATGGGTGTGTAACTCGATGCCCGTACCATCCAACAGCTTCACGGGTGAGGTTGTAGGCCGATGACCCGTTACGGAATCTACCAAACCCTCTCGACCCTGCTTGCACACGATGACTACTTTGGAGCTGATATAACTCCTACAAGAATACATTTGTTACGACCAAAGGCTTCTAATCTAGGTATACACAAAAGTTTCTAGGTGCGTCCCCTATATACGTGAAAGTACAGTGGAACCCAAGTCCAAATAGGTTGCTATCTAACCACCTTGTATCTTGAAGCTTAACCACCCCTCACTCTATGGAACCCTTTATGGGGAATTCCGCTTTGACGTTGAACGACAACTCTCCTGATTTTTAGATTCCATCGAAACACAGAGTTTGGACTAATGTTTGT
The DNA here is from genome assembly GCA_037957365.1 of Torreya grandis. Taxonomy (NCBI): domain Eukaryota; kingdom Viridiplantae; phylum Streptophyta; class Pinopsida; order Cupressales; family Taxaceae; genus Torreya; species Torreya grandis. Next base: position 2,040,782 of record JARHVA010001805.1, on the reverse strand, counting down.
GGTGGTGAAATCCACAATCACTATCCCCTTAAAAAAGAAAAAGGGTGGAGGGTTTATAGGTAGTTTTTGATTCCCCATGAATCGTCGCAAAGACACAAGGGGGAGAGCATACACCAACCGTAGCCCTTAGAATACAAACAGGCAGACAAAAAGATTAATTAATCGATTAAGTGTGATGTATTCACAAGATGAAAGACAAGAATATACAAAACAAAAAGATATATACAAGACAAAATGATATACAACACAGTGATCAAAATGATTTTCAAAGTGCCACAAGGAGTCTTTGACAAGCGCCCTGCAAGCACATGGTTAGTAGTTTAAGTGGCACTCAAAAGAGGTAACTTGCAAGACAAAGATTAGTAGTTTGATCGATAATCTTGAGGGGAAACTTGAATGATGTTAGACCAAAATACAACCTGCAAAAGAGGATGTTAGCCAATTAAAATTCACCCCTGCAAGAAACAAGATGTTAGTCTAATAGGCCTTAAAAAAACACCTTAAAAAATCACGATTTGGCTCTATAACTTCTTTTGGGTGAGCGGTCCACGACACAAGGTCAAGGGGCAGCACCCCTTGCGGGGTCTGGGGGAAGCGTCCCAGGGCAATTTGGGCTTTGCGAGAGCCCTAGAATGACTCAAAATTCACTGAAAACAATCTTAAAAATGGACTTAAAAAGAATAAAATCGAATACAAAATCGCAACTACACGGTGCAAAGTCACAACCAGAGAGTGCAAAACCGCAACTCTGATGCAAAATCGCTTATTACAGGTTGCGATTTTGCAGCAATCAACTTAACCATGACGGTCAGACTGCAAAATTGTGATAGTTAGACAAAAACACGATTGCAAATGGCAAAATCACTATTTACTACAAATTGATATCTGCGGTTTTGTGATAAAGTTCAAAACCTAAAAAAATTTGATATTTCATCAAAACAGATGATTAAGCAAGTTGTGCAGATATCTAAATGCGCCTATTTACAGATGATCAAGACAAATTTTAAGACTAACTATGATGCATCAGAATTTTAAGATGGACACTTAGATTTTTACCAAAATGATCAAAATTTTAACCAATCGGATGAACAGAAGATGTTTTTCAAATAGATAATTTATCCTAAATCTGCCTTGTAAGATTTAAAGATGAACTGCAAATATAATAAGATCAAAAATGATAATATTACAAAATCGCTATTGAGACTACAATACCACGATTCCACAGGGCAAAGTCACCATTTTCGAAATGTCGTAATCTGCGATTTTTTAGGAAAATGGTAAAAGGACTAGGGACTATGTTTGTTTTGTCTTTGATTGATTCCTCCCTGCCTTGGCTCTCCCTGTTGACCCTGCTAACCACAGACAAACCCACAGAGACAAAATCTTTGTTATGAGAATGTGGTTAGCCCAAAATTTCTTTTTTAGAACTCAAATGATCTAAACAAGATGCAAAAAGGGATTATATGATGTTTGAGATGAAGATTGATCCCTGCAAAATAGAAAGAGTCAAAATAAAATCCTACATATCAGAAGATAATGGTCAGCAATTAAGCTTTTTATCAAAACCGTAAAACCGCAAGTCAAAAGGGCAAAACCGCAACTACCTTTACAAAATCGCGATTCATGAAATTGCATTATTGTGAAAGACCTGCAAAACAAACCGTTAGCGGCAAAGTCACAACTTTACCTACAAAATTGCTACTTCCATGGCAAAGTCGCAGATTGCGAGTTGCAGTTTTGTCGAAACGCCGAAAATTGCCACAATCAAGGCAAACGGTTAGCAGTCAAGTCTGGCGGTTAAGGCAAAATCATGACTCCCGGAGACAAGCTCGTGACTACATAGCCACGACTACCAGTGCAAAATCGCAGATTGCTCCTGTGAGTGCAAAACTTCAAAAATCCAAGATTTTTTTGCCTGATTAGACCTTCACACTGGCACAAACACCCCTTGGATGCAAAATTGTTAGATTGGGAGGGGTTAAATAATGCAATTCAATCAACCCAAACATCAAACTACTAGGTAAAGTGATAGAGCCATTAAGAACTAAGTGCAATTAGATAAATAAACCATTCAATCCTACACTTAAATCCTAAAGCTAAATGCTCTACACCATGATTAAATCGAATAAAAACAAAGAGATTGGGATTGATTACCTTGACTCAGATTTTAGACATTATGATGGCATGATTCAAGGATTGTTGATGTTGGATGCTTGAGATTGATTTGGCACAGAGACTATGACTTTTCAAGATGGCCTTCCATGGAGGAAGTGAGTTGTTTAAATAGATTTTGGAGGGAGAGATCAATGGTGTAGATTTGAAGTTGGATGGAGGAGATCTAGGATTAAGGTTTATTTAAAGAATTTAAAATTCCTTGGAAGCCTCTAGATTTAGAGGCTTCTAGAGAGGAGAGGCTAGAATAGAAAGGATTCTAGAATCCTCTTAGTGATTAATTAAGTTTAAGAATGGGTTAGATAGGGATTAGGTCGATGATTAGGGACTAGGGGTGTAAGAGAGCCTAGGAATAGGCTTAGTAGGTGGTTAGGTAGGTCATGTGAATTTAAAATTCCCAAATAGTAGATAAGTGGAGATTAGGATAGGATAATGGAGAATTAGGATAAATTAATTGATTGGTGGGGTAGAATAAGATTAGTAGATGAGGAAGAATGATGGGGTATGCTAGATAAATGATTAAGAAGGGGGGATAAATTAACGGGATAGATTAGAATAAATGAGATAAATGGAATTAGTGTCAACTAATTAGGAATATTAGTGACAATAATGTCGGCGAGCAAATTTAGATGCATACAGCTTCAACTTCTGCTTTTAAAGCCAAAAACCCTCCAATATTCAATGGTGACTCTATCCAGGAGTTGTATTTGTACATCCAATCAAATATTTGTAGTTTTCAGTTCAGTTTTATCAGTAAGGATGCATTTTTGGCATCATTGTCAGGGTTTCTGCATTGGGCATCATCTACAACAACTAGGGCATCATTTCAAGGGTTATCATCATCCCAAGGGTTGACATCACATTACAAGCAGTATTTCAGGACTGACATCACCCATAGTTGGTTGCCATCACTTCTTTCAGTCTACAGGACCATCATTTGGTCTATTCCATCCATCTAGGACGCTATTGGTCAGAAAATTGATGTATACATCCGGATGGTATTTTTATGATTTTCAATGTTGGAAAATAAATAAATAAAACCTAATTTCATGGTTTATTATACGGCTGTCATTATTTGCAACAAATCTAGATTTCTCCTAGGGTTTAGAAATTATTTTCATCATTTTCCAACATTTGTAATTTTTGCCGTTAAGGGTTTTGCAATAAAAATCAGTTTTTAATAATTTTGCCCTACGGTTTCCGGTGAATCCGGAATTATTTAAAAATGTCCATTTAGGGACATTACAAGGGAGCAAAGACAACATATCCAATCCGGAGTAGGAACGTGGTGATTTATTTTGACCTATAGTTGGTAAGAAGAACACACTCTCATCTGGCTAAGGGGAAACCTCAAGCCATGGGACCAATGGCACTAGAAACAGTCAGGGTGCATAGAATAAACAAAGTTCAAAACATAGTGAATTCAAATACACACATAAATGAACTCACAAGTCACAACACAAACTTACCCTAGAGAAACCCATATTGGGAAAACTCCAGCACATAACAGAGTTGTGACTCCATGATTTTATTGATTGCTTTTGTTGTAATGCAAAATAATAGAACTTGTGGGTGTTCAAACATGCGTTGTAATGCTCCAATTTCAATTTCAAGTCATTTGACCAAGTTGTTAAGAAAATATGGCAGGCTGATTTTTTTCCCTATTGAGAGGTTGAACTGATGAGTTTTGAGCTGAGTTTATGTGTGCACATGGGGAAATGTGTCACCATGCTACAGTTAAAATTCTGATGATTTCAACTTCATATGTGCAAAAATATGGCCAAAACACAGTAAACTCTACCCACATTAACTGTGCACCTTGCAATACATTTTAGGAACATCCCATTAAATTTTCAGGCCATTTGGATGCCATATAAAGGCATTACGGCTACTACAGCTTCCGTCCATGCTTCTGCCAGCTAGTTAACTAGGCATAATGTCATGTGGCATTGGCCTTTTTGATGTTTTGTTGACTTATACTTGGCTGAAGATCTAAAATTGTGCAGTGTCATATTTACCTGGTCAATTACTGATGATTACATTTGTTGTGTCTTGATACACATCTGAGACAACAAATATTTCTTTGCGCCAAGTTGTAAGACTGTATACTCTACTCATGAGTTTACATTTATAGCATAGTTACCAAGTTTGGAAATCTGGATCCGTTCGGGAGGGCAAAAAATCCAAAAACCAGATTTCTTGAAAAAGTTCAAAAAATCCAATGCGGAATATATGCATACATATATGCGAGCATAGTTTTATAAATGTGCAAAACTGACAAATACAAAGAAAAACATTAATAAAGTAATATGAACTGTTAATATTTTATAGAATCTGCAGCTTCTGGGCATTTTTTTCCACAGAAAACATTTAAAATATAAATATTAAAAAAATAAAAATTTTGAAAAAAAACAGGGCTGGCCGGATGAACTTATCCGGACTGACCAAAAAATCCAGATCCGGCCAGATTTTGTACAGATCCGGCTGGATTTAGTAACTATGAAATTTCATAGTAATGAACATACAACTCTTAATGTGTCATGTTTCTGTTCCCCGTTCTTGTGCACTCTGTTTAATTTTTTTCTGATTTGGTAGAACTCTCGAAATCATTTAAAATTTAATTCTACTATTATGTCTGAACTCTAATTGCTGCTCACTATATGACCTCGTCACTATACCATATTAATCCCACAATTGATGTGTTGTCCCCAAGCTGGCTCTTGGAATACCAATCATTAATAGCCCTTGGTAGATTTGTGTGTTAAAATTAATATATATATTTTTTTTTTGCACTCGTTTATAAACTTGATAGAAGGGTGTCCCTTAAAAGTTAAATTCAAATATGATATTTTATTGTGTTTTGGTGCCTCATAAATGCAGCTTATTACTGGACAGTTATTATTCAACCCCTAACTTGGTCTGCCACATCACATAACCAACTGACTTGCACCAATTAATGCTAAATACACCAACAATTAGAATGGCGGACTGTGTAATTGTCCTTTTTAAGCATTATACACTTAAAGTTATGTCGTCACTTGTCATTTTATTAGTACATATTTGCACTGTTTTATTTAAAGAAAAATCTGATCAACCCTCAGCCTTTACAATTTAGTCCTAATTACTAGTAAATTCCCAAATTATATTAAAATTCCCTTTAAAAATACTGCTGTCTTTTCATTACATTTACATTAGTCAATTTATCGGTCAAAATTTGCACCATTTTATTTAAAGAAAAATCTGATCAATCCTCAAGTCCTTACAATTTAGTCCTCATTATTAGTAACTTTCTAAATAATATTAAAAACCTTTGAAAATACTGCAGTCTTTGCATGTGTTTACAATAGTCAGGGCAAAGATGTGAAAGGATACAAATTTCCCCAACTAATACTTGGAAACCCACCATAAGCATCATGTTTCCAGTGTTTTCATGTGATGCCAAGCTTAAAAGGAATATACACAAGTTTTGTGTGTTTATTTAAAATACCCTTGAGTAGGAATCAAAACTTTCAAATTTCAATTTTGTTCGTACACTGTTAAACACACAAACATTGTGTTACCAAAATCAGCGATTAAACATGATTTTTCCAAATGATTATAATTTAGGTACTAGCCATAGTTTTCTCAATTTCTGTTAAAAATGCGTATTTTACTTTTAAAATATTGCTTATTTTTTCCAAATCAAATTGTTTTTTTGATCCAATTTTTTTTCAATTAATCTATTTGGGATCCTTGCTCACTTATTGACATTCATAATTTTGGTAATATTGCAGAGACATCTTGCCACCTTCTAAAAACTGAAATGCTTTTTGGTAAAGATTGTTCTTTGGCAGCTTTATCACTGATCATAAGATGCAAGCACATAGATATGGCGTAAAACCCCTTGTCTTCAAACAGTAAATCCACATGGAGGTGTTATGTCACATATACACATGCAGGACAAGGTGAAAATCAAACCTGTGACAGAATGTAATTGATGATCTACAGAAATGTGAACAAGAATAATTACCCCATCAAATATCAGAATGCCCCCAAGTCCTTAAGGATCAGTCGGAGTGGTTCAGAACTAGGGCATTCACCATTTGGCATAGAATTCAAATCCTATGGAAAGCATGTTAAGTTGCTGCTAACTGCTGCTGAACCTCAAAACCCTGCTGTTGGAACTAAGGCTGTCCACATTGAAAGTTCAGAATAGGGTGGAGAGGAAGAGAAGAAACTGCTGTACTCACATGCGCTGCCACTGGTGAGAGAACCGTAGCGGTTGTAACAGAATGCCAACGATTGATGGCATAATACTCAGTCGTTTTTTCCATCTTTGTTTTCAGACTAGAAATAGGAAAGTTGAGCTTGCTAGCAAGTAGTAGAGTAGTCTAATGGCAGTTTATTATAGATATAGAATAAACCTTTGGGGCATGTAAACACTGTTTTGGCTTATAAGATCAATCAAATACTTTTATATTAATGCAAAAACTTAGTTCTATTATCTATATACCACGTCTCTCATTTCCAGGATCTAAGTCATAGTAAACAGCTGGTTAACAGGCTTATATACTACTTTCCCTCCTGATTTTGGTAGTTGTCACACAACCCAGGACACATTTGATGATTATCTATGGCGGGAATGTTATCATCCCTTTTTTTGCTATACTTGTAAAAAAAAAAAAGGTACTAGTCGACAATTATCTGATTCATTATTCAGTTAATATTGGATCGAAATTTATTCAAAAAAATTCTGGTCTGATTATACTCAAAGATGTTTATGTTTCATTAATAAGTTAGTCTCTTCAATTATGTAGAACACATACATTGTTATTACCAATATAATCAGACAGAAAATTACAAAGTAGAAGCAAATGAGTCAGAAATGCAGATTTTCATCACCGCTATGAAGGCAAGGTGCTTTTGAGCAAGGAATAGAATGTAATATATCACTTAGTATTTTAGTGATATTATAATATGTTATAATAGGTTCTTTGTTTTCTATTTAGAGCTGGTGAGGCTCAGGGCTCAAACATTAACCTGTGCTTGTAAGGACACCCAAGTAGATCTCAGTTGTGAAGAAATTTTCCAGCAGCGATAAGCACCAGGTTGTTAGAAGTGGGTCATTCAATGATCCAGGGATTACACCTAGACAACAAGAAGAATCACCCTTGATAGGCTCTGAGTTCAATCATAAAGCTGCACTTCATAAAATGCCCTGATTCAAAGCTTGGCCGCAGAAGAGTTCTCCAGCAGAAGATATGCACCGGTCGCTGTAAGCCTGGAGGCAATAAATGTCAAAGGTTGAGAAGTTGCACCTAATCAAAAAGGAAAACACCCCGGCCTTCCCAAAACTAAAATCCCAATAGTCTCACCACTGCATTACCCAGCAAGTGGCTTTGTCCCGGCTAATCCTACATCCTCTGTGGTAGGGTTGTGACCGCCATCAGATGACTCAAAAATAGGGAGCCAACCTTTCATCACCTATCCCTTCATAGTACATATGAATAAAGAGGGAGAATTGTACCTTCATAATGTAAACATACAACAAAGGACACGCAGTCTCACCTCTGCATACCCAACAAGATGGTTCACCCCAACTGATCAGACGATGCAGATGCCTCCCCCTTCATAACATCACCCAATGATAAGCACTTGGCCTTTTATAACATCTACCAACAACAGGGACCTGACCTTTAACCCCCTACCCTCCAATTTACATATAAAAATAGATCGTGACTTGTGCCGTTACCATGTAATCATGTATCTTTATTAAATACGTTTTCCATATCCATCACAGCCCTCAAAGGAAACTATGAACAATAATGTTCTGCATATCTTTATTGGAGCAGGTCAGTAAGGTTGAAATCTTCATGTAAATTTCGCAAATTACATCTTCCCTGATTCTTAAGTAATTATAAAACTAAAAAACAGAAAAGGAATCAAAACTTCAAACAACACGTACAAAGGGAATTCAAATAAGTGGGGCTTTTCTATTATAAAACAAGACATTAATTGAATTTCATCTATGAATAGAGCTGAAAAGGAAGCTTGAGCCCAGCATAAGTTCTTCAGAAATCAAAACTTCTCTACTTTTTTTTGGGATAAACAACCCTAAATTACTTTAAAAAATATATCACAGACTATTCACCTAATAAAAAGGCCGCAGGAAAGTAACATGCCCCTTAAGTCCAACTAACCAGGTTCTATATCAAAACTGGATTCACAGTCTCCATGCCTAAGGCGACACGAGTAAATCTAGAAAACAGTGTAAATATTAGTTGGAAAAATATTATCAGAAACCAGAAACGTGAAAAGTGACAGCAATGGTAATGCCACCGAAAACGGGGATTTAAAACCTTGCATATAAGAAACATGTAAGTGTAAATAAACAAATTACCATAACAGAATTATATATTATCACTACTGTATAATATTATGTAATTTAGTTTTGTATGTATATATATTATTATATATGGAAAATAAAATGAAATCAGAGATTGAAACGACCACGAAACGATGGTTTCCAACTGTTTTGGGTTTCTGGGCGTTAGATGCAAAACGAAATAAAAAAATCAGGTTTCTGATAACAGAGGTTATGATTCTATACATGAAGGCCATGACCTGCCCAATATTAAGTGCTGCTGGCTTCAATGCTCTTGTTGCTTAATAATATTGAACTTCACTACTTTTCAAAACAGTAAAAGACATTTTAGTGCGTATAGAAATGGGGTTAAAATTTTCAGTACCTCGTCTACTTCTCTGGTCATCAATTGGGCAGTGTCCTTTAGATAGACCTTCAACTGCTCTTTTTCAGTCACTGACAGTCCACTCCCCACGCCCCCTTTGAACAAACAACCAATTTCTGCAGAATTAGATCCATTTTTGGATACATCTTTATCTGGTTTGCAATCCTCTCCAATTAGATTTTCAGCACCATTTTCGGATTTCTGAATGGCTGAGTCAACAGAGGAGTGTTTAATGACGTCCGATATCCTGCGTTTCAGATACCCAACTACGTCAGGCTCAGCATTTGTCCTGCAGTTTTGTGGGCGTTCGTGATTCGGCGAAATTTTAGGAATTGATGAAATCTCACACATTATTTATAGGAGGAGCTTTTCTGTGTCTCGGACTGGTGCTTGCTTTTCATTATAAAAATTCAATATAGTAAAGACAAGCATTCCGATATCCTGCGTTTCAGATACCCAACTACGTCAGGCTCAGCATTTGTCCTGCAGTTTTGTGGGCGTTCGTGATTCGGCGAAATTTTAGGAATTGATGAAATCTCACACATTATTTACAGGAGGAGCTTTTCTGTGTCTCGGACTGGTGCTTGCTTTTCATTATAAAAATTCAATATAGTAAAGACAAGCATTCGTTTGTACTTATATGATTGAACAAAAATGTTTTGCACGTACCAAGCCACTTTGACAAGTGTTTTTTATAGTTTTATGTGAAAGGTTTTGATAAGAGTTTTCCCTGTTTAATTTAGTCATTTATTCCCTGGATGTTATTGAAGAAAAAGATAACCTTGATTAGGTGAACACTGAAGTCTGATGAGATCCAATAAATGATAGGAAAGATTTTTTAAGTTCGAATAGGGTGGTCTTCTTGACAATAACACATTTAGCAAGTTTTTTTGTTGTTACTGTTTAAGTTGTCTTAGTTTATTGGTTATTTTTGTGGTCTTGGAATTTAAATTCTTACGTTGTTACCTAATTTGATTTTGGAGGCATCTTTTTTTATGAATAATCTTATACATGTTTTATTTATAATAAAATTATAAGCCCTATTTCATCAAAAATTACTAAATTGTAGTATGGCATTTGAGATATAATTTGGTAGATTTTTTTTATTATTATTAGAATGTTTGAAATATTGTGTGCCTTAACGTTTTACTTGTAATTTTTTTGTTTTAAATAGTGTTTATTGTATATTTTATTAATTAAAAAAATATTTTCTAATGATGTAAACTTATTTATCATTAGTGAAAATTCTTTTTTCTTTTTTCCAATCAAAAAGTTATCGCGTGGGAAAAAGTTTATTAAATTATATTTTTTGGAAATAAATTATGTTGTCGTCTCCAAGAGTAATGGGATTGTATGTCCTTGTCTACAGTGAAAACTTATAACTAGGTACACTCGTGTGTTTTTCTATGATTAATGTCTCTACCATATTCAATTTCTCGTAGAGGTTAGGTTTTATTCTCTCCTTTGACAAGAACATTATGTTAGGTGTTGCTCACATCAAGTCAATCTAACAAAGCACTCTAAAAGGTAAGAAGATCCTTTTAGTAAAAAGTTTGAATTTGTTAGAAGTGAAGATAGTTGAATTTATTTTTACAATATATAATGTTGAAGGTTCATGTTTTTTTTGTTTTTTTTTGTGTAGTGAACAATACTTATGTTATGCTTAGATTAGAGATTGTGCATCTTTGAAAAGATTAAGTAGAATTTTTCCCTATATCGAAGAAGATATAGTTGCAAGTGATTATTGTTGCAATGGGTTTGTGTTATTAGTGTTGTGTGGCCTTCACATTTGTTGATTCTATGTGTTTTTTTTTCTTTTTTTAATATCTTATGTTTGTTCAATGTTTGTAATAACAACTTGTTTTATCAAAACTTAGAATTAAAACAAGTATTAATTTTAATTATGACAAATTATTGAGTAAAATCAGAATCTATAAGATATGTAATAAATCATACAAGACTAAATTAGAATTTACTATTTATAACAAAAAGTTAAAAGGGGAAAATATTAATGATGAATTACTTAACTAGCACTCAAATCTAATAGAATGCAATAAAGATTATGTGATGGTGTTGTGAATCAAGAATAGGGATCTATTTGAATTTGGGACAAGGTCACATTATTTAGATAAGGCTAAGTTGCATTGTCATTTGCAAGGTGCATCAGCATCCAACAAGGTTTTTGCCCTCTATGTAAATTTAGATCAGTGCACCTTTACATGTATGTCCTCTATGTGTGATTAAGGTCACTCGATTCATTGTGGAAGCCTTTGTGTACCTTCTTCTTCACTTGGAACACTAGCTCGATTGACAATGAGGGACAAATATGATAGATTAGTAAAAGGGGTTAGTGGTTGCAGTTGTTTTCAACCCTAACACCCCTTGTGTTGAGTGTTGTCTACATATCAATAATTTGAAGAGGGATAAAACTTTATGCAGTTATCTCATGCTACGGTGGGGTGTGTGAAATACTGGTGTAATATTATATGTTGGTGCAATCTTAGTGTAATTATGTGCTTCAACAATGACTTGTGACTTTTAAGGTGTATTCAAACTTAGCTCAAGACTACCTGGGTTGTGTGGACTCAGAATTAGGAATAATAAGTACTTTCCTCTTAATGTGCAGTTAAAATAAATTTAGTATTTTTAATATAAAAGCCTCTTGCCAACCAGTGAACAAATGAATGAAAAATGTGCTTATATATTGGTATTTTTTGAAATTACCCAAATGGGACTTGTAAAACATGCAAGATGACCCATTAGGTGAATTTAAGTTTGAACAATTAATCATTGTTTGGTAGGAGGAAGAAACCGATGGCTTCAGACACTACAGGTGAGTGGGATTATCCTAAAGCAGTGGCCTTGTCTGAGAAGAATATACAACTAAGTTGGAAGTGTGAATCAGTCAAGGGATGAGCTCAGGTTATTTGGAATGAGGAACAAGAATATCAAGTATCATAATTACTTAAGGATAAGGATCGCCTGCATAGAAGTAGAGGGATAATGTTTCAAAACTACGGAATTGAGTATGAGTTAAGTGTGTCTGAAATGATGGTCACAAGTGCATTATTTAGCATTAGATGTTGATTTTAAATACTACATTCTCCCCCCTTTTATTCTAGTAATGCATCAAAGTAAAAGTACTAGAGTAAAAGAAAGAGAGTTATACATGAACTTACATGTGTTAAGTGGGCTTGGATGTAAATCACATGTTGAAATGTGTTTCATACAAACTTGTAATGAAACATGTATAAATCAATCCTCGCTTAGAATGGAAATCTAAAATTAAATACAAGAAACTTATAGATCAAATAACAAGGAACAAATACATATTTTTATTTACGTAAATTGTTGTGTTTTCTAGTATAAAACTAGTGACTAGAGAGGGCAGAACCCTTGACTATTTATTTTCATTGAATAACTTGGATTGGACTGTACATGCTCCAATCCTCATTGGTAGGAGAATGTGCTAAAAAACTTAATATGTGTTTGACCCCATCATCGCACAACTCAAGGTGGTAAAGTATCTTGGAATCCCTATATGAATTTTAATAGATCATTTTGGTACAAAAAGGTGAATCAATAATTGTATATCGAATAAGATTTATTTATGACATAAAACTGGTGAAAAATTAGTGCAAAGTATAATGATCAGAGTCTAGTGTATATAATATAGAGAATGACATGGAGTATTATTCCTTCTATTGAGACTGGTACAAAAAATTGAGCAAGAAAGTGATCATGTGTCACATACATGCCCCCAATCAAATATATGAGTATATTGATTCTAATAACCAAGTAAAACCAAGTTTTTTAGTAAAATTGTGTAAAATTTTGGAATACATGTCACACACGATGCCCCCAATTTAAGCAAAAATCTAAGATAATATCGTGTATAAATTTTGAAACATGTTTTTGAGCAATATTGCAAAGTATTTTATAGCTCAGTAAAATTATGGGAATTCTGAAAAACACTATTTTTTATTCTTGGGACGAAAACATGTTATTCTGATAAGTACAACCTATATTGGTGTCTAAATGGAGTCGTTATGTATAAATATGTTTTATGGGTATGAATTGAGTATGCATTGTGATTAACTGAGTAAATATTATATTTTCCTATATGTGGAATGGATTGTTTCAGCTTAGTCTCTAAGATAATCTATTGTGTATGCCCCCTCTTTAGAGGTGAGTTGTGAATCCTGCATAATAACTTAGCTCAAAATAAAAAATTATGCAGATAATATTATACAAAATATCAAAATCTGGATTAATAATGATAACATTAGAGATCATGGCATCATAGTGATAGTCTGAGCAAAATAGTAATTTATATTACATGTAGAACTAAGCATACATGGTGTCTTGTTTAAATATATGTTAGCAATTATGAACGTAGTGAATAAATGATTTATACTTAGTATGTGAAATTGAAATAGAACCACTCGGGGAGAGATGCATGATATGGATCATGACATCAACAAACTAGGGAGATGCATGATATTTATCACGACATCACAAACTTATCAAACAATAACAATCAAGAGTCAATACCATGATGGATACATAAATAACACACATAAAATCACACAAAATAAGCGATAAGTCCAATAGACTGCATGCAAGGGACATGTTTGAATGTCACTCACACTCAAAGAAACACACAATAAGACATACAGACATAAATAAGGACATGTTCAAATTTCCACAATCTAGAGAAATGAATATACACAAAACATGAAGCAAATGATCAAAACATGATAAGCATACATGAATAAGTGAAGTCAATCTACATAAATAATTGGTAATATTAGTATGTTCATCAACTCGGCTATTTGGTAAGATAACAATGTGAAAGTAAGTGAGCAAATATGAAAAGATTTTATGCAATGTATTATATTGTAGTAGGAACAAAAAAGATATTCATATAGTGACAAAACCCAAGTAAAATATGTCCCCAATGAACTTGTTGTGATCCACAGAATCTATGAAAGTTTATGATTGTTTTGGATTTGATAAATTAGAGCCTGCATTCATTGGAATGAGTCTGCTAGAATTGAACAAGAGCACAATGCATTATTGTCTTAATTAGAGCGATTTTGTCTATGTAAATCTTCTAGGTCTGAGATAGTATCACCACCGGTAATTGCATCTGAAAGTGACAACTTGTAGGTTTTTCAACTCACTCAAGTACACTTGTAAATCATTATTAAACAAAACTAGATATATATAAGTACTACATGTATTAAACCACAAATCAACTAATGTAAATGAACTACACATATCATGCATAGGTTTTAATTTAAAAAATATATGAAATATTCTATTTTATTTTTATTTTTTAGTATATGAAACATGATATTTTAAAAGTCAAACAACACATCCAAAGGATGTGGATAATCAAATGATGGATTTGGTGGATGATTATCAACTTGTGGATATTAAATCTTGTCAAATGCCCATAGATCATTCCCATTATGATCGCCATACCATTCATGCTCTATGACTTTAACTTTATCTTCTATATTGTTCTAAATCTTATGCATATGTATAACATGTTGTTCTATCATGTAGGAAGCCTCTTATGTGGTATTTGAAAAAATCAACTTTGAGTCCTAGCTATGATATATAAATCTACGATTATCATCTATGCCATCATGAAAAATATGAATTGTGTTATTTTGTGTTATTCTCAAATTTGAATGTATGAAAATGTTGTTATTTATCAACTATAGTTTCCATTTCATGCAATCATTGTTGATCTAATGTGTCACTTACCTGACTTCCTATATGCATAACAAAAAAGAAATTGTCCACAATTTTAGGAGCACATGCAATTGGTACTATATTTTGTCTTATTGAATCTTGGTAAAATACAACTTTCCTCAATTCATATTTATCATGACTTATGTGTTAAATAAATACAAGTGTACATACATTTGGCTCTGTGTCCTCATCAATTTACACATTGTGTTTCTACTCGTTCTTAATTAAAACCTGAATAATCAAAGGATTCCTTCTTAGATGCTTGTAATTAATGTGTATTTGACCCTAGTTCTGCACCTTAGTAGGTGGTAGTATGGGTTGTATTATTTGAATAGTGACTTTATGCATATATTTATGAATTTTATGTTATAATGTTGAACAAGTATCAATAGCATGCCCCATTATTTTATGAAAATTAGAAAAGTGTTTTCCCTCTTGATTTGATATCCTGCTAGTAAATCTATGCCTTACTATTGGCAAAAAAATCAATTCCCAATTAAGTAACATCTGTAACATAACATGTGGTTTATCTTTTTCACTATTAGCTTGTATCTAATAGCCGGTTCTATATTCATGACCTCGACATTATTTACTAAATTTGCCAAAGGTGACCAATTTATACATGTAATGCATTGTGCATCTCGGTCTCTAGTAATGCTAGATTAGAAAAAAAATGTTAGTCCATGGTACACCTACTAAAGTAGTATTTTGTGTAACTTCTATATTGCAATAAATATTTTTTCCTTTTATCAATATTTGAAATCATTGTATTTCCTTTATATGTGTTCACCTAAATGATTACCTTTGAATAATCTTTGTATTCACTTGGGCCTATCGACAAAAAATTCAAACCATATATATAATCATCGATGTTCATTTGTATTGCATTTATATCATCATCAAATCTAGCATCAAAATCATCCTTGATGTATTTTATAGATATGAAATTTGAATCATCTAAATTCACTAATAAAGGTAATTCATGTACATCCTCCTCTTGTTCTACTTGTTTAGGTGAATGTTGTTCTGAAATTATGTAGTTTGCAAATTTTAATCATGTTTACTAGATTCATCAACCTCATATGCATGAATTTGTTCTATAGGTATAATATCTATTGGTGGCACTATAGTATATTGAGGTACTTCTAACTATGATTGATTCTCAGTAGTAAATTATGTGATCTTACAATATACGAATGGTTGATTATTAGCAAGGCATGTATATAAATATATGTCATGTATAAATTTGGCACACCGATGTAAAGTAGAAGGTACAACCTCCATTACATGTATCCATGTTCTACCTAATAGTAAATTATAGTGCAAATGATTAGGCATTACTTGAATTGAGTAGATAATACCTTGATATCCAAAGTGATATAACACAAAGATTGGTGAGGCACTTAATCAAAGACTTTGATATTAGTGTACGTCTTTTTAAGAGAAATCATATTAATACCCATTGTCTATAAGAATGTAAGATTATAAATATTCAACCCTGAACCATTATCTATCAAACCCTTTTTATTATTATACTTTTGATTTGAACTTGTATTTAAACAAAGGATGATTCTTGTTAATAGTAGATTGAGTAGGTAAATCCTCATTTACAATAGATGTAACATCCTCAATATCATTTAAATTGTTTAGGACAAATGTAAAATAATAAGGCTTTGTGTCACGAGGCACATGTTTCTAATTCAATGCTTGATATAAAATATTAAAATAGGAGATTTTGGAAACAAAACTAACATAAAAATTTTAACTGGTGTATTCCTTAATCAATCAACAATATCATAATCATTATATTGTTGTTGTATTGGGTTGGGGTGAGGAGGGATTTCTTGAGATCATTCCTCTTACCTTTCCCAATGGGACACTTTACCTCGTCTAGTGATAACATCTCAAACCGCAAGATCTACTATAGTCATGAGGTGAATCCTAGAGGCAAGATATGAGCTAAGATAAGTGGGAGGTCTAGGAGTAGGAGGAATGAAATGAACCATCTAATCCCTTTGGCGTCTATTATTAACAAGTGGCAACTCAAACTGAACCATGCAACAATAAGCATCACACAACTGTTCATTATTAAGATCCTAATTGATATTGAATTTTATTTTTTGCATTAAATTATGCATCCATGAACTTACATGAAATTTATATATTTTACATATCATAGGCAAGCAACATGTAAATGAGACTAAGAAGCTTTGAACCATGAAATAATAGACAAATTTAGTCATCATGATTATTTTTTGCATTAAATTATGCATCCATGAACTTAAATGCAATTTATATATTTTACTTATCATAGGCAAGCAACATGTAAATGATACTAAGAAGATTTGAACCATGAAATAATAGACAAATTTAGTCATCATGATTATTTTTTGCATTAAATTATGCATCCATGAACTTACATGCAATTTATATATTTTACATATCATAGGCAAGCCACATGTAAATGAGACTAAGAAGCTTTGAACCATGAAATAATAGACAAATTTAGTCATAATGATTATTATGAAAATTGGAATGAAGGAAACCATAGGGGAAGTTAGGGTTTGTAATATTCAATCAATAGACTAGTTTGTCAATATGTTTTATCAAAGTTAAAAATAAAAATGAGTGTTAATCCTAATTTTGACAAATTGCTAAGTATAATTAGAATGTACAAGATATGCAATAAATCATACAAGACTGATTTAGAACTTATAGAAAAATATTAGAAGGGGAAAATACTAAAGACAAATTACTTAACTGGTACTCAGATCTAATAAACTACAACAAAGGCTATGTGATTGACTATGTGACAATGTGATGGTGTTGTGAATTAGGAATAGGGCTCTGTTTAAATCTAGGATAAGGCCATGCTATTTAGATAAATCCATCTTGCATTGTCATCTATAGGGTACACGGGCATGTGGTAGGGTTTTTTTCCTTTGTAAATTTAGATTAGTGTGTCTTCACTTTTAGGTCCTACATGTGATCGAGGTCGATCAATTCACTGAAGAAGTCATTGTGTACCTTCTTCTCCTCTTACAACCCTGGCTCAATTAACAATGAGGAAAAAATGTGATAAATGGGGGAAAAGGGGTTAATGGTTGAAGTCATGCTTAAATTCAAAACCCCATGTGTTGAGTGTTGTCTACATACCAATACTCTGAAGAGAGATCAAACTCTACGTAGTTCTCTCATGCTATAGTGGTGTGTGCAAAATATTGATGTAATGTTATATGTTGGGTTAATCATGGTGTAATTATGTGCTTCAACAATGATTTGTGACCTTGAAGGTGTATTCAAACTTAGCTCAAGGCTTCTTGGGCTATGTGGACTCAGAATCGGGAAGACTAGGTACTGTCCTCTCAATGTGCAATTAAAATAAATATGATGTTTTTATTGTAGAGGTCTCTTGCCAATTGGTGAACAAATTAATGGAAAATGTGCTTATATAGTGGTATTTTTATAAATTCCTCAAATGGGACCTGTGAAACATGTAGGATGACCCATTAGATGAATATGATTTTGAACAATTAGCCATTCTTTGGTAGGAGAATGAAATTGCTTGATTAAGACACTACCAACAAGTGGGATTGTCTCAAAAGAGAAACCTTGTCTGAAAAGTAGAGACAACTAAACTTGAAGTGTGAATCAGCCAAGGGATGAACTTAAGTTGTTTGGAATGAGGAATAGACGTATAAGTATTAGAATTGCTTAAGGATAAGGATCATTTTTATTTAATTAGAGAGATAACAATTTATAATGATAGAATTGAGCATGATATAAGTGTATAAAAGGATGGTCACAAGTGCATTATTTTAGCATTATATGTTAATTTTAATGACTACACAACCCTATCTATTATGTGGAATGAACCTTCAATTGTGTTTGGTGGTTTTTCACCACTAATATGAAGGTGCAAATAATCATGAGGCCAAGGCGTGACAAGGTCATGGATATTTTATTGTTTATTATTATGTTTCCAGTGAACTTTATAAATCTATTGAGAATGTTTGGTCATGCATGTGTCTCAATGTGTTACTTTTGATGTCGTATTATGTGTGGCATCATAAAATTGTGATTTTATCTTTGTCTAGACCCAAATAACTTTTAATTTTTTTCTATATCGCATGTAGATCGTGAAATACCATGAGGGAGGCACAAGGTCCTTGTTTTGTTATTAGGTTGTCATCAACGAACTCCATGAATCTGTGGACAATATTAGCCTCATATGTCTCATAATTTATTTCCCTTAATGTCGCATAAGCCATGATATTACGAAACCCATGTTTTATCTATGTCTAGAGTCAAATAAAAAAATAAGTTGTTATACTGTAGTCAGGTGGTGTTTTACCCTAATTTGGATTAAGATGAATTACTTAACCTAAATAAGATAGAAACTTTTACATCAATTCAAATATTAAGATATGACATTTAACTATACACCAAATGTAAAAGCTTAGAAATTATTGCAGTGATTTGACAAGTGGCATATTCTAAATATAGTAAGTACAATAAAGGGATGAGTACTTATCTGACTGTGGTTTTATTCTATAAATGAAAGTTAAGATAAAGCAAGCCTATGGTTCACTTATTTTTGGAAGTGATTATATGTTTACGCATGGTCAGTTCCATTGGATTGGGTCAATATCCCTAGTCAATAATGATATATGTTGTCCCCCAAAAGTAGTAGTCATTTTTGGGACAACATTTGAACTATTTTGGTCTTACAGACCAAAATTGTCTCTTCCATTTCCAAAAGTTGTCCTAGACATTCAAATTCCTCATTTTCCAAGCTTCTCATAAAATCTACGGACTCTGCAGACAGGTTCATTTATACAGGTTCAAAGACTTCTGCAAGCGGTTTCAGGCAAAAGAATCAGTTTTCAACACTTAGTCATTCTCCGAGATTGGTTCAGAGCTTTGGTTCAGTTGAAAATCTCCATCGGTAAGCATCTGAGTGCAAAAACAGACTTGAACCATTGAACCACTTTGGTTCAAAGGTTCAATGGGTTCAAAGTTCAACAAGTTCAACGTCTTTGGCAAGAATTAAGCGCTTCATCAAGGTTCATCGGATTCCAAACACTTAACCAATTCAAGGCGGCTTGAACCGTTGAACCATTGAACCTCTTTGGTTCAAAGGTTCAACGGGTTCAAGGTTCAACGATGGGTTCAACCAAAGGAATGGTTCAATGGCTCGGTTCAACCAAGCGGTTCAATGCTTTATTTCACTTAGGTGGTTCATTCCCTTTATTTCAGTGTCTTTTGGTTCAACCAAATAGTTCACTCAGTTGGTTCATTCTTTCAGTTCATCCTTTGGTTCAACGTCTCAAAGTTCAACAACAGGTTCAAAGACATTTCAAAGCTTTGTTTGAACCGTTGAACCAAAACTTGGTTCAACGAAATGGTTCAACTGTTAGTTCAAAGGCAAGTTCATAATGTTTGGTTCAATGCTTAGTTCATCGGCTTGTTTCATCCAATTGAACTATCGGCTTGAACCATTTTTGGTTCAACCGATTGGTTCAACGTCTTGGTTCAACAGAATGGTTCATCGCCAAAGTTCAAAGGGGCAGTTCAATGCAGAAGGAAACTTCTCATAGGACAAGTGCCCTTACGGAGGA
This sequence comes from Torreya grandis, assembly GCA_037957365.1. Classification (NCBI taxonomy): domain Eukaryota; kingdom Viridiplantae; phylum Streptophyta; class Pinopsida; order Cupressales; family Taxaceae; genus Torreya; species Torreya grandis. The sequence continues at coordinate 2,020,495 of JARHVA010001805.1, read as the reverse complement.
CACTTAATCAATAAAAGCACCCTTCGAAAGGGTCATTTTTCAAGGAAGTCGAAAGGTAATTCTTTCAGATTTGTTTAAGGCATTTAAAATTGGCTAAGGCGTAATTCTTTCAGATTTTTGTCTGAAGAAATTCCTTCGAACAAAAGTCCGAAAGAAATCAAAGAAGCAAATGCGGGCAAAATCCAAAGACTTGTTCAAAGATTTGGCGAAACAAATAATTCTGCAGACTTTTTGTCTGCGGGAATTTTCCCCGGGCTTTTTGTCCGCGGGGATTTTCCCCGGACTTTTTGTCCGCGGGAATTTTCCCCGGGGAAATGTCCGCGGGAAACTTTCGCGCGAGGAAACGTTCACGAGAGAAAGCTCGGGGATTTTTCCGTGAGAATTGCCAAGGCAAAGGGCTGTCGAAGGACCCCGAAGGGCATGTGCCCTTGCGGAGGACTCTCAGAGGCCAAAGTAAAGGGCTCTTTCTGACCCATTCAAGGATCATTTCTTAAGACCCAAAAGGGCAAAGCCGAAAGCTGAAAGAGGACCAAGGGGTGACGCGCCCGAAGACGTCAAATTCAAGACAGTGAACTAGCCATTGAGATCACATCGACGGGCATGTGAACATCAATTTTAAAGTCCATGAAATAGGCGTTGATCCTTTGAATTTACAGACCTGAATGCATTCCCAAAATTCAAGACCAAGACCAGTAGAAAGCGAGGAAAGACAGAACAATGAATGAATCCAGGACCCGATTCAATTAACCATAAAAGGAGGAACAATGAAGACAAGATCAGACCGCCAAATGGACATTGAAAGTTGCAATCTTTCAATTGCGTGGCTTGTTTATCTACATTGAGAAGATCAAATGGGTAAAATCCCTCAAAGATCCAGCCTGTCTTCCTAACAGTTCCCAATGCATCATGATGTATTACTATTCTCGAGTCCTTCTTGAAGTGGCTATATAAGGGACTTTCTTTCATTGTAAAAGGATCTCTTTTTTTTGACAATCTGAATGAAACTCTGCCCAAATTGAGAGGCATCATTGAGAGTTTGTGCTCAGTCTATTAATCATATTTTGTTACTGGAGTAAGAAAGCAAGGGAATTTTTCAGACTTTGTGTTGTGATACCTTTGTTATTAAGGAAACTGTTCTTATGTCTTTTTGCTTAATATATTTTCTGTTCCATTAATTTAACAAGTAAAATTAGTAAAATTAGTCAGGAAGGTGTCTTGAAGAATCAATTGTGGAGAGACTTTGTGCCCCCATAACTGCCTTTAGTGTGTTTCCTTTTCATTTCTGTGTAAAAGACTTTGAGAAGACTTTGTGCCCTCGTTGTCCTTTGTATATTACTCTTGAGCATTTCAGGTGGAGACTTTGTGTTGTATCTCAATTTGCTGGTTACTACACCCTCAGTTACATTCTCCTTTTATTTCCAGGAGTATTCTTGCGGCTGGCTGAATAGTTCTTCTAAAAGAAGAGGAGTGATGTATGTCATTTCCCTTGAGTTTTTCCTTTGTTTTACACACATCATCTCTGAAGAAAGAGAGATGGATGGCTTGTTCTATCCTTGAGTATTATTTTCTGTCTATACACATATATAGCATATCCACAGGGAACCTCCCCTTGATGAGAGGAGAGAGTAGTCTTCTTCTGATGTGATAAACTTACACATTTGGATGACTAATCTTCCTACTTTGGCTGATTAGACCTATTTTGTTTACTATTACGCTGATAGACAAAATATACAACCAACAGTTTTTGGCAACTCCACTGGGAATATACATAATATTGTGCAATTTGGAACCTCAAGTTTCAAATTGAAACATCACCTATATAACCCATTATCATTATAACCTTATCCATTACAAACTCTAGTGACTCTGTTTCATGTCTTACCCATTATCCATGTATAGCCTTACCATTTTCATCCATCTCCATTTTCATCCATCTCCATTATATTATCTGGTCTGCAAAACTAGAGCTACCGGGAAAGAACGCATAGTTTAAAGCCTCAAGCTTCAAACTGAAGCAAAGACAAATCTTTTCCATTTTTGTTTCACAATCTAGCAGATTCAAGGTATACACGAAGCCAAAGGGCTAAAGGTATCGTTGACCCTATGTTCGAGCTAGTACAACAAAGTGATTTTGATATGTTTCCTTCACCATCTCGTCTCCAACGAACCAAGAGTTTCCCTCCTACTAAAGCCATATCTCCATTACCAGATGAAGTATCTACTTCTACTGTTGATAAAGTTGTGACTATAATTATGCCTTTGAGATTTGTTATCCCTCCTTTTCAGAATCCTATAATGGCAGTTCAAGGCCCCTGAGGTAATGCTTTTGGTCCTCTCAATCTTACTCCTCCTCTACATGAGCTTCCACACAGTTATAGGAAGAATTTCCCTAAATTTTATGGTGATGGGAAAGTTCATCCTGATGAACATATTATAGCATTCAGTATAGCTTGTGGAGTAATCAGAGTAAAATTTGAAGATGTAGCAGTCAGGGTTTTTATTGAAACACTACAAGGTGCTGCTGCAGATTGGTTTTACCATCTACAGGCTCAGTCTATGACTGATTGGAATACTCTTAAAGCTAAGTTTGAAGCCAGATTCAAACCTGTAGAAGATGCACATGCACTTCTGGCTCAACTTACACAGATGAAAAAAGAGCCATATGAGCCTATGAGAGACTTCATAGCTAAATTTGACAAATTGAGAAACAAAATCCCTGTAATTGCTAGACCTACAGCTGAGAATCTCAAATGCTTTTTCATTAATTCTCAGCTACCTTAAGTTAGTTTTCTCTTGAGACGTGCTGGTCAAATAGATATCGTTACAGCTCAACTTTTAGCCACTAAAGTAGAAGATGATCTCATCTTAGCAGGGAAGATAAGAAGAGATCCAAATAGAAACAGAGCTTCATCATCTTCTGAATTTACATCTTCAAGCACCACAGATCCATTGGTGCAGAAATTAGCAAATGAGTTGCTACCTTGAAAAGACAAATGGCTCAAGGAATGTCTTCTACTCCTACATACAGAAGGACATTCCCAAATCAGTCATATTAGGGTAATGTTGCCAGGAACCAAGGGCAACAAAATCGCCTTCCTCCCCCACAAGGGAAACTTGCCCTGGAAGCTCCCCCAACCAATTCAGAAATGGGATACCTTGAAGCAGAATCAAAATTTTCTTTTTAGTCTGAATTGAACCAAGAAAATGATGCTAATATCATTGAAAACAATCAAGAAGAATCAGTTGGCGACTCCCACATTGGTTTCTTGAATTACCAAGATGAAATCAGAAGCAAAGGAGAATCTTTAGATGGATCATATGTAGTGTTTACCAGGTCCAAGAACCAATCAGTCCAGCAAGCTGATAAAGAGAAGACAGAGGAACAACCTCAACCAACAATCACAATTGCTAAACGTGGGACCACTCTGCCTTTTCAATCAAAAGATTTGGTCATCACCCAAAAGGTAAATACATCCATTTCACCTTCACCTTCTACTCCCAATTCGCAAACCAGCCCACCTCCCATCCCTCTTAAAACTCAGAAAGTTGAAGTACCTTTTTTTGTACCTAGCTCAATTCAGCCATTTGACATAATTGATCATTCAAAAAGACAAAAATATAGATATTTGAATTTGAATACTTGTAGTCCAATCTGGATCAATTGAATAAGCTGGTTCAATATGTTAAAAACCAAACTATCCCTGTAGGACAAAAGGCTAAAAAAGTAACTCTTGATTCTCCAAAGAACACGCCTATTCCAAATAATCTAGTCTTTACTCCTCCAGCTGCTCCTGGAAAAATAGAACCCTTCTATGTTTCCTTGTTAATCAATGGCCACAAGCTGAGTAACTGTATTATAGACTCAGGCACATCTGACAATGTCATGCTTGCTAAAGTCGTTGAGTCTCTTGGTCTCACACTAACCAAGACGTTTGGGAGATGTTTCTCCATGGAGAACAAGTAAGTACCATTGTTGGGGCAAATCAAAGATGCCCAATTTGCATTTCCAGCCTTTCCAAACAAGAGGATTAAGATGATTGTCTTGGTGGCTAACGTCCCAACATCTTATGGCATTCTACTTGGAAGAAATTTTTGTAAGGACGTAGGAGGAGAACTGAGCATGGATCTATCCGAGGCAAGGATCCCTATCCAAGGCGTAATAAAGAGATTGCTCCCTAAAAAGGAGGCAACATACGTGGTTACCCAAACATCATCCCCTGTAGCACAAATTCTGTTTGAATCTTCAGGCAGGGGTAATTATTTATTTACCATAGAGGATGCTCATGTTCCTACAGATGAAAGTCCTGTAGCTGACAATCCAGGAATTGATCCAAACAAGACTTCAAGAGAATTGGTAGAGCACAGTATAAACAAGGAAGGATCTTCCATATCTAATGAAGAGAAATCTGATAAGAGATCAACTTTTAATGATGACAACAATTATTCCATCAATGATAGAGTTGGGACTATGTTGATATCTCCTCAAAGAGATATTCTTCCTTCATGCAATTCACAAGTCAGCAACACCAACAACATAGATGGATGTGAATCTTTGTTGCCTAAATTGAAGATTGCTCAAGATGAAGAAGTCAAACTCCTTCACATCAAAGGAGATGTTAATCTGACAGTTTGTCAGGAGTTTGACTTGGACGATCCAATCATGTGATGGACTGGACCAGCAGAACAACAAGTTATGATGGTGGACCATGCTGCTGCAAATCAAAATCAGGCAAAGGAATCCTTCACCAAGAAAGAAAGGAGTGATGGTTTCCAGTTTGAACACCACATCCTGCCTTGGAACAAGAAGAAGAAAAGGCCAAGAAGAAGACACAGAATATCAGTTTCCTGGTGGAGAACTCCATTCGCTCGTCATCGTTTATGGGGGCAAAATAGTTTCCTGCTGGTTTACCAAGATGGCACACTATTTTCACTGACTCTCAGGAAACAACATCTAAAATACTTCAATTCTTGAAGTATCAGATCATTTCATCTGTACATATGTATATTTGTATAGCTTTTATTTCTGTTTTGTTTTGTTTATTTCTTTTTTTTATGCCTTTCATTTCTGGGTAGCATGACTCCGAAGCCCAATGGTACACATGAAGACACTAGAAATTTTGGATTATACTCCTTTCAATTCATTTTGCAATTGACAGAAGTTTCCCAACTAGAACCAGCTGTTGCCCCCCAAAAGTAGCAGTCATTTTTGGGACAACATTTGAACTATTTTGGTCTTACAAACCAAAATTGTCTCTTCCATTTCCAAAAGTTGTCCTAGACATTCAAATTCTTCATTTTCCAAGCTTCTCATAAAATCTACAGACTCTGTAGACAGGTTCATTTATACAAGTTCAAAGACTTCAGCAAGCGGTTTCAGTCAAAAGAATCAGTTTTCAACACTTAGTCATTCTCTGGGATTGGTTCAGAGCTTTGGTTCAGTTTAAAATCTCCATCGATAAGCATTTGAGTGCAAAAAGAGACTTAAACCATTGAACCACTTTGGTTTAAAGGTTCAATAGGTTCAAATTTCAACAAGTTCAACGTCTTTGGCAAGAGTTAAGTGCTTCATCAAGGTTCATCGGATTCCAAACACTTAACCAATTCAAGGCGGCTTGAACCATTGAACCATTGAACCACTTTGGTTCAAAGGTTCAACGGGTTCAAGGTTCAACGGTGGGTTCAACCAAAGGAATGGTTCAATGGCTCGGTTCAACCAAGCGGTTCAATGCTTTATTTCACTCAGGTGGTTTGTTCCCTTTATTTCAACGTCTTTTGGTTCAACCAAATAGTTCACTCAGTTGGTTCATTCTTTCAGTTCATCCTTTGGTTCAACGTCTCAAAGTTCAACAGCAGGTTCAAAGACATTTTCAAAGCTTTGTTTGAACCATTGAACCAAAACTTGGTTCAACGTATTGGTTCAACGAAATGGTTCAACTGTTGGTTCAAAGGCAAGCTCATAATGTTTGGTTCAATGCTTAGTTCATTGGCTTGTTTCATCCAATTAAACTATCGGCTTGAACCATTTTTGGTTCAACGGAATGGTTCATCGCCAAAGTTCAAAGGGGCGGTTCAATGCAGAAGGAAACTTCTCAAAGGACAAGTGCCCTTGCGGAGGACACTTAATCAATAAAAGCACCCTTCGAAAGGGTCATTTTTCAAGGAAGCCGAAAGGTAATTCTTTCATATTTGTGTAAGGCATTTAAAATTGGCTACAACATAATTCTTTCAGATTTTTGTCTGAAGGAATTCCTTTAGACAGAAAGTCTGAAAGAAATCAAAGAAATAAATGCGGGCAAAATCCGAAGACTTGTTCAAAGATTTGGCGAAACAAATAATTTTGCAGACTTTTTGTCTGCGGGAATTTTCCCTGGGCTTTTTGTTCATGGGAATTTTCCCTGGGCTTTTTGTTCGTGGGGATTTTCCCCAGACTTTTTGTCCGCAGGAATTTTCCTCAAGGAAATGTCTACGGGAAACTTTCGCGCGAGGAAACGTTCACGGGAGAAAGCCCGGGGATTTGTCCGCAGGAACTGCCAAGGCAAAGGGCTACCGAAGGACCTCGAAGGGCAGGTGCCCTTGCGGAGGACTCTCGACGGCCAAAGTAAAGGGCTCTTTCTGACCCATTCAAGGATCATTTCTTAAGACCCGAAAGGGCAAAGCCGAAAGCTGAAAGAGGACCAAGGGGTGACGCGCCCGAAGACGTCAAATTCAAGACAGTGAAATAGCCGTTGAGAACACATCGACGGGCATGTGAACGTCAATTTTAAAGTCCATGAAATAGCCGTTGATCCTTTGAATTTACAGACCTGAATGCATTCCCAAAATTCAAGACCAAGACCAACAGAAAGCGAGGAAAGACAGAACAATGAATGAATCTAGGACCCGATTCAATTAACCAGAAAAGGAGGAACGATGAAGACAAGATCAGATCGCCAAATGGACATTGAAAGTTGCAATCTTTCAATTGGGTGGCTTGTTTATCTACATTGAGAATATAAAATGGGTAAAATGCCCCAAAGTTCCAGCGTGTCTTCCTAACAGTTCCCAATGCATCATGATGTATTACTGTTCTCGAGTCCTTATTGAAGTGGCTATATAAGGGACTTTCTTTCATTGTAAAAGGATCTCTTTTTTTTGACAATTTGAACGAAACTCTGCCCAAATTGAGAGGCATCATTGAGACTTTTTGCTCAGTCTGTTAATCATATTTTGTTACTGGAATAAGAAAGCAAGGGACTTTTTCAGACTTTGTGTTGTGATACCTTTGTTATTAAGAAAACTATTCTTATTTCTTTTTCCTTTATATATTTTCTATTCCATTAATTTAACAAGCAGAATTAGTAAAATTAGTCAGGAAGGTGTCCTGAAGAATCAATTGTGGAGAGACTTTGTGCCCCCATAGTTGCCTTCAGTGTGTTTTCTTTTCGTTGCCGTGTAAAGGACTTTGAGAAGACTTTGTGCCCTCATTGTCCTTCGTATATTACTCTTGAGCATTTTAGGTGGAGACTTTGTGTTGTATCTCAATTTTTTGGTTACTACACCCTCAGTTACATTCTGCTTTTAGTTCCAGGAGTATTCTTGTGGCTGGCTGAATAGTTATTTTGAAAGAAGAGGAGTGATGTCTGTCATTTCCCTTGAGTTTTTCCTTTGTTTTACACACATCATCTTTGAAGAAAGAGAGATGGATGGCTTGTTCTACCCTTGAGTATTATTTTCTGTCTATACATATATATAGCATATCCACAGGGAACCTCCTCTTGATGAGAGGGGAGAGCAGTCTTCTTTTGATGTGATAAACTTACACATTTGGACGACTAATCTTCCTACTTTAGCTGATCAGACCTATTTTGTTTACCAGTACGCTGATAGACAAAATATTCAACCAACAATATGCATTAGTTAGCACTAACTTGTGAAGAAATGAGGAATAGTGACTGTACAATCACTTACACCTGTCTATGTTGGCTCTATATTTGTAATCCTAAACCATGATGATGCACACAACTCCATAAATCAGTCTCCTTTACCTTAAAACCCTGGGTGTTCTTGTGAGGGATAGAAACATATGAAAATAAAAAAAAAGTGTAATGGACTGAGCTAACCCCAATCACCTATGTTTTATGATTAATCATTGTCTATGTATCTTATACTCCGAGAATGAAAATCAAACCATATGTGGTTCTCCCACCTAGTGTGATTATGTAATTGTGTTCGTTTGATATATTTATATTGCTAATGATTCAACTTTGATACTTAACAATGATTGCTTTGATGTGGCTTTAAAGTGTTTCATACTTGGCTTATGACTGATCCTAGTGATATGTTTGCAATTTGGGAAGAATATGATATATTTTCTCAGTGTGTGATAGTGTAGATATGTGTTATAGATAAGTGCCAAGTCCGCTTTGAATGAGACCTTGATTTGTTTATATATGGGCCCAATTAGGTAATTTTTCATGACATCGAGATGCTAAGCAAATGGATTGAACCTAAGGAGTTTTGATTTTAAAATATAGTTTTTGTTAGGATTGGGTTGGATTCGACCAAATTGGGTCAATATCGATTGGGGATATTGACTGAATTTGGTAGAGTTGACCTGTGTATAGGTGGACTAAACTGAAAGTCTAAAGATGTCTATGAAGGATTTTTAGTAGGTTTAAAATAGATAATGAGGTTCTTGTAGGTGTATAATAATATAATGAAAGGGTTGACTCATATGATATCATGCAAGTGTGATAGAAGGATAGATTAGGACTTTGTTCATGTGCTCAAAGCATACGTAGTTAATATATGTCAAACTTGTCATTATCAAGTATTAAAGACTAGATTTTAGTATCTATAAATGTCAAAAATTTATTCTAATAGTGAAATTACTAGAGTAAAATGATAAAATGTACTTGAGTGCATATGACACACTTTGTCTTTTGTATAAACCTCCAAAGGTGTTAATCACTCAATAACAAAACCTAAAATCATGTGTAGTGAATGTCCATAGATTGACAATTTTAATCTAAAACTAAATTTTCTAAATTTGAAAGAATAAGGGTTAGATTGCATTTGTGTGTTGGTGAAAACATGTTTCCCTTATAACTTGTTGGATATGATGCTTCTTTGTTGAAACATTGGAGAAAATTGTACTTACTTTTTGAAAAAGATGGAGAATTGGGATGATTGTGCTTCAAATTTGTGTAACTATGCAAGCTCTTGGGTTGGGAAGACAAAATGCCCCAACCATCATGAATGTAGGAAAAAATACACAATATACAAACCCAAATAATTATGCAAGGTGTTGGGAATATGACCAACCCCAGAAGCACACAATTAATTACCAAATACCAAGCAACTTAATATGCGGAAATAACCAAAATCAACAAGTAACTAGAATCCAAAAATAACACAAGATATGAGAGACAATACACAACTTGTATTAATACTCATACAGAAAATAATACAATAAAGAAGATGCCACTTCTTCTCCACCACCTCTTCAGAGGTTTCCCACACCTCAAGTGAACAGTAACTCTTTCCTCAAAGCTCTCTCTCTTAGGTCCCAACACCCAACTCACACACTGAGTTGGTGTTCACCTTATACCTGTGCTCCACGCACTCCACAAGTACACACCTATACTCCAAGTAGATCTCTCCTGATACTGCTCTCTGTTGTGTTGATGTCCTATCTGATCTCTAAACTACAGATCAAGCTGGTTCTGCATACCTATGAACCTTGACCTTGCACACACACACACCTGCATATCAATGATCTTACTTACCATGTAGATCTCCTATAGAAGCCATGCTCACCTGATGACCAAGATCATACACTCTTGAAGAACCCTGCTGATTCTCCAATCCAGCACCCACCTTGGTACTGTGGCACTAGGAGGAACACACCATAGCTCTACTTCACACACCGAAGGAGCTTATAATTATGCTCTCTTACTCCCTAGCTACACTTTTACAATACAACCATGAGTCTATTATATAGAACTCATCCAAAAAATAATTAGACACCTAGTACAATAATTAGATCCGCAGCTCTCAGTCTATAATTAGCACTAAGCATGCAAACACTTGGTTCGTCAACTGACTGCCCGTAATATACTCACAGTCGAACCACACAGGCGACCGACATCGGTCCCTATCCACCTGGGGACTACCGACGCCGGCTGATCTCTGATCGACGTCGGTTGCTCTCCTGCCTTCTCCTGTTGACGTCGATTGGCCTGACCGACGCCAGTGTCTGTGACACTCTAGCAACTCCTCCAATGGCCTTCTCCATGTCTGCATCAATGAAGCTTTTAGCTCCACAATCTAACAATCTCCCACTTGGAGATAAATAGCTGCACTGTACCTGTACCTGTACCCCATCTAATCTATTTCCTGGTTTATTTCCCTCTTCAAGCTCAACCCTGATGACAACCCACCACACAACTTGTGATGTACCTCCTGTCATCCGAGTACCCTGCCGCATCCGATCCTACAATCTCATGTAGTGAAGTCCTGACCCTGAATAGCATGAATCCCTGCTGCTGGTCTCTCTCAAATACCTTAGAATCCACTTCTCTGAATTGTCTCCTAACTCTCTGACAGCTCCCACTGCTTGGGAAAATTCAGGTCTATACCAGACCTCATGTGATTTCAGACACTAAACTGTCCAGCCCTTGGTGTGCTCCGATTCTGCATCCTACATCTCGCCAACACTTGATTCACATCAGCTCCCACTGAAAACAAAATCACCCTGTGATCTCCCATGTCTCCCATGCCGAAGAATTTCATTGCTCTAAATTCTTCATAGCAAACCACTGAACTAATCTTACCCTTAGTTCAGCAAAACCCTGTATGTCTGAACCTATACCAAGCTCATCCTCCACATACAGCAATAGAATGATGTTGCGACCATCATCCACCTGGTAAGTCAAACACAATGGTTATACTGACATTGACTAAAGCCCTGCTTTGTCATCCTCCTGGTACCACCTGCCAGTCCTATCCCACTTTCTTGCAGCTCTCTCAAGACCATATACCTGGCCTTCCGTCTCACATGTCCGTTCTCTCTATTCTTCAACTAAGGAATCCATTCGTCTTGCAGTGCTAACATATCGGCTGGCAACCCTACCAAATCTCCGTCTGGTTCTGCAATCTCTCCATGCCACGCTCCCACTGTTTCCTGGATCCTTCCTGCTCTGTAGTCAGCAACTAGTATAAAGAAGAGGAACAACGAATTTAAGGCCTACTTACGTCTTCAGTCCTCCATATGGGTGTTTGAGACTCCTTGACAGCTCGTTGTCCACCCAAAATTCGTTACAGTGATCGACCTCGGTCACCCCACAGTCTGCATCCAATCGACATTGGTTCCTGCGCCTGTCCTGACTACCAACCTGCCGATGTCGGTGTCCTCCTGCTGTCGACGTCGATCCTCGTGACCGACGTCGGTCTTACATACTGTCGACATCGGTTTTAATGCCGATGCCGGTACATGTGTTTCCTGTGAGTGATGACTTTTTTACCCGCGAGCTCTTTTGAATCAATCTCCATGTCCAAACTGCCCTGCTCAGAAGTAACCAGCCCCATCCATTGATCTCTGTCTGCCATCTCCTCTAAGAACACCAAGGCTTTCCAGTTCTTAAGCCTATCAAATATATCTGTCTTCTGCTTAAGAACATGCATCTCCTTCCTGCTCATGTGACCAAGCCTACGAAGCCACGTCTCCACAACAAAAGAAGAATCAGTAATATAAACAAGTAAATAAAGAGTACCTATTTTCTTACCACCAGCTAATTCAAGTGCATCCGCTGTGAGAGTTCTCGTACATCTCCCATCACCCAACTCTTCTGAAGAAATTAGCCATATCTCCAAACCTGGGACCTGCATGACCTCCTTCAACACCCATGTGTTGGCCACCTGCAATTTTAGCATCACTTCCCCTTTGCCAATTGGCAAGGCTCACCAGCTCCTCTATCTGGGGCTGCATGGAAAGAGGCAACCGAATCTATAAGACAAGATTCAACTTTATCCAAGAAACCTCCCAGAGCATCCTGTGCCACATCACTTGCAACATCTGCTTCTTCAGTTCCTCCATGCTGATCTTCCACAAACCAACAATCTTCTTTTACCTGCTCTTTCTTTCCATCGGACCATAAGTGACCATCTGTGATTTTCAACTCCTCCATCCTTAGCTTACTTTGATCTGTCGTTGCTCTACTCCCACTCAATCAGAAACCCCTGAGAGTGACCTGTAACCAAACACAAAACTGCTTCCTGCAACCTTAGCTCTAATACCACTTGTTGGGAATATGACCAACCCCGGAAGCACACAATTGATTACCAAATACCAAGCAACTTAATATGTGGAAATACCCAGAATCAACAAGTAACTAGAATCCAAAAATAACATAAGATATGAGAGACAATACACAACTTGTATTAATACTCATACAGAAAAGAATACAATAAAGAAGATGCCACTTCTTCTCCACCACCTCTTCAAAGGTTTCCCACACCTCAAGTGAACAGTAACTCTTTCCTCAAAGCTCTCTCTCTTAGGTCCCAACACCCAACTCACACACTGAGTTGGTGTTCACCTTATACCTGTGCTCCACGCACTCCACAAGTACACACCTGTACTCCAAGTAGATCTCTCCTGATACTGCTCCCTGTTGTGTTACTGTCCTATCTGATCTCCAAACTATAGATCAAGTTGGTTCTGCACACCTGTGAACCTTGACCTTGCACACACACACACACCTGCATATCAATGATCTTACTTACCATGTAGATCTCCTATAGAAGCCATGCTCACTTGATGACCAAGATCATACACTCTTGAAGAACCCTGCTGATTCTCCAATCCAGCACCCACCTTGGTATTGTGGCACTAGGAGGAACACACCATTGCTCTACTTCACACACCGAAGGAGCTTATAATTATGCTCTCTTACTCCCTAGCTACACTTTTACAATACAACCATGAGTCTATTATATAGAACTCATCCAAACAATAATTAGACACCTAGTACAATAATTAGATCCACAGCTCTCAGTCTATAATTAGCACTAAGCATGCAAACACTTGGTTCGTCAACTGACTGCCCATAATATACTCGCAGTCGAACCACACAGGCGACCGACATCGGTCCCTGTCCGCCTGGGGACTGCCGACGCCGGCCGATCTCTGACCGACGTCGATTGCTCTCCTGCCTTCTCCTGTCGACGTCGGTTGGCCTGACCGACGCCGGTGTCTGTGACACTCCAGCAACTCCTCCAATGGCCTTCTCCATGTCTGCATCAGTGAAGCTTTTAGCTTCACAATCTAACACAAGGAAAGAGATAACCATCAGGATAGGTTCACTCAAATAAAATTAATCAACCACTATAAATGGCTTATATATACAATTGTGTAGTTTTGCTCAAGTTCACTCAATTTCGCTCCATGGAAAAAAAACATGATCAAAATGGAATGAATAATATCCATTTCCCCATCATGAACGTAGGTTTGATTGTATAATTTCACTCATTGTAGAATATAATGCATGATCAAAAGAGAATGAACAATGTCCATGCCCCCATCATGACTGCATTTTTTTAAAGTATGAAGTGGAATGACATCTATTTGCCCTTCAACTGTAATTTTTTTTTAAAAATAATTCAAGAGTGTGAACAAAAGTTAAAATGTCTCGAGGATGAACAACAGAGAAGAGAAACATATGTTGGAAATCATGTCCCCAACAATGAGTATCAAAGTTAGATCAATATTACACCATGCTCACAATATGAAAAAGGGCACCCAACAACAAAACAAAAGACAAGAGCAACAAAGACAAACTCTAAAATAGGTCCAAAAAGGAAACTATAGTCAAACAATAGGTCCTATATATGAAACCATAACATCACCATCCAAACAAATATCATGAACATCATTTCCAAGCCCTTTCTCAAATGGTTAAAGTCCCTCTTCACAATCCTCAAGTTCCTTAATCAACACATCAAGTCCCTTGTCAGTCCCAAAAACTTGTTGGCAATCATCCTTTACCTAAGAAAGTAGGTGGTTAATCCTTGACTCTTGAATATGCTTCAACATTCTATCCCTATCAATTTTGATTCCACTCTTAATAAAGTTTTGAAGGTTAGCAACAAGAGTATTCACATAGCTACCTTGTCAAGGAAGCGCAGATTCACTCAAGACTGATTTGGCTTAACCTTGGAGACAGAGGATCTAAGTTTTTCTTTTGATTATTGAAATCTAAACACCAAAGGAGCAAAATTTAGTAACATTGAGGTTTAGGGTCAGATTGTTCATGACACCTGCAAAATAAAAGAAGCATTTTATGAATTATATTCTAGCTTGTTTCTTTCTAATGGCTCCAATGATCTCATTGAATAAAATAGGGTGATTTATGATATCTCCATTCCAAAAAAATTGTCACACAAGCAACTTCCCTTAATGAGGATATCATGTTAAATGAGATCAAAATAACCATAGACTCACTCAAGAATGACAAAGCACTTGGTATTGATGGCTTCCCTACTGAATTTTACAAAGCCAATAAGGACTGGGTTGTTAAAGATTGTCTGGAGGTATTTAAAGAAACTATTGATGTAGATTCCCTAGGCCCTAATATTAATAGAGGCATTATTAAGCTCATCCCTAAGGAAGGATACATATCTTCGATAAAAAAAACTTGAGGCCAATTACCCTCCTTAATGTCTCATACAAAATCTTGGCAAAAATCTTGGCAAATAGGCTCTCTTCACTACTACCCTATACTGTTTCTAAGACTCAAACTGGTTTTGTTGAAGGAGGATACATTTTGGATAATCTGATTACAACATGGAAGGGATGTATTGGGCCTGAGATTCTAATCAATATGTAGGCATGATTTTGCTTGAATTTAAGAAAGCCTATGATAGAATTGAATGGCCCTTCATTGAAAGAGTTCTAAGAGCCTTTGATTTTCAGGATAAGTTTTGTAGAATGGTTAATGTTCTCTTCAAAGACACCTCTATTGTTATTAAAGTGAAATGGGAATTGACCTACTCAATTGAGCTTCAATGCTCCATCAGACAAGGATGTCCTCTTGCCCCTTCACTATTTGTGTTGGTTGTTGAAGCTTTACACTATCTCCTTAGATTTTTTGATATTAGACCTCCTATTAGAGGCATCTCTTTGCAGAATGAAGATGTTTTAATTGATGTCTTATTTGCTGATGACACTACTCTGTTTATCAAATTGGAGCAAAGTAACTTGAATCGGGTTTCTGCAAGGTTGGATATGAGGTCGATATGTATAAATAATGTATGTTGGGGTGGAAGGACTCCCCTCCTGATTGGATTGCAAAGTTTGGCTAGGCATGGAATGGGTCAGATAAAGTGGCTAGATATATGGGTATTTATTTTGCACTAACCCCTTCATTTAAGCTAATGTGGGAGTGTATTTTTGTCAAAATTAATATGAAAATTACAAAATGATAGGGGCACTTGCTTTCTTTACCTGGAATGATTCGAGTCTGCCAAAAAGTTATTTCCTCGTACAATATATATTATGTTTCTTATCAACTCTTTAGTAAGATATAGATTAATATGTTACATAGAATGTTAAGAAAATTCCTATGGTCTGATGGTAAAGGAGGAAGGAAAAGACATGATATCTCATGGCAATTTTATTTCAAGCCAAGAAATATTGGGGATCTTGGCCTAAAATATCTAGGGATCCAGGGCATCACCCTTATAGTTAAATGGATAATCAGAGTATTCAAAGGGGATGAACCCTAGAAAATATTGGTCAGGAATAATATCTTGAAAGGTTTTCCAAGAGGAAAACCACTCTAGAAAGGGATTAATATAGCAGATATCCTCATTGGTCCTTTTTTTGTTAAAGTTGTTGGTTCACCCATTTTTGCTTCCATCTGGTTTGCTTGGGACTTTGTTAAACCTTATATCACTGCTAAACATATCTTCAGTTGGTTTGGGTCATAATGTCAGGGTTATAGATCTATCTGGTGGAACCTTTGTGTCAACAGAAGGTCGTTTGCTCTTACTAGGGGATGTTTTGCCTTTGAATGATTCACAAAAGGATTGAGGGTTTTTTAAGATCTTTTCTCATAGTCTGGATGGGCCTCCTAGTTGGAAATTAGAGTTAGATTTAAAATTCTTATTACTCAACATAGAACTTACACTCTTCTTCAAAAAGCACTGCAGGAGAATAATAACATCTCCTTCATGGATGAGGAGGGAGAATTCTGGGATAGTGTTAAGTGGTTAAGGGGACCTCCCCTATTTGCATTTTATACTTAGATGTTATACAATAAGCTCTCTTTTTCCAAAGTCCCCTATCTTTCTCTTAATCATATTTGGTCAATATGTGATCCTTTGCATTCATGGTCCTTTAGATTTGATGTTATCTGGGCTTCTTGTCTTAAACCTAAAAATTCATACTTTCGATGCATCTTGATTTATAATAAACTTATTGTCAGCATTGTTTTGATTAAAAGTGTCTTTGGCTAACCTTTTTGTTCCTTCAATGGTGATGTTAAAACTATGGAACATCTTTTCTTTTCATGTCCTTATGCTTCTAATATTTGTCAATGTCATCTTAAGGGCTAGAATATTATTTTTGATTGTGAGATTGGATGGTTGAACATTGCTTTTGGGTATATTTATCCTAAAGTCAAAGTCCACCCCTTCTTTCATTAGTTTTGGCTTATTTTTCAACTGAGATTTTATGGTTTTTATGGAAGCAAAACAACTTAGAGCTATTTCAATCTAAGGCTAGGGTGCTTACTAATTTCTTTGTTGAAGTCATCCTTCATCTTGTTTCTTTGAAAATATTTCTTCAATTGAAGGTGCCTCAAGCAAAGTTGGAATAGTTCCTGAGATCTGGAATGCTTAAAATCATGTCAAACTATTTGATTGATTCAGGTGGATATCCTAAGATGAGTCTGCACCCAGATTGGGCAGTTTGTCATGAGCCAGCTAGAGAGGTTAAAATCACTAAACAAGAATGGGAGCGCATAAAGGAGTCATATTGTGATCAAGAAGATAATCTAGTGAAAGATTGGATTAATTCCTTAGATTTAGACAAGAATGGTGTAAACAATTGGCTTATGGCCAATAATGATGTGATGCGAGATATACAGAATGATGGTATTAATAGTTGTATAATTAAGGAAGCAGAGGATTTTGTGGTTCCTCTCGACTTGGATCTTAACCTGATCTCCAATGACAAGGAAGATCTGCAAATTTATTCTCCCCCCCAAATTTCACTCCCATGATACAAGATGTTGATGAGCAGAGGGCAGTTTGGAAATTGATTGAAGATAAAGATAATGTTTTTGTCGAGAAACTAGAGAAGCTTATTGATAGGGGAGAGTCTACTGAAGTAGACGAGATGATTGAATATGTTAGATCTAATAATATGAAATCTCTACTTAATAAGGTTGACAGATGCACTCTACCATTGACTATATGATTGGATCAATTGGGACCTGAGTTGAAGTTTAGCTCTGTTGAGGGACCTATTTGCCTGGTTTCGGATGAAGACAGTGAGATGGATTGCATTGCTTCTTGGAAAGTACCGAAAGACATACCCATGTAGCTACTGATTATTGGTGCCACCTTTTTTTTGGGTGATGGATGTGTGTTGGTTCCTTGTTGTCTTTTGTTTGTTGGGTTGCCTACTTCAAGGCAATTTTTTTATATTGTCTTATCGATTCGTATATCTAAATTGTTGGGGGAATACCTCCTTAATTAATAGTATTTGAGACTTTTATAACTTTTTTTGTATCTTTTATGCATATATTTTGTAATTGATATTTCAATAATAAATAAATAAGAGTGTTCACATCAATTTCAATAAGTTATACAATACACTTTTTAAACACACCCACATATCTCTCAGCAAGAATTCCATCTATAGGCTTAGATGCCTATGAGGAATTATCATTAGAAAATGAAACATTGTCTTTGGGCTCAGTTCCAATTATAGTTGAATGTTCATGCTAAAAATGTTGAAGATAATAATGAAGAATAATGAGAGATTCATCATTATTTACATCAAATTTATCCTTACTATCTTGATCCAAGAGAGATTAGCCTACTAACTCATGGGTCAAGATCAATTGCCTACTCAAAATGGGCATTTTACATATTGCCCCATTTGTGATTTGAGATGTTAATAACAACAACATCTCCTAGAAGGGTTCTCCAGTCTAGTGGAGGGCTCTTTATGGGAAAACCACCAATGTCTAAAAAAAAGTTAGATACACGTTCATCATTCCAATCTTAGGAATTTATCCATCTCAACTTGAGACACCTTTAGCTGTGTTGGTCCCCAAAAATGTCACTCATTTTTGGAACAACATATGAACAACAGGACCAAAATTCCTCTCTTCCCCTTTCAAAAATTGTTCTGAGCATTCAGGTTCTTCATTTTTCAAAGCTTTCTCAGAAAACTACGGACTTTGCAGGCTTGAATCTACGAACTCTGCAGGAAGAAATCTATGGACTCTGCAGGCTTAAAACTATGGACTCCACAGGCTCATTTCTACAGACTCTTTCAAGGCTCGAGAGAAAACTTAGAGAAAACTATGGACTTGGTTTCTACGGACTCTGCAGGCAGGTTCATTTCTACAGGTTCAAAGGCTTCTGCAGGCGGGTTCAACGACCAATTGGTTCAATGCGCTTGGTGCAAAAGATCAAAAAAAGACTTAGCCAAATAATGAAGAATGAACCGATTGAACTATTCAACCGTTGAACCAAAGTTGGTTCAATCGGTCGTTTCAATCGACAGGTTCAAGGGGCTGCCCCAAAGCCAAAGGAACAAATGCCCTTACGGAGGGCTGTGAACCAAGCCAAGTGCCCTTGCAGAGGGAAGCAAGCAAAAGTGGACAAAGTGAACTCCTTCAGAAAAGTGAACAAGGCAAAAGACAAAGCAAAATCCTTCGGACAAATTGTCTGAAGGAATTTGCCCGAAAGACAAAGCAAAAGCCCAGCAAGAAAGATGCAAAGGCAAGGAAGATTTCCTTTGGAAAAATTGTCTAAAGGAATTCCTTCAGACATTCTATCCGAAGGACATAAAGGATAAATCCCGCTGAGAGGAAAATCTTGAGAGCCAAAAGCCTGCCAAAGAAGCAAGAACCCGCCAGGGAAGTAAAAGCCTGAAGGTCACATGAAAAATCCTGAAGGGTAGATACCCTTGCGGGGGACACTTAATATCATAAAAAGCACATTTTCTAAGGACCCGAAGGGACACCTTCCCTTCAAGACATTCCAAAGGCTGAATAAAGACGTAAAAAGGAATCTTCAAAGACTTAAGACACAAAGAACTTCAAAGAATGAACCGATTGAACCGTTGAACCAAATGGTTCAACATGTTCGCAGGTTCAAGGGTTCAACCAAGTGTGATGAAGATCAAAGAGATTAGGAAGAGCAAATGACGGGCAGAACCAATGAACCGATTGAACCTTGAACCAAAAGAGTTCAAAGTTCAATGGTTCACAGGTTCAAGCAGTTCAAAGGTTGCCTCAAGCAAAAAAAGAAGCAACATGGATGATTCCAAAGGCAAGTTCAATGAAAGCGATGGTTCAGCCAGAGAGCAAAGAAGTGCTTAAGCAAGGGAGCGATGGACCAAAAGAGATAGAGTGAACTGATGAAGCTTTGAACCAATGAACTTTCAAATGGTTCATAGGTTCAAAGTTCAACACGGTTCAAGCAACTAGAAATCATTGACGGACCCTCAAACGTCAAATTTAAAGTGAGGTAAAACTTGTGGAAATTCAAATAGAGTGCGGAACTTAAAGGAAGAACCAAGTGATTAAATGAAAAGAGAGTCTGATAGCTCAAATCAAAGCAGGAAAAGACAAAAGTAGAAAGACGGAAAAGCCAAAAATGTCTTTGAAAGAGTTATTTTCAGTAGGTGGAACAGTGGATCGAGTAGACTTTTGAGTGCACCAAACCAAGGACGCGGCTTGTTTTCTTCCATGAAGTAAAGACAAATATGCAAAGGACCAGACGGTCCATACCAAGGAAGAGGCATGTTAGATGAAGGGACATGCCATAGTTATGGCAGTGCACTGTTCTCAACATGGTCTCTCCAAATAAAATGGGAGATACATTGAAGACATTGACTGCAGCATGGGCCGTCCCATGGAAAAAGGCACCAATCCTTGCGTAGTGGCTATAAGTTTGTTAATTCTCTCATTTGTAAAGGAGAATTTTCATTTTACAAGAGTGAAACTCTACCCATTTTGAAAGAAGAAGACTGAGACTTTGAGCTCAAGTTGTAATTTCATTTTCATTTTTATCTGAATGAGAAAGCAAGTTTTTCACAGACTTTATACTGTTCTGACTTGTGTCATTTTAGAAGATCATTCTTACTTCTGTCTTCTGAAGGTGTCCTTATTCATTTAATTTGGTAAGCAGAATTAGTGAAGGTAATAGGGAAGTGTCCTAAAACCAACTGTGGGAAGACTTTGTGCTTTCACAATTGCTTTCAGTTTGTGTTTTTCTTTTCTTTTTGTGTTAAGGATTTTGGATCGACTTTGTGCCCCCATTATCCTTTGTGATATACTCTTTGGGCAGTTGAGGTGGAAACTTTGTGTTCTGCTTCATCCTGCTGTTACTACACCCTCTGGTTAACTGGTTTCTTATCTTACTACCTGAAAGAAAATCTTGTTGTTTTCTACAAGAACAGTTCTGAAAGAAGAGAAGTGCCTTCAGTGTTTACACCAAAATTTCTCCTTTGTCTGTGAGCATCATCTCTAAAATAAGAGAGATGGATGGTTTATCCCACCCCTGTGTCTTACTTTCTACTTATTTATATTGTATATAGCTCTTACGTATCTATAGGGAACCTCCCCTTCATGAGATGAGAGATTAGTCTCCTTTTGATGTGGTAAACCTACACAATTGGCCGACCAATCTTCCTGTTGTGGTTGATCAGACCTATTTTTTTATCAGTATGCTGATTGACAAAATATTCACCAAACAGTTTTTGGCGACTCCACTGGGGAC
Organism: Torreya grandis; assembly: GCA_037957365.1. NCBI lineage: Eukaryota > Viridiplantae > Streptophyta > Pinopsida > Cupressales > Taxaceae > Torreya > Torreya grandis. Next base: position 1,999,492 of record JARHVA010001805.1, on the reverse strand, counting down.
ACAGTAATTTTGTGCAATTTGGAACCTCAAGTTTCAAATTGAAACATCACCTGTGTCTTACCCATAATCATTATAACCCTTATCCATTACAGACTCTAGCGACTCCATTCCATGTCTTACGCATTATCATTATAGCCTTACCATCTTCCTCCACCTCTGTTATTTTATCTGGTCTGTAAAACTAGAGTTTCTGGGAAAGAGTGCACAGTTTGAAGCCTCAAGCCTCAAGCTGAAGCAGGGCCAGTTCTTTTCCATTTTTGTTCTGCAATCTGGCCACTCCACCCAGATTTGTTATCCCTATTTTTCATAATTAAATCATGGCAGTTCGAGGCCCGTGGGGTAACTCTTTTGGCCCACTCAACTTGACTCCACCTCTACATGAACTTCCATGCAACTCAAAAATGAACTTCCCCAAATTCTTTGGATATGGGAGAGTTCACGCTGATGAGCATATTGCAGCTTTCAGCATAGCCTACAGTGTGATAGGGGTGGAATTTGAAGACATGGCAGTCAGGTTTTTGTAGAGACCCTACAAGGTGCTGTTGCAGACTGGTTCTACCATCTGCAAGCTGGATCAGTGACTGACTGGGATACACTCAAAGCCAAGTTCGAAGCAAGGTTCAAGCCCACATAAGATGCACATGCCTTGCTGGCCCAACTCACCCAGATGAAGAAGGAACCTCATGAGCCTATGAGGGATTTTATTGCCAGGTTTAACAAGCTGAGGCACAGGATTCCCATGATCGCCCAACTGACACCTCAAAATCTCAAGTGTTTCTTCATCAACTCACAGCTGCCTGAAGTGAGTTTTCTATTGAGACGGGCTAGACACATACACCTTGAGGCTGTTCAAGACTTGGCTACTGAGCTGGAAGATGACCTTATCTTGGAAGAAAAGATAAGGAGAGATCCTAACAGAGGTAAACCCTCTTCATCTTATGAATACTCATCCACAACCACCATTGACCCAATGGTACAAAAGCTGGAAAATGAATTGCTAGCCTTGAAAAGGCAAATGGGACAAGGTGTCTTCTGCTCCTCTATATAAAGATATACCAAGGAGGACATTCTCCAATCAGCCATATCAAGGCAACGCTGCCAGAAGTCAAGGGCAACCAAATCGTCTTCCTCCTCCACAGAGGAACCTTTCCCTTGAAGCACCTCTAACCAACTCAACAGTGGGATATCTGGAATCAGAACATGTTTCCTATTTCCAACCTGAGTTTGAGCAAGAAAATGATGCTAGTCTCTTCATGGAGGATCAAGAAGAATCAGCTGGCGACTCCCACATTAGTTTCCTAAATGACCAGGATGAACCCAAAAGTGAAGGTGAAGCAGATGAGGAATCATACGCGATATTCACCCAGTCTGAGAATCAGTCAACCCATCAAGATGATAAAGAAAGAACAGAGGAATGAACTCACCCTATAATTCTAATTGATAAGCAGGGAACCACTCTACCTTTCCAGTCAAAGGACCCAGTGATTGCCAAGAAGGTCAGTACATCAAACATCTCTACACCTTCTACTTCAACTTCGCAGATCAGTCCTCCCCCTCCCAAAAACCAAAAGGATGAAATCCCATCCTCTCTTCCAAGTCCATCTCAGTCATTTGACATGATTGATCATGTCAAGAAATCCAAAATTCAAATGACTGAGTTTGAATCCCTGCAAGCCAATCCTGAGCAGTTAAACATTGGTGAAGAGCTAGGTGTGGACCTATCTGAGGCAAAGATTGTGGTCACCCAAATGTCTGCCCCTGCTACTCAAATTTTGTTTGAGCCTTCAGGCAGGGGTAGTTACTCCTTGACCATAGAGGATGCTCATGTCTCAGCTGATCAAAGTCTCGTGGCTGGCAATCCAAGATTTAATCCAAATCAAGCATCAAAAAAATTGGTAGGGCATAGTACAAATCAAGAAGGATCTTCCATTTCCAACGAAGAGAAACCTGATAGAAGATCAGCTTCTGATGATGCTTGGATCTTGGAATCCGATGACAGCAATTCTTCCACAGCTGGATGCAGATCTCTGTTGCTTGGATTGAAAATTGCTTAGGGTGAAGAGGTTAAACTCCTTCACACCAAAGGAGATGCTGAGCTGATGGTTTGTCAGGAGTTTGATGCTGACAATCAAAGTATGTGCTGGATTGAACCAGTAGAACAACAAGCTATGGTGGTGGACCATACTGTTGTACTCCAAAATCATCAAAAGAAGCCCTTCACCAAGATAGCAAGGAGTTATGGTTTTCAAATTGAAGACCACGTCCTACCATGGGGCAAGAAGAAGAAAGAGCCAAGAGGAAGACGCAAAAAATTGGTTTCCTGGTGGAGAGCTCCATTCACCCGTCACTGTTTCTGGGGACAGAATGGTTTCCTGCTGGTTTATCAGGATGGCATCCCCTTTTCTTCACCTCATAAGGAGCAGCATCTGAAGTACTTCAATTCTTGAAGTATCAGATAAGTTCACCTGTACATATATATATCTGTATAGTCTTTAGTTATATTTTGTTCTTTTCATTTTCATTGTTGGAGCCTTTCTTTTTGGGTAGCATGACTCTGTATTCCAATGGCATACTTCAAGGCACTAGAGATTCTGGTTTCTACTCCCCTCAGCTATTCCAAGTTTTCACCTGAAGGAAGTTCCCCAACTGGAGCTAGCTGTTGGTCCCCAAAAATGTCACTCATTTTTGGAACAACATATGAGTTATCTTGGTCCTACAAGACCAAAATTTCTCTCTTCCCCTTTCAAAAATTGTTCTGAGCATTTAGGTTCTTCATTTTTCAAAGTTTTCTCAGAAAACTATGAACCATGCAGGCTTGAATCTATGGACTCTATAGGAAGAAATATACGGACTCTGCAGGCTTAAAACTACGGACTCCGCAGGCTCATTTCTACAGACTCTTCCAAGGCTTGAGATAAAACTTAGAGAAAACTATGGACTTGGTTTTTACGAACTCTACAGGCAGGTTCATTTCTACAGGTTCAAAGGCTTCTGTAAGCGAGTTCAACGGGTTCAACGACCAATTGGTTCAATGCGCTTGGTGAAAAAGATAAAAAAAGACAGCCAAATAATGAAGAATGAACTGATTGAACTATTGAACCGTTGAACCAAAGTTGGTTCAATCGGTCGGTTCAATCGACAGGTTCAAGGGGCTGCCCCAAAGCCAAAGGAACAAGTGCCCTTACGGAGGGCTGTGAACCAAGCCAAGTGCCCTTGCGGAGGGCAGCGAGCAAAAGCGGACAAAGTGAACTCCTTCAGAAAAGTGAACAAGGCAAAAGACAAAGTGAAATCCTTTAGACAAATTGTCTGAAGGAATTCACCCGAAAGACAAAGCAAAAGCCCGGTAGAAAAGATGCAAAGGCAAAGAAGATTTCCTTCGGACAAATTGTTCGAAGGAATTCCTTCGAACATTCTGTCTGAAGGACATAAAGGATAAAGCCCGCCGAGAGGAAAAGCCCGAGAGCCAAAAGCCCGCTGAAGAAGCAAGAACCCACCAGGGAAGTAAAAGCCCGAAGGTCGCATGAAAAATACTGAAGGGTAGATACCCTTGTGGGGGACACTTGATTCAGAAAAATGACCTTTTCCAAGGACTCAAAGGGACACCTTCCCTTCAGGACGTTCCAAAGGCTGAACAAAGATGTAGAAAGGAATATTCAAAGACTTAAGACACAAAGAGCTTCAAAGAATGAACCGATTGAACCATTGAACCGTTGAACCAAATAGTTCAACGTGTTCGCAGGTTCAAGGGTTCAACCAAACACGATGAAGATCAAAGAGCTTAGGAAGAGCAAATGATAGGCAGAACTAATGAACCAATTGAAACTTGAACCAAAAGAGTTCAAAGTTCAATGGTTCACAGGTTCAAGCAGATCAAAGGCAGCCTCAAGCAAAGAAAGAAGCAACATGGATGATTTCAAAGGCAAGTTCAATGAAAGCGATGGTTCAACCAGAGAGCAAAGAAGAGCTTAAGCAGGGGAGTGATGTACCAAAAGAGACAGAGTGAACTGACGAAGCTTTGAACCAATGAACTTTCAAATGGTTCACAAGTTCAAAGTTCAACACGGTTCAAGCAGCTAGCAATCATTGACAGCCCCTCAAACGTCAAATTTAAAGTGAGGGAAAACCTGTGGAAATTCAAATAGAGCGTGAAACTTAAAAGAACCAAGAGATTAAATGAAAAGAGAGCCCGATAGCTCAAATCAAAGCTGGAAAAGACAAAAGCAGAAAGATGAAAAAGCCAAAAATATCTTCGAAAAATTTATTTCCAGTTGGTGGAACAGTGGATCGAGTAGACTTCTGAGCGCACCAAACCAAGGACGCAACTTGTTTTCTTCCATGAAGTAAAGACAAATATGTAAAGGACCAGACGGTCCATACCAAGGAAGAGACTTGTTAGATGAAGGGACACGCCATAGTTATGGCAGCGCACTGTTCTCAGCATGGTCTCTCCAGACAAAATGGGAGACGCATTGAAGACATTGACTGCAGCATGGGCCATCCCATGGAAAAAGGTGCCAATCCTTGCGTAGTGGCTATAATTTTGTTAATTATCTCATTTTTAAAGGAGACTTTTTATTTTACAAGAGCAAAACTCTGCCATTTTGAAAGAAGAAGACTGAGACTTTGAGCTCAGGTTGTAATTTCATTTTCATTTTTATCTGAATGAGAAATCAGGTTTTTCACCGACTTTTTGCTGTTCTGACTTGTGTCATTTTAGAAGATCATTCTTACGTCTGTCTTCTGAAGGTGTCCTTATTCATTTAATTTGGTAAGCTGAATTAGTGAAGGTAATAGGGAAGTGTTTTGAAACCAACTGTGGGAAGACTTTGTGCTTTCACAATTGCTTTCAGTCTGTGTTTTTCTTTTGTTTTTGTGTTAAGGATTCTAGGGCGACTTTGTGCCCCCATTATCCTTTGTGATATACTCTTTGGGCAGTTGAGGTGAAAACTTTGCGTTCTGCTTCATCCTACTGTTACTACACCCTCTGGTTAATTGGTTTCTTATCTTACTACCTAAAACAAAATCCTGTTGTTTCCTGCAAGAACACTTCTAAAAGAAGAGAAGTGCCTTTAGTGTTTACACTAGGATTTCTCCTTTGTCTGTGAGCATCATCTCTGAAAGAAGAGAGATGGATGGTTTATCCCACCCTTGTGTCTTAATTTTTGCTTATTTATATTGTATATAGCTCCTACGTATCTATAGGGAACCTCCCCTTGATAAGAGGAGAGATTAGTCTCCTTTTGATATGGTAAACCTACACAACTGGCCGACCAATTTTCCTGTTGTGGTTGATCAGACCTATTTTGTTTATCAGTACGCTGATTGACAAAATATTCACCTAACAAGCTGAAGATAAATATACATAGTAACAAGTGTCATAATAACTTATATTGATAAGTTATCAAGTGCCCTACCTTTAAACTAAAAAGCATTCAACTTCGTTTGCTTCCAAAGAAACTATAAAATCTCAGTTGAAAGAAACACTGTTATTTTTGAAAAAATAAATGTGTTTTCTTTTTAGGACAAACACAACCAAAGACATATTAAACCAATTAATACCATAAGATAGAAACTTGGACCAACATTTAACCAATTTTTCTAAACATAAGCAATAAAAGGGCAAGTAAAAAAAATGCTCAATACTTTCCACCTCTCCACACAGAGAACAATACACATTACCAAAACTAGTTATAGCTAAGACCTCACTAACAAGAACTAATTTTTGAATAAGGAACCACCTAAAATAAAAAAATTTAGTCTCTAGACACGTGGACCAAATGACATCAAATATGTACTTCCAACTATAAAAGGGGTCACAAACTACCCATTTGTTATTAAGCCTAGGGTAAATACTTTTAGTGAAAGAGAGCTTATGGTATAGAATTTTAGCATCAAATTCCTTTAAGGGAGGGACATTCAACCATTTGACACTCTCCCAAAATTCCTACTCACCCTCCAAAATGGAAACAAAGATGGTATTGTGTAAATATTTAAGAAGTAGTGTGTAGGTTCTTCTTTGTGTGGAAGGAATCTAAATTTGTGCTTAATCTTAGTTCATGATGCCCATATGCCTTAATAGAAGAGAATAACAAATGTTTTTAGACCCTTATAATACTAAACACGAACATAACAAACCCTAGTCAAGGCCAAGGGGTAGTTGTTCACTTTAAGGTTCTACCACATAGATATATACCCCTAACACCTTGACCCCTAAATTGTGTTGTTGTATATGGGTGCATGAATAAGTATCATGCCTCATGAAACTGGAAAATGTGTATATATACACACGAGAAAGTATCATGCCCTCTTAATCTGTATCAATTGATATAGAATGTTATGCATTTATATATCAAATATGAGAACTTATACCTCAAATGTTTATGTATGTGGGAGCCTAATCTTGTTCATATAATTTATGTTTATATGCCCATGCATATAAACTCGAGTGCGTATGAATTTTTCCTCAAGTCTCTATATGTTGAGTGCATATGCATGGCATATGCCCTTGTCCTCAAGTGTTTTTTCAATTGTTTTGATGAAAAGAGTTGCATCATCAAACTTAAAATGTTTAAAGTTCATGTTCATGAGGTGCCCTTGTCCTCAAGTGTTTTTTCAATTTTTTTGATGAAAAGAGTTGCATCTTCAAACTTAAAATGTTTTAATTTCATGTTCATGAGGTGCTCACCTAGTTTATCATACCATGCTCGAGGGGCTTGTTTCAAACCATACAATGATTTTTAAAGTTTTCCCTTCTACTCTTGGTTATTTACAAAAGCTTTGGGTTGTGTCATGTACATTGTTTCCTTGAGGTCACCCTTATTAAATGTAGTTTAGACATCCATTTGGTGAACTTTTCATCCGTTGTGAACTACCAGAGCCAACATGGTTCGATAGTCCATTTTGCTCCAGGTGAAAATATTTCATTGTAGTCAATTACTTCCTTTTGAGCATATCCCTTTGCTACAAGCATAGATTTATACTTGTCAAGTGAGCCACCAACCTTGTATTTGTTACAATAGACCCACTTATAGCCAATTGGTTTGCAACTAAATGGAAGATCAACTAATTTTGAAGTCCCATTTTTTACCAATGCATTGTACTCATCTTTCATTACTTTTCTCTAAGTGAACCATATTCATCATGGTCTTGTTCATCCTCTCTACAAATCCAATTTGTTGTAGAGTGTGAGGAACTGTGAGATGATTTTGATCCCATTTTGATCAAGGTAGGATCCAAACTTATTTGAAATGTATTCACTACCACTATCATTACTGAGTGTTTTGATGCGGGTTTGAGATTCATCTTCAATCATCATTTGAAACTTTTTGAATGTATCAAATGATTCAAATTTCTATTTAATAAAGTATACACAAGTCATTATGTTGTAGTGTGCAATAAACAACATGAAGTACTTATGACCACTAATTGAGAAAATTTGAAGATAACACAAGTATGAGTGAACCAATTGTAACTTTTTGTGGGCCTTCCACTGTGACTTTGGATATAGTTATCTCATGTGTTTGGCCATAATACAGGCTTCACACTTTTCATTAAATTTTATGGGTAAGGTAGGCAAACCAACATCACCATTCTTTTGCAACACAAAAATGTTGTTATAATGAGTATGCTCGAATATTGCATGCCACAACATATTGGGAGACATTCTACCTTCAACTAAATGAGCATAATTCCTTGAAACTGATGACTCACCCTTGATTTTGAGAAATTTTTGTTCTTCATATCCAATCATGATGATTGCATTATCACATTTATTTCTGATAGTGACATCACCGTTGTCCAACATGATGAAATGGCCTTGTTATCAAATAAACTCTAGATACAATGTGTTTCATTTCAATTGAGGAAAGTATAAACATTTTAGAGTTTGAAATTTGGAAGTCCTTGACACTTGAGTCAGATTGTACTGCTTCCATGTGGTTATAGACTTGATCTATCTACAAGGAATAACCATAACATTCTTCATAAAAATCCTCAAAAACGTCTTCTCAAAAATTAATATGTAGGGTGGTACCAGTATCAAGAACCCAAGCATCAAACCATGACAAACTAATTAAGACATTGTTTGCTTCATCATCTAAACCTGAAAATACAAATTCACTGGTGAATTAAGCAGAGTTTGATTCTTTTATTATTTATCTAACTTTTCCTCTTTATTCTTATGGTATGCTTCAATTTTATCCTATGGATTCTTGCTTTCATGGGTTTCATGGATTCCTTTTCCATCACATCGCTCATAGTAGAGGTGTTGCTTGTCATTTTATTTTTGTTTTTTACCACCTTGATTGTCATTTTTTCCACCTTTTCCCTTGTTTTGATTCTTGCATCTTTTATTTCCTTCAATTTTGGAAGATGTGGCATTATTGGATGTTTTAGAATAATTTCCCTTTACATAACACACTTTCTGTTGCAGACTCGATTTTCCTTCCAAAGGCCTTTTCTTTTTCTACCATCTTTTCAACCGATTAATCAAATGTGAGAGTCTTCAACTGATTGATTGTTTTTAGAGACTCCTAGTAGGTTGAATAGTTGGGAAGAAGGGATTTTATGAATGTAGTCATATAGATGTCAATTTTGACACCTATGACATCCACATCATGCTTGATTGCACATATTTCTAAGGCTAATTTCATCACATCACTATATTTAAACTCAAGGTTGAACAACTTCAACTACAACTAAATGAATTCTAACTTTGAGTGGAAATCATACATTTCTTCCAATTTATTAAGTTCTTCCCATGTAGTATTTCACCCTTAGATATGATGAGACACATCTTCATCGACTAAGAACCTCATCAAGGCCAATACTTTCTGGTTTTTTACCTCCATGTCTTAATATCTTTTACATTCCTTGTTGGCTCAATTTCTTATGTATCCTCACCACAAATATCAAACCATAGATCATTGAATATGAGTGTGTTCTACACTTACTGAGACTATTCTAACTAGCTATCTTTGCCATTCAATGTTATGCCAATGATTAATTTGATTAAATGCATATTTTGTTTTGATTTTTGAGTTTTTGAAACACCCAAATTGGTTTTTTATCACTCCAAATGGCCCCATTTTATATATACCACCGAATCAATATACCAAACTTATTTATATACTTGTCCTTCTTATATACATGTCGGTACATGGAAGAAGCTTGCCCTTTCTTTATACTCAGTATTACATGAAAGAAATGTTGAGGCTCATAAGAGCATAATGGTACATGGTACTTGAAGCTTCATGTGTAAAATATTCACACTATCATTAGCACTAACTTAATAATAAAACTTGATACTTTGATATACTCAATTTTTATTTATTTTTAGATTTATGCCTTTCAATAAAAATGAACGAATAAAGAGTATTTCTCCTTTATTTGTAAAATTTAGTTATTTTTTTGACAAATTTACATAGAGTAAATTACACAATTTTCAAAATTTATTATTTTTAAAAATGAGAATTTTGATTACAATTTAATTTTAATAAATGTACATAAAATTCCAATATTGGAATATGTGAAAAAAGAAAAAATAAATGGCCTCTCCAAAAATTATTTGACTTAGATCAACTCTGAGTTACTACGTCCTCTTTGGAGGATACAGTTAGTGATGAATAGATTTTAGAGTTGCCACGTCTTAGATGTCGCTCGAGTCAATGTTTTAATATCTTCATGTGGGCAAATTACCATCACAGACTACAAATTTAGGTGAAACACCCTTGATAAGAGCCACGCACAAGTCAAAATAATCAATACTCAGCTAATTGAGATGCAAAGTATAATGCACTAGCCTTACGCATTTAATACTAAATAGAGAGCTTACACATAGCATGTATGGAAGGAGATAATACAATCCAAAAGTGCCATGGATAGTGTACTTCTGCCATGATGCCAAACTCAGAAAAGTTGATAAAAAATTATGCTAAACCTAACTAGGATACCTACTGCATGCCCCACAATCAAAACAACTAGAAATATGTAGGTCTACTACGTAGGTCTACCACACCTCTTGAGAAACAATTAGAACCTATACAAAAAAACTATTTGTCTACTTTTAACGAAAATGCCTCCTTGAAGATTGATACGTTACTAAAGAACATATGAGAAAAAATAATGAATGAAAGTAATATTATGCATGTCATACGACTAGAATAACATAAAAAATTAAGAAATTAGACCAACAAAAAATCTGGGTCTAATACCATTGTCAAGTCAAATAATATATTTGATAAAATGACAATGAATAATATTTGGCGCAAATCAAAAATCTCTTCACTATTCAAAATGAAATGAGCAAAGTATTATGATGAATAAGTTAAGATGGTTGTTCACTTCACATTCTCAAAATAACTCTTCTTATTCTTATAAGAATTAAAATTCAACTTATTATAATAAGACAATCTATACTATGATATATAGGATTATGTACAATATTGTTACACTTTTTTTATGTAACATTGAGTGCACGTGTGTGTGCATAATTGTTTATTAAGCTTGTTACTTATAGACATTTTCGTGATACACATCATGCATCTTAGGGCTTATTGTGATTTAATATTTTGATATTCATTGATACATATACTTATATATTATACTATAGAGATGGATTACAAAGATGGATAGATTAAACCATAGTCAAGAAATCCAGGAAAATGCATAAAGAACTAAAAATCTAGGCCAACCTATTGAATGAGGTGTGTAAATGATAATTAAGAGCAAATGAAATAAAACAAACACAAGTTACCTTTACAAGAGCGTCCCACCATCCAAATGCAACTCAAAGCATTTTTTTCCCCTTGATTTTGTTGTCCCCCAAAAATATCACTCATTTTTGGGACAACATTTGAACTATTTTGGTCCTACAGAGCAAAATTCTCTCTTCCCTTTTCGAAATTTGTCCTAGGCATTCAAATTTCTCATTTTTTCAAGCTTCTCAGAAATCTACGGACTCTGCAGGCTAGAATCTACGGACTCTACAAGGTTGAATCTACGGACTCTGCAGGAAGGAAATCTACGGACTCAGCATGTTTAAATCTACGGACTTTGTAGGAAGAGAAATCTATGGACTCTGCAGGAAAATAAAATCTCTGGACTCTGCAGATCAAGTTCAACGGGTTTCACAGGGTGATTTCTACGGACTATGCAGGAAAGAAGTAAGTTTTCAACACTTAGGCGATTTCAAAGTCGGTTCAATAACCAAGTTCAATCAAAAGGGTTCATCGGCTTGAACCATTTTGGTTCAAAGCTTGGTTCAATGGTTGGTTCAAAGGAGCGGTTCAATGCAAAAGTTCAAAAGAGCCTCTCGAAGGACAAGTGCCTTTGCGGAGGGTACTTGGTCGATAAATGCACCCTTCGAAAGCCGCAAAGGTAAATTCTTTCAAAATTTTGTTTAAGGCAGCCAAAAGACAAAGGGATTTCCTTAGGGAAAAAGACTAAGGCATAATTCCTTTAGACTTTTTGTTCGAGGGAATTCCTTCAGACAAAAAGTCCAAATGAATTCAGCAAAGCTGCAGGAGGAAAGCCCGAAGGAATTTCCAAAGCCCAAAGACAAAACAAATTCTTGCAAACTTTTCTCTGCGAGAAATTGTTTGCGGACTTTTTGCCCGCGGGAAAATGCCTGCGGAAAAAGCTCGGGAAAAATGTCTGCGGAGAAAGCCCAAGGAAAAAGTCCGCGGGAATGTCTGTGAAAGACTCCAAAGAAAAAGCCGTTGAAGGACCCCGAATGGCAGGTGCCCTTGCGGGGGACTCTCGACTGCCAAATTAAAAGACACTTCTCAAAGCCGAAGAGACCTTCCCTTCGGGAGGATGCAAAACAAGAAAGCCAATGAAAGACCAAGGGGTGACGTGCCCGAAGACGTCAAATTCCAAAACAACGAACTAGTTGTTGAAAGCATATTGATGTGTGCGTGAATGTCAATTTCAAAGCTCATAAAATAGCCGTTGATCCTTGTAGATTTAAATCTATAGTCTCGAATGCATTCAAAGGCTTTAAGGCCAAGACCAACAGAAAGCGATTAAGGAATAGAGTATCAGATTGAATCAAGGACCCGATTTAATTAACCAGAAAAGGAGGAATGATGAAGAAGGATCAGATCGCCAGGTGGACATTGAAAGTTGCAAAATTTCAATAGCGTGACTTGTTTCTCTGCATTGAGAAAAACAAATGGGTAGATGCCCCTGAATTCCACCCTGTCTCCTTAACAAATTTCAATGTAACATGATGTGTTATTGTTCCCGAGTCCTTCTTGAAGAGGCTATATAAGGGACTCTCTTTTATTATAAATGCATCTTTTTCTAAAAATCAGAAATGAAACTCTGCCGAAATTGAAAGGCATTACTGAGACTTTGAGCTCAGATTGTTGATCATATTTTGTTATTGGAATAAGAAAGCAAGTGATTTTTCAGACTTTGTGCTGTGATATCTTTGTTGTTGGGGAAACTGCTCTTATGTCTTTTTCCTTAATATATTTTCTATTCCTTTAATTCAACAAGCAGAATTAGTGAAAGTAGTCAGGAAGGTGTCCTGAAGTCAACTGTGGAGAGACTTTGTGCCCCCATAATTGCCTTTAGTGTGTATTCTTTTCATTTCTGTGTAAAGGACCTTGGGACGACTTTGTGCCCTCATTGTCCTTCGTATCTCACTCTTGGGCAATTCAGGTGGAGACTCTGTGCTACATCTCAATTTGCTGGTTATTACGTCCTTGGCTACATTTTGCTTTTACTACCAGGAGTATTCTTATGGTTTGCTGAATAGTACTTCTGAAAGAAGAGGAGTGCTTTCTGTCATTTCCCTTGAGTTTTTTCCTTTGATTTGCACGCATCATCTCTGAAAAAAGAGAGATGGATGGTTTATCCTACCCTTGAGTATTATTTTCTGTTTATATATATATATATATATATATATATATATATATATATATATATATATATATATATATATATATATATAGGGAACCTCCCTTGATGAGATGAGAGATTAGTCCCTTTTTGATGTTGTAAACCTACACATTTGGACGACCAATCTTCTTACTTTGGCTGATCAAACCTATTTTTTTTATCATTACGTTGATAGACAAAATATTCAACCAACATATTAGATGCTCAAGTCTTCAACAATGGTGCAAGGCCAAGATCCTCCACCATCTCAAGAACACCAACTATAAACTAGGCTCATGATATAATCAATGATATGCCTATCAATGAAGCTATCCTACTACAAATAAAGCATTGTCAAACTGCACTCAAATAGATTGTAGAGAGAATCTTGCATTATAAGTTTACACAAATGAAGCTTAACCAAAGTGGTGTTGGCCCTCCTATCTATATATTTTATAAATTGACTAGGATCAACCATGATCGTCCATCTCAAAATCAAGATGTGTGGCCATGAATTAATCTAATTATGTAAATAATATCCATAAATATCCTCATAAATATTTGGGAGGAAGGGACATTAAAGAGGCATGGGAAGCCATAATCCGAATTGTTGTTGCATATATAACTTATGGATGCCACCCCATTGACCATGTCATTTGATGATGCAATTGATAAGAATCAATTTTTAATAAAGAAATATTCAATAACTTCAATGGAATTCTTACTGAAGCTCATAATTTGGTTTAATTTGCTTAAGTAATATTAATCAAATTTAGTACAATTTTTTAGAAATTGGTGCACTTCATTAATCAAATTGATCATAAAGTCATATTACTAGGTTGTAATTTGACTGAAGAGAAATTAGAAGGTGATGTTAGTTGTGTATTGACCATTATCCCATTTAAGATGTTATTGACACAAAATAACATATGCATGTGTCATGTGCTTCCGAATTAGAAGAAAAAAGTGATTTAGAGCACCAAAATGCATTTTCATCATTTTGACTTTAAATGATTTGATCAAAGTTAATAATCACATAAAATGCATTTCCCCATTTAGAGATACATTAGCATAAATTGACACTTGTATATAAAAAACTCGAATCATTTAGAGTGTTTAAGTGATTTTGGCCTAATCTATGTATTTTCACAACTTTTGAGTAAGATTGATAATTTGAACATAATAGTGTTAAGAATTGGATGTATACATTTTACCCCTATTTGAGGTGTAGCGAGACATTTAGTGAAGCAATATCTTTAAAAAAAAAAAAGTTGTCAATAAAAAATTAGAAGGAAATGACCCATCATGCCCCCTTGAGAAGACATACAAGGATGAAAGAGAAGGATGGACTCTCGACAAGAGAGGGAAAGTGAGATTATTCTATGGAATGGATTAAATCTAAATGAGCTAATGCTTGCACATGTTGATACCTTCAGTGATCAAAATATAATTAGAGCAAAATAGCCCCAAGGATGGGGGAAAGGAAAGGATATAATCCAAAAATATAAATGACACACTTTGAACACATCCAAATTTAGGGTACAAGTTGCATGCTTAAGAAATGATCAATCCCAAGATAAATTGCACACTGAAATATTACCAGGAGGGCAAAAATTTGTAGAGCTTGGAATTAGAAGAAGAGGAGAAGCACGTCTCTAGAGATAGAAGAAATAATAATGTGTTGCCTTAAAGTGAATTTGATCATGATAAAGCAATTTTGCCATAGTAGAGTTGATCTTGATCACTGATAAAGAATGGTTTGCCCCTATAAAGCTGATTTAGATTTATGACTGGTTCAAATGTTATGCCCCTATAGGGAAAATTGGCAAGCAATAGCTTAAGGATATAACCTATGACATAGATTAAAGATGAGCATGCGCAAACATAGATGCGATGGTGTAATGGCTACAAAATCCATAAAAAACTAGGCATATAAGGATGAATAAAGTGATGAAAGCGATGAAAATAAGAATAAATGTGGTCGAGTTGACCTGAGATACATCATGTATCCAAACACTGCCTACATAACCCAAATGAACCTCAAGCCAATGTAGTTCACCCAAAAGCGAGAGAGAATAGAATGAGGGATGAAGAAAATTGACCAGTGTTTGATTAGATTCATGATGTATGCCAAGAAATGCACTTCTTGCATATAGTCAGGTGTAGAATAAGCCATTAGTAACTAGTTTCATTGGTTTTCTTAAGAGCTATTCATCAGAGCTACATATACATTGATACTTGGAACCAAAGCACAAAGTATTTGCTATAGCAAATGAAATTATGCATCATAAGTACAAGAAACTTATAATGATATGGCATTTCACCTATGCTGAGCTAGTTCAAATGTGAATGTTTATAACTAAGGATAATGACAAGAAATAACAATACCAGAGTTACAACCTTTACATTTTAAAAAAACAAAGAAAAAGAAAACATAAATGAACCTAACTCAAAATCAAGATATGAACAATCAAGACTTAAGTGAGAATAATAATATTTAATAACAAAATAAAACAACTTAATAACATGAGATCAAGATATGAATAATCAAGATCCATGTGGACCATCAAGATGTTCTCAGAAAATAAAACAAAATAATAAGACCAAACAAACAAACAACAATCAAATTATGAATGTTTTTGTAATCATATAAGTATCCCAACTTGATTGACAAAATAAGAGACATAGAATAGTCCAACTCTCAAAATGACGAGGGTAATTCAAAGAGTTCTCATGAAATGGTGAGAGTGCACCAACTTAAAATGCTCACAAGATGGCGGGAGTGTATAAAAATGGGGGACTGAGTTGACCTTAACATGAATTAAGCATAACCTACATAATCCCATTAGGACCTCAAGTCAAAATAGTTCCACCAACACAAAAGGTGATGAAAAACCAACTAGGTCACAACAAGTTCACAAATAAAGGTAAACGATAAGGCAAATGATAATAATAATGACCAAGTGATGCAATAATGCATGATAAAAGGCATTGTACCTAATTTACCCAAAAATAATTATAATCAAGGGTACCAACTACAATACTAATTCGCCCATAGGCAGTTATAATCAACTGCACTAGATAAGATGATAGATGAGAGTTGCCAAACTAAATGTCATATTACTTCCATAGATTGTCATTCAACATGGAATTCTAAAACTATTGAAATTGGATTAGAATCCTCTCGTGAAAAGTGTAGGTAGAATCATAGGAACCAATAATCAAAAAGGGGTAAGCAGGATGACTAAAAAAAAACTTTGGTGAATAGTAAATACATGGTATAATACAAATGATACATGGAAAATGATCAGAATACAATAGGCTATAGTGGCAAGAAAGTTTCCCCCAAGTGATTATTGGCTTACTTTGCTTGTAAAATGGAAAGAGCGTGGCTTAGGTTGCTCATAAAATAGCAAAAACATTTAATCTTAAAAATTGCTCGTAAAATGGTGAGAGTGTGGCTAAAGTGACTAAGCTGACCTCAATAGAAATTGAGTGTTGCCTACATAGTCCCAAAGGACCTCAAGTCAATATAGTTCAAACAACATGATAAATGGAACACAATGGTATAAGATGCCTAGAATGAAATGGTCTATAGGGCTGCCCTTAAGAGACAAGGCAAGGAAAATGGTAAATGAAAAATGGTTTTGCTACTCCTATTGATGCGAAGATGCTCATCCTGATTAACATATGAGACAACTAGAATAATCAATTAAGTAAATTACTACCCAACACCTCGTTTGAATAGCTTCTCTTTTTGATGTGGAGATGCATGTCCTAGTCAACATATGAAATAACTATAATAATTAATCATAAATTTGTTATCCAATACCATTTTGAAATAGCTATTCTATCAATAACTTAATACATATTTGGATCTCAATAATGTGTTTGTGATCTTCGTTGGTCATTGATTCTATTTCCTTCAAATGTCGAGACAAGATATCTTTGTGGCCTATGTAAAGGAAAGTGCAGCCTAGATGGTAGATAATGTCAGGCATATAATAAATGATATAAGTTGGTAATGAAAATGTGGATGATAATAGAGTGTATAATGGTTACAAAACACATAAAGATTGGGATTTTTAGGTTCACACAATATTATTGATTTCAGATTGGACATAATTTTGGTTATGGTGGGGCCAAAAACTTTTGAATATTCTCTCAATAGGACCACCAAATTTTTATGTTGTTTGATATTAAGAGTAGATACCATTTGATTATGTTATAGATTGGAAGCAATATTGATTTGATCTTTAATAATGTCTTCATCTAGTAGTGAAGAACTTTTGTGCTCAGTTATTGGTGCCTTAATGAGGTTTTCACCAATGATTTTGTCTTGATCATCCTATAGTGCCTCTGAGAAAGTTTCATGAAGAGATGTTAACATTTAACTTTGATTATCTTCTAGCACCTTCAAAAAGGTTTCTCTATAAGATGTTGAGTTTGATCTTTGATTATCCCGTAGTGCCTCCAAGAAAGTTTCACTAGGAAATTATTCTTTTTTTGCATGAATTTGGTCTTTGTACCCGTGATATTCTGCATTTGATATGTCACCATGGATGCAGTTCACAAAGTGTGATTCTATCAGTCTCAATAGATGCTTGTGGGAGGTGAAACATTAATATAATGGTTATGTTGGGTGATGGTAATGGGATGATGAAAGGCAACACAATCCTCATAGAAGATACTAGGAGAACCTATGTCGATACTAAAGTAATCATCCCCAAAAATCAAAGGATCACAAATATATTTAAATTGATCTGCAAGGTAATTATAACCAATGTTATAACAACCATGACTATAATTTGATTCTGAAGCTGAGTCCAAGTCAAGGGACTCTAAATCTGATGTTGAGACTGATAGTGATTCTACTTCTGATGCTAAATCTAATGTCAATTTAGTAAGGGAACTTGACTTTAATGTTGATTCTTCATCTGATGTGGCTATTTCTATAATGATGTTTTATTGAATGCTAAATGTTGGACAAATAATGGCCTATGATGGCATAATGGCCTCTATAAAAATTGACTCATCTAGGAAGGGTTCAACATAGACTGGCTTGTCTAAGTGAAGCCACTCAAAGAGAGGGAACCTCTCAAGGGACAACTCGATAGAATCTTGTCTATCAAAAGGAGACTCCTCTATGAGTGGAAAATTATCAAGAGACAACTCCTTAGAGACTGGCTTATCAAGGAGATAAGGCTCTTTAAAAATAGTTAAAATATGAATAGGTAACTCATCACAGGTTGACTCATCATAAATGGGTGTTTCAACAATAACATCATGATCTTGATTTATAATTAGTCATAAAATATCAATTTTGAACATATTTTTGTCGTCATAAGATGGCTCTTGAAGAGGTAATGGTTGTTTTTGAGGCTCAAATATCAGCACAAAATTTCTAAAGTGGGGAACATTTGGTTCAGGATGAAAAATGGTTTGTGGTTCAATAATGGGATCTACAAAAATTAGACTATTGAAGAAGCAATCAACGAAGACTGGTTCATCAAAGTGATGTTTCTCAACAATAAGTTCAATAGATACAGGTAATGGGCTTAGAATGGTAACCTTCGCACGTTGCAGAGCTTAATCATTCACACACAAGCTAAAGAGGGATAACCTAGAATGGTAACCTTCGAGCATGATACACAAATTGAAGAAGGATATCCTAAAATTGTAACCTTCGAGTGTGGCATGCAAATCGAAGGGGAAGGATAAGGATGATGTAAAAAAATTGGCATGGATTAAAATGGTTTTCAATAAATAGACTTGAAGAGGGTGATATCCTCAAAAGAGACAAAGGACTCATGTCTATCATAATAATGCTCTACCCCGTAACTAGGGCCACAAGAGACCCTACTATGAGTATACCTTAGTGTCATGTCTAGAAAATTGTTCTCTACATTTGCTTAAGATTTGGAAAATGTTTTGCAAACATTTAAACAAGGTATGTGTTTTGATCTTATCTTAACAATTGACAAGGCATAAAAGAGACTATAATAAAAAGGAGGTGGTGTAATACCTCACAATTATAAAAATGTGTTCATGAAATTACTCAACCTTGGGTAGGGTTAAAACCGTATGAATTAAAAGAGGGTATGATAACTCAAAAACCTAAGTATAAACTAGTACACCAAATGTAGGTTGAGAGATACATTAATATCATAAAACTAGTTCAACTTCGATGAGTTACTACTAGGAAATTAGAAGAAAACCCTTCAAATTAGGAAGGTGACAATACAAACCAAGAAACTCAAGATGTGAAAACATGCAAGAATTCATAAGTATAAAACTAGAACCAAACGGGTATCACAACACAGCCACATGGTAATAGGAAGTAGAATAAAATGTGTTATAGAACTTACAATGTGTGTAATACACTGGATGACCTAAGTTCACAATGATCAAATGATGATGAATCTATAAATGGACTTCAATCTAAATAGGAAATTGAACCCAAGTTAACTCAAGTCAAGTGCAAATGGTAAAATCAATTAACATGTTAACTTAGATCTTAGAAAGGTGCAATTTCAAATTTTAGTTATTAGTGAAGGAATCAAAGATATTTAAAAAGTGGTTTAGATTCAAATGGATAGCATAACTTTGTTGTTTAGACAATACAAACACTATGTTTAAGATGATAATTTGAATAAGGAAAAGATGATTTGAATTTGACCAGAGTAACACCTCCTTGTTCAAGAAATTGTGGACAAATGTGTTTGGTTATGATGATTGTTTACAATCAAGTTTTGACTTAAATCAAGACCCAAGTAAGTAAAGAGAAAGACCAAAATACAACTAAGTAAATCATCTTAAGCCCTAAATTGACAAGGTTGCTTTGTATTATTGAAATCCATCTTTATATGTGATCTTGGATGTATTTTAATAGTTAATCAAAAAATAAAAGTGCATGAGTTGGTAGGGTATTTTACACCCCCCTCTCCCAAGAGATTGTACGATAACATGGACCTTCAGGTTACTCACCCTACATCAATAATACTTCATGGCAAGTGGGGTTGTCTAAAACTTACAATTTATGAGCATCTAGATGGTCCCAAACATGGCTAATGCTAGAGATGCAAACACATCAATTATATCTACATCAATCAACTTGTTATAAAAAGGTCTTATCCTTTACACAACCACTACATCTGTAAATTGCTCAGTGTAGTACGATGTCTTGATTGATCATACTTTCCAAGCTGGATTGTCACTAACGGAGTTTGCTTAATGTCTCAATAAAATGTCTTAGCGGGTCACCCTCAATTTGTATACCCCTTCATGGAGAGGGGTTAAATTCAATGCTAGGAGATGAAGCCATGGGCCAAATCTCCCATAAGGAACTTGTGAAGAGGCTATGAACTACCCTCCACAAGCTAAATTTCATGAAATAAAATGATCTAAGTGAAAAGGCTTTAGAGGTTGTTTTTAGATCACCCAAATCATATAGTTTTTGGGGAGAGACTAGACAACTTCTTTTTCATGCCTTGGACAAAGGCTCAATCACAATGAAAAGGTGCTTTTTTTGACCCAAGTTCCCTATAGGGGACGGAGGGAGAGCATACACGCACTCTTTGTTTTGTTCAAACAATCTAACAAGTAATAGATGATTTGCATAAAACAACACACTTCTAAAAATTTAAAGTTTGAGTGAATGTTCATTTTTAGCACCAAATTGAAAAGTTTAGTGAAGTTCTTGGCCCCTTGGCCTTAGTTTATATTTTTTTTGAAAAACATTTACAAAACAATCAAATAAACCATCTAAATTACTTTTAAACACCAAAGGAAAGGTTCAAGATTTAAACATGCTCATCTATGTTCCTTTTAAACACCAGGGAAGGTTAAAGACATAATTATGCTCAAATTGATTACTTTTCCATGTGGGACCTGTAGGAAAAGTTAGAGAGTTTCCTTTAGCTTAGAATCACAATTTGTAATGAAACAAGTTTGGAATTTTTGCTCTCGGGTTCTCTATTTTTTACACATAAAGATCAACGTTGGTCAATAATGATCGATGTTGATTGCTGCAAGACTGATGTTGGTCATAAATAACTGTTATCAGTCAAAAATGATCAATAATGATCACATGTGAACCCTTAAACAAAAAAGATATAACATAAAATGCTTGCTAGCACAATGTTAGGATAAAATCTCCAAAATAAACTTCTAGATCAAGTAATAAATGTTCAGGCCGGAGACTTATAAACCCAAATAACAAACTATAACTTGAGAAAATTTCTAAAAACATAAATTTTTATACATATTTTCCCTGCAACGTAACCGATATCATCTAGCCTTGACTGATGCTAGTTACACAAGACTGACATCGTTCACTATGTGACTTGTGTATCAATAAAAAATATAAAAAACATGGGAAAATGATCATAAAATTTGCTTGTTTAAAGATTTTTAAAGACTTTTTATAGAATATAAGATTACCAAAGTGTCTCCCTTTCTTGAATGGGCTGCCTTATCCTATTGAGCATGCCAAGATGTAGAGATGGATTATAAAGATGTTTAAATCAAGCACTAGTCAAGAAATCAGAGAAAATGCATAGAGAACTAACAATTTAGGCCAACCTATTCAACGGGCTGTGAAAATGACAATTAAGAGCAAATGAAAGAAAGAAAACACAAGTTACCTTCCCAAGAGCATCCCACCTTCCAAATGTGGCTCAAAGCGTGTTTTGCCCCTTGATTTGATGCTCAAGTCTTCAACAATGGTACAAGTCCAAGCTCCTCCACCATCTCAAGAACACCAACTATAAAGTAGGCTCATGATATAAAATTAATGCTATGCCTATCAATGAATCTATCCTATTGCAAATAAAGCATTATCAACTACACTTAAATGGCTTGTAGAGATAATCTTGCATTATAAGTTTCCAAAAATGAAGCTTAATCAAAGTGGTCTTGGCCCTCCTATTTATAGATTTTTCAAATTGATCAGGATCCATCATGATTTTCCATCTCAAGATCAAAATGTGCGGCCATGAATTAATTTAATTATGTAAATAATGTCCATAAATATCCTCATAAATATTTGGGAGGAAGGGGCATTAAAGAGGCATAGGAAGCCATAATCCTAATATTTGTTGTATTTATGGCTTATAGATGCCACCCCATTGATCATGTCATTTGATGATGCATTTTAATAGGACTAAATTTTCAATAAATAAATATTCAATAACTTCCATGGAATTCTTACTTAAGCTCATAATTTGATTTAATTTGCCTAAGTAAGATTAATCAATTTTAGTGCAACTCTTTGGAAATTGGTGCACTTCATTAATCAAACTGGTCAAAAAGTCATATTACTTGGTCTTAATTTGATTAGAGAAGAACTGGAAGGTGATGTTAGTTGCATGCAAATCATTATCCCATTTAGGATGTTGTCGACATAAAATAACACATGCACATGTCGTGTGCTTTTGAATTAGAAGAAAAGAGTGATCTAAAGCACCAAAATGCATTTTCATCATTTCGACTCAAAATGACTTGATCAAAGTTAATAATCACATAAAATGCATTGCCCCATTAAGGATACATTAGCCTAAATTGGTACTTGTATATAACAAGCTCAAACCATTTAGCGCATTTAAGTAATTTTGGCCTAATTTGTGTATTTTCTCAAAATTCGAGTAAGATTGATAATTTCAACACAATGGTGTTAGTAATTGGATGTCTACATATAATACTATATGCTTTGTTACTACATGATTAATACAAATTTATTATGGTTATCTTATCCTTTTGAGATAAGGTGACTATCACTTTTCATTCCCCTCACCTCAAAAGTGGGGCATATCAGTGGGGGCATGTCATAGAGACATGAGTCGACATACATATAGTTGGTAGAATTGGTATAATTTGATATAGTTTACATGATTTAGATATACACTTATGACAAAATGATATACATTTGACACAGATTTGAGACATAGTTTTTCATATTTATGACACATATTACACATAGTTTATAGGTCATAGGTTATGTTTTGACAAATACTTAAGCTCAAGACACATTTGAGGTGAATATGCCATGAAAATAGACCAAATTACATATACATTATTAAAAACATATGAATATTCATACACTGACCTTACAAGAAGCACCAATTGAGATTTTATATGCTGCAACAGTTGGATCCCTTGAGTAGTGTGATTGAGATTATGCACGCTTGATGGACTTGACACTGCATCTATTATTGTGGGTTGATATGATTATACCATTTGACTTGGGTGAGATTAGCTAGTAATTTTACATGTGGGTTGTATAACTCATCCTTACACCATATTGATGCATGAAAACCCTTCAATTCCTCTCTTCACATCTCCAAGGTTTAGTTGTGAAACTCACTCCAATGTTTCAGCTAAGAATCATCATTACAAAAGCAAACTAGCAAGGAGAAACATGGTTGCATCGAAATGCATATGTATTCCTTCTTTCCTTTATTTTCTTTTAATTAATTTCATTTATTCATTTTTAGATTATATGCACTAGTTACACATGTAACATGCTGTTAGTTTTAAGTTATACACATACAACAATTTCAAACAAGACTCATGTCACAGTAATGTGTATTGTACACACCATGATACACATTTATTTCCTTCAAACAAATAATTTCATCATTATATATTACTAGATTAAAGAGGGGAAATTTAGATACTTAAATTTGGATTTTACATGATGAAGTAGTTCTACACACTTAACAAATATCACTCTAGGATCTACCCTTCAATTATTGACTTTCTCATTGCTACAAGGCTCATCTCAGTATGCCTAAATGTTTATCTTATGGTCTAAACCTAATATTCTGATTACCCCAATCAACTGTAATCCACAATATGCTTAAAACCTGATATATATCCTTCACTATCAATTACAAAGCTTCAACAATTATCTATTCTCTAGGACACTAACATTAAGACTTGAAAATTAGTGTCAACGCTAGTGTCCCAGTTCTAATGCTAGTGTTTTTACCTTAAAAACACTTGAATTTAAAAATAATATGATATATATGGGTCAACCTATTTTTCTTAATTAACCCTCTATGAGATTATTTTCAAAAGGTGTTGTATTGTTAGACCCCAAATTTTGTATCAATTTATTTTAAGTAATTTTACAATAAATAGGCATGGAAATAAGCTAAGGCATGGGAAGGACATAATGTAAAAGGCCTTAGTATGGAAGAAACAAGTCACAAGGAATGATGATGTAGAAAAAATAGAGGAACTGAGGAAGTAAGATTTAGATAATAGAGAATCACTTGGACAAGAGCGTAGGAAGCATAAACAATTGGGAAGCAATTTATGTGAGCATCAAAGTAGAATAGTTAAGATGGATCTAGCACTATCCCATGAGAAGATATGATCATGACATTGAATATCAAGCATAGAGCGGGTATATAGGGGAAGTTAGGCTCAAATAAACATGAATTCATTGTAATAGATTCCCATGACTCATTATTATTAATGATCATTGGTAAGTCATCATTTACATATTAATATTATAACTAAATAATCAGGTTGAAGCCATGTATGAATACCCCCTAATTTTACATAGAAAGGGGATGGATAATGGTAATATTGTAAATGTAATCTCAAGCTTAGCTATAAACCTGATGTGCATTGTGACATATATGTATGGTGATCTTTGATATGTAATGGAATATAATACTTTTGTTGATTGAAATAACTTTTCTAATCTTGTTATGGAACCAATGGTACTACTATTTTTTTCTTGGTTTCTACCTATCTCATTTCTTATGATAAATAGCTTAAATATGGAATAAGTTGATCATTAGAATTAACTTTAGTATGATGTCTTTGGTTAAAACTAAGTGCCCATTTAAGCACCCTAGTATAGAAAGCCCAATGTATACACCATCATGTGATAGAACCGATGCGAACCAATCTTAAGCTATGCACTTCAGGTGAGTGTGCGAGGACATTTCTTGCCTGATATGTTAGCTTCTAAATAGTTGTATTTCTTATTCTCTTTAGGCGTGCGATCAGGTAAAGTCATGCTAAACTAAAGGAAAAAACCCCAACATTTTGGTTTTATTATCGAGATCCATTACATTTTTTAGCATGATGGCAGGAAAATGCTCGAGCAACTTTCTTTGGAGAATATTGAGCATTGGATTAGTATAGTAGAAGAAAAATTTATGCTTCAATGTCTTGAACTAGGAATTTATGAACGCACATGGGTAGAATAATATCTATATGATTCTATGTATGAAACATTCTTTGTAAAATTACCCATGAACTTATATGATTGGCTTTTAGTGTATGCACACAACCATTTAATAAATTATGGGTAAAAGGCTTCATGGTCAATAAAGCATCATACAGCCTTAGCCAAGTTGGAAACTACTTAGACACATGTAGTAGATGTCTGGTGGAAAAGAATGCTTAAAATTTATTTTTAATATATGTAGTCTCTACATATTCTTACCCAGAAGAAACACAATTCAACTTCCTAAGAGAGCCACATGGAAGGTATATCAAATAATTATATTTAGAGATTAAAAAACTTATGGTTGATTCTAGGCTTGAGAACTTTTATATGGATAGATAATGATGCAAGAGCATTAGGAGGACAACTTCTAAATCTTGTAAATAGGTCAAATTTTGATGTAAAGAGTCTTGTAGCAATCTTAGAAGAGACTTAGAATGTTAATAAGAAGCTTAGGAAGCTTCATTTGTTGATATTGAGTCTTGGTATAGCAAGTTGAAGTTTTCCCTCCATAATATTATATTTGAAAATTCAAATTTTGGAAGACTTGTAAAAGAGATAATGCCCATCTCTAAAGGGCATGAATCTTATGGAGGGGTTTTACAAATGTAAAAACATGTAGTAAATGTTATTCTACTTCCACCTTATGTAAGACTACATCCCTACGTTGGATAAAGGCAAGGATAAGATTGGGATGAGAGGATCTTGGAGGCATTCTCATCTAAAATTAAGTTTGTACGATAAGATAAGTCCATCAACATGTTAATAGGGGTAATACCAATCATATAAAGATAAGGAGAAGGATGAATAGAGAGGAGTAGGGTAGGAAAGTAGAAGAAGGTAGGAATTTAGAAAAAGAGAAGGCCTTTAGGCCTACATAGTATACCACCGTTTGTATATATGGTTTTCATTAATAAAAGAAGAGCATTTACGATGACTATAAGAGGAAATTGTAGACATTTATGTGCAAAATAAATTGTATGAAGCTAGACAATGAAAAGGATGTATGAACAAAGGGAAGAAATTCATAGAGGTCTGGAATAGTAAATTTTGTGAAAGTATGTATGAATATAATAGTTTGTATGACTGTAGTGATGTAAGTATATGAGATTTTGATCAATGAAATTTAATGATCTACTTTATATAAAGGTTTCTTATACTTATCAAATAATTGTTTAGCTATTTCATCCACGGGTATGAGGTTAATATGGAACTTGGAGTTTGTTTTAAGTATGTAGAAATTGGTGTGGCATTGAATCAATGGTAAAATAAGTTGAACGTATTTTGCTAATACATGAAGGTTCAAAAACAATTGAATAAGGATTCTAAGTCAAAAAATAAGGTCATCGAATCCACTTGTGACTTCAATGGTAATCGGGTATCATTTTTCTGATTAAAATTGTTACATGTCAAAGTATTTATTAAGAACAACACTTTTAAACTGGATCATGCACATAATTATAATAAGGAGTTCGAGTTTGTAATAGGTTCTGCATAGAAGCCTGGGTTTATCATAGATTTATGGTCTTATCAATAAATAAAGTTGATTTGAATTCTTTGTGTTCTTGTAGTGAATGAGATAATTTTGAAATATATATGTTTGTAAGTTCGAATGTGAACAATTTTATGAATGACATGAACATTGAAAGATCGATACACGAAAAGTGGAACATGATTTAATACTTGGTTTATGCATGAAGGAAAGTATTCCAATGCGTGAGATCTTGGGTCCTCTCAGAGCGGTTTGTGGAAATGATTCAAATTGATAACACCAATGATGAAGTTGATAATGAATACAAAGAACTAAGAGATAGTAACGATAGTTAATTAAATGGTTTCTTGATCTAAGCATAGTCAATGAAATTGGTTTTTCAATATCTGTGCATGCCTATCAAATTTCACCCTAGCAAGTGTGAAGTGACATGAAAGAAATGTGACTATATTTGATATGGAACATGAAGAAATACACGGAGATAGTCAAGATTCATCCATACAAGAGCACTTACATTTAATTAAAAAGGTACAATTAGAATATTGTATATGGAAAAGAAATATGAGTTATAAGTTCACGGTTCGAAATTGTATTGAGGTTATGGACTAAGGTATGAGTTATTTATATGTTACCATGAAATAACAATCTTCAAAATGATAAAGAAAGTTTTAAATGAATAAATCTCAAGATTGTTCATGAGCCAACAAAAAACTCGATAGGTTTGTGACCAGACAGTGAGAATATTAAAAAAAAAAATCATGTCTTCAATCAAAGATATTGAGTACTCTTTGAAGGTGTCAGTAGAATGTTAGAATTATTCTCAGTTATAATCTTTTAGTAACAAGATATATATATATATATATATATATATATATATATATATATATGAAATGAATATTAAGGATTGTGCCTTGATAAGATAATAGAAAGAAAACTTCAACAATAAAAGATGTCAGTCCTATGAATAAATATCAAGGCCTAAATGTTGTTTAAAGTTATGGGATCAAATTTTAGAACAAGAATCTCATAATTTAAAGCTAAAAGAATGTTTGTAGAAACCTATATATATTCTCATTGGTCTTAAAATTAAAATACCAAATCAAAGTCTTTATAAGGAACAAGAGAAATTGAATGCAGAGTGAAGGTAAATTATTCCTGATAAATTGATGTATTACCATCAAATAAAATCTCTTGTGCATAAGCAGTGAAACTAGTGGGTAAATGAAGGGGTATGCGTTGGCATGATATTTAGAGTTCAACATGGAATTAGGGCAATGTAAACGATACAAGTGAAAGTCTGATAAGGCTAGACATAGGTCTATGTGAGGTAGCAAGCCAAGGGGTCAATGGGAGGATACTAGAAGTGCCATAGGAATTTATAGGAGAATGGAAATGCATAATGATTACCCCCTGACCACCAGTTCATGCCATTTAATAACACAAGTATGCATGGAAAAAGTAAGACATGCACTAATAGTGGAACCCAGTTCAGATAGACCTAATTACCCTACCATAGTACATGCTCATACATTTGAGTTTGACAAAATTCTTGTAAAAAATTAGGATATTGACAATGC
Organism: Torreya grandis; assembly: GCA_037957365.1. Lineage (NCBI taxonomy): Eukaryota > Viridiplantae > Streptophyta > Pinopsida > Cupressales > Taxaceae > Torreya > Torreya grandis. The sequence continues at coordinate 1,971,291 of JARHVA010001805.1, read as the reverse complement.
AAAATCTGAAGAATATGAAGCTAAACCAATAGAAGAATATTTGGGAGTACAAGTTCAACATAAAAAATTACCTTTAACATTTAATTTTCGATTTTAAGTATAACTTATGGCTCACCTTGGAATGCCAAGTGGACCTAATATAAATATTATGCAAACTACAGGTCCAACCATATCAAATCAACCTTCCTTAGTGCCCACTATTTTTGGTGCACCAATTGTTGTAGGAGGTATGGGAGGAAGTACCAGTGGTGGTTATATAGAGGAGGATCAAGTGGTAGTGCTAGAGGTACTAGTGGACCTTTACCATAGGGTTCAAGAGGAACTAGAGGAATGCCACAATAGGTTCCATTACAAAAACCAACTATACCTATGATGTACTACGAGATGACATTTCATCTCCTCAAACATAGAGGTATCAAAAATCTAGTGGAGCACATTCATATGTGTGAACTCATTTTGCAAGTGCGGGGTATCACTTCTTCAAAATGTTAGGATAATTGGTTTACCACTACTTTATTGGATCGCATGCACAAATGGTACCACAAATTTGACCCTTAGTAAGCAGTTGTGAACTATAAAATATTGAAAACTACATTTCTTCAGGAGTTTGACATTCTTGACTTTGAACAACAAAACATCATTGCCTCAAATGACATAAAACAAGAGCTCACTAGGAGTGTGCATGAATATGATGCATGTTTCAAAATGATTATTTCAAAACTATCATTTGATATTAACCCAACACATCTTGATCAATGGTTTATGGGATGGTTGTTACTTTTGTTTCATCAAGATTTATCCCAAAAGACCTTTATCAACCTAAGTGAGGCACTAGAAGCTGTTCTCCACACCGAAGCTATGGGGAATATAGATATGGGGATTAGCCCCTTTATGGAGGTCCATATTTCTATTATAGCCTCTTAACTAGAGAATATAATAACCCATAATGCTCATGACACACGTAGTGGCCTATGGTGTTTTGAGTACAAAGTAGAGGGCCATAACATGAATAATTGCCCATGGAGGAATATTCACACCATAACAAAATAGTCTTATGAGATCTGTTAGGAGGATCATGATGTAAGGAGTTGTCCTTTGTTCCAATGCACTACCTAGGCTAAAGTGTCAATATACTATAAAATATGTGATACATACATGCACGATACTAATGACGGTCGAGTCATCAATGAGATCCATAAAGCACACACAAGAGGGATTCACCAAACTTATTTTTATAATAATAAAGAATCTAGTGGAGGTCAATCTTTATATGCTCGATGATGTGTAAATAGGTGTGGGGGTGGTCATTTTCTGCCTAAGAACTATTACAAGTGTGGATTTCTATACCACTATTAACGTGATTACCCTATTTACCCAACTTGTGGCTTTTGTAAGAATGAACACCATCTAGAAGAATGCCCTGACTTATATGCAACTATCACCAAAGAACATAATGAGAAGGGAGTTGGGATGATTCATGTTGCCAAAAATCTAAGTTCTCAGTGGAGATCACACCCTACCATGCTACTATTGGGACCTAAATTAAATATTACAACTTGAAGTGGTGCTCATTCCCAACTAGTTTTAATTCTACTAACGAAGAAGGTTCAACATGAAGAACCATGTGCTCAACACTACCTCGATTCTTAAAAACAAAAAGAGGTATTAAATGATACAATGACCTTGGTACATGAATTACAATGTAAATTTGAGATTTTTAAGGAGAAGGATGCAACCATGTGCATTGAGATGCAAAGAGAAACTATCTCAACAAACTCTGGGTAGGATGAATTTTGAGAGCTATACAAATTACTCCTTAGTTAAAACACCAATCCCTTCTTAAATAATTGGTTACAATAATAGACAATCAAAACTCCTATAGATCATCATTTAAACCATGTACATTGATAAAAAGCCTATGTTTAACTAAATGTTGAATGTGATAAATAGATCGATGTGAATGCATCCATTGATGGGTGGATGATCCGAGATATACTAGTGGATACCAACACATAAGTTAATGTTCCCACAAAAGATGCCTAGAGGAAGATGGGGAGCCCTACTTTGCCACCCTCCCCATGTGTTTTGTTTATGGCCAACAAGACTCGATTAGTGCCTATAGGAGTTCTCAAGGATACCGCCATTAACATTATCGGTTTCCATTTCAAAGGTGATTTTTAAGTAATTAAATTGGCTGAAGCTAATGATTTTATAGCTCTATTAGGTCGACCATGGTGCTATACCAATAATGTTGACTTGCATTTTAAGAAGCATTACATCAGCTTTGAGAATGATACCCAACATGTAGATATTACTCTCACTAACGATCAAGGCCCCCTTTTGTAGAAACTATTAATACTGATGAGGATCTCAACCACATTTATAACATCATGACATAAGGAAATGAACATCTAAATCCTACTCCTAATGGTATGCTTCAATGGGGAGATGCACAATCTATCTCTGATATTACTAGTATTATTTTTGAATACTGGGAACATGAAGAATATGACCTAATGGGATGAGGTTGTTATATATTTGGTTGATAAATAAATTCTACACACAAGCCAAATAAGCACTCTAATTCTGTTTGACTCAGTAGTGGATGCCTAATAAATGTACCAAGTTTTTAGTTAAATTGAACACCTAGGTTTTATTGAAAAATCAAGGTTTGGGACTACTTACAATAATTTGAGGATTACTATGTTTTTGAAGATGAATGTATGCATACACTCCTTTTTATATTTTAAGCCATAGTTACTCATTGGTGGGCTACTCATCAATAAAAGTTATGGACATGGGAATCGGTACACACCATGATACTTCATCACTTTTACCATGATAATCAGGTTCATGCTACACTTAGTTGCAGTGGTGTTATGTTCTTAGATAACCATCTAGAAGCTTTTGAGGATATGTGGAATGCTTAGGAGACATTTTTACCATAATCCTTATGGGTACATTTATTTTATAGTGCTCTACATGCTTGGGTTAGAGGATGGTATATTCATTAAGAAACACATATAGATACAGATAATTGATAATGCATCAAACATGGTCTGCTCACCACCTTTACATTTTATTTACCATGATTAGATCTCAATTTATCTTTATAAGTGATCCATCACACAATAGTAGGTGATCAAGCACAAGTTGAAAACTGAATATGTACCATGCATGGTGAAATTGAGGAAGATTTGACCATCTTCAAAGAATCGGATACTCATGTCAGGACTCAATTGAAACATGACTCACAATTTGAAAATGACAATAGGGAACAAATCTGAAATGGTAAGCATAAGGTTGTATGTCAAGTTTATAAGGGTACTAACACCGATCCCCCAGAACCACCATTTGACCACTTAAACTTGCCTATGGAATACGAGGTGCACAAGGTGAGAGATAATATGCAATCTAAGTAGAAACCATATTATATGCCACACTAAATGGTTTAGTAGAATATTATCATAGAAGATGCACCCAAGATGGCCACTGTAGGAAATTATTAGTCAAAAGTAGAATTAACTAAAATATTTGAACTTCTACATGAGTATGCGTACATTTTCCCATGAAACTACACAAAAATGAAAGGAGTGCATCTGTCATTGGGAAAAATGCACATAAAATTGGTTGAAGGAGATAACTCATTAAAGAAACAACCATATCAAATGAATCCTAATCTACACACATGTGTTAAAGAAGAAATTGATGGCATGTTACACACAAGGGTTATCACACCCATTGATGAGTCTAAATGGGTTAGTCCCATGCTAAATAGCATCAAGAAGGATGGCCAAATCTACATTTATGTGGATTATAGACAATTAAATGTTGTGTGTGTCACAAACCCATTCCTAACACCTTTCACATAAGAGATCGTGCAAGGTTTCACTAGATGTGAAATCTAGACCTTTACTGATGGTTTTTCAAGCTATTATTAGGTACAAATTGTTGAGGAAGATAAGGAAAAAATTACTTTTTCCAATGAATGGGGGTACTTTGTGTACAATAGTATGCTATTTAGCTTAAAGAACACACCAACAGTCTTCTCTCACATTGTGGTATAATCCTTTAAATATTTCATCCACAAGTTCCTTCAAGTATATCTAGATGGTTGGACTATGTATGGCTTGATGTGCAACCATTGTGCCAATTTGTGCCTCATACTCGAGTGTCGTTAGTAGCTTTAGCTTTATTTGAACCTAAAAAATGCATCTTTGCCACACCATTTGGGATTTTGTTAGGGCACATCATTTATCAAGATCAACTACTCATGGATCTGGCCATGATTGTGGTTATTGTTCAACTCCCAGCTCCAATCACTCAGCATGAGGTTTGCGCCTTGCTTGGTCACACAAGCTATTATTGTAAGTTTATTTATTGTTATGATAACATAACATTTCTATTAGAAGAATTGCTCAAATAAAATGGCCTCTTCTTCTTGATTAAAAAGCATCAATAGGCATTTGAGAACTTGAAAGAGATATTGGTAATTACACCCATCCTCCACTTCCAAGATTATATGACACCATTTCATATACATGTCGATGCTTCCATCATGATGGTGGGCACTATCTTTGCACAACCTGGTGAAGGGAATCTAGACTATCCTATATATTTTTCTAGTCATAAGATAACACCAACAGAGAAGAACTACTCTACCATAGAATGAAAGGCCTTATCCCTGGTGTATGCACTCCAAACATTATGCTAATACTTGTTAGCCACTCCAGTACCTTATTTATAGAACATGAAGCACTCAAGTGCCTTGTGAATAAACCTATGTTACATAGATGAAACTACTGATGGATTATTCTATTCTAAGAGTTCTAGTTCTTTATGGTAGTAAAATCGAACAACGTTACTTTTGATCTTGAACATCTATCATGTATTGAATCTAAGAAACTAGTGCAAAAAATTGAAGACAACTTACCTAACGTATAATTTTTTTAAGTTACACATATGCCTAAAGAATTGGAAGAAATAGCTAATTTTATTAGAATAGGTTCTGCACTAGACCATCTTAGTGCCCAAGAGAAAAAGAAATTGGTTGTATATGCTACACCTTTTTAACTTATTTGCAGAGACATATACAAACTTGAAAGGGATGAAGTATTACAAAGGTGTTTCATGCATCATGAACATGCTGAAGTTTTTCAAGAAGATCATGAAGGAGTCACCAAAGGACATTATGCTGGTGATGTAACAACATGAAATGTTCGCCTAGTTGGCTTGTGGCGGCCCAACTTATTCAATTATTCCAAAGATTATGCATGTCAATGTTATATCTATCAATGCATATGCAAACAAAACTACAGGGTTTTTATGCCTCTTCATCTAATCATTGCTCATGAACCTTTTGAAAAATGGGCTATTAATTTTTTTAGGGTCATTAACCTTGCTGCAAGATGAACCAATACTTGCTACATCATTAACACCATCGACTATGTCATACATTGGGTTAAAGTAGCGCCCACATGTGATCGTACTACTATAACCACCACCAAGTTCCTTTGTGAAAATATCATTACCAAGTATGGATGCCCTTTATGTTTAACAAGTGATCATAACACTCACTTCTTCAATGAGATGATATGCATCCTCCTAGACAAATTCATGATTGCACACCATAAGACCACTCCATACCACCTTAAAGCTAATGACATTGTTGAAGTTTTTAACAAAATCTTGGGTCATACATTAATGAGGATTTATAATATCAGTTGTAATGGCTGGGATGATTGAGTTTTTTCAATCTTATGGTCATATTGGATTGCATACAAGAGTACTATATTTCATCTTGTCTTTAATACTAAAGTAGTTCTACTGATGGAATTTCTTATTCCTTATTTATGTATTATGTGTGTTGGATGACTAGATGATGAAGAATCTCTAAAATCATGCTTATATGAAACATGCTTTCTTTCACATTGGAGTCAAGGAGTTGAAAAGCAGAAGCAAAAAGCCTAACATGATAGACATCTAAAAAACAAAACCTTTCCTCCCGGTATGCATGTATTGTCTATAATTCTAAGTTCACATGCCACTTAAACAAATTTCACATGTATTAAGATGGTTTGTTCATCATTCATAGCTTCTGTCTCACAAATTCATACAAGTTAAGATGATTAGATGGCCAATTTCTTCCAGGCCATTTTAATGGTAGTCAACTTCGACCCTACCATTATGTGTAATGCTCCTGTTAATAAGGCATATGCCACTATAATAGTTTATAATTTTAGTTTGTTTTCAAATATAGTGTAGCCTTGTTTATGCACATTAAGTTTTATGTTTATTTTAACACATGGTTCTCTTTTTTTTTAGTGCTATTACATTTTCATGACCGTGGAGGACCATGAACATTTTTTTAGTGTGGGGTAAGTTTCAAAGATGAATAAATTAAAGCTAGAGTGGGTAAAGTAAAATTTGGAAGGAATCACACATAGAAGAGGCATCCAAGTGAAAAATAATGCACAAAAGGGGTACTCAAGTGGAAGTACATAAGGAAAATTTAGTTCATGTAGGAGGTGGTGCATGACTAGCAGTATGAAAAAAGAGAGGTAAAGGAAAAACTATTATGAATGGGCCAGGAGGGAAAAAAATGGTTCTTGCTTACAAAAATAGAAGTTTAAATCTTCTTACAGCTGGCATGCACTATGAGAAAGTTGGGAGGATGGGATACGTGTATTAAATTGATAAACTATTAAGTATAATGGAAAACATGCCCAATGAATGTCGTGGAATACCATTTGAGGCATTAATGAGCGAAGTGATGGATGAAGGCATGGGAGAGTAAATGTATGAAATTACTCATATAAGGTTAGAAGGTCCTCATTTTAACACTTTAATGTTGATTTTTTTTGATTTTGTAGAGCTCAAGTGAAGCATTTTTAAACCACTATAAATAACATTCATCAAATCATAGTAAAAAAAATCAAAGTTCAAAAGTGAGGTGAAGATCGTGAACTAATAAAAGAGTGGAATTATGATTGTGGAAGCACTTTGGATATAGTTTTAGGTTGTAGGTATCAACGTCTACCATTAGAGGAAGCTGAAGTAGGAGGGTCGAGGAAGTTCAAGGTAGGAAATACTTATTCATTCAGGAGAGTGAGAGGGTTGTTCCACAACCTTTAGGTTCCTTAGAGGGTGATGTGGCCAAAGCAGAAGGCCTAGAGAAACAAGCCTTTACTAGTAATTCACAAAGAGGAAGAGTATGAGGGTATAAGGGGACATCTTGTTTTGATCTAGGAGGATGTCCCTAGTGAGTCTGGTACATAAGTAGAGAACTTGGCAGAATGAGTGACATAAACATATATCAAGAAGGAACCAGTGATGGTACACGAAGGGAAAACAAAGTCTACAATACCATCTCCACCCTTTTTTATAATCTAAGAAATGTAATACCCTGATTCTATTTTACATAGTGTAAATTATGAGTCTAAGGTTTCTTCTTGCCAAGTGCTTAACTACAATCACTGTCAACTAGAATTGAGGGAGACTTGCAGTGCAAGTACAAGGTTGAGAGATAAAACATGAGGAATGAGGTCACTTATGATCTCAAATTCTTCAATCTACTGAGTGATGTTGGAGTGTTCCAAAATTTTAACCTACCTTATTTTGGAAAGCCTGTATAGGTAATAATATTTCTAGTTTTGTGTATACATGAGGATTATTTGTACTTTATAGGGCACAAGATGTGGATTATTGCCCAATTAATTAATAGGCTAATGGGGTTACAATGTTCAGACATTGACCTTAATGTGGATATGGAGGACTAGGATGTAATTGAGAAGGTGGTAGTAGCATTAAAGTATAAAAAGGAAGGCCATACTATGTACATTTATAGCCTCTAAGATCTTACCATTTGAGTAGATGCGCACTTGGCAATAACCAAACTTTTGGGTAGGGACAAGTTCTATGTGGCAAGTCAAATGGCCCAGGAAAAAAATATAATTATGCCTTGTACTTCATAAAAAGGATTATGGAAGATGCTGAGAAGGCCCACCACCTACCAAATCAAAAAAATTTGTGGGATGTGATTCATTTTTATTGATGTTTAATGAAATTGGTGTTCTAGAATACTTTGGAAAAGAACTAAAGTGGGTTTACCCACCAAAAAACAAGTCCCATGCAAAACGGTTCCAACGATTCACTTATCCAACCACCATCTCCCCTTCCCACAAGTTAAAAATTAAAGGACGGTTCAAAGGGATGAAGAATGGCACATCCCTAAAGAGTTTCCCACATAGATGAGAACTCAAGCCCAATTTGATTTTATGCAACATTATTCACTCGTGTGTATTTGGATGGAGCCCACAGATAACTTTTTTGGGTGGCTAAAGTTACCATATGATTTTACTACCAAATATTTCAAGAATTATATGAATCACATTGCTGATGTGCATAAGATGCGCATTGACATTGATAAAATTGACAATGAAAATCATACTCTTTTGAAATTATTTATTTTCCTAGGGAAGAAGGAATATATAGAGAAGAATGAATCAAATAACATTGATATTAATGCACACAAAATTATCATAGGGTATCACATTCATGTGTTATATTACATGATAAAGCCTAATAATAAGACTTCAGGAAACTAGGAGGTACCCAGAGAAACCCTTCCCCTTTCGCCATAAATAACAACACAAAGAAGGCAATGAAGATAAGAGAAGAGGCCAAAAATTGATGCCATTGAAAACATGCTAGAAGAGTAACCTAATCAAAAAAGGATGGCCCCATCACCTTCAAAATACCAAGGGATGCCTACAAGATAGGAATAAAAGGGCCTTGATACTACCCAACTGACCGTTATTTTTTTGGGACAAGAGCATTATACACCAAGTGTTGAGGTATCTGAACAAAGGGAGGTGAATCCTAAGGCATCACCTAAGAGAGAACCTAAGGAAGCCACCCCTGAGCCAAAGGAAACCTCAGATCAAAAAGATCCTACCCTTGATGACATGAAAATGGACATTGAGAGTCCCACTGATGAAGAGGGGGTAGACAGATGTGTAATTCTAGGCATCAGTGACCAGAATGTTAGCTCGAGTGGCCAAAAATAAGTGGATCTGGATGTTGAGATACTCAAACATGATCATGATAAGGGAAAAGGGCCTACTAAGGAATATGAGTAGTGACAAGTAAATTAAGGTGATAACCTCCCCGTTCATGGCTATCTCCAACAAAACATTCTTGAAGAAGAATTGTACATACGGGAGTATTTCCTTGAGGAAGACTCTTCCAATCAAACTTGGTGCAAACTCTCTTTTTACATGGATATTTTTAATGAGGAACATTGCTTCAATCTTCCATTAGCTAGTACAAAATTGAAACTAGAGAAGGTGGATCTTTTTGAGGCATTTTGGGTGGATCCCTGGCAGTGTTCACTTGCCAAAGTAATCATGACACTCATTAACTTGGCTCTCACAGTCACTAGGAAAAATTCTCTACATAGCTATGATGTTGGCCAACTATAGTGAAAGAATAAATAGGTCATCACCTTATATCAACATGAATGTTTTAAAATATTAATACTTGAATAGGAATTAGACAAGTGCAAATGCCTATAGAAAGTGGAAGTAACATCTTGGGTGAAGACTCTAAAACTCTGTAATTCTATTTTACAATATGAGTAGGCACTTTCCAATGGTATCCCACTTACAGGTGAAGTTTTGATAAGTTAGAGACCCTGGTTACACTTGTGTTGTGAAAATTCAAAGACCAAGTGAATCCCCAATGTGATAAGGCTTGGGCTATGGAGTAGTTTTCAAAATCCATCGAAGTATGTAAGAGATTTTTAGCTCATGCAGGTGGCACAATTCCCATAGATGTTGGGATTTTTATCAAGTTAGCATGACCTGCTAAAGTTTTGGAAGCTAGGCTTAAGTCAGAAGAATGCCAATGCCAAAAATTGGCTGAGAATGTATTAAAAATAAAGGATAGAATATAAAACACTAAATCATTATAGGATATGGATGTATTAGAAAATAAGATTAACACTCACCACCAAGAGCTCAATACTAATTTTGTGGCACTTTAAGCATGTGTTTTGACATCGGTCAGGTCACTTGAAGATGTCCATAAAGATGCCACTACTTTACTTGAGATTTTGATAACTCAAGCTAGTGGCTTTTTGGAATGACCTGATGAGATAAAATGACTAAAGGGTGAGGTTGAAGAAATTACCTCCAAGATGTAAACTACCCTAAACCACTAGGAGGAAGTCAAGTGCTAGGTCGAGAAAATGGTACCTAAATTTTTTATAGTTGAGGGTCCTAAGGATGGTGCATAATCTAGGATAGACTATTGACTTAGTGTGGGATGATGTTGGACCCCAAATTTTGTATCAATTTATTCTAAGTACTTTTGGAAGATAAAGGCAAGGAAGTAAGCCAAGGCACAGGAAGGACATGGTGCAAAAGGCCTTGGTACGAATAAAGTAAGTCACGAGGAACAAAGATGTATAAAACATGGAGGAATCGAGGATGCAAAACTCAGACAATAGTAAATGACTTAGATAAAGGCATAAAATTAGAGATGGTTATCAAAGGGTCTAGTTAATCAAGATGAAGACTTTACCCAGTGAAAGTCATCAAAGGGTCTAGTTAATCAAGATGAAGACTTTTGGCTTGCGACTGGATTGACCAACCTTAACTAGACCAAAACCAAGCAAAATTATAATCAATTGTCTAGATTCAACCAATGGTGGGTTGAGATTTAAGCCCTGGTCATCTTGCATGTCAGGGTACCTAAGGACATTTTGTAGTAAATAAGGTGGAATGCATCTATTACAAAGTTGCATAATGGGATTCATATCAAATTCCATGGGTTTTCCAAGGCAACAACCATGCCACTACCAAAGAAGAGGACACACGACACCAAATATTGAATGAACAACGAGTATATCCCAAAAATAATTATCGAATGTGATATTTTAGAATTAAGTGTAGATAAATAAGAAGTCTTGCAATCAATGCCCACAAACATAGGCAACTATGTATATGATCAAGAAAAGGAGAAAGAATTTTTCTTCTTGAAAGTAGAACACACCTGCCAAGTCTAGAACCAGGGGTGATAATATTTTTGGGTTGACATGAATTAACCTCATCCTTCAATAATAGTATATATTATTGGGTAGGAATATATACACCAACAGTTTTAAGCTTAGATTTTTCACATGAATCCAATTATAGATATTTTGATACACAGGGACAACACTCTCCATTACAAATAATCCCACCACCAGATCTAGTGCATAGGCCAAGGACCTATTCTATGTCTAGGTTGTCTTCATCAATCCAAGAATGGATGGTTGCTTTTATAGATCTAGTGGTGGAGGCAGAAATGTAGCAGGACTAAGACCTCTAACAACAACCTCAAGAGATAGTTTTGGCTTACAAGAGAGTGAAGAAGAATCTCACACCTCCATTGTCTTACAGGCATAAGGCATCAACATGAAGAAGTATTGTGATTGAATTGACCTCATCATCTGATTTGCAGTCACCACTTGACTTTCTAATTTCTATACAAGAGCTAGAAGAGGCAAATCCACCATAACTTGAGCATCCTTTCAAATAAAAAATTATTACAACATAAGAATAAACTACCAAACAAGAAGAAGAAAAGGCAAAGTAGGTAGTTTTAAAGAAGTTTCAGAAGGCAGAGAGGAAGAAGAAAAAGGAAGAGGCCAAACACAAGGCTATCAAGGAGGAATAACAATAGAAGAAATAATTGAAAGAGGCAAAACACAAGAAAAAGGTTGAGGAATATGAGGTAGAAAACAAAAGGGTCAAAGAAGTAGAGGTGAAGAAGCAAGAAGAAGAAGAAATTGTGAAAAAACAACAAGATAAATCATAACAAGAAGCATAAACAATGTAGTATAAGAATGATGAAGTTGAGGCTACAACAAAATCACGAGAAGAGGAAAAGGCAAAAGAAGTGATGTGTATTTAAGAGGAGCAAACAAAGAATCTTCCTCAAGAACAAGAGGCCAAGAGTAAGGTTGAGGCACATGCTAAAGCTAAGGTTATGGCAGATGCCAAAGCCAAGGTAGAGGTAGATGCTAAAGCTAAGGTGGAGGTAAATTCCAAAGATAATATTGAAACACAAGCCAATCCAAGGAATTATCTGAGTGCAAGCTTAAACATGAGAGTGCAACTCAAAATCCATTTGAGGCTATTATAAGGGTAGGGATTCCCAAGACCTAAAAAACATCTTCCACATCACAGGGCTCATATTATTCTCAAGGGGTTATGCAGGAGGAGGCATCATATCAAATGACTCATATCGCTATCCAATGGTTATTGGATACCCTAACACTCTCCATGCATCACATAACATTTTATCTACCTATGGTGCAGATCAAGAAAGCATACATGGTGTATGCATCTTCAATTTTGGCCTTGGATACAACCATGCAAGAGGTATCACTGGAGGTGACACAATTAACTCTATCCAAACAAATTGAGGGAATATATGCCTTTAATGAATATATCATTTAGAAGGCATTAGCCTTGAAGTAGGAGGTGCTACAGCGCATGGAAGAAAATGCAAATCTTAACCTTTACCTCACCAAAGCTCATTAGTTGATTGATATGAATGTCCTACCTCGGACACACAAGATTTGGGTGACCAAGTCATGTCAGAAGAAAATTAATGTAGATTTATATGGAATAAGCCTCTAACTCCTCATTTTGGACATGATATACAAAGAACTTGATCTAGATTTCAACTTTTCTAAACCTAGTTTGTTCACAAGGATCAACTATGCATTGATCTCTCTCTTTTACTTACTAGGTTATTTAGTTTGCTTTCATTATTTTACTTGTTAATCACTTAGGCATATTATCTATTTGATAATTTACTCCTTCCAAGTTTCCAAGAACTTCTTCAAGTCATCTCTATTCACTATTCGACCTCTTTGACAACCCCTCACTAGTTTTTTGTTAGGTTATCCTCTTTAGGAGTCAAGTACTGAATCTTGATGTAGGTTTCAAGGATTCAATCTTCTTGCATGGGTGGTCTTAGTGATCATATCAAATCTTTTATAACCTCACTCAAGTGCTCAAATAACCTTCAACTCTCATTTCCACATAACAAACTCATAATAACCTCACTAGGCTTGTAGTCCTTTTTTTGACAAGTTTTCTTTTTAATATAAATATTTAAAATCCCCTAAAGATAAAAGATAATTTAAATCCACCCTCTATCTTGCTTCAGGTTTCTATCAAATTTCAAGTCCTAACTCCACATCTAGTTATCACTTCCTTTGTAAATGTCCTCCAAATTAGGCCTAGTAACCCTATTTCATGCCCACAATGTTGGTTCATACCATACAGCCCTGGTAAAAATTCAAAAACATCAAAATCTCCTTGAGGGCATTGACTTAAATTAGAATATGAAGTTTTGTGCAATTTGGTTTGTTCAATCAGGAGTAATGGGTCTTTGAACTTGAAACCCAAGCTAATGGAAAGTTGCAGGCTTGTACTTGTTAGGTTGTGGAGCTAAAAGCTTCACTGATGCAAACAGGGAAGGAGGTTGCTAAGTGGCAGAGCAACCAATGTCAGTCTGATTAACTGGCATCAGTCATATTCAGTGTCAGAGCAGTTGACATCAGTCAGGAGTCAGCCGACGTCGGTCACCTCTAAGCAGACAGGGACCGACGTCAGTCGCCTGTGCGATTCCAAAACTGCTTGTTGACGAATAGTTAGTTAACAAACCGGTTGTTTGCATGTTAAGAGGCCAATTTTAGACTTGAGTTACGGATCTAATTATTGTAATTGGATGTCTAATTATTTTTTGCATGGGATCTATATAATAGACTCATGTGTTGTATTGTAAAGTGTGCTAGAGAGTAAGAGAGCAAAAATTAGCTCCTTTAGAGTGAAGAGAGCAAGGTGTGTTCCTCCTAGTGCCATAGTGCCAAGCGTGGGTGCTAGTTTGGAGAATCAGAAGGATTCTTCATGTATGTAGGATCTTGGTCAGCAGGTGTGCAAGGCCACATTTGGAGATCTACATGGTAAGTAAGATCATTGATTTGAAGTTGTATGTGTGTGTGAGATCTAGGTTTATAGGTGTGCAAGACCAGATTGATCTGCAGGTGGCAGCAGAATCAGGGAGATCAGCAACACAATAGGTAGCAAGATCAGGCAGGATTTACTTGGAGTACGGTGTGTACTCAATTGGAGAGCAAAGAGGAAGGCAAGGTAGATCCTTCCAAAGTAAGATCATTTGAGTTGCAATTTGTTGCAAGTTCATGGGAGATCTACTTGGAGTGCGTTGTGTACTCGATTGAGTATGTGTGTATACTTGGTGTACTGGCCATAGTGATACTGACTGGTTGGAGGTGATCACCAACTTTGTGCTTGAGTTGTGTGTTGGGACCGTAAGAGAGAGAGTGAGCTCTTGAAGAGATTTACTGTTTATGCCCTAGAGGTGTGGGAGCCCTAGAGGTGTGTAAGGAAGAAGACTGTGGCATCTTCTTTGTTGTATTTCCTTCTAGAAGGGTATTAATATAATTGGGTATTGTCTCTCATATTCTGTGTTATTTTCAAAATTAGTTACTTGTGCATTCTGGTTAAATTTCGTGTTTAGTTGCTTATACAAAGGTGATCAATTGTGCTTCCGGGTCCTAACAAGTGGTATCAGAGCTATGGTTGCAGGGAGCAGGTTTGTGATTGATTACAGGTCACTCTCAGGGGTTTCTGATTGAGTGGGAGTATAGCAATGGCAGAAGCAAGTAAGCTAAGAATGGAGAAATTGAAAAGCATGAATGGTCAATTACGGTGTTATGGAAAGAAAGAGCAGGTAAAGAGAAATTGTTGGTTGGTAGAAGATCAGCATGAAAGAACTGAAGAAGCAAATGTTGTAGGTGTTATTGCACAGGATGCTCTGGGATGTTCCTTGGATAAAGTAGAATCTTATTTTATAGATTCTGTTGCCTCTTTCCATGCAGCCCAAAATAGAGTATTTTTCCATGTTAAGGTCCATGGAGACTTTGGAAAGATTTATTTAGGGGCTAGTGTGCCTTGTCAAAGAATTGGCAAAGGGAAAGTGAAGCTGAAATTGTAGCTGACCAACACATGGTTGTTGAAGGATGTCATGTAGGTCCCAATTCTGAAGATGCAGCTAATTGCTTCAGGAAAGTTGGGTGATGAGAGATGCACAAGAACTCTCACAATGGATGCACTTGAATTAGCTGGTGGTAAGAAAGTAGGTATCCTTTATCTATCTACTTATATTATTGATTCTTCTTCTGTTTCAAAGATGTGGCTTTGTAGGCTTGGTCACATGAGCAAGAAGGAGATGCATGTTCTTAAGAGGAAGTCAGATGTCTTTGACAGACTTAAGAACTGGAAAGCCTTGGTGTTTATGGAGGAGATGATGGACAGAGATCAGTGGAAAAGGCTGAGTAACTCTGAGCAAGGCAGTTTAGACAGGGTTTTGATCCAAAAAGAGCTCACGGGTAAAAAGTCATCACTCACAGGAGAACACAGGTACCAGCATCAGTCAGGGGGAACTTACGTCGAACAGACAGGTGTCGATGTCGGTCATGTGCAGACTAGAGCCGGTGGTGTCGGGCAGGGTGGCTACCAGAGTCAGTTAGCGAATCGACATCGGCGACTAGGTAAGACCAACATCGATCAAAAAATTAGCGTCGACAGAAAGGACAGTCGCATGGAACCGACGTCGATCGGATGCAGATTGTGTGGTGACCGAGGTCGGTAACTGAGACAGATTTTGGGCAGATAGGAGTCTCAAACGCCCATATGGAGGACTGAAAGGGTAAGTAAGCCTCAAATTCATTGTTCCTCTTCTTTATACTCGTTGCTCACTGCAGAGCAAGAAGGATCTAGGAAATAGTGGGAGCATGGCATGAATAGGATGCAAAACCAAATGGGAGATTTGGTAGGGTTGCCAGCCAGTATGAAAGCACTGAAAGACAAATGGATACCTTAGTTAAAGAATAGAGAGAATGGATACGTGAGATAGAAGGCTAGGTCATATGGTCTTGTGGAAGCTCCAGGACAGTGGTACAGGTTTGACAAGTGGATGACATAGCATGGCTTTAGTCAATGTCAGTGTAATCATTGTGGTTTTTTTACCAGGTGGGTGATGATTGCAACATCATCCTATTACTGTATGTTGTGTGTTTGCTTGTATGTAGGGTTACACATACAGGGTTTTTCTAAGCTAAAGGTAAAGTTAGTTCAAAGGTGTGTCATGAAGAATTTGAAGGAGAAAAATTCTTTGGCATAAGTGTGTTCTAGAGACATGGAAGATCACAGGTTGATTTTGTCTTCGGATGATTGTGTGAAGCTAATTAACACACTGATGGGTTGGATAGTTCTATGAACAATGTCCTGATTCACATGATGAGGTTAAGTACATGCGTACTGGACCTAAGGTTGCCCACACAGTGGGAGCTTTCAGAAAGTTTGGAGCCGATCTAGGAAAGAAGCACTGGAGGGTAGTTCAGTGGATTCTCAGGTATCTGAGAGGGACCAGCAGCAGGTGCACATGCTATGCAGGGTCAAGTTCTTTTCTACATGTGTTTGTAGATGCGGATGTGGTAGGTTACTTAGATGACAGGAGGTTCACCATAGGTGTTGTGGTGGTTGGTCTTCAAGGTTGGGCTTGAAGAGGGATACAAGCCAGGAAATAGATTAGACAGTGTACAAGTATAGGTATAGGTGCAGCTTTTATCTCCAAGTGGGAGATTGTTAGGTTGTGCAGCTAAAAGCTTCACTGATGTAAATAAAGAAGGAGGTTACTGAGTGGCAGAGCAACTGACGTCGGTCTGATCAATCGATGTCAGTCATATCCAGTGTCAGAGCAGCTGACATCAATCAGGAGTCAATCGATGTCAGTCACCTCTAGGCAGATAGGGACCGACGTCGGTCGCCTGTGCGGTTCCAGAACTACTTGTTGACGAATAGTTAGTTAATGAACCAATTATTTGCATGTTAAGAGGCCAATTTTAGACTTGAGTTGTGGATCTAATTATTGTAATTGGATGTCTAATTATTGTTTGCATGGGATCTATATAATAGACTCATGGGTTGTATTGTAAAGTGTGCTAGAGAGTAAGAGAGCAAAAATTAGCTCCTTCAGAGTGAAGAGAGCAAGGTGTGTTCCTACTAGTGCCACAGTGCCAAGTGTGGGTGCTAGTTTGGAGAATAAGAAGGATTCTTCATGTATGTAGGATCTTGGTCGGCAGGTGTGCAAGGCCACATTTGGAGATCTACATGGTAAGTAAGATCATTGATTTGTAGGTGTATGTGTGTGCGAGATCTAGGTTTGCAAGTGTGCAAGACCAAATTGATCTGTAAGTGGCAGCAAGATCAGGGAGATCAGCAACACAACAGGTAGCAAGATCAGGCAGGATCTACTTGGAGTACGGTGTGTACTCGGTTGGAGAGCAAAGAGGAAGGCAAGGTACTCGGTGTACTGGTAGTAGTGATATGACTGGTTGGAGGTGAACACCAACTCTGTGCTTGAGTTGTGTGTTGGGACTGTAAGAGAGAGAGTGAGCTCGTAAAGAGATTTATTGTTTATGCCCTAGAGGTGTGGGAGCCCTAGAGGTGTGTAAGGAAAAAGACTGTGGCATCTTCTTTATTGTATTTCCTTCTGGAAGAGTATTAATACAATTGGGTATTGTCTCTCATATTCTGTGTTATTTTCAAATTCTAGTTACTTGTGCATTCTGGTTAAATTCCGTGTTAAGTTGCTTATACAAAGGTGATCAATTGTGCTTTCGGGGCCTAACAATACTAGCCAAGAAGGAACAAAAATACATATCTTTAGTTCTCAATTGTTTTAAGATAACTTGAGACCTAATATAGGTCTATCTTAATCCCAACCAACTATTTAAACACCTCAGGGTTCTTTAGTAGCCTGAATATGTCTCAAAATAAATAGAATATAGAGTTATGTGTTCTAAGGAAGTGATCGTGTTAACAAGGTTTGGACTCAACTAAGTTAAAAGACTCTTTCAAAGTCTTATGAATATTTCTCACCTTATAATCACCTATTTAGACCATACTAAGTTTACAGTCATAAATACCTCTACTTCTTGTGGGTAAAAGACTTCATCTCTCCTTCCAATGTTGACTGCGTTTCACAAAATAGGGTACATGAATCATACTCAGGGTTTGTTGTATTATTATAACTAAAGGATAGTAAAACTTCACCAACATTTATACCTAATCAAATCTTTCTTTAACTTTCTATCAACTCCATGATATATCCCTTCTCTCAAACACCTATATTCATTCTTAGGTCTTTGACTATACAAACAAGGGTTGCTTGACTATGTGACAAGGGTCTATCTACATACAAAGAGTTTCAACTTTAAAATGATAACATTCAACATGTTTCCTTACAACCTTATCATAACTCATCCATTCTCATGATTAAACACTCCCTCAATCATATACTCTCAGTCTTCTTACAATCTATTTGAATGAAACAGAGTTGTTATGTGAATAGAGACCCTTCATTAGAATGGACTGTATGTGATATTTATCATTGAGTTTGCATTTAAAACATAAAAACTTACCCTTTCATTATTAAAACACTATCTAGGTATCATCAAATTAATCATAGAACAATACTTACTCCTTAAAGAATAACATTTACTTTCTTCAACCCCATTGCCAACTTCTTTACTTTGACTATAACCTACAGTCCTTTGCTTAAACCTATAAATACACACACAAGGTTTGTATATAGATTATAAGGCTCATCTAAAACAATGTTTAAATGAATAACCATCAATCTATCTTGAAGAGGAAAATAATACAATAACAAACTTATCTTCATTCATTAGAATCCACACTGATTACAATACAGTCCATAAATGGACTTGATCATCTTCCTTGAGAGGTTTTTGTATATTTTCTCATTCTCTTATCCTCCTCCTCCTTCTTGGAGAGCTCTCTCTCTCTCTCTCTCTCTCTCTATTCTCTCCTCTCTACCATAATGATGTACAACTTCCTATTCAACCAACTTCAACATTGGTTACTTGGTTAGTTACAAGGCAAAAGCTTCCTTTCTTGATAACCCAATGTATGGGTGAGGGTTAAATTATCAAGGTATGACTTCTAACTTGATAAATTAGACATATATGAATACCAACACCCTTTACAAGACTTCATGGCCTTTTTGAACCAATATTTTCTCCTCTAACCACCTTAGACCATCTTCATAGTCACTCTGGACTTGGTTACATGTTTGAATTTTCAAATCTCAATTTTGGAGGGAAATCTCCCATCACCTATAGACCTCACTCTCATTGACTTATAAAGACACAAATGGATCATATATGATATTTCAAACTCAAATGCACTCCAACATGTGCTAACTATGACTCCTAATTGCATATATCAATTCAACAACACTAAATGATGGTTAACTTGCTGGATACTCCTGCATCATACTCCATAGGAGGGAGAAATTTGTTCCACCAACTTTATTTCTTGCCTTAAATTTTATTCTTTGAGAGTCCTTCATGCTTACTTGATTACTGTTCTTCCTTTCTTGCTCCTTTTTCTTTGCTAAGCTCTTGCATTTCTTCTTTTTGGCTTTGTCTAGTCTCTGTGTGAATGCATCTTCTACCTCTATGAGGTGTACCAGCTGTTGTACCTCTATGTTTTTTGCATTTTCCACCTATTATAATTCAATTTGAACCTCATCATACTCATCTGCAACCAAATATTTCTTATTCTTCTTTCCCATACTGGTTCTATAGATTACTTCTTCATTAATCTCGCTTGATTCTTTATTATGTAGTAATGTTTGATCCTTGATCATGCTAGCATATTATTCCTTTGGCTCTAATGACTTTATATGCATGTTAACCTCTATAATTTTCTCCATTTTACTCTCTTTTTCTACCTCTTCTTCACATTTATTCACATTTTTATGCCTCTTCCTATGACCTTGCTTATTGTGCAAGAGCAACTTCTTGTTCCATTCATCCTCAACATATTACAATATTGTTTGATAAATATTTGAATTTTCATGTTCATATTTATCAACTATCAACTCAGCTTTAGCTTTACCAATTGAATAACTCACCTTGTTTACTTGCTCATACTCCCTTTGCTTGATAGCTAGCTTGCTCGCTTGTGGCCTTGTTTGCACAACTTCTTGTGCTTCTATATGATGTTCCTTACTTGATGATTATTTGAATTAATTCTTGATCTTTGATTTTTGTACCTCACATTCTTTCAACCCCTTGGATGGACTGAATATCTCTTCTAACATCTCCATTTCTTCCTGCAACTTCAGAGCATCCACCTCCTCAAAATCTTCATCAAATCTTGGTCCACATTGCTCTTCATTTTCTTGTGTACTTTGACTCACCAATTGTCTTTGGAATCTCTAATTAAAAAGATTCAAATCATTCTCCTTTGGCTGCATACCCTTTGTGTTAATCACTCATTGAGGTGCTTCATCCTCACCTTTCCTTTCTACAAACTCATTCACCAATGCAATTATTTCCATATACAAATCTTCTTCATGATTGGAGTCAACTTCATGTATATCATCATAAAAAACATTTGAAAACAAAATTTAAGAACACTTATATCTTATGCACTCATCATCTTTGATTACATGGTTGTACTTTCATCTCTTTGGATTGGTTTACTTGTACTACCTCTCTTATTTGCTTTGTAGACTTGCATCATTCCTCAATATTCATGTTTTCTTAGCATACACCTATAATATTATCCTCTTATGCTATTTTCATGCTCTTTTAAACCCACT
The DNA here is from genome assembly GCA_037957365.1 of Torreya grandis. Taxonomy (NCBI): domain Eukaryota; kingdom Viridiplantae; phylum Streptophyta; class Pinopsida; order Cupressales; family Taxaceae; genus Torreya; species Torreya grandis. Next base: position 1,950,513 of record JARHVA010001805.1, on the reverse strand, counting down.
TGTTGCCTTGTACCTGCTTATATTTCCATTTGCTTCTCTTTGCATCTCCTTTATGCTTCTTGCCTTGGTAGCCTATCTTGCCAACTTGGTGTTCTTTATCCTTTGTTCTTTGCTTCCATGTTTGTTCTTGTTTTCCATCTATGCTCTTGCTTGGATGGATGTCTTGATTGAGGTTCACCTCTTCCTTCTCAACACATAATTGCTTGAGTAATTTAGGCCAAACATATCCATGTCCTTGTTCTCTTCTTAAGTTTTGTACCTTGCCTTTCTCTTTTCTAATATGCATATTAGACTTTTCTTCTTCATATAAACAATCATACTCAATTATCAATCACTCATTTACCTCAAAATATGATTGTTTCAAGGTCATTTTATTCCTTATTATCTTCATGGCTTATCTTTATGGCTTCTTGGGGAACCATTTCTTTTATTTCAGTTGTTATATTTGGCAAGGCATCATAGTATTCCTCTTCTACTTCATCTTCAACATGTTTAATGTCTTCAATATTCATCACTGTATCTTCTACAAGAGGTTCTCTTTCTTTTTCATCCTCTTTCCACTTGATGGTTGATGTTCTTGGCCCATCCTTCACCAAATTTAAGGCTTTATGCTTGGCCTTCACCAAACCTTTCTTCTTGTTTTCACTCTCAAGTGATCCTCTTAGCACCTCTTTCTCCTTCATGTTCTCCTCAATCAGAACCCTCTTCTCTATCTCTTTATCTTATTGTTCTCTTGGAAACTTCTCATTTCTATTGCCTCTATGGGTTGCACTCTCTTTCTTCTTCTCATCTCTCAAGACACTTATCTTGTGCCTTCTCTCTCTTACAAGTGACTCTAGCGGCCACTTCACCTTATTCCTTATGTTACAACAAATCCATTGGCTTCCTTGTCTTTTAAAGAGCTTCATCATGATCTCTAACTTATTAGTACTCTGCCCCAACCCTATTATCATATCTTACACTTCTCTCTCTACATCCATCTTCTCTGACTTTTCTTTGCTTTCTAGGCCTATCTAGACCTTCCTTTTAGAAAACTTATCAATCTTGCCTCTTAGATCACTCTATTAAATATATAATATTATTTTAGTCCTCTATATAAGACCTCTCCTCGTCCTTATTAACTCTCTCTTTGAGTCTTTACTCTTCTATTTCTCTATTTGAGCTTCAATGTTCTTTCTACTTCTCCTTCACTAATCCTCTCTTGACTAGCTTCTAGTCCTTTTAATTAGATTTTGAGGCTTTGATTCCTATCTCATTTTCAATATTATATTCCTATATACTGATCTCAATAGATCAGACCTAAAACATTCTTCTCCCACAATACCCTGTAAGGTGTCATCTTAAGAATTTCTCATAACATGTTTTATCAATCTCAAATCAGCAAGTTTTAACAACACAAATTAAAAATATAACCAAGATTACCTTGATATGATACCAACTTATGAAAAGGTATATGGAATAAGCCTCTAAATCCTCATTTTGGACATGATCTACAAAGAAGTTGATTTGGATTTTAACTTTTCTAAACCTGGTTTGTTCATAAGGATCAACTATGCATTGACCTCTCTCTTTTGCTTACTAGGTTATTTACTTTCCTTTCATTGTTTTACTTGTCAATAACTTAGGAATATTATCTCTATGATAATGGACTCCTTCCAAGTTTCCAAAAACTTCTTCAATTCATCTCCATTCACTATTCAACCTCTTTAACAACCGCTCACTTATTAGTTCCTTGTTAGGTTATCCTCTTTAGGGCTCAGGTAATAAATCTTGATGTAGGTTTCAAGGACTCAATATTCTTAAATGGGTGGTCTTATTTGATCATATAAGACTTGTTCTATGCTCCTTCGAGTGCTCAAACAACATTCAACTCTCATTTCCATATATCAAACTCACGATAACGTCACTAGGCTTGTAGCCTTTTTTTTGATAGGTTATCTTTGTTTGATAAATATATAAACTCCCCTAAATATACAATATAATTTCAAGTCAACCCTCTATCTTCCTTCAAGTTTTTATCAAATTTCAAGTCCTAACTCCACATATAGTCATCACTTCCTTTGTAAATGTCCTCCAAATTAGGCCTAGTAGTTATATTTCATGCCCGTAGTGTTGGTTCCATACCGTACGGACCTTGTAACAATTCCAAAACATCAAAATTTCCTAGAGGGAATTGAGTTACATTAGAATATGAAGTTTTGTGCAATTTTGCCAATTCAATCAGGAGTAATGGGTCTTTGAACTTGAAACCCTAGTTAGTGGAAAGTTTCAGGCCTATATTGGCGAAGAAAGAACAAATATACATATATTTAGTTTTCAATTGTTTTAAGACAACCTGAGACCTAATATAGGTCTATCTCAACCCCAAACAACTATTCAAACACCTTAGGGTTCTTCAGTATCTTGAATATGTCTCGAAATAAATAGAATATAGAGTTGTGTGTTATAAGAAAATGATTGTGGTAACATGGTTTAGACTCAACTAAGTTAAAAGACTCTTTTAAGGGTCTTATGAATATTTCTCACCTTAGAATAACCTGTGCAAACTATACTAACTTTAAAATCACAAATACCTCCACTTGTTGTGGGCAAAAGACTTCATTTCTCCTTCCAATGTTGACTACCTTTCACAAAATAGGGTACATGAACCATACTCAGGGTTTGTTGGATTATTATAACTCAGAGATAGGAAAAATTCACCAAAATTTATACCTAATCAAATATTTATTCAAATTAATATCAACTCCATGATATATCCCTTCTCTTAAATACCTATATTCATTCATAGGTCTTAGACTATGCAAATAAGGGTTGCTTGACTATGTGACAAGGGTTTGTCTACATACAAGGAGTTTCAACTTTATAATGATAATCTTTATCCTATTTCCCTACAAGCTTATCATAACTAATCCATTCTCATGGTTAAACACTCCCTCAATCATATACTCTCAGTCTTCTTACAGTCTATTTGAATGAAACAAAGTTGTTATGTGAATAGAGACCCTTCATTAGAATGGATTGTATGCGATATTTATCATTGAGTTTGCATTTCAAACCCATTACCATACTATTTCATTATTCAAACACTATCTAGGGAACATCACCTTAATCACATAACCATGATTACTCCTTAAATAACAACATTTACCTTTTTCAACCCCATTGCCAACTTCTTTACTTTGACTATAACCTACAGTGCTTTGCTTAAACTTGTAAATACACACACACACAGGGTCTATATATATCCTACAAGGCTCATATGAAATAATGTCTAAATAAATAACCATTAATAAATCTTGAAGAGGAAAACAATACAAAAACAAACTTATCTTGATTCATTAGAATCCACACTGATTACAATACAATCCATAGAAGAACTTGATCATCTTCCTTGAGAGGTTTTTGTATATTTTCTCATTCTCTGATCCTCCTCCTTCTTGGAGATCTCTCTCTCTCCGTATTCTCTCCTCTCTACCAAAATGATGTACAACTTCCTATTCAACCAACTTCAATGTTCGGTACCTTATTCGTTACAAGGTAAAAGCTTTCTTTCTTGATAACCCAATGTATGGGTTTGGGTTATATTATTAAGGCATGACTTATAACTTGATAACATAGACATATATGACTCCCAACACCCTTTAAAAGACTTCATGGCTCTATTGAACAATATTTACTCCTCTAACCACCTTAGACCATCTTCATCGTCACTCTTAACTTGGTTACATATTTGAATTTTCAAATCTCAATTTTAGAGGGAAATCTCCCATCACTTATAGAACTCACTCTCATTGACTCAAATGGACTTCTAAAGACACACATGGATCCTATATGATATTTCAAACTCAACTACACTCCAACATGGGCTAACTATGACTCCTAATTACATATATAAATTCAATAACAAACTTGCTAGATGCTCCTGCTTCAAAAAGTAACCCATATCCCTTATCTCTCAACTCATAAAAAATTGGCATGTTGCTCAGAAGCTATAGACACTTCACAAATAAGGCCAGAACCTCAAGGCTGAGACAAAGGTTATTTTTGAGCTCTTGGAAGAATATGAACAAGTTATATTGCTATACACCAAGCTCATAACATAGCTCGAAACATGCTCGACTATAAGCAACAGTTATCCAACACATGGAAGGAGTCCCTAACTTCACAAAGGCAGATAAATACAAATCTACCATGGGTGACTAGTTTGATACCTCAGATGCACTAGACATTTCATTTAATAATTTACTTATATCTAGAGATAGTGTTATGCTAAATATGTAAACCTAGTAGAATGAAATGTTATGCAATACCTTTATTGGTGTTGAAATACTGCGACACATAAATAAGATAAAAGAGATAGTCCACAACATCCAAGTGGAAGTATCTAATGTGTGGGCTATGCTCCTAATAAGCAAATATGTAGACATCCAAAGTTTGGTCAAGTGTCAAGTATCGTTGCACACTAGAATAAATATGGTCAGAGAAGATATCACATATTGTACCTTGTTCAAAAAAGATGCGTCTCATTTAGATACCTTTATTTCAAAAATTATCCATGCACCTCAATTTGTTCCTCCAAGTTAGTTACAATAGGAAATCCATCGAATAAAGGTTATTTCAACTTCATAGCATGTGCCTCATCCCCAACTACAACCTCCACCACTATATTCTATAATAATAACTTCTTCTTCAAAAACATAAGTAGAACCATCTTCATAGCCTCCTATAGTTCAAAAAACACAACATCTGCCGCCACCACCAGTATAGGTATTGCATGCACTTATATTATGTAATTTTAAAGCATTTTGTACTAGGAATGGAGTGAACATTAGGAGCAAGGCTAGGTTGGTTGAAAAGTTGTAAAGGGCAGGCACCTAGTTATGTTAATCTAATAAAAACTTGAAAGGGAAATAGATTAGTATGATACTTAGTTAAAAACCTAAAATGGTGGCTAAGTAATGCACAAAGGGTTAAAAATGGTAAACAACACCTTGAGTGATTACCATAACTTATGTTTCTAGTCCAATTCCTCATTGCAGGCCTAATTTTGAGCTCCAGCATAAGCCACACTTCCTGTGACTTTGTCTCAAGATGAGACAACTATATAAGTCCAAGAAAGTGTTGGTAGTAAATAGGGTCTCAAAATCACAAAGTATAATTGATAGACATGTGTGTGACTCACACAATTTTGTCTTTCATATCTAATTTTATATGTATTTCTTACTTGAAAGCATGTCAAGGGTTTTTAGAATGTGGAGTCTTTATTTTATTTGTAGCGAAAGGTGGGAATCTGAAGTGACAATGACTTGTAAAAATTTTATATATAACACTCAATTATATTGAAAAAATTTCTAATGTGATAGAGCTTAATATGAAGTTCTGAAACGATTTCTCTCAGAGTGTCTTTTATATTTGTTTTATACACAATAAATGCTATGTTTGTCTAAATATGTTAGTCCTCGTGAATAAATATATCTACTTTAACTAATGAATGGATATGTTTAGTCTGAGTTGATGTTTATTATATACTTCTTTCACACTTCGTACAATTATCCATATATTAGCTTGTTCTGATGGGTTTTCCAGTAACCTTTGCTCATAACTCCATATCCATTAAATATCATTTCTAGATTTAGTGAAACATACATAATGCATGGTTATTCTCAAATAGACTTGCATGCATGCCCTGATCTAGTTTTGATTGGAAAAAATGGCCAAGTGGATGTGGTGAACCCAATGTCTCTTGTACCTCATACATAACACCAATATCAAGTGTGAACTATGTGATGTTTAATCAAAACAAATGATGCATTAGTATTATAGAAACCTTGACACATGAGATTGTTTTACTTTTTGAGCATTGAATAAATGACATTGACAACATAAATATGGTTTGAGTAAATGATATCTTACTTTGATAATCAAACACTTTTAAGGAGAACCTCTATAATCTCCATATAAATTATTCTAAGTTACAGTTAATACTCTATAGATAAGCTGCCAAAATAGTTGTTGTTTGAATTTTTAGCTCATATATCTAAGGCCTTAGATACATCTTTATTGCTACCAACATGTTCCCATTTTTCCAAAAGAAACATGGATCCTCTTTTGGAAAAAATGAGAACTTATATTAAGAAAATTATTCTCATCCCAATTTATGAACCAAGATGTTTCCATCTTAAGAGTACATTCCAAACTTAGTATACACAGTGACCTAGTCTAGGTTTTGGTTTAAATAATTGGCCACTTTGAATAATTTCATAAAACTTAAGGTTCAATTTAACCCCTATAGCTTTAGCTTGTTTTAAGAATTCTCTAATTTATTTTATGCCTAAGGTTCATTGTATATTTGTGGCCCCTTTATATTTCTTAAGTTAGAAGCCCCTTACTTTATATTATAGCCTATTCCAAGGTTTATGTTTTAAATATTGATCATAGAGACACGGTATTATATAAGGTTGAAGATGATTTGAGCAACTTGGTAGTATTTTCTATGAAGGATAAAGGATGTCTAATGGCTAGTTCCCACCATACTTTCTAAGAAGCAATTTTATAGGATTGCATGAGGTGGCACAACATTTTTTCATAATGGAAGTTGTTTCAATAACAAGATAATTGCATATTTGAATGAAAAATGTATAAAAAATATGGATATAAATTATAGGAAAAGGTTGGATCCTTCAATTTGACATTGTGTATATGTCATTTCCAAATTGACAATATGTGCTTGAAATTTTGAAATTATACTTTTATTTCGTATTAAATTTTATCCTAAAAGAAACATAGACCCTATTTCATCCTAAATGGATACAATAATTTCATTTTTTTAGTGTGTTCAAGGTTCAATTCACATTTTAAAAATTGTCTGGGGTTTGAGTTAAAATTAAATTGGTCATAAACTATCCTTTTAAGACCCTAAGTGATATGGTGGTGACATTTTTAACCTAAAATTTGAAGTTCACACTAAAAATTTGTGGCACACTTTATATACGTTTAAACCTAAGGTTCACACTTGATATTATAGTCATATAAATATAGTCACCTATTATTGACAATGTTAATTATTGACATATCTCGAGCCACATGAATTGTGGCTAAATACATTACTCTTATTAATCATTCCTTAAAGACATTTATCTATATCCAAGATCAACCCTTTTTTTTCCATCAATATTACACAAATTTCAAATTTAAATGATTACAATACTTAATATCACCTTTGAATGATTTCTAGCTCAGGACATAAGTCCTTAATCTTTTAGGATAGGTCTGCGCTAGGAAATTATAAAACTTTATTTCTAAGCATTCAGATATGTGAGATGACCTTATTTTTATTGTTCAATAAGAGCTTCAAAATTCCACTGCCAGTCAATCTTATAACCCCCCAAATGTTAATATTATTATGCCTACTATGGGGGCAACTCAGATTCTATAACAAATTATTATAAATAGACAAATCTCACCAATAACAACACCTCTTATGGATAGTACACATCCCTCTTATTTATATGTATAATCCCTTAGGCAAGAGATCTATTCTCTATAGGCCAAGGTGTTACATCTTTAGCAGGGTGCTACTAGACCATCTCATGCCTTGGAATCTCATGTTCTCCTACATACACCTTTGGCACAACTTATAGTGGCAACTCCTTTTCCATCCAAATTCATGGCACCCAATATTAATTTGTATGATGATAAGGGTGATCCAAATCATCATCTAAACACTTTTCACATAACATGTTTGGACTACATGTCTAATGATTGGCTCCTAACTAATTTGTTCCCTGATAGTTTAAAGGACTATGCATTGTAATGGATCTATGATCTTCCTAATTAGTCCATCAAAACATTTAATCCAATTACAGATATGTTTTTGGCACACTTTTCAATTAACATCAATGACAAGGTTTCATATGCTCAAATTGCTTAGCTTAAGTAAAAATATAATGAACCAATAGCTGAATATGTATGGCGATATAAAACTATATTAACAAAGATGACTAGTGCCATAACAGATGGAGAAATATAGGACATATTCAAGTAGATTGTATTCCCAACATGATATGAAGCTATACCATTCAAAATGTTTCCATCATTCATAGATCTATGTGATACAGTAAAAGAATGAGAAGTCAAGCTTCTCTCTGTGGGCAAGTTAAAGTACACAACTATATTAGATTCAACTAATAAAAGTTTCAATAAGCCCCCATATAAGGTGAGGCCCACTAAAAACAAGAATGAGCAATAAACAACAGTAATACAGCCTCAGAGCCAGCTCTTTGCATGGTTTTATCAACTCCTCCAAGGAGACTTTTCGTGAATCTTCATGAATTGCTAGCACATGTTTTATAACAACTCTTGGAATGCAATGTCATATCTCTCCCTCCCAATAAAGAGGTTGATATGACTAGGCCTCTTCCAAATAATTATGATTCTAATGCATTTTATGATTATCAAAGGGACCCCGACCATACTACAAATAAATGCATCAACTTGTGACATAAGATAAAAGATTTGATAGATGATAATATCATTGATATGAGTACTCTTATAGAGGCACCTAGAGCACAACCAACTAAAACAAAAATAATGAAAATATTTTCTAATCCATTTCCAAAACATATAGCTAATGAGACAGTAGGCACTTTAGTTAGTCATTATACTTATTAGACACATCCACCACCAACATCTTATCATACTAATACGATGGACACACACCCTCTCAACAATATCATTAATGTGTTTCATTATACAATGCCAGTTAGACCTCTCATCACTTTCTTAGAGCAGGAGCTCATCGATGATGAATCAAATTTATATGCACTCTTTATATGAGATTACATTGATCATCATCATATTTAGAGTGTCATGGTTGAAAATAGGTCGAGAATCAATATGTGTACTATTACATTTCTACAACACTTAGGTTATTCATAGCAGGATATTTCTATAACAGACACAATTATTTGTGGTTTTAGTGTCCATGTCCAAAATTCCATTGGGGAGATCATACTTCCATTATAGGTTGGGCCCTCATATGTGGCTATCAGATTATTATTTGCACCTAGTACCATCACATTTGATATGTTATTGGGTAGGCCTTGGATATAGTAGCTTTAAGCCATTCCATCCACCATACATAGATGTCTTAAGTATATACATGTTAATTTGGTGGATACAATCGAGGGCATTCCATATGAGTATCATTTACCTATTCCAAAACCAATTACACAATAACCACCAGTCATAACTCCACACATAACTTCCATTAACACACCTCTAATATCAATTGAGCCACCAGTGTAGGCGAGGTATACTTCTATAACATTACCACATACACATACTCTCCCATGAAGATTATTATAAGCGAGACTCCTATGTTAGAGACATGTTGTGGATTATAAAGAGCCTCTCTCTACCCTATTACTATCCATATCAGTGTTATAGTATAGAACACCCATGCTAATCACAACTTCTACTAGATGGGTCCTTAAGAACCCCATAGTTCTCAAGTTTTTTCAGTCAACTCCATAGATTCATAACCCCACTCCACAAGTAGTTTTAGCTACAAAATATTCAGTACTTCTAGTTTACAGAACTCTAATGCCTCCTCACACAACATGGGCGGTCACTCTTGCTTTATTTGATACATGACACCTTGATTGTGAGTCTCTTACAAGACTCTTCAATTAGTATGTTACTCTCTACTTGTATATAGTTTCATTTTCATATTGTTTATACATATCTTATACTAAAAAAATACAAAAAACATTCAAATATTACTCAAAAAATATAAATTTTAGATTGTATGCATTTCCATTCCTTCAATTTTATAGGTTTTATATATGTTATCTATGTTAGTGTAATTGGTTGTTATCATACATACATGCTTCACTTGTTCTCCTTGAGTGTTCATAGATCATTACAGGACTCAGGTACTCCACACAAACACAAATTTACTACTATTCACCCATTGGAGGCACATACATAGATACACAAATTCAGCGTTAATACATTCACCCATTAAGGGCATCATATTACACAACTTATGTTTTTCCAAGTTATATCATTTTATACTACACTAATTTTTTTACCGACTACCAGTATTATAGACTCAACTTATGTACATATTTGCTCTTATACATATTTTTACTACATGTTCATGAATATTTTCATTTCTAGCTTTCCTAGTTTATATCTAATTATCTCTTTTGGCTTCTACATCTATTTCAGGGTATTTGAATATGCTATTATTATATGTCTCTAAGCCACTTACTTCATTGTATGTATGATTTGGACATGTGCCCATGTCTTTGTGTGTGCTTCTTGATTATGTATGTGAACATTTGAACATGTCCTTCCTTGTGGCTCTAAGCCAACCTTTCTTACTCTTTGTGTATGTGTACATTTGAATATGTCCTTGTATGTATGCTTTTTTTAGGACTTAGTGACATATGCCCATGTCCCTTATATTTTGGCCCCTTGACCTACTTTGTGTGCCTCATATGTTTGTGTGTATGCTTTCAAGTATGCATCATGGCCATGCCACTTATCTCTTGCTTATTGCTTTCACACTCAATTTGTGATGCCATGAGGGACCTCATACATCTCCCCTTCCTTTTTGGGCACCTTGATGGACATCATGCCCTATATCCCAAATAGTTTACACATATTATACTCAAATTTGTTATTCATATGCATGCTTACTATTGGCCAAATTTGGCCCACATACCAAGTTGTGCCTAGATGGATCAAATTGCTAATGGATGAGGGGATGAAAAAATGTTTTGGATGGAATGAGTGGACTAGAGATATCTTATAGTGCTCATAAAGATTTTGAAACACTTTAAGTTTGTTTAAAGTGTATTTTGTCAAATTTGAAAGTACAGGTTTGCAGAGTAAAGAAAAGGTTTTTGAGAAAGTTTCATGGTAAAACTAAGTAGTTAGGGGTCATAAATGCAGAAACATTAGGCCTACATAGTGCTATGAACTCCATCAGAAAATCTATGAAATCCATCAAAAAATATATGAACTGCATTAGAACATCTATAGACTCCATCAACATTTACAAGACTACAAGGTGGAAGACTTCAAGTACTTTTATTAATTTCACAAGTAGGTTGCGAGTCATGAGAAAACCAAAGCAAGTCAAAGGGCACTTTTATTGGAAAAGTAATCCACTTCAAAATTTCTGAAGGGAAATTCTAATTCTTTCAAAGGGTACTTTGTCTCCATAAAGAGCCAAACACTTTTCTAAAAGACAATTTCAGAGGTTTCGAGAGTAGCTTTCAAGAATTTTGAAGGGTATGTTCCTTTTAGGTCTCTTGCCCTTTGAGAAAGTACTTCACAAAAAGTCCAAAAAGTAATTTTGCAAAGGTTCTGAATTAATTTCTTCAGACTTTTTGTTCGAAGGAAATAAGCAAAGAAGATGGCCATGGAAAATAATCTTGAAGGGTAGGAACAAAAACAAGAAGTCTGAAGGAATTCTTTTGAAAGAATTCCTTCAGGAGAATTATCCAAATAAAAGGTCCTAAGCAAAATACTTGAGGGAAAAGAGTGCAAGAAAAATTCTAAAGGAAATCCTTCGAGAAAAAGAGCTGAGATAAGAAGCCCACAGTAAAAGGCTTGAAAGGCAAAAGTATCGAAAGGAATTGATGGGCCCATGAACATTAAAATCTAGCCCTAGTAAATAGCTATTTGAGTTTTAAAAAGCCTAGGACATTTTCATGGATGTCAATTTTAGGGTGATGGAGAGCCGTTGGGAAGTAGCCAAGCTTGAAGAACCCAAAGTCTTCCAGTTTGAAGAATTCTAAATCTTCTACCTCCAAGAGCCTGAAGACTTAAAACTTGGAAATCTCGAAGTAGAAGAGCTCCAAAAGCTCAAAGAGTTCAAGTTTGAAGAGTTTGAAGACTGTGAGCTCCAAAAGTCTGAAGTAATCCAGCGTGAAGGCTCTAAAGTAAGTAAGCTTGGAGAACCCAAATTACTGTTCATACTGTGATTCAGGATTCTCCAAGTAATTTACTTAAAAAGACTTTATAAGTGGAGCAGTTGGGAGATTCTAAAGTGGAGGAGCTCAGATAAACTAAATTACTCTGCAAAGAGTAAATCAAGATTCTTCAAGGACTTAGCTTATAAATTAAGTAGTTTAGATAACTCAAATTACACTACGAAGAGTAAATTGGGTTTCCAGGGTACTTAATTTAATAAGCTTGGTCCAATGACATGGTTCTAAAGATCAACAATGCATGAGATTCATGATCATATGAATGAGAGGCTGCCATGTAGTTGAGGTAAATGTAGTTGGTAGGGAGATCGATGAATCATAGGTGTCCATGTTAGGAAGATCTACGGTGTGAGTCAAAGATCTGAGGCAACTTCTAATCACCAATCAGAATAAAGGAGAGTCTAAGTGACTGGTAGGAGCTAGTAGGTGCAAATTTATGATGGTTTTGTCCTTAGACATGGCTCTCTCTCTTGATGAATGACTGCACGATCAGAAGCAACATAGTTTGGCCATGAGTTTAAAAGTATGAAGATCTCATCCTTCTTAGATAGGACATGTGAATAGGAAAGTTGCCATGATGATTTTTAATGCATGGATTAGCTCAGTCACACCAAGGGGAGACATCCAACTACCCATGATGTGGTTCTCTCAACTCCAATAAAGGGAGACTTGAATGCACGAAGGGATCGAGAAAATTTTGTGATGATCTTGGGCAGTCCATTTCATGGTCAAAGTAGTCACAACAATAGTGGCTCTGATCATCAATGACTTTTTCTCCCCTTTTTTCATTCTCCCACACAAGTCCCTTTTCTCTCTTGTCCACTTATTCTATATATATGAGTTTTCAAGCCATTGTAATGGTTCCTAATTTTTAGACTTTTTCTTCTTTCTGGGAGATGGACATTCATTGAGATACTACAAAGTATGCTCCACTTGATTAGGCTTGACCCTGTCAAGTCTATTGTAAGAACTACCTCTTGATGTAATAAGATGATTTCTTTGCCTATCTCTTGTCATTGATCAGTGCCTTAGTGTGCTTGTGCTTGGTGGATTATTAAAGGAGATTCTTCCTAGTCTATCAACCTTCTATTTGCCTCTTTAATGTATTTTCAAACTCTTATAAGTCTAGATTAGTGTTTTGCCTAAACCTCTTCCAATGTGTTAACTTGATCTTGAGATCGTGTAAGCCATAGTTGTCTCATGACTGATCTAGTGTGGGTTCAAACATATATGAGTGTCCATTTACTTTGGTACATCAACTAGTTAGCTTTCTTAGGAGCCCTTATCCCCTTTCTAACCCTTTTCCCTGTGAATCATTAGTTTAGGTGAGCATCAAAGAGGAAGCCAGCCTTTTCTGGAGGTTCAACCTCACTATAGGATACCCATAGCCTGAGTTTGTCCCAATGCTTTTTGCTAGGAGTGAGAGAGCTTGAAAAACTCTCCCATAAAGGGTGTAATTCTGGTCTACAACACTTACATTATTTTATATATGTTGACAACCTTGTGAATGTTAGATCTAACATACATAATACATTACCAATTTATGCTCAATCAAAAATTGGATTATGAGGTCATGCAAACACATCATATTGGTTTATCACGTAGATATCATATATTCTCAGTCTAACACACATGATGCATAGCTTTTATTTTAAGGATAGTTATTATAATGGTTCAATAACTCCCCTCAAAAGAGGGGGCATTCATAGGGGTTTTTCATAGAGATTGGGCAATCTTAGTACACTTGAAACATAATTTTTAGCATGTAGACATAGATTATAGAGCCCATACTTAGGGAAATAGAGTGAAAAATTGTCATAACTAGATCAGTCTTAGTTTTGCATTGAAATAACACATTTGGTAAATATCACGACACAAAGGACACTAACACAATGTGTTATTAACTAGGGGACCACACTACTATCAAGTAGCCCCAATTTTTTTTTTATAGAACTGTCAAAAAGGTGTAGTAGTTACAGTTTAGATTTGCATAATCTAAATCTCAAATATCATACAAGTTTAGTATATATTTAGTTTTTACATAGATTACATAGATTTTCTCAGATTGGGGACATCATGCGCAACATGATCACTCCCGTTTTAGTTTTATATATGCACGTATACATATTATTATGGTTCTATTCATAATCCATATATACAAATATCATAGTTGGGGGCATGTGTATGGCACATTGTTCCCACATGTTTGGTTTGGAAACAATACTCTTAGATGGAATGACAATTCCATGTTATTCTCCATGTTGTATACTCTAGACACCATATGCACTGATTATGCACCATGTTTACACTAGATTTATGCTTCATTCCATTTGTAGTAGCTGGCATTCCTAAGTGGCCTCAGAGCCATCTTACATAGTTTCTGTTACATCACATAATTTTAGTTACATCATGAAATTTCAATTTCAGATGCATCTCCTAGACATGGGTGGGCAATGATGCAGTCATAACCTACTTGAGTTCTTGAGCCACCTACATAAGAGGGTTAGACAAGCCATCAGTCCAATCCAAGATATTCACAAATTATGATCCATTAAATAGGGGTGGGCAATGATGGAGTCAAGGCCAACTTGAGTTCTTAAGCCACCACACATGAGGATTGGGAAAGCCATTAGCTCATTCCAAGTTATTTATAGTTGGATCACCATTTACATGCACACACAAGATATCACTAGGTTTTTACATTGGTTCAAGTACCAAATAAGGTGTATTCTTTCCTTTCCTCTTTATCTCATCTCTTTACTCAATTTTGTTTTTACTTTTGATGTTTCTTAAGTAAATACTAATTAATCCATGTTTCATTTTCTAGACACGTAATAAAACATGCTTCACAAACTCAGACCCAGATTTACGGGCTTCACCTCACAAGTAAGTCTAGGTAAATTTATTTTTCCTTTATTCTAGCCATTTTGCTTTGCTATATTGCTAGAATAAATGGGGGCCAAATATAGTCATCTAAAATTCCATTTTAGTGCAATGAGTGTCACTTGAGACCACCTTATCCTTAGCTTAGCCCTAGACCTATCTTAGGGCTCTTTTGATCATTTTCTAGCTTTTGTGTGAGTCCAACCCATCCCTAAATATGCCAAAATTAGCACTGAGCCTTCACTTTGGCACCCAGGTCCCTTTTTCACTTGTTCATACCACCTGGACATTAGTGTGACCATTTAGACTATAACATACTATGTTATTGGCAAAGGGGCAATGTTAATATCCCCCTACTCTTTTCATATCCAATAGATATCTTTCTATTTATCAAAGAACCTTAGGGTTGGCCTAAACCCATTTTAGGTCTTGACAAGCACTAGAATGTTATATATAGACAACTTTCAATCATTTATCCCCTAGATGGAAATCATATGCAAATACTAACAAAAAAACTTAGAAATAGTTATGCAAATCAAGGTCATTGATCTTATTCTACCCTACTTTTGCATACACCCATATATAGCTACCTAGAGCTCAAATTACATAGATTTTTAGTCTTAAACCACACTCAAAGCATTCAAATCAACACCCATACTAGCATTCACTTACACTTGCACCAATACTTAGATTGGTATAACTACATTGGGCTTAATCCCTTTTCAAGGTATTGGTATGTAGGCAATGCTCAACACATGGGGTGTTGAGGTCACATCTACTCTACACTACTAACACCACTCTTTTTATACTTGTGCTCCTCAAATACCCTAAAAAATATGGAGGCTTAAGGATTCACATTAAAATCAGTCAAAACAAGGAACATACAATGATCTAGCATTCATACACATAGGCACATGCTTCTCAGAACCAAACAGAGGTCCACTTAGGAACTAATTGTCTCTACTACATAGGGAAATTAGTGCAATGCAAGGGATACTAGTGCAATGTATTATTGACTAGAGGATTGCACTATTATCTAGGAGGGTTTTTGACATCTATTGCCTATTAACTATACCTTGCACTATTCCTGCACTAATTTCCAACCTACTATTTGTTTGTATAAGTCAGTGTTCAAGCTAAGCACACCTTTTCTAGTTAATTATTATTTATATAATAATAAGATAAATTAATTGTTGTACAAATCATTGGTTGCTCATATTGTTATATTTACTCTCTAATTTATTATTCCAACTCTTTAACAACCTAGGGTTTTACATTCCATAACTCCCAAAATAGTTAAATCAATTACATGAGAGGAAAATAATTTGTATGGATAAAGGCAACAACAAAGAGATTTCAATTATTAAAGAAGAAGATTATAGACAAACTCATTTTAGCATTACCATATTTCAACAAAGTATTTAAGGTTAATTGTGATGCTTCGCATGTGGGAATTGATGATGTGTTGAGTCAAGAAGGAAGGCCAATAACATATTCCAGTAATAAATTGAATGAAATAAGAAATAAGTATTCTACATATGATGTTGAATTTTATGCCATTGTAGAAGCATTAAGACATTTGAGGCATTGCCTAGTGCCTAAGGAGTTTATCCTATTTACAAATCATGAGGCCTTGAAGTATGTGAATACTCAAAACAAGTTAAATAAAAGACATGCAAACTCAGTGTGTATATTGTAGGGATATAATTTTATTTTGAAGCATAAATTATTAAAACAAAATCATATAGTTGATGCTTTAAGCAAGAAAGTGACATTGTTAACTACTATGGTAAGTGAAATATTTGGATTTGAAGTTATTAAGGAACTATATGATATTGATCTAGATTTTTTCAAGATATTTGAACAATGTAGAAATTCATTAACAAATGATATAAGTAATGTTTATAATGAATACCTTATACAAGATAGTTATCTCTTCAAAGGAAAATAATTATGTATTTTAGTTGGGTCTCTTAGAGAAAATATTATAAGACAACTGCATAGTGGTGTTTTGGCTAGACACTTTGGAAAGACTAAGAAAATAGCTTTGGTGGAGGAGAAGTATTGTTGGAAAAAGATGAAGAGAGATGTGACAGGTAAGTTTCAAGATATAGGATATGTCAACTGGCTAAAGGTCATGCATAAAATACATTGTTGTACATGCCATTACCATTTCCAAGAGGACCATTGACATATTTGAGTATGGACTTTGTGTTGGGGTTGTCAAACACACAGAGAGGTAATGATTAAATATTTGTTATTGTAGATAGGTTTTCTAAGATGTTTCAATTTATTTCATATAAGAAAACCAATGACACCACTAGAGTTGTAGAACTATTTTTTAAGGATGTTGTGAGATTGCATGGCATTCCAAAAACCATCACATCATATAATCACACAAATTTTCCAAGTCAATTTTGGAGGACTATGGAATAATTTAGGAACTAAATTATAATTTAGTAGCTCATACCACTGAGAAATAGATGGTCAGATATAAATTATAAACATTAGCTTGTAACTTTTTTTGAGATGCATAGTTGGAGAGAATCCCAAATAATGTGTCTTGGCTTAACCACATACTGAGCTTACATATAATATTTCAATGAATAGATCAACAAGAAAATCACCATTTCATATTGTTAATGGAAGGAATCTTATGGGTGTTTTAGATTTGGTACAATTATTAATTACAAAATGAGTTAGTGATGATGTAGAAGTGTTTGCAAAATATATACAATAGTTGCGAGAAGTGAGGATAAAGCTACATGAAAGTAATGAGAAGCACAAAGTTGTAACATATGTATGTTGGGGATCAACCAACAATAGATTACACTTATGAAAGCAATAAACGCGGAATTAAATCAGATAGATAAGTAACTAGAATCAGATAATAGCAAGAACAAGAGATACAAGAAACCACCCTGAAAATTTGTATTAAACTCTTTACAGAAGGAATACAATTGAAGAAACTTCTTTCTTCCACACCTCTCTCAGATGTACGGATCTCTCACTAGATCTCTATGCCTCAAGAGCTCTCTCTCTCAAGAACAATCAACTCCAACACCCTGGATTGATTTAACTCTGTAATGTTCTTCAACATTCATTCACAATGAACTACTTCTACAACAATAAGCTAAGAAGATCTAATTCTACATATAGAATTAGGAGACTTGAGCATGCACTTACAACCAACAGTTAAGCCTCTTGAACAAGGGCTCTAAAAATAATCTTACTAATAATAGAGATGCGAACTTAAGACTAAAACTTAAACTCATCATGCAAACACTCGATTTTATCCTCGAAAATAGCATTTTGGATGCACAGGTAATCGACGCCGGTTCCTGCCTGCTTGCCTGTGACCGACGTCAGCCGATCCACTACTGATGCCGACGTCTCTTCAACTGCACCTGACCAACGTCGGTCGCTCCTGACCAACGTCAGTGACTGTGTAAACCCGAAACTGTTAAATGCACTCATATGTGAAGCTTTTAGGCTCCATACCTTAACAATCTCCCACTTGGAGATAAATAGTTGCACTAGTACCTGTACAACATCTTCTAGCTCCTCCATCTTCAACTCAATCATGAAGACCAACAGAATTTGAATGAAGATTCAACTTCTCCTTTGTAATCGGCTTGGTTAACATATCAGCAGGATTCCTATCTGTATGGATCTTCTCCAACTTCAACTCACCATCTTCCAATACCTGTCGTATGAAATGATACCTTAGTTGTATGTGCTTTGTTCTTGAATGAAAGGCTGAATTCTTAGCTAAATGGATTGCACTCTGACTGTCACTATACAATCTGGAACTCTCATGCTCCCTTCCAAGCTCATCCATGAACCGTGTCATCCATATCATCTCTTTGCTAGCCTCCGTGACTGCAATATACTCTGCTTCTGTAGTTGACAAGGCAACAACCTTCTGCAACTTAGAAATCCAGCTAACCGTTGTTCCACCTACAGTGAAAACATACCCTGTAGTGCTCCTCCTGCCATCCAAATCACCTGCCATATCTGAATCTACATAACCATGTAGAGAAGTATCTGAACCTCTATAGCACAAGTGCCTACTGTTGGTTCCTCTCAGATATCTAAGGATCCACTAAACTGCTTTCCAATGTTCCTTACCCAGATTGGCCATATACTTACTTACAACTCCCACTGCTTGGGCAATATCCGGTCTAGTACACACCATTGCATACATCAAACTCCCTACTGTGAAAGAATATGGAACTCTACTCATGTACTCTACCTCATCTTGTGAATTAGGACATTGTTCTTTACTCAACTTAAAATGTCCAGCCAAAGGTGTGCTTACCAGTTTAGCATCCTGCATATTGAACCGTTTCAACACCTTGTCCACATAATCCTCTTGAGACAATACCAACCTGTGATTTTTCATGTCTCTCTTAATGCTCATGCCAAGGATTTTCTTTGCTGCTCCCAAATCCTTCATGACAAATGTTTGAGCTAATTTCACCTTAAGCTCAGAGATATCCTGCATATGTGATCCTGCAACCAACATATCATCTACATACAACAATAGAATAATATATCTACCGTTATCCAATCTCTTAAAATACACACAATGGTCAGATTGACACCTACTGTAGCCATGCTCAGTCATAAACCTGTCAAATTTTAAATACCATTGGCTAGGAGCTTGCTTGAGGCCATACAGGCTTTTCTTCAATCTGCACACTAACTTCTCCTTACCCTTGACCTCAAATCCTTCCGGCTGTTCTATATAAATTTCTTCATCCAAATCTCCATGAAGAAACGCTGTCTTAACATCTAGCTGCTCAAGATGTAAATTCTCAATAGCAACCAAAGACAATACAATTCGTATAGAAGTCATTTTAACAACAGGAGAAAAAATCTCACCAAAATCAATACCTGGCTTTTGTGCAAATCCTTTCACTACCAATCTGGCCTTATATCTCATCTGTCCATTCTCACCTTCTTTCAACCTGTAGGTCTATCTGTTCTTCAGTGTCCTCTTACCTGCTAGCAATTCAACCAAATCCCATGTTTGGTTCTCTCTTAAGCACTCCATCTCCTCAACCATGCCACGCTCCCACTGACTCTTAGACTCCACTTATATTGCTTCTTCAAAACTCTCTGGTTCTCCACCATCAGTTAGTAATAAATAAAATAATGAATGAGAATATCTAATTGGAGGCTTACTTACCCTTTCTGACCTCCTGATGGGTGTCTAAGACTCGTTCACAACACGCTGTCCACCCAAATTCTCTGACAGTGACCGACCTCGGTCACTTCCACACCTGTTATTGGCTGACGTCAGTTCTGCCTGACCGACGTCGGTGCCTATCCTACTGACGTCGATCTCTGTATGGCCGACGCCGGTCTCTATCCTGTCGACGCCGGTTCCTACCCTGCCGACGTCAGTCTCTATGTTTTCCTGCAAGTGATTATTTCTTTTTCCCGCGAGCTCATTTTGGACCGTCACCTCGTCCAATTCACCATTGCTCTGCCCAGTTTGATTCAGCTTCCTCAGCTGATCACAATACATCACTTTTTCATTGAAAACAACATCACGACTCCTAATTACCTTGTTAGTTTCTAGATTCCAAAGTCTGAAACCAAAATCATCTGAGCCATAGCCAATAAATGTGCACCTCATAGACTTAGCATCCAGCTTTTTTCTATTTTATTTATCAATGTGCACAAAGGCTTCACAACCAAAAACTTTGAGATATGAGAGATCTACCTTTTTACTTATCCATGCCTCTTCTAGAATTCCACCATCCAGAGCTGTAGAGGGTCCTCTGTTAATCAGGTACACTGCAGTGTCAATAGCTTGTGCCCAAAACTCTAAGGGCAAACTAGCATGCAATCTCATACACCTTGCACGCTCCATTATTGTCCTGTTCATCCTTTTATCAATCCCATTCTATTGAGGTGTCCTTGGAACCATCCTTTGCCTGCGGATTCCATGCATATAACAATAATCTCTGAACTTAAAGCTGCAGAACTCACCGCCATTGTCAGATCTCAGGCACTTCAATCTTTTGCCTGTTTCATTCTCAACCATAGCTTTCCAAAACTTAAAAGTCTCAAATACATCAAATTTCTTCCTAATACAATAGACCCATACCTTTCTTGTAGCATCATTTATGAACGAAACATAGTACTGTGATCCTCTAATGGAAGCAACCTGAGCCGGTCCCCACACGTCTGTGTGAACAAGCTGCAACTTATGCTTCTTCTTAGTAGACCCAGTCTTGAGAAAACTAACCCTTTTCTATTTTCCAAATAGACAGTGCTCACAAAACTCTAGATCTATGCCTTTTAAATCTGAAAGCATACCTTTGGACTTAAGAATTGACATCCCCTTCTCACTCATGTGGCCAAGCCTTGAGTGACACAATTTAACATCCACATTTGAAGTAGATAATACAGAAGGAGAATTGTTAGTAACACAATTACACAAATAGAGAGTACCTACTCTCTTACCTCTGGCCATAACAAGTGCACCTTTGGTCACCTTCCAAGATTCTGCTGTGAGAGTTATTGTACAACCCTCATCCCCTAACTTTCCTGCAAAAATCAAATTTCTCTTCAAACTAGGAACATGCATCACATCTCTCAACACCCATGTGTTGCCATTCTGCATCTTCAGCTGCACTTTACCTTTGCCAATTATTTTACAAGGCTCATCATCCCCTAGATACACTATTCCAAAATCTCCATGGTTAGGGGTAGCATGAAAAGATGCACCAGAATCTAACACCCAAGATTCTATATTATTATGCAAAGAGAATATTAAAGCATCTTGTGCAATACCTGCAACCTTGGCTTCTTCCTTTCCTTCATGCTGATTGTCCTCCTTAGGCTTTGACCAACAATCTCTGCTTATGTGCCCAATCTTTCCACAATTCCAGCATTGTGGCTTCCTGCCATTTCTGGATTTGGATCTTCCTCTCACCTTGGACTTAGATCTTGATCTCCTCTTGCTCTTATCTTTTTGCCTCCCCCTGCTCTCAAAACTTAAAGCGTTCCTAGATGTTTCCTCTATGCTTTTCCTACGAATTTCCTCATTCAAGATAACACTAACAACATCCTCTACTTTCAAAATATTTGATGCAGATGCAGTATTACTAACTGCCATTACTAAGCCATGCCAGCTTTCAGGCAAAGAACATAATATTAAAAGAGCTTTTATTTCATCATCAAATACAATATTGACTGAACTTAATTGATTCACAATTCCATTGAAATCATTCATATGAGTAGACACAGATCCACCTTCATTCATATGCAAATTAAATAACTGCTTCATAAGATATACCTTATTAGAAGCTGAGGGTTTTTCATACAAATTTGCTAGAGTAGTCATCAACTCTACCGTAGACTTTGCCTGTGATAAATTAGATATCACAGTGGATGCTAGACTCAGTCTTATAGACCCCAGAGCCTTTCTATCAAGAACTTTCCATTCTTCATCATCCATGTCTTTGGGCTTCTTTGCAACCCCACCTAACGGTAAGTAGAGATCTATCTGATACAGATAATCCTCTTTCTGATCAGAGAATGCTTGCCTGTGACCGACGTTGGCCGATCCACTGCTGACGCTGGCGTCTCTTCAACTGCACCTGATCGATGTCGGTCGCTCCTGACCGACGCTGGTGACTGTGTAAACCCAAAACTGTTAAATGCGCTCATATGTGAAGCTTTTAGGCTCCACACCTTAACAATGTAAGAATAAGGTCAAAGGTACTTGAAGAAGCAGATTTAACGATGGTTTACTTAAGGAAAGAAACATTTATAATAAGCACATACAATAGGTTGAAGTATAAGAAAATTGGACCATGTATAATTATGAAGAAGATTAATGACAATGTTTATTAGGTAAGTTTATCATATAATTTTTATATCTCTCCATTATTTAATGTTTTATATTTATATGATTTTCATGGCAAAGATGGTGAAGGGGAAGAAGATGAAGAAAATTGGAAGTACCATGTACCAAAGAAGAAGAAAGAAAAGATAGAGCATATTATAGATAAGAAAATAATGCACACAAGGCAAGGAAGTTACAATAGGTATTCGGCATAGTGAGAAGGACTAAAACATGAAGACAACACTTAGATTTCAGAATGAGACCTAAAAAATTTGACAATAACAAATGGTAGGAGTATAATCAGATCAATTCGTTAGAGCTGAATTGTTTTCAACCAGAGGAGAATGATATAGAAATTGAATTCTTGGAGACCAAACTTCTGAAGGCCATAAGTTTTGATCTATGACTTCATTTGAGCTCTCGATTGCAAAAAAATGATGATATCAAAGAGGGGAATATGCTCATAACCATTACAAGGTATTTAGTCTCATTTTTTATATATCTATAGGGCCATAAGTGATCTTATAAGGGTCTAGAATTATATTTTTTTCAATAGTTTTAAAATCTTAGAAATTAGATATCTTTGTAATTGGACATGAACTTGAGTTAAATTTCATTTGTTAGTGTATATTTAGTATATATAGGATATGTGGATATTTTTAGGCTCATCTAAGCTTGCATGCAAAACTTACTAAAAATAACAGTTGGAAAACTCATTAAAAGATGAAAGTTACTTAAAATAAAAATTTCTAAAAATAACATGGATTAATTATCTTTAGATAGATTTTGATTTATTTAGATTTTTTTAATATGTGTCAACTCTAATTTTGAATTGAGATTTATTTAAGAACACTTATGTAATTTTTTATTGATTCAATTAGAATTAACAAAAAATATTAATTTCATATAATTTTTGTGTTTTATGCCTATGGATATTTTGCTTAGCTAGTCTGTGTTTTCATCATCCGGTATTAGAGCAAGTTCAAATATTGGATGTAATATATTTATGAATTTGCATTAAGTTTTTAAAATTATATTTTTGGAGAATATTTTGTAATTGAATAATAGGTTTAAGAGATGGTGATAGGACAAGGATGAGGAGTAAGTGCTCAGATGAATATGACTATGCAAGAGCTACAAAAGCAAGTGGAAAATTTAACCGTGATTATCAAAAATTAAAGACATAGGCAATCAAAAAATAAAACAAAGGAAGAAACATATCACAAATATGAATTCCAGTAAGAAGAGGAATAAGAACAACCACTATCAGTGGAAAAGAGGATGGTTAGGACTTTACAGGGAAGGAACGAAAGAATCAAGGTTGACATTCCAGATTATGGAGATAACTTAAAACCAAATGAGCTAATAGACTGGTTAAACAACAAAAAAAAGTTTTTCGAATGGAAAACTCTAAGAGAAGATAAGAAATTAAAGTTTCCATGCATGAAATTGAAGGGTCATGTAATGATTTGGTGGGATCACCTATAGAAAGAGAGATAAAAATGGGTAAAGAGAAGATCAACACGTGGAGCAAGATGGAGAAGAAGTTGACGGATAAATTGCTTCTTGTGGATTATGCACAAACCCTATATAAAATATTCTAGAATTAAAAGCAAAAGGATGATAGTGTACAAGAGTATACATATGATTTTTACAAGCTTTCCATATGAGTGGATCATGATAAAATAAAAGAACATATTACTGCAAGGTATGTAAATGGTTTGAAATTTTATATTTAATATGAATTGAGCACATATCTGATACTTTTCATGGAGGAGGCTTATCAATTAGCTTTGAAGGTAGAAGAAAAACAAAATAGATAGACTTTTAGAAGATCAATTAGGCAAAGAAGAGGACAATCCCTTCTAACAAGGGGATGAGGTGGGTTCAATACCACTAGAGGTGGGTTTAATCTCACTATAGGGGAATCATCATGCGATGAAAAATCAAGAAGATAATAAACAATAATTTCAATACCAACAAAGAGGAAGAGAATTTCAAAGAGGATAAGGTTGTGGTGGGGCTAAAGGGTGGTTTACAAATCAACACACATCTCATGTTTGTTATAGATGTGGAGAAGGACACAACATTTGAGTGTCTACACTATCATGAACAAGAAAGGAGGCAAGAGGATCACTTAAGAGTGAATTTAGTTGAGGTTAAGATAGAAGAGTAAAATACTGAAGTTACAACAATAGATATTGATGAAAATCTCATGATGAGGAGAATAATGATTGCTTAAAAGAAAGAAGAGGTACAAAATAAGGAAGGTGGTGATACATCATTGTAAACAAATATTTTTTGAACAAGGTACACTTCAAGAGGTAAGATATATACATTAATTATGGATGGTGGTAGTTGTGAAAATATAATTTCTAAAGAAATGGTAGATACACTAGGTTTGCAATGTGAACAAAATCTTTATCATTATCGAATTTCATGGTTTAAGAAAGGAAATGAAGTTATGGTAGGTAAAAGGTGCTTAATCAAGTTTTTTATAGGAAAAAAATACAATGATGAAATATGGCATGATGTTATTCCAATGGATGCATATCATGTGCTATTGGGAAAACCATGGTAATATGATATAAAAGTAATTCATTAAGGGGCGAAGAATTTAAAGAATTTTTTGAAAGGTGGTACAAAGGTAGTTTTATTACCTCTTAAATAAGAAGGGCAAGCAGGAAGTACATTTTTCAGAAGAGAATCTATCAAATACATGAATATGACATGTTACTATTATACATTAATAACAAAAAAGAAGACACAAAAGTGGTATAAATGCCAACAGAAGCAACATATGCATTGAAAGAATATGCATATATTAAACTTGATGAGTGACCAGATGGTTTACCATCAAAGAGAGACATTCAACATCATATTGATTTGATTACAAGATTATCTCTACCCAATCAATTAGCTTATCAAATGAGTCCAAAAAAACATACATAATTGAATAAACAAGTTACTAAATTAGTGAGAAATGGTGTAGTAAGGGAGAGCATGAGTTCATGTACAACGCCATCATTGTTAATTCTAAATAAAGATGGGGGATGGAAGATGTGTGTGGATAGAAGAGCAATCAATAAAATTTCTATCAAATATAGATTTTTTATACCCGTTTAGATGATATGGTGGATGTTATTACAGGAGCAAACTACTTTAATAAAATTGATGTAAGGAGTGGTTACTATTAGATTTGGATTTATGAAGGAGATGAATGGAAAACAACATTTGAGATTAGGGATGACTTATATGAGTGGATGTTGATTCCATTCAGATTATCTAATGCACCCAACACATTTATGAGGGTGATGAACACAATGCTATGAGATTCCATTGGTAAGTTTGTGATGGTTTATTTTTATGATATTTTGATATTCAATAAGACTAAAGAAGAGCACTTACGGCATTTGAGAATGATATTAGAGTTGTTAAGAAATGATAAAATCTATTTAAATTTGAATAAGTGTAGGTTTATGTATAATAATTTGGTTTTTTTAGGATTTGTAGTTTTAACAGATGGAGTGAGGATGGATGAAGAAAAGGTAAAGGCAATTATTGAGTGGCATATTCAAAGAAGTATAACAAAGGTAAAAAGTTTCCATGGTTTATCAAATTTTTACAGAAAGTTCATTAAGAATTTTAGTAGTATTGGTGCACCAATAACATATTGCACAAGAGGAAAATAATTTGTATGGATAAAGGCAGTAACATAGAGCTTTCAATTATTGAAGAAGAATATTATAGAAAAACTCATTTTAACATTACCATATTTTAACAATGTATTTGAGGTTGATTGTGATGCTTCACATGTGGTAATTGGTACTACGTTAATTTAAAAAGGAAGACCAATAACATATTTCATGAAAAATTGAATAAGGTGAGAAAGAAGTATTTTACATATTATGTTGAGTTTTATGCCATTGTAGAAGTATTAAGACATGGAGGCATTACCTGGAGACATTTTAAATAAGTTAAATAACATACATGCAAACTGAGTGTCTTTCTTATAGGGATGTACTTTTGTTTTAATAAGCATAAATCAAGAAAATAAAATTAGGTAGCTGATGTTTTGAGTAGGAGAGTGGCATTGTTAACTACTATGGTGAGTGAAGTAGCTATATTTAAGATGTTAATAAACTATATGATATCAATCCAATTTTTTTCAAGATATTTGAGCAATGCAAGAATCCATTAATAAGTGATATAATTTATATTTATGATGAATACCTTATATAAGATGATTATCGCTTCAAGGAAAAACAATTATGTATTTCAGTTATGTCTTAAAAAGATAATATTATAAGAGAACTACATAATGGTGGTTTGATTGGACACTTTGGTAAGACCAAGATAATAGCTTTGGTGGAGAAGTGTTTTTGGATAAAGATAAAGAGATATGTGGCAAAGTATGTTTCAAAATACAAAATATGCCAAGTGGCTATAGGTCATACACACAATAAATAATTGTACATGTCATTAACAGTTCTAAGAGGACCATGAATAGTTTTGAGTATGGACTTTCTGTTGGGGTTTCCAAGCATAGAGAGAGTTAATGATTCAATTTTTATTGTTGTACACGTGTTTTCTAATATGGTTTAATTTATTACATGTAAGAAAACCAATGATGCCACTAGAGTTGCAAAACTATTTGTTAAAGATGTGAGATTACATGGTGTTCCAAAAACTATTACATCATACATGGACACAAAATTTCTAAGACATTTATGGAGGATCCTATGGAAGAATATGGGAACTAAACTACAATTTAATAGTGCATATCACCCACAAACAAATTGTTAGACATAAATTGTAAACAAAAGCTTAAGAAGTTATTTGAGATGCATAGTTGGAGAGAAGCCCAGGCCATGTGACTTGAATTTATCACAAGATGAGTTTGCATATAATAGTTTAGTGAATAGATCAATAGGAAAATCATCATTTCTGATTATTTATGAGAGAAAGCATATGAGTGTTTTATATGTGGTATAGTTATTAATTGCAGAACATGGTAATGATGATGTAGAAGCATTTGTAGAGCTTATACAACAGTTTCAATAATAAGTGAGGAAAAACTACAGGAAAGTAATGAAAAGTATAAAGTAACAACAAATGTAAGAAAAAGGTCAAAGGTATTTGGACAAAGATATTTAGTGATGGTTTAAGTTTACCATATAATTTTGATATATTTCTAGTATTTAATATTTCGGATTTATATGTTTTTCATGGGAAATATGGTGAAGTGGAAGAAGACGAAGAAGTAGATTAGAAGCAACAGGTACCAAATAAGAAGAAAGAAAAGATAGTGCAGGTTCTAGATAAGAAGACAATCCACACAAGACAAAGAATATATAAGAGGTATTTGGTACAGTGGAAAGGACTAAAATTAGAAGATAACATTTGGATTTTAGAATGAGAGATAAGTTTTTTTGACAAAAATAAATGGTAGGAATATAATCATAGCAACTCGTAGGAATTGATTCATTCAATCAGAGGAGAATAATGCAAAAATTGAATTTCTATAAACTAAAATTTTGGAGGCCATAACTTTGATCTCTAATCTTTTTAAGCTCTCATTTATGCTAAAATAATTGTATCAAGAAGGAAACTAAGCTCCTAACTCCCAATAAGCAGTTAGTTTCATTTTTGATATATTTCTAAAGTTATAAGTGATCAAACAAGGCTATAAAATTATATTTTAATATTTTTAAGGAATTTTAAAATCTTAGAAATTATATATATTTGTAATCGAACATGAAATTCAGTTAAAATTCATCCCTTATTGTATATTTAGTATGTAGAGGATATGTGGATATTTTTAGGCTTATTTGAGATTACATGCAAAACTTACTAAAAATAGTAGTTGGAAATTTTGTTTAAAGATAAAAGTTACTTAAAATATATATTTTTAAAAATAACATGCATCAGTTAGCTTTAGGTAGATTTTGATTTATTCAACTTTTTAAATTATGCATGTCAATTCCAATTGTGAGTTGAGGTTTATTTAAATATACTTATATAATTCTTTATTGATTCAATGAGAATTAGTATAAAATATTGCTTTCATTGTGTTTTCATCATCTAGTATCAAAGCAAGTTCAAATCTTGGATGTACTATTTTTGTGAATTTGTATTGGATTTTGAAAATTATATTTTTAGAGAATATTATATGAATAAATAACATGTGTAAGAGATGGTGAGAGGAAAATGATGAGAAGGAATTGCTTCGATGAATAAGACTATGCAAGAGATACATAGGCAAGTGGAAAAATTAATCGCAATTGTAACAAATCAAAGATAAAGGTGAGTAAAAGATGAAATAGAGGAAAATACAAATTATGAAGATGAATTTTAGTAATAAGAGGAATGAGAACAACCACCATCAATGGCAGAGAGGATGGTTAGGGATTTTGAGGGAAGGAATTAAGGTTGACTTACCAAATTATGGAGGTTGTTAGGGTGTGGAGCTAAAAGCTTCACCAAGGAGCACACATTATCAGTTTTGGGTCTACACAGACACCGGCGTCGGTCAGGAGCGACCGACGTCGGTCAGGAGCAGTTGCAGAGACGCCGACATCGGTAGAGGATCGACCGACGACGGTCACAGACAAGCAGCAGGAACCGACGTCGGTTACCTGCGTGTCCAGAAAGCTATTTCCGTGGACAGAAGTGAGTGTTTGCATGATGAGTTTGAGTTATAGTCTCAAGCTCGCGTCTCTATTGTTAGCAATACTATTTTTAGAGCCCTTGTTCAAGTGGCTTAACTGCTTGTTGGAAGTACATGCTCAAGTCTCCTAATTCTATATGTAGAATTAGATCTTCTTAGCTTATCGTAGTAAGTTATTGTTTTGGTATGTGAAGAACATTACAGAATTGAATCAATCCAGGTTTGTTGGAGTTGATTGTTCTTGAGAGAGATACCTCTTGAGGAATAGAGATCTAGTGAGAGATCTATACATCTAGGAGAGGTGTGGAAGAAAGAAGCTTTCTTCAATTGTATTCCTTTTGTAAAGAGTTTGTTAATACAAGTTTTCAGGGTATTTTCTTGTATCTCTTGTTCTTGCTATTATCTCATTCTAATTACTTGTCAATCTGATTTAATTCTGCATTTATTGCTTTCACAATTGTAATCTATTGTTGGTTGATCCCCAACAAGTGGTATCAGAGCCTTGGTTGTAGGTTCAGAGCTTGATATCCATCAATTGGTATCAAAGCTCAGGTTCACTAACAGGTGGTTCAGATCTGTGTAGTGTGTATTGATTACAGGTTTTCACAGGAGTTTTTGCAAGGATTTCTTTTTGAGTGGGAGAAGTAATGGCAGATGAAAGTAAACTTAGAATGGAAAAGTTCAATGGCAAAAATTACCAACATTGGAGAATGCAGATAGAGGATTATCTGTATCAGAAAGATCTCTACTTACCATTAGGTGGGTTTGCAAAGAAGCCCAAAGACATGGAGGATGAAGAATAGGAAGTTCTTGACAGAAAGGCTCTAGGGTCTATAAGACTGAGTCTAGCATCCACTGTGATATCTAATTTATCACAGGCAAAGTCTACAGTAGAGTTGATGACTACGTTAGCAAATTTGTATGAAAAACCCTTAGCTTCCAATAAGGTATATCTTATGAAGCAATTATTTAATTTGCATATGAATGAAGGTGGATCTGTTTCTACTCATCTGAATGATTTCAATGGAATTGTGAATCAATTAAGTTCAGTCAATATAGTGTTTGATGATGAAATAAGAGCTCTTTTGATATTATGTTCTTTGCCTGAAAGCTGGCATGGCTTAGTAATGGCAGTTAGCAATACTACATCTACATCAAATATTTTGAAAGTAGAGGATGTTGTTAGTGTTATCTTGAATGGGGAAAAACGCAGGAAAAGCACAGAAGAGGCATCTGGGAATGCTTTAAGTTTTGAGAGCAGGGGAAGGTAGAAAGAGAAGAGCAAGAAAGGTAGATAGAGATCCAAATCTAAGGGGAAAGGCAGATCTAAATCCAGAAATGGCAGAAGGCCACAATGCTGGAATTGTGGAAAGATGGGGCACATAAGCAGAGATTGTTGGTCAAAGCCTAAGGAGGACAATTGGCATGAAGGAAAGGAAGAAGCCAAGGTTGTAGGTATTGCACAAGATGCTTTAATTTTCTCTCTACATAATAATATAGAATCTTGGGTATTAGATTCTGGTGCATCTTTTCATGCTACCCCTAACAGAGAATATTTTAGTGACTATATCCATAGAGATTTTGGAATAGTGTATCTAGGGGATGATGAGCCCTGTAAAATAATTGGCAAAGGTAAAGTGCAGCTGAAGATGCAGAATGGCAACACATGGGTGTTGAGAGATGTGATGCATGTTCCTAGCTTGAAGAGAAATTTGATTTCTACAAGAAAGTTAGGGGATGAGGGTTGTACAGTAACTCTCACAACAGAATCTTGGAAGGTGACCAAGGGTGCACTAGTTATGGCCAGAGGTAAGAGAGAAGGTACTCTCTATTTGTGTAATTGTGTTACTAAAAAATCTCCTTCTGTGTTATCTACTTCAAATGTGGATGCTAAATTGTGGCACTCAAGGCTTGGCCACATGAGTGAGAAGGGGATGTCAATTCTTAAGTCCAAAGGTATGCTTTCAGATTTAAAAGGCATAGATCTAGAGTTTTGTGAGCACTGTGTATTTGGAAAATAGAAAAGGGTTAGTTTTCTCAAGACTGGGTCTACTAAGAAGAGGCATAAGTTGGAGCTTGTTCACACAGACGTGTGGGGACCGGCTCAGGTTGCTTCTATTGGAGGATCACAGTACTATGTATCTTTCATAGACGATGCTACAAGGAAGGTATGGATCTATTGTATTAGGAGAAAATCTGATGTATTTGAGACTTTTAAAGTTTGGAAAGCTATGGTTGAGAATGAAACAGGTAAAAGATTGAAGTGCCTAAGATCAGATAATGGCGGTGAGTTCTGTAGTCATAAGTTTAGAGATTATTGTTATATGCATGGAATCCACAGGCAAAGGACGGTTCCAAGGACACCTCAACAGAATGGGATTGCTGAAAGGATGAACAGGACAATAATGGAGCGTGCAAGATGTATGAGATTACATGCCGGTTTGCCCTTACAGTTTTGGGCACAAGCTGTTGACACTGCAGTGTACCTGATTAACAGAGGACCCTCTACAGCTCTGGATGGTGGTATTCCAAAAGAGGCATGGACAGGTAAAAAGGTTGATCTCTCATATCTCAAAGTTTTTGGTTGTGAAGCCTTTGTGTTCATAGATAAGGAAAATAGAAAGAAGCTTGATGCTAAGTCTATGAGATGCATGTTTATTGGCTATGGCTCAGATGATTTTGGTTACAGATTATGGAATCTAGAAACTAACAAGGTAATCAGGAGCCGTGACGTTGTTTTCAATGAAAGAGTGATGTATTGTGATCAGCTAAGGAAGCTGAATCAATCTGAGCAGAGCAATGGTGAATTGGACGAGGTGAAAGTCCAATATGAGCTCGCGGGAAAAAGAAATAATCACTTGCAGGAAAACACAGAGACCGACGTCGGCAGGTTAGGAACCAGCATCGGCAAGATAGAAATTGGCGTCGGCCATACAGAGACCGACGTCAGCCGTACAGGTACCAAGGTCGGTCAGGCAGAATCGACATCGGCCAGTAACAGGTCTGGAGGTGACCGATGTTGGTCACTGTCAGAGAATTTGGGTGGACAGTGTGTTGTGGACGAGTCTCAGACACCCATCATGAGGTCAGAAAGGGTGAGTAAGCCTCCAATTAGATATTCTCCTTCTTTATTTTATTTATTGCTAACTGATGGTGGAGAACCAGAGAGTTTTGAAGAGGCAATACAGGTGGAGTCCAAGAGTCAGTGGGAGCATGGCATGGTTGAGGAGATGGAGTCCTTAAGAGAGAACCAAACATGGGATTTGGTTGAATTGCCAGCAGGTAAGAGGACACTGAAGAATAGATGGACTTACAGGTTGAAAGAAGGTGAGAATGGACAGATGAGATACAAGGCTAGATTAGTAGTAAAAGGATTTGCACAAAAGCCAGGTATTGACTTTGGTGAGATTTTTTCTCCTGTTGTTAAAATGACTTCAATAAGGGTTGTATTGTCTTTGGTTGCTTTTGAGGATTTGTATCTTGAGCAGCTAGATGTTAAGACAGCTTTTCTTCATGGAGATTTGGATGAGAAAATTTATATGGAACAGCCAGAAGGATTTGAGGTCAAGGGTAAGGAGAAGTTTGTGTGCAGATTGAAGAAAAGTTTGTATGGCCTCAAGCAAGCTCTTAGGAAATGGTACTTAAAATTTGACAGGTTTATGACTGAGCATGGCTACAGTAGGTGTCAATCTGACCATTGTGTGTATTTCAAGAGATTTGATAATGGTAGATATATTATTCTATTGTTGTATGTAGATGATATGCTGGTTGCAGGATCACACATGCAGGATATCTCTGAGCTTAAGGTGAAATTAGCTCAAACATTTGCTATGAAAGATTTGGGAGCAACAAAGAAAATCCTTGGTATGAGCATTAAGAGAGACAGGAAAAATCATAGGTTGATATTGTCTCAAGAAGATTATGTGGACAAGGTGTTGAAACGGTTCAATATGCAGGATGCTAAATCGGTAAGCACACCTTTGGCTGGACATTTTAAGTTGAGTAAAGAACAATGTCCTAATTCATATGATGAGGTAGAGTACATGAGTAAGGTTCCATATTCTTCCGCAGTAGGGAGTTTGATGTATGCAATGGTGTGTACTAGACTAGATATTGCCCAAGCAGTGGGAGTGGTAAGTAAGTATATGGCCAATCCAGGTAAGGAACATTAAAAAGCAGTTCAGTGGATCCTTAGATATCTGAGAGGAACCAACAGCAAGCACTTGTGCTATGGAGGTTCAGATACTTCTCTACATGGTTATGTAGATTCAGATATGGCAGGTGATTTGGATGGCAGGAGAAGCACTACAGGTTATGTTTTCACTGTAGGTGGAACGGCAGTTAGCTGGATATCTAAGTTGCAGAAGGTTGTTGCCTTGTCAACTACAGAAGCTGAGTATATTGCAGCCACAGAGGCTAGCAAGGAGATGATATGGATGACACGGTTCATGGATGAGCTTGGTAGGGAGCATGAGAGTTGCAAATTGTATAGTGACAGTCAGAGTGCAATCCATTTGGCTAAAAATTCAGCCTTTCATTCAAGAACAAAGCACATACAGTTAAGGTACCATTTCATACGACAGGTATTGGAAGATGGTGAGTTGAAGCTGGAGAAGATCCATACAGATAGGAATCCGGCTGATATGTTAACCAAGCCGATTACAAAGGAGAAGTTGAATCTTCATTCAACTTCTATTGGTCTTCATGATTGAGTTGAAGATGAAGGAGCTAGAAGATGTTGCTATACAGGTACTGGTGCAACTGTTTATCTCCAAGTGGGAGATTGTTAGGGTGTGGAGCTAAAAGCTTCACCAAGGAGCACACATTATCAGTTTTGGGTCTACACAGACACCGGCATCGGTCAGGAGCGACCGACGTCAGTCAGGAGCAGTTGCAGAGACGCCGACGTCGGTAGAGGATCGGCCGACGACGGTCACAGACAAGCAGCAGGAACTGACGTCGGTTACCTGCGTGTCTAAAAAGCTATTTTCGTGGACAGAAGCGAGTGTTTGCATGATGAGTTTGAGTTGTAGTCTCAAGCTCGCATCTCTATTGTTAGCAATACTATTTTTAGAGCCCTTGTTCAAGTGGCTTAACTGCTTGTTGGAAGTACATGATCAAGTCTCCTAATTCTATATGTAGAATTAGATCTTCTTAGCTTATCGTAGTAAGTTATTGTTTTGGTATGTGATGAACAGTACAGAATTGAATCAATCCAGGTTTGTTGGAGTTGATTGTTCTTGAGAGAGATAGCTCTTGAGGAATAGAGATCTAGTGAGAGATCTATACATCTAGGAGAGGTGTGGAAGAAAGAAGCTTTCTTCAATTGTATTCCTTTTGTAAAGAGTTTGTTAATACAAGTTTTCAGGGTGTTTTCTTGTATCTCTTGTTCTTGCTATTATCTCATTCTAATTACTTGTCAATCTGATTTAATTCCGCGTTTATTGCTTTCACAATTGTAATCTATTGTTGGTTGATCCCCAACAGAGGCAACTTAAAACTAGAGGATTTGATAGATTGGTTAAACAACATGGATAATTTTTTTGAATGAAAAACTCTAATAGAAAATAAGAAAGTAAAGTTTGCATGCATGAAATTAAAGGGTCATGCAATGATTTGATGGGATCACCTACAGAAAGAGATACAAAGAAAGGGTAAAGAGAATATCAACACGTGGAGCAAGATGGAGAAGAAACAAAGGGAGAAATTTCTTCCTATGGATTATGCATGAAACCTATAAAAAATATTCTAGAATTTAAGGTAAAAGGATCATAATATACAAGAGTATATAAATGTGTTTTGCAAGCTTTCCATATGATTAGAGTATGATGAAACATAAGGATATATGGATGCAAGATATGAAAATGGTTTGAAATTTTATATTCAAGATTAATTGAGCATGCATTTAATAATTTGCATAGAGGAGGCTTATCCAATAGCTTTGAAGGCAGAAGAAAAAAAATTGGATAGACTTTCAGAAGATCAACTAGGCCATGAATATGATAATACCCTCCAGTAAGGAGATGAGGTGCATTCAATACCACTAGAGGCAGGCTTAATTCCACTAAAGGTGAGTCATCACATAGTGCAAAAAATTAAGAAATTGATAGACAAGGGTTTCAATACCAACAAAGAGGAAGAGGATTTTAGAGAGGATGAGGTTATGGTGGTGTTAGAGGTTGGTTTCTAAATCAACGCATATCTTACATATGTTATAGATGTGGAGAAGGACACAAAGTGATTGAGTGTTCGCACTATCATGAACAAAAAAGGAGGCAAGAGGATCGCCCAAAAAGTTAATTTAGTTGAGATTGAGGTAGAAGAGCAAAATACTGAATTTGTAATAATAGATATTGAATAAAATCTCATTATAATGAGAACATTGATTGCTCCAAAGAAATAAGAGGTGCATAATAAATAAGGTGGTGATGCATGGCTACGAACAAATATTTTTCAAACAAGGTGCACTTTAAGAGGTGAGATATGCAAAGTAATTATAGATGGTGGTAGTTGTGAAACTATAAATTCTAAATAAATGGTAGAGAAACTAAGTTTGCAATGTGAAAAACATCCTTATCCTTATCGAATTTCATGGTTTAAGAAAGGGAATGAAGTTATAGTAGGTAAAAGGTGCTTAATCAAGTTTTCTATTAAAAAAAATTGTAAGGATGAAATATGATGTGATATTATTCTAATGGATGCATGTCATGTGTTATTGGGAAGACCATGATAATATGATATAAAAATAATTCATGGTGCAATAAAAAATACATATACTTTTGGAAATGTGATACAAAAGTAGTTTTATTAGTTCTTAAAAAAGAGGGAAAATAGAAAGTATGTTGTCCACAAAATAATTTATCAAAGACATGAAGATGGCATGTTGTTGTTATGCATTAATAGTAAAGAAATAAAACACAAAGTGGTAAAACTACCAATATAAGTAACAACAATATTGAAATAATATGCAGATGTTATACTTGATGAGTTAATAGATGGTTTACTGCTAAAGAGAGACATTCAACATCATATTGATTTGATTCCAGGATCAAATATATCCAATCAAATAACTTATAAGATGAGTCCAACAAAACATGCAAAATTGAATAAATAAGTTACTAAATTGGTGAGAAAGGGTGTAGTAAGGGACAACATGAGTCCAAGTGCAACACCAACACTGTTAACTCCAAATAAAGATGGGGTATGGAGGATGTGTTTGAAAAGTAGAGCAATCAATAAAATAACTATCAAATATTGATTTCTTATACCTTGTTTATATGATATGATAGATGTTCTTGTAGGAGCAAAATACTTTAATAAGAATAATACAAAGAGTGGTTAATAATAGATTCATATTCATGAAGGAGATGAATGGAAAAAAAATTTAAGACTAAGGATGACTTATATGAGTAGATTGTGATGCCATTCGGATTATGTAATACACCGAACACATTTATAAGGGTGATGAACATAGTGATACAAAATTAAATTTGTAAGTTTTTGGTGGTTTATTTTGATGATATTTTGATATCTAGTAACACTAAATAAGAACACTTAAGGCATTTGAGAATGATATTAAAGCTATTAAAAAAAGAGAAGTTTTATGCAAATTTGAAGAAGTGTAGGTTTATGCAGAACAATTTAGTATTTTTGGGATTTGTAGCTTCAGTAGATGGAGTAAGGATAGATGAATAAAAGGTAAAAAAAATTATTGAGTGGTCTATTCCAAGAAGCATAATAGAGGTAATAAGTTTCCATGGTTTATCAAATTTAAAAAAAAAACTTCATTAATAATTCTAGTAGTATTGTTGCACCAATAACAAATTGCATGAGAGGAAAATATTTTTTATGGATAAAGGCAATAACATACAAATTGTAATTGTTGAAAAAGAAGATTATATAAAAATCCATTTTAATATTACCAGATTTTAAAAAATATTTGAGGTTGATTTTGATGCTTCACATGTGAGAATTGGTGTTGTGTTGAGTCAAGAAGAAAGATCAATAACATATTTCAATGATAAATTGAATAAGGTAAAAATGAAGTATTTTACATATGATGTTAAATTTTATATCATTGTACAAGAATTAAGACATTGGAGGCATTCCCTGGTGCCTAAGGAGTTTGTCCTATTTACAGATCACGAGTCCTTGAAGTATGTGAACACTTAAAAAAAGTTAAATAGTAGACATGCAAACTAGTTATCTTTCTTGTAGGGATATGCTTTTATTTTGAAGCATAAATAAAGAAAACATATTTAGGTAGCTGATGCTTTGAGCATAAGAGTGGCATTGTTAACTACTGTGGTAAGTGAAGTAGTTGGATTTGAAGTTGTTAAGGAACTATATGATACTAATATAGATTTTTATAAGATATTTGAACAATGCAGGAATCTATTAACAGGTGATATAATTAATATTGATGATAAATAACTTATATAATATGGTTATCTCTTCAAAGGAAAACAATTATGTATTTCAATTGAGTTTCTCAGAGAATATTATAAGAGAACTCAGTGGTGTTTTGGCTGGACACTTTGGTAAGACTAAAACAATAGCTTTGGTGGAGGAAAAATAATTTTGACCAAATATGAAGAGAGATGTGGCAAGGTATGTTTCAAGATGTAAGATATGTCAAATGGATAAATGTCATGTACAAATTACATTGTTTTACATGCCATTACTAGTTTCAAGAGGATCATGGGCAGATTTGAGTATGGACTTTGTGTTGAGGTTACCAAATAGACAAAGAGACAACAATTCAATTGTTATTATTCTATACAGGTTTTCCAAGACAATTTAATTTATTTCATGTAAGAAAACCAATGACACCAATAGAATTATAGAACTATTTTTTAAGGGTGTTGTGAGATTGCACGGCATTCTAAAAACCATTACATCAAATAGGAACACAAAATTTCTAAGCCATTTTTTAGGACTCTATAGAATAAACTAGGAAATAAGCTAAAATTTAGTAGTGCATACCAACCACAAACATATGGTAAGGCAAAAATTGTAAACGGGAGCTTAATTTTTTTTGAGATGCTTAATTGAAGAGAATCTTAAGCAATGAGACTTTGCTTTACTACAAGTTGAGTTTGCATATTATAGTTTAATGAATCGATCAATAAAAAAATCACCATTTTAGATTGTTTATGGGATAAATCCTATGGTTGTTTTAAATTTAGTATAATTACCTATTACAGAATGAGTTAGTGATGATACATAAGTATTTGCAAAGCAGATACCTCAGTTACAAGAAGAAGTGGGGAAAAAGCTACAGGAAAATAATGAGAAGTATAAAGTGACAACAAATAAAAAGGTCAAAGATATTTTAAGAATGAGATTTAGTGATAGTTTACTTAAAGAAAAAAAGATTTTCAACATTACATACAACAAATTAAAGTATAATAAAATTGGACCGTATAGAATTGTGAAGAGAATCAATGATAATGTTTATGAGGTAAGTTTACCACATAATTTTGATATCTCTCTAATATTTAATGTTTTATATTTATATGATTTTTATGGAAAAGATGGTGAATGGGAAGAATATGAATAAGTAGATTAGAAGCAACATGTACCAAAGAAGAAGAAAGAAAAGATAGTGTAGGTTATGGATAAGAAGATAATGCATGCAAGGCAAAGAAGTTATAACAAGTATTTGGTACAATGGGAAGGACTAAAAAAAGAAGACAACAATTAGATGTCAAAATGAGAGTTGAAAAAAATTGACAATAATAAATGGTAGGAGTATAATCAAGGCAACTCATAGGTGCCAAGTTGTTTTCAACTAGAGGAGAATGATACAAAAACTAAATTTTTGGAGACCAAATT
This sequence comes from Torreya grandis, assembly GCA_037957365.1. Lineage (NCBI taxonomy): Eukaryota > Viridiplantae > Streptophyta > Pinopsida > Cupressales > Taxaceae > Torreya > Torreya grandis. The sequence goes on along the minus strand of JARHVA010001805.1, from coordinate 1,911,251 downwards.
TATAGAGGTTATAACTTTTGATTCATAACTCTGTTTGAGCTCTTGTTTGCACCAAAATGATGATATCAAAGATGAGAATATGATTATAGTCCCCATTAGGTAGTTAGTATCATTTTTGATATATTTATAGGGCCATAAAAGATCATATAAGGGTCTAAAATTATGTTTTACTATTTTTTTGAGAAATTTAAAATCTTATAAATTATATATATTTCTAATCGAACATGAAATTGAGTTAAAATTAATCCATTAGTGTATATTTAGTATGTAGAGGAGATGTGTAGATTTTTAGGCCCATCCGAACTTTCAATCAAAAGTTATTAAAAATAGTAGTTGGAAAACTTGTTAAAAGATGAAAGTTACTAAAAATATAAATTTCTAAAAATAGCATGGGTTAGTTAGCTCTAGGTAGATTTTAATTTTTATTGTACATGCCAACTCTAATTTCAAGTTGAGATTTATTTAAAGACATTTATATAATTCTTTATTGATTCAATGAGAATTAAAAGAAAACATTGCTTTCATGCAATTTTTGAGTTTTATGCTTATAGGTCAGTTAGCTCTAGGTAGATTTTGATTTATTTTGATTTTTTAATTATGCATGCCAACTCTAATATCGAGTTGAGCTTTATTTAAAGACACTTATATAATTCTTTATTGATTCAATGAGAATTAACAGAAAACATTACTTTCATGCGAGTTTGTGTTTTCGCCACTCTTAGGCATCTATGTTATTTGATTTATGTTAGTAGATAGCATATCATTTCATTTTTATATACACATATGTTTCTCGCATATTTGAGTGTGATATAGACATATGATATATGCACTTACAAATGTTGGGCCTCTTTTCTACCCATATCATATACTACATTAGGGGCATGTATTTCTTGATCATGATTGATACATGTTACATATCCTTTATGATCATTTATACTTATCGTGTTTGAGCTTATACACTAACACTTACACATGTATATATCCTTGCTCATATATTTCACAACTTGTACTTGATATCTATCTCACATAACATTTTTTGCTAACACATATATGTAATGATTAATATGATATGCTTATGTTAATTGCTTATGATTCATCTATTGATATTGTCACTTCCTAGAGTGTATTCAATTACTTGCGATTGTCTTGCTTGTGGAACATTTAAATATGTTCCTTACTTTTTGGCCCATGTGATATTGTATGGATTGGACATTTGAATGTGTTATTATACGTTGGTTAGAAATTTAAATATGTCATTCATGTCATTGTGCATCATTTGAACATACCCTTAATGTGCGATCTTCTTGGATCATTGTTTTGCATTACATTGAATGTTCTTTTGTGTGTGTTTGATTGTTTGTTGGGCTTGTATTATTACTCTCTGTACGTTGACATGGTCCATATCATGCATCTTAGGACTTGATGTGATCACATACTGTAAGTTGCATTGTTATATCTACTTAGACATATTCCTCCTACATGCTACATGATTTATACATAAATTACATAGCTACCTTATCATTTTAAGATAAGGTATGTACCAGATTTTATGCCCACCTCAAAAGAGGGGCATATTAGTGGGGGCATGTCATAGAAGCATGACCTCCAAGTTTTCACAGTTTATAGATTTTAGGGGGGCATGTCATAAAGGCATGACCTTCATACTTTAAAATTTTCCTAGTATCTCTAGATTTCAGTGGGGGCATGTCACAAAGTCATGACCTCCACACTTGCACAATCTCATTTTAGTGTCATGATTCATTTCTACACTTAGGTTAGAATCCTATACATTGCACTAATTTAAAACATTTTTTTTTATATTTATGAAACATATACTCCAGTTGAGACATATTAAAAGTGCATATGCAATGCTATTGAACTAAAAATTACAAATTTACCTATTAAACTATTTATTAGGATGCACCGATTACACTAGGATGTATTGTTATTGAGCCTAATTGTAATCAGTTAATTCATTTTATAGGTTGAAGTGATTAAATCATTCAACTTCATCCAATTTATAGGTTTTAGAAGGATTAAATCATTCAATCTCACTAGATTTATAGGAAGATTTGATTAAATCATTCACCCTTACCAGATTACATATTCACACTTGAGTTCTGTGATTTAGATATAATGATCTCAATTATTGTGTCATATCTCAACCTTGAACTGAATTGGGGGCACAATACCTTCAAATCTCCATCTTAAATTTTGCAAAGTTTAGGTTTGAACCTCTTCTAGTTCTAATGCTTCATGAGGAAGCATTTTTACCAAGTCAAAGCATCAAAGGGTAACAAGGTTGTATCGACACATAGGTGTAGTCCTTCCTTATTCTCTTTATTTTCAAGCATTTCAATTATTTTAAATTTTAGATTATATGCATTGATTTATATTATAACAACAAAGCACTCAAACTGGACTCAAACAAAGGCAAGGTGTGTTGTACACACCCAAGTACATATAAAATTATTTTAAACTAATAATTTCATCATTATGCATTACTAGATTAAAAGGGGGCAAATGTAGATACTCTCCATCTTCAATTCTCCAAAGTTTAGGTTTGAACCTCTTCCAGTTATAATGCTTTATGAGGAAGCATTTTTACCAAGTCAAAGCATCAAAGGGTAACATGGTTGTATCGACACATAGGTGTAGTCCTTCCTTGTTCTCTTTATTTTCAAGCATTTCAATTATTTTGAATTTTAGATTATATGCATTGATTTATATGATAACATGCTCTTAGTTAAAGTTAATACACCAACAAAGCACTCAAAGTGGGCTCAAGTAAAGGCAAGGTGTGTTGTACACACCCAAATACATATACAATTATTTTAAACTAATAATTTCATCCTTATGCATTACTAGAATAAAAGGGGGCAAATGTAGATACTAAAACTAAATATTTATAGCATCTTAATCTTGTAAATTTGACAAGTAGATCTCCCTGCTACTAAAAACTCACATTCGCCATCTCATTATGCCTAAATGATTATATTTTAGTCTGATTGATAGCATTTTGATGACCTAGGTATCTTGCATGACATAGAAAGCTTAAAACCTGATAAAAATCCTTCACTATCAGTTTCATATCCATACATACTTTCTAGCCTTTTGGACACTACCGACCATAGAGGGGCACTACCATCGATGGTGATGTCTATATCCTTATCTAGTGTTTACTTGCCGAAAGTCATCCAAATTGTAAATGTTTCAAAACCTACGGTTGACCTATTTGTCTTAGTTAACCCTACCGTGAGATGTTCCCAAAAGTTGTGGTATAAATACAAGTCTAAGCCTTCTTATTCATCATCTAAAAAATAACAAGCAAGCATCTACTAAGGCTCATTCAATAATTTTTGCAACTGATTTATTTTACCCTAATCATCTCTATTTCTTTATCAATCATAGGAGTAGTCATATGAAAGGTCTGAAGTATACAAAGAGTAGCTCGTGAGCGATAATTGTCAAGTTATAAGTTAGATCATTGCATGCATCTTTGTATAGTATATTACACCTTTGTACACACACATTTCCACACATAGGAGATCACTGCATAAGCCCAAAGCCCTAATTAGAGTATTGTTTATGTAGGCAATGCTTAATGATATAGGGGTCATTGAGGTTAGCTTAGCACTGTTAGCCCACTAACCCATTTTTAGCAAACTCATTATAAGGGTTAAGAATGGTGAAGAGACAAGGTTTGATCAATTATCAAAGAGTGACAATATATATCCCAGATCTGAATATATTAGCATAAAGACAACAAAAAACTCAGAATAAAGTTAGTTGCATTGAGATCTAATCATTATTCCATATTGGATACTTAGGTCACAGTGAGACACTAAAATCGATGGTAATGCTTAAATTTGTCAGTAATGTTCATGGTTACAAAAGTAAAATTTTCAAAATATGATGATTAATCCAAAATATTGATCCTGCATACTTTATACCTGTTACCAATCTAAATTTACTTACACATAGTAAAACTAACTAACTATCATTTTTCTTTGTTATTTTAATTGATTGAACATAATTTGAATGATGTTTTCTATATTTAACATATCTCAGTATTACAATTCAAAATATTTATATATCTAGGTTTGAAAATCAATTGGTTTGCTATAGATTATTTTATCACTCTTATGTTTGAATTTTACATTCTTAACCCTGTTCCCCCATCTAAATTTAGGGTTAAAAATATATAAAGCCACAAAATCCAAAAGCAATTGATTTGTCCTATATCTAGTCAAAATCCTTAATCAAATAATTTTAGACACTATTGGGATGTGTCCTTCCCAAAATTTCCCTACTTGAGGAAAATCACATCATTCCAACTTTTTAAGATATTTCTTTCCCACATCTACCCTATTTAGGGTAAATCAATCAAATCCAAGATTGTAACTTTTCAGGGTATTTCTTTCTTGAATCTGCCCTACTTAGGGAAAACTAAAGCATGCAGTTTATTATCATGGATATTTTATTCCTAATTCAATCCCCTTACATGTATCCTTGCTTGGAGGCACCATCCAATTATCAATATTATCGAGCCTTCATGCATGGATTTTAACTTGATTAGTGACAAGATGTTTTTTATTGATTTTGCTTTCAAGTTTATGTCTGTATGTTTGTTTGCTTATTTATTTAATTTTCTTGTTATGCCTTGACTCAATCCATTTATGCCAATAATGCGATCATGGTTTTTCCATATCATGATACATTTTGTCATGCACTTGTACATGAGTCCATCCATTGACATATGACCATAGTGCATGATGGTCTTTCTTACCATGGTGCGTTGTTGGCATTTGTTTGTTGGATTGGGGGTTAGTCCTTATGCACATTATGGCCAGGTCACCATGGTGTTTTATATTATGGTGCATACTATTGTGTGTAACATCAAAAATTAAGTTGTAAAATATATGTGGAGATGCACTAAGGCAACAATTTATCCTCTTGTAAAATCATCTTTTCAAATCAAACCATCTCATCCATTTTTGACATTTGTCAACATTAGATCACCATCTATTTCTCATCATTTCCCATCATATTCCTCCCTTTTTGGGAGAACTACATTTTCTTGAGGTCCATTCAGACTATATAGGTAGTGCTCAGTCACATAGAGTTTATAAGGTTAGCTTGACTATTCATATTACTATTCCCATTCTTGTTCTTCTTTCCACTTCCATTCCCATTCTTATTCTTTTTTCCATCATTTTATATAAACTAATTATACAATAATCACATCATCCTTCAATCCTTATTACATCACTTCGCACATCCTCATTTGCCCAATTTTTTGTAGCTTTTTATTAGTTGAAATGTCATTATATCACCATCACGTACTTTTGCATCAACCTATCAAATTTCTGTCATCCATCAAGGTGATCATCTCATTCTTAATCTATGTAATAGGTTAAATTTTTGATTTATGATTGTAAATCAATCAATCAATCAATCATCTATCCAATCCACACAACTTTTTGGGACATTTCATTCCCAAATTTGGCCTGCTTGGGGCAAATCAAGCATGCAACTTATCATCATCAGGATGGATTATTCCCAAATCCAAGCCTACAAATGTTTAGGATATTTCATTTCTAAATTTGCCTTGCTAGGGGGAAATTAAAGTGTGCAAATGATCTTGGGATGTATCCTTTCCAAATCTACCTTGCTTGGGGCAAGTCAATCCATCATCATCAAAAATCAATGTTTGCAAGCATTAGCTCGAGTGGGTTAATCTCTTTCATGGGTTAATCTCATTTATTCATCACATCTATTCTGGCCTTTTCCTCTCTTTTTTGAGAGCCCATCCACGTCTTTCATTCTCACATGTCCTCTCAAAGGGGCATCATCCATCACATTCTTTCATCCATCATCATCTATCTTTCATCCACCTTTTTCCAGCTTCTTTTTTCTTTAAAAATCTGTTACTCCACCTAGTGTCTTGTTACGACCTTCTAAAGAGGGGCAAAATATAGACACTTAAAATCAGACACTTTGTGTCGATTTTAACTATCTGATAATTTCACACTAACATCATCCCTAAATCCTAGTTTAGTCTTCTATCTGCACTAACTTCCTTAGCCTCCACTATTCATCACCCCTTAGCCAATTCATTATCTATCATGATCACATCTAATCCCACAAAATTCACACCACATTCTATTGGTTAATTAATCTAAATTAATTAACTAATCTTTCCCTAATAAAAAATTCAACGGCTTTTGAATATGTCTATTTTATAAAAATCAATAAAAGCTAAATATCCTCACATGACACTCAAATCCCAAGATAACCTTCACGCACTAACCAATGAAATATAATTTTAAATACACGTGTCTAAATCCCCATGCAATCAACCCTTCTTCCAAGGCATGTCATAACCCATGCCTCATCAATGAAAATTTGTAACACCTCTTAACCCCCCATATTTACTCATTAACCTCCCTCATTTATTGAGGATGAGGACTCATTCTCCACCATTTATATTTTATCAAGATTAATGGCTCACAATCATTATGAAATCCTAAACATCGAGGGTTCCCTATCTCATTTAAGTATAATTTGCCTAACGAAGTTTTGTCAAAATAGCAAGAAAGCTTATTTTATGCAACAAAGTGTCACCCTTTTGGAGAGCCACTCATACATCAAGCTCATCACTTATCAATCCAAATTATCCATTTAGCAAGGGGAGATGTTGTCGATTTGATCATGCACATCCACCATGAAGCTTGCGATTACATCCACACATCTAAGCACATCCTAATTTTGGCAAGAGAATTGCAAGAAGGTATAACAATTATATTTTTTCTTGTCTGAGTTGCATTCTTCATAGTCTTGTTCAATCCGAGGACACATGCTTAGGTTAGCGGTAACATTTCAATTTGATTTTTTATTTCTATTAATAAAGCTAACCTTTGTTTCATGATGTTACAATTTGAAATAAATCACAGTAGACAGGGAATTTATAAACACAATTGCATTTTTTTTTACCAATATGCTTCTAATGTTGTGCATTTTCATTTTTGGAGCTTCAATCAATCCTTTAGTGTAATGGGAAGAAGAGTAATAAGCATTTTTTCCCTCTACATTCAAATAAAACATTTGCTTGCTATAAAATTGGTGCCATAAATGCAAAAAATGGCTTCGACATTTTACATTTCATGGCCTCCATGGTTACGGTCAAGATAAAAAGCTCCATTTTCTCTTAGATTTTAATTTTAGTGCTACTTTTTTCATGTGTATTTTAGTCATTTACCCAAACAACCTCTATGAGTATTTACCTAAATGACATTTTTACTTATGTATTTTTGGTGATAATCACAAGGAAAGGGGACCCACTTTAACACACAACCATCGTAAACATTTATGAATAGGGGAGGAAAATGCCTAAAATACACACGAGTAAAAATTCCTCTAAAATTAATATCTAATTAAAATTACTCGTGAAAGCCTTCAACTTAATATTAAAATCTATTTTCTCTTATTTTGCTTTAACAATATTTAGAACGACCTCATTCATTTTCTAAACTAGTGCTTTAAGCCTAAACCACTCATCTAAGCATTGGAGCAACAAAATTCAACACAAAGTTACTAGGATCCAAACCTTCCTTGTTAGTCATTTCCCGCATCACAAACAACACACCGTTGCCAAATTCATTATTGGAGGAGGAAGATTGAAATAATAAAGGGAGGGCCTACGTAACTGTCATTTTAATGATGACCAAAATCATAGTCATGGTGTCCTCTGATTTCAGGTAGTCATTGCTCACTGAAACAAATAGACGTAAATACGGATTAAACTATAATTTCACAGATTGAGGGTTATAGCTCTGTTTCGATTGGGAGTTGCATTCCCTCGAGTTATTCTCACTAAAAGAGCCGCTTTCGAGCAATGATACGCTGAGCAAAGTTTGGGGATCAAAATTGCACATTGATCTAGAGATCGAAGGTGAGCTTGAACTCGAGGTTGAAGGTGAATCTTCTTCAGGGGTTTTGAGAGACTTGTAGCTATTAAATGCGTATTGTCACTGCACATGCATGTGGAGACCTAGTCCCTCGTTGGCTAGCCCTAAAAACTAACTTTACAATTAAACTTATTGGTGTTTTCAAAATTTACTGGGGATTCAATGAGATTTGGCCTTTTGAGCCTATGAGACGTCAACCTTAGCAACTTCAGAGTCCCCCTTCTTATAACTGTTTTTCTGCTTCCTGCAACTCAAACTCACCTTGTTATTGTTATTTTTACCATGGCAAGCAAATTGCTCACTGCAAGCTTAACTGATTGAATAATAAAAACCATTGATTGCATCTCATACGACGACGACAGTGACGGCCTCGATTCACGTGAACGCTATAATAACATATAAAAGTTTAAGCCAATCAATGGACATGAAATAATATTATTATATTGCCTAGTTAAAAAACTTGTAATTTACCTCTAGAAAAGATTAACATATTTTATTGCATATAAACTAATGATATTTGATTTATTGAGAAATCATAATATAATTGAAAATTAGAGGAAAATAATGCCTAGAACATCTCTTCGAGACTAGTAAGAATTTAAACCTCTTCTTAAGACTACCAATATATTAACCTTTTTAAAATTAAGTTATAATTTAACTCATTCTTTTTTTTTCATCCCCACAATATTATAAAAATTATTTGTCTTTATTCCTATAATACTATAAAAATTATTTATATATACTTATTATAATAAAAATTAAAAAAGGACCCAATAGTCGAAAAAAAAAAGATAGATTCAAGATTATCATAATTTTAATTATCTTAGTTGGTTCCATCCTCTTTCCTTTACCGACACCATTTTGTGTTAGTTGACTTTTTACCCTCCGTAGGACCTTTCTATCTAACACTTATTTAAACCCTTGATCATTATATTTTTTCTTTGATTAATATTACAGCATTTTCAATTTAAAAAATTTCAATTATTTGTTTTTTTCGGATTGGAAGACCCTAGCATTTGTATCGCTTCCAAGCAAGATTCCAAACTACTGCGATTTCCATTTGTTACGACAAATAATGTTAATTTATTCCTTTCCAAGGCATTAGCTCTGAAAATCGCACATTTCTCACACTGAAATCTTTCGGCCGGCCAAGGATCGAACCCGCTTCAAGCTAATTTGGTAAGTGCTGGGATTTTTTTTACGAAAAATTTGAGGCGTTTTAGCGTTAAAAGGGGTCTGAATTTTAGTTTTTCTCTTTCATAAGATTTGCTAGGGTCGATTTTGTAAATATGATTTGTTTGCGCCGTAGAGCCTGAATTGTTCTTATTTAGGGTTTGATTGAGCTTCTTAGATCCTTTTTTAAAATAAAATCTAGGGTCTTTAGGGTTTACATCGAAGGGATTTTGATTTGATGATGTAATTGTTGAAAAAATAGCGGTGTTTTTAGTGTAGTGGTTTGATCTGGTCAGTTAGGGCGTCAATTTGGATGCGTGAGGCCTGATCGGCCCTGCGTGATAGGTTTTGGAACATTTTCAGGGTTTGCATAGGCGAATTTTCCTCCATTTGAGTGATAAAAAAAAGAGGATTGAATCCACGGGAATGCTTTTATTTTACCTTGTATCTGTTGGAGAATTGGTAGATATTGTCTATGGGTTTGATCGGATTAGTTAGTGCATCAATTTGCTTGTATTTGAAGTCTGATTAGCCCTTTGATGTAAAAATAAAAATAAAAATTGAAATATTCTTTGGGGTTTATGGTAACTCGAGTATTATTATTTTTTGTAATTTGAATATTGAGGAACTAGGCGTGGTCTGTTTTGTGGTCAAAGTTATTTCGCCTGTGCATTGACTTTGCGATATCTGAGGGGGATTGAATGCTGTGATTTGGATTTTGAAAAATTTAGTCATTTATGGTATATGTTGGTATCGTTCTTTTATTTTTTTGAGTCAGTAATTGAGACAGGGTTTTTGCATGGTAGCATGACACCTGCATGGCAATGACTCACCATGGCTAGAGTGTATTTTGGTTTTCACTTTTCATTGATCGGAATTAAAATTGGAAAAACTCTATTTTTTTAACTTAAATATTGAGGAATGAGATGGGTCTATTTTGTGGTCAAAGTTATTTCACCTGTGCACTGGCTTTGTGATTTTTCAGGGTTTGAGTGTTGTGATTTGAATTTTGAAAAATCTAGTCATTTATGGTATATGTTATCTTATTTTTATTTTGTTCGAGTTAGTAATTGAGATAGGGTTTATGAATAGTAGCATGTCACTTGCATGACAATGACTCATCATGGCCAGGGTGTAATTGTTTTCCATTGATCGGATTTAAAACAGGAAAAACTCAGAATAAAAAAGAGTTAAACATTAGAAAAAATTAGCAATTTTTTTTGTTTTTATATAGAAAATGTGTTTCGTGCATGTTCATAGTTATGCCCATTTTATTCAGTAACTTGTGTTTTAGTTGTGTTTGTTCAATTGAATGTTGATTTTTGATTTCAACATGGGTTTGACTGAGTTATTGTCTGGTTTGACTGGATTGTAGAAGATATCAGTATTTTTCCATTTCATGATCTCATTATTTCATGGGATCAATTTTTCCTTGACATTACAATAATATATGAAGTTTAGCATGTATGGGAATATAGGACAACGTATATTTGCTGACATTATTACAAGTATTTGATATTGGGTTATCCATATCATTAATATACCTTCCCTATTCATTGCAGGTTGGTTATGTGACAGTATGTGTGATGTATTCGGGGGGAGTCCCTGTACGAATGAGTATTTCACAGAAAGTTGACAAGAGTTTCCATTAGTAACTGGCTGTTTCGATCCATTAGGTCAACTAGAGGAATTTAATAGATATAGATCTATTTAGGATGTACTAATGAATATAGATAGAGCCTATCTGATTTTTACAGTTAGATGGTTGGCCATTCATAGACTAGCTGTACCTACAGTTTTCTACTTTTAAGGGTTTATGTTTATTGTGGAATTTGAATTTCTTTGTTCTGGATTGAATTTGGTTGGTTTGATGGCATGATAAAGTCTTGGAATTATAGTTCTTAAAACTTTAGGACTTTTAGGGGTGAGTAAAGATAATTTATTTATGGTAGATTTATTTAGAAAAGCATACTGGCTGAATTCAACATGGGTTTAAAACATTTTCTATAAAGTTTTCTGCTTTTAAGGGTTTATGTTTAGTGAGGAGGTGGAACTTCTGTCTTAGTTTTTTAATTTAATTGGTTGGATGGCATGAACAAGTCTCGCAATTCTCGGTTTTGAAACTTTAGAGTTTTGCGGGGTGATTATGGATAATCTATTTATGTTAGCTTTATTTAGAAAAACAATTTAAGGCATTTTATACGAGGATGGTGTGCAAATTGTTTAGGGGCAAGTTATGGAGACATTAGTGTAACATGGATTTGAGTTCTGTCCCATATTTGTGGATGTGAAGTTTGGAAGTTAAATTCATTTTGTTATGTATTTGTGAATGAGAATTTAAAATGTCTTTTTCTTTTGTTGTTGATCTTTTTGGGTAAAAGATCTTGCATGCTTGTTCTGATTTTGTCTGTATCATGATGGGAATGATGTTTTTTATGCTGAATTTGTTTCACCCATGTATACCAAAAACATTTGGAAAGCCTATTTTCAGCCTCTTTGACAGCAGATACATTGTGACAAAGAAAATCAAGTAAGCCTCGGGTAAGTCCCTTGGATCATAGGTGGTATTGGTGAAGGGCAATTATCATTGGCTTCATTTATCATTTTCTGTAGAAGCATAACTTTGCTGTTTTATCATAGGTGGTCTTGGTGGATGGCGATCATCATCACTGTTATTCATCATTTTCTGCAGAGATTGATTTTTTTTTCTGTCTGGGTGGCCTTAATAGATTTTAATTATCATTTTCTATGGAGACTGGATTTCATCATCCTGTGTATTCCTCTTGCTGTTTTTTGATGGTTCAATCGAGTTCAATGGTCCCAAGTTTGAGATTTTAAAGTGTTATGAAGATCAATTCAGAAAAACAGCTTCCTAGCATGTGATTTATTCTCTCAGAGTTAGCAGACTTCCTTGGAAGTTCTATAATTTGTGTATCTCTTTGGTATGATCATCTGTTTGGCTATGATTTACTATTTGAATTAAATGGTTGAACCTTTGCTGTTAGAATTAAGAGGGTTCATGATAGTGATCTGAGAAAGGCATTTTGAAATAGGTCTTTGCTGGCATTGTGGCTTTTGGAGCATCTGTGGGCAGTGTGTGAGCATTTGGCTGATGGCAGAAGCGGCCTGTGTCAAACGTCTGCAGAAGGAATTTCGGGCTCTTTGTAAGGTATGGATACATTTAATTTTCCATTTTATTTCCAGACAAAACATTGATAGTTAATTATTGATTTTAAGAGTGTTGTGTGCGGTGCCATTCTTCTGATCCCAAAAGATAAAAAAATATTATTAAGATATTTTCTTATTACCTTCAGGAGATCCAAAAAAGTCAACGAGACATTTCAAAAAATGCCATGAATACAAAACATAAGACTAATACAATCCCATGCATCTGTATTGCCACAGAATAAATCTTTGCTCTAAAGAACACATCTAGTGCATAGTTTCTTTCCTCCCTTTACCAATAAGTAATTCCTCTTAGGTATGATGTCGTATTTACTCTTTGTGCTGGACCTGCTGGTCCTCACACACCAATTTTCCTTCAAAGATATAGATTTTTATTGTAGCAAAAGGCCACATTTTAAAGATGTATAGGAAGTATGGAAAAGTAAAACTCAACATATGGATGAGAAAAAAAAGTAAAATATGTAACAAGTTTTAAGACAATCGAGTGTAAAGGAAACTGTGAGGCAGGGGATTGGCTTGTATTAATATGAAGATTCCAATCTGTAGGCCATAAGTTCTTGAGTTTCTTTGTAGTCAATGCATTAAGTTTGCTATATTAATAGTGGGCTAGCTGAAAACACCATTTTCAAAGAAGCTTGAGTATGTTTGGGAGGTCTGGAACCATGATATAATCTTATCATGCTTATTTTAGTTGGGTCGGATGCATATGGAAAAGACAATCAAGAGCTTAATGGTGTAAATTTTACTTATGATTGTTGGTTTATTTATCTCTTATTTCACAATTAGTTTCAGGATTTTGTGTTGGCTTGCTAACACTTACAAGCCCTTTTCACATGCAGGAACCAGTTCCTAATGTTGTAGCCCGTCCTTCCAACAATGATATTCTAGAATGGCGTAAGTATATTCTATATTTCTAAGTTGCTCTGGGACTCTAGTTCTTTTGCTTGTTTTAGTTTCTGTAATATGAACGCATATAACTGCAGAAGTAACTAAGTATCTTCCCATATAATTTTCAAAGCACATTGTTGTGAAAATATTTAGATTTTGTCTATTTTTTAAATGAAAATTCTGTATTTTTGATTCTCATTTGATTTATCTTTATTGTGCTTTTTAAAGTTTTGCCCTTACAATTTAAGTACACAGTTTTTAGTTCTGTTTCTTTGTTAATATTAGAGTGTTTTCATCTTATCTTTATTTGCATAGCAGGGTATGGCTTTTATTTACGTGTTGGTATTGTATTAAATGCACAGATTATGTATTGGAGGGAAGTGAGGGCACACCTTTTGCAGGTAAGGCCATACTCCTACCTAAATAGGAGCTTCAAATGTATATTTTCTGCTTGATTATATGTAGACAATGTGGGATTGGCATGTTAGTTTTGTTCTATTCGATTTTCTCAGTTTGTGTGTAGCATTAGTGCTTGCATGTACATGTGCACCTATAGACTCTTCATGCCCTCTTGGCTTGGGCTAATTGTGGCATCACACACCTGGAGTTATGCATCTCATATTTTCTCAGCATTTAGCAAGATATCTTCGACTTAGATTTTGCTGCTAATAATATACATTATTCATTTTCAATTTGATTAGGAGGAGTATACTATGGTAAACTTAAATTTCCGCCTGAGTACCCATATAAGCCTCCAGGCATCAGGTATATTTTTTACTTTTTCAGAACAAATGTGGCATTTTTGCACACTTGTGAATCAAGTAAAGTTTGTCTGCAGTTGTAATTTGATTGTGGACGTTCCACTTCAAAATAATTGATGGTTATCTTTTTTTTTTCAGTTTCTTTTTAATTTGCAATAAATTAATCTGGAACAACATCCTGCTTTTGCAATTACAATGTTTCCGTTGGTCTCCCTGGCAGCATGATTACTCCAAGTGGGCGCTTTGCAACCCAAAAGAGGATATGCATGTCTATGAGTGACTGTAAGTTTTTATGATGTTTTTCTATTTGATTCTAACCATTGAAAGTTTTGGTATATTTCCTGCAATGTTAATGTATTTGGAAAGCACGCTTTTTACTCTATATTTACTTGTGTACTGTCCAGTTCATCCAGAATCGTGGAATCCCATGTGGTCTGTCTCAAGGTATGTACAAAGTTCAAGGGAATATTATTTAACAATTATGTTCTCATGGATCTTACACAGCTTTCATTTGGAGAATTCAGTACAGTTCAATTCTCCACCAATTCTTGATTAACTTATTATAGTTTAAATTGAAACCATGGATGCAGCATTCTCACAGGACTTCTTTCCTTTATGGTAAGTTAATCTTGAATCTCTTTATTTGCACAGTATTTCTGCTGCTAGTTTGGAATTTGCAGACATTTTCTTTTGTTGAAAATTTTGAAATTCTCAACGTTGTTTCTAATTTGGATTTTGCTCTGTTAATCCATTGACAAAATTCAATATTTTGAAAATGGATGTTGATATCAATATCAAATTTTATATGGTTGGCATGGTGGGATGGTGCGTTAAAATGTTTGTATATGTGCAGATGGACACCAGTCCAACAACTGGCAGTGTCTCATCAACAATAGAAGAAAAGAAAAGACTAGCAAAATCTTCTCTTGCGTTCAACTGTAAGAAGTGAGTATTGCGAATTTTTTCTGGTTAGTATTAGTATTTCATGATGGATACGAACTGGATTGTTAAACCTATTAAATTTCTAGACCATTATACCAACCAGTTTTGACTCGTTCAGATAAAAGCTTGTTTTGGATGTGGTTCCGATTGTTATGTAGGTAGCACAGTATTGCACTCGAATTCCAGTTTATTCCACATAAAGTTCATAGAATGATCTCAAATAAGAGAATAAGACTTTACATCAATATTTATGATATTCTTATTGATTTATTTGTCAACTTCATGCAGTGCCACATTCCGGAAAATGTTCCCAGAGTATATGGAGAAGTATTCAGAACAACAAAAAGCAGAAAAAATGGAAGCTGAGCTGGCATTAAAGAAAGAAGATGCAAAACCTTCCACTTTTGTTAAGGAGCAATCTCAAGCGTATCAACCCAATAGAAAAGAGACAGAAGTGAAAGGACCAAAGCGGAAAGGATTGAGGAAGCTTCCGATGTGGCTTTTAGTACTTCTTATGGCGGTTTTTGGTAGTGTAATGGCATTGCCATTGCTCAGTCTTGATCTGGCTAACCTATAATATTCTCTGCTTTCTGCTATAACCTCTAATAGAATTTCAGGGAGATAACTTTTCCTGTGACGGATGTTTCAGTCTGCTTTTGTAATCCTAGAAACTGTACAAAAATCTTTGGAATATTTGATGAAAAGCTTTGGCTTTATTTTAGTTTATTATTATGTACTCTTAGAGTCTCTTATGGAATTCCAGGGAGATAACTTTTGTGACGGATGTCTTTCAGTCTGCTTTTGTATCCTATAAACTGTACAAAAATCTTTTGAACAGGTTAAAGCTTTGGCTTTGGTTCAGTTGATTATTACGTTTCTTTATTGTTGCTTTCTTTTGGCCAAGAAAACCTCTAATTTTCCATCAATAGAATATGCTTACCCACTTATTTGTGGTGAAACCTTTCCTTAAATGTTTCTGTTTCAAGATTTTCAGTTGCAACATTGTGTCAGTCTTAATTCTTTACCTGTTAAAATAAGAGCAAATTCTTTGATGGGTATTAAACTCTTATATTGTAAATGGCTATAGATACGGCTTTTGAAATCATTTGAACATCTGAAATGGAAATATTAGTTTAAGATACTAATATTCTTACCCTCTATGTTTGGTTGGCTAATGTGATTATAAGTATGGATTGAAAAACCCATTCTCTACCATTTTTTTTTTTAAAAATTAAAAGAAAGATTTATTGGACATTGTGATATTAGAGTATGGAATATAGTCTTGTGCTATTTAATTCTTGATACGAAGCATGTATAATCTAGAATTATGTAATATGAAGCAAACTCGCTTCAAGAAGAATTATTTTAGGCATGGAGTGTGATACTTAAAAACTGAGCTTAGTCTCTTATGGATTTGTTTTCCTCTCTGGGTATCTCTCAAGTAAAATTGATTTGTCATGTGTCCGTGGTTTTCAGTGGATTATGTAATTAGGGAATATAGACGTAACATTGTTTTGTCAATAGATAGTAGATTTTTATATTTAAAAAAAACCATACCAAATGAACTTATGATCCATTCTTGTTCATTTAAGATTTCAAACTCATGTCCTTTACTGGGATGCCCTTTCTTTGTTATGCCTGCTACAGCTAAGTAGGTCCGACTGTTGATGCAAGAGGATTAAGGGTCAAATGAACAATTGCAACTATTGTTCAGGTTGCACGATAGAGACCAACATGATATATATTCATGGAAAAATGTTACTATTCATTAATTTCATAAAATGTATCTTATAATGCTCTTACAACTCAAAAATATAATATTATGGTCTACATGGGCCTTCTGTGATTTAAAATCACACCCTAATTTTAGAGGCACTAAGTTTATATTTCAACACACCTCACTATCTTGACTTAGAATGGACTGTTTTGGAGACTCTCTTACAAGTCACACTCACTACCTTGTAAGCCCTTTTTTGTTTCAATTTACTCTGTTTCCAAACCACGTCCTTAAAACCCCTGTCGCTAATTCAAACCAAATATTAATTTGATGGTTCTTGTCCCTTACAAAAGGGATTAATAATAGTAAGGGAAGATGAAACAATTCAACTACCAATTGTTACAAGATCTTAAACATTGAGATGAAACGCCTAAAATAAATAGTTGTAGATGGATGAAATGAGCTACATGTCCATTTCGACATCTTGAGATGTGTTCGAGCATCATCATGTGACATGAGGTATATATACCTCCATAGTTGGAAATAAACTTTTCAAAGTGCTTATGAATTGATTATTCAGAAGGTTAAATTGTTGATTATAATGCAACATGATTATATTGATGTGTGTCAATCCTCTCACACAAGTATTTAACAAAGTCTCATTGTTGCGAAACAATAAAACAAATAATTTTATCATCCATATTATGTTTCACAAGATGAACCGATATTTGTGCCCTGTAAGTATTGTTGTTAGTAGACCAGAAAGCTAGCCACATGGTGTTGTCCATGTGAAACCAAACATGGGTTCCTCAAATTATTCTTCCTTGGTAACATTAATATCACCCTACCATCTTCTAGAAGACATTGCCTTGGTGATACCTTATACAATGGACTTGACTCCATCATTTGATTCCCCCAAAAAAAATGTATGATATAAGAAAACAACACTAGAATTGGAGTTTGAAAAAAGTTATGGTCTCGATATCATTGTCATCATAGCACATTGTTTGCTTCAACAAGTATTGCTTAGGCGATTTTTCACTTAATGGGAAATTTGATGGTACCTTTGGATTTCTCACAAAAAATTATATGATTAAAAAAAAAACGCAGTTGAATTGGAGCCCAAAAATTATTATTGTCTCGGCAAGATATTGTTGCTGCAATATCCAACTAATTATACGATTTCAAAATAAATGACACTCAAGATGATATCAAATCCAGTTGTTTCAAAATCGACACACATCAATATAATCATTAACCAATTTGATATTACAAGTATAAAATATTCTATTTAACCCTGATTTCTTTGATTTGAAAAATAAAAAAGATATATATGCATGTCAAACATTTTTACTTAGCTTTACTTGTAAAACCCTGCGACTTTCTTCCTTTCGTGGGGTCCACAAAACAAAGAAACTTTGGAAAAGCAGATTTATAACAAATATATCATGATATTCATTCACTTCTACGTCATATTTGACTGCAACATGCCATTTTGGTTGTGCAATACGTATTACTGCATTTTCAAATGCATGTTGATGCTCAGATTTGCTTAAATGTCTACCAGTTCCATTCAAGTGCCTTGTAGGGTGAATATGGAAGCTTAGAGGTTGTGTAGTAGCAGAACACTGATTCAAATGCCATACTTCTATTAGATAATAATTTTTTATGTCTATAAACTGCATTGGATTTTAGTTAGAGGCTTAGAATTCCGTATTATGCCGTACATAGCCTACAAAGTGAGTTTTCAAGGATATAATTGGGTTTGAAAGCCATATAAATATATTGACAAATTATATGATCAGAAAACATGTATCTAAATCAGATTACAAGCCGTACAAATGTGTTTCATGGGTCATGGGCCATACAAAGTTTTTCAGAGAGTAAAAACTGATTATGAAGATTGTATGAAACAAAATAAAAATGGCTTTCATTGAGCATAGGCTGTACAATCAACCAAAAGTAGTAGAAACAACAAATAAAATTTATAGGGGCACAATATCAAATAAAATTATTGTTTTGGACATAGAGGCCCTACATATATATAAAAACAACATATATAAATGTTTTTGTTAATTTTAGGGTTTTGAAGACCATACAATTGGATTTTGGATGTCGTACAACTATCTTGAGGCAAGTTTTGAAGCCATACAAATTAATTTATCAAGCTTTCAGGGCATACAATGGCTTATAACACCATTAGGGTTGGAGATTTACCAACAAAGAAAAAAAAAAGGAAAAGTGAAGGTTTAAAAAAACACATACCATTGGCCAAAACATACTCCAAAAATCTTTTCACATCTTCAATCCTCCATTACCAAGGTCTGATACCACCGATAGCTCCAGGTGTAGGAGGAAACTACATCGTGAACAAAACTTTTCACACAAAAATTTGATAATGTATTATTTCAAGATATTATTTACAAATAAGGTGAAAGCTTATAAAACTTTCGTAGGTGGTTACGGGATCCAACTAATTCTTGTGAACTAACAAACTCATTAAATTTTTTATTTAATTTATTTACTAACAACAAACTATACTAACAAAAATGTAAGCAAATTTGTTGTGGATCAATCAACCTAACAATTGGTTTGTGAGCTTAGTGCTCACAAACAAGATTTCGTGGTATAACCACCCTTCTGACCCGAAGAGTAAGGCTATGTTGTGCCCTTCCACCATGTTAGGTACCTTAGTAAGTTTCAATTTAACTTTTGTCTTTTCTATCCAAGTATTGGATCATAGTTCGTCCACGTCCACCAATACACTTTATTTCACCCTTTTTTTTGTCTCCACTTCACCATAGAAATTTTCATGCATACCACCAATCTTCACTTAGATGCTAACTTTTCCTCCATTTTGCTCCAATTATATTTTCTTTGCTAGTTCACTGTTGTACTTTTAGACTAACCACCTCCACCAATGCTCCACATGCTTCTCAATATCACCTCTTTCTTTGCGTCACTTTATGTCATCTTCCTCTTTTGGTGTTCACTGGTTATGAACCAACCACTTCCATCTAAGCTCAAGTTCTCTTTCAATTCTTCAGTCTTGTTTGATCTCACAACTTCTTTGAACATATTATGGACATAAACTTGTGCATTTTCCATCTTCTTTTCAATTAACTTCTCTTGAGCCTTCAAGGCTCCTACAACCTTCTCTGTCAAACAATGCTGGGCTGATACTTGTATCAACTCCATCAACTCTCTCTTCTTCTTTCTATGTCTTTTCTTTTCTCTTCTACTTTTTTTTCATCAGCTTCAAGTCAATTTCCAATTCCTATTCTTTTCGTCCTCCTTGGCATTATGTGCATGCCATGTGCAAATAATCTTTCACTCCCTCTATGTTCACTATTCTTCATTTCGAGACACAAGAAATTCTTTTCCTTCTTAGCTTCCTCAAAAGCCTCATCATGTGCATTCACTTGCACTTCCTCCACCTTCACTTCAATTCCTTCTAAAGGACATATTTCCCCTGCTCCATCTGTATTGATGTCCCTTTGAGGACAATCTTTTGTTGTCACTTCTTCATGTTTATTTATCTTAAGCTCTTTTTGCACCTTGAATACATGACTGAACTTATTCTGTGTCTTCATTGTTTCCTATTCATGACAACTTGTTTTTGCCTTTGCCTCCTTGATTTCTTGAGGACAATTCTCATTTATGTTTCCATTCACCCTCACCCTTGCCTTTATTTTCTTCATGGAAACCAAATTAGGACAATAGCCTTCAAGACTATCTCCTTTTGTTCAGGGGTAATTTTAGATGTTAGTTTGAATTGATTTAGGATATTTGTACATATGTCAATTTTTAGTTCATATTAGTATATTATTAGCATGTGTTTTTTTTGAGTTGGGACCCATATGCTCCCTTTTGCTTTTGTTTTCCCTCTCATATGCATTTTAACCTTTTCTTTTTGTTGCTTTTTGGGTATTTCCAGGAGTATAGTAACACACTTCTAGTCTAACAAGAGTGTTGCAGTGCACTTTTGGTCTGAGCAAAAGCTATTGCTATAGTCCCGTTACTCTTTTTTTGTGGGGCATGTGACCCCTTCCCTTTGTTTCTTCAATGGTTATGCTTCATTTCATCATCTTTCTTTCCCTCTTGTGTGCCAATAGGGTCTTGTTTTAAATTTGAGAATTTTATATATACATAGGAGCATTAGTGCATATAGGAGAAGCAATAAGTATTAAGAGAGTGATAAGAGTTTAAGAAAAGGCCAAGAGTGATACATAAAACTCTAGCATTTGATTTAAAAAAGGAGAAGCAAGGATATTTTGTTAAAGCCTTCATATTGCATTATTGGCAATTATTCATGTAGTGAAAAGTCATATAAGGATTATGAATTGTATCACATGGGTTCTTTTTTTTTCCCAAGGATTGGGGTCTGACTAAGAGAAGGCCCCCAATTGAATATCTCATTTTTTAAAGGTATTACAAGGTTTTGTGAGCTAATTAGGGTTTCAATAAATGAGAAGGATTTCTGAGTGATGCACACCAAATTATGAGAATTTGAGCAAGATTTTTGGAGCCAAGAAGCAAATGATTAAAGTCATTTTTTTTTTGAAATATTCCATAGTGAATAGGAGTGTAGCTTAACCTTAAGCTACGTACATGTCAACAATCAAAAGCGAACACTCCACTCATGGTAAAAAATTGAGAGTTGTTAGATTGCATAATAGTTTTTGGGTTTTTGCCCACCTAAATTATTAGACCCGTTTCCTCAAATTTTAAGCCTAAAAAAGTCTACATATTTTCTACAATTCATTATTATTAGTAGAACCCCGTCTTTGTACATTTCAATTATTCGAGAAGTTTCCTTTATTACAATCATGTATGCAATTATACTATATTACTGTAATCTATTTAGATATGAATTAGAACACATGTTTATTGATCCAACATATGGATCTAGTTTACTAGAGATGTCTTCTAATTCATTTTCACTATACTCAATTATGTGATTTTTTTTGTAAACACATGTTTATTGATCCAAAATATGTATCTAGTTTACTAGAGATGTCTTCTAATTCATTTTCACTATACTCAATTATGTGATTTTTGTTTGTAAAACATTATGTAAGACACTTCTAAAAACATCATGTAAGACACTTCTTCAATCTTGCTCATGTAAAGTGAACCTTTAGCTAGGTTGCAATGACATAATCAATGTTGGGATGGCCTAGGCATTATTGCATTAATGAAGTTAGCAACTTGTAACCTTTGAAATTGAGGGTTTGTTAAGGATGATTAAACTACTTGCATCTATAAGCGATAATTGCGTAATTGTTGATATTTACAAGTGGTGGTCATGTAACTGGTTGTGTAACTGTTAGTGTTTGCAAGAAGCAGTAGCGAAAATGATTCATGTATAAAGTGGCAATTTTGCCACCGGCCAAAACATGGTAATGGGAATGGTTGCAAACATTTCCATTTCTTGGTGACAGTTCGTTTGTATTATTTGTCAAGTTCTAAGGTGGAAGGGCATAAATAAAACCTTTGTGGAAGACATAAGATATCAAAAAGATAGTGAGAAGTCTTGAAGCTAGATTCACATTGTAGTTTGTAAGTTTGGGTCCTTGTTCATGTTATATTATTATTTTCCTAGCTATTATTTAGTTGTTCCAGTTGTGTTATATCATTGTGGAGTGTCTGAGAAGTACAAAGCAATCATGCATATAAGTTTTAGAGAGTGCATTAGTGAACGCTTTGTTTATGAAGGCAATGCTTGGCATTTCCTAGTACAGTTTTTCCTCCACTGAGTTTTTCTAGGTCATATCTTGTGTTTGTGTTATGATTTGTCTCACTTTATGATTCTTTTCTTTTTTTACCTAAAGAAAAAATCACAACTTTTATTCATTGGAAAAATGTTACATCATGTAAATGCACGAAGCATTAAAGAGAAAAGTTCCAAAAAATAACCCCAAAGTGCGAAAGAAATGAACTAAAACCTACCAACAATACCAAAAAACAAGGAATAATGAAAGAAAATAAGAACTACATTTGAAAGAGCAACCCAAAAAGTGGAGCTAAGAAATTAGAAAATCCTCTTCCCAATAAGAGGAACAATCCTAAGGATCAAAGAGATTGCATGTGAGATAAGGCTATGAGATACCATACTTAGTATCTATATTCACCCAATGTCCTGGCATCAACAACAAAGCATCTTTAGGAAACTCGTCAACCAAAATATTTAGTTCATGGTAAACATGTTTACAAGAAACAATAGTGAAAGATCCAGGCATTTGGCTCACCTATTCAATGATCAGAGTCAAGAAAAGACTCTCCATTCTGTTCAAATTCAACATCCAATTGATAACAACCATTGAATCACCTGCCACTTGCAATCTATCTATATTGCTATCCCATGTAATCTTAAGGAGTAACTTGAGTGCAAGTAATTCCACATAATTATTATTCCCAGGACCAATGCCACTTTGAAACACAAGTTGGTTGTTATTGATATATAAAACTCCACCCACATGATAGTGAACTAGAGTATATTTGGCTTGCCCCATCAAAATACCCCAAAGGCTTAGAAAAATCAATCATCACCTTAGAAATTTATCTAGGGACCTTTGATTTCTTAACTTTTTTAAGACCTTCAAAAACACTTTTGATCTAAATAGAGGACTTGATTAGAGGGATACGTAAAATTTTAAATACATCAACATTCTGAGCCAACCACACCCCCCACACCACCATAAAAGATAGAGATTTGAACTACTTTAAATCCCTATAATCAAACCAATTATTCAAACAGTCAAGTGTATCCCTATGCCAAGACCTTGGTTGTCTAATCAATACAACAATTTCATCCCACACTACTCGAGTGTAAGGACAATCGATGAGTAAGTGATTAATAGATTCATGAGCAACTTTACATAATGTACAACTTCTCAGCCCCTACCAACCTATTATTAACAAGGTATCCCAAGTTAAAATTTTGTTATTAAGAGCCAACCACATGAAGGTCATAGTTTTTAAAGGATAATTAACCTTCCAAATAGATTTCCACCACCAAAGATAATAACCATTTCCATGGAAAGAGAAAATGGCTTTGTATCCAAGTTTTGCAGTATACTTCCCCTTCACTAGATCTTTAGTCCAAACAAGCTCATCTTTAACCCCTTATTTGATCCTCACATGGATTATTATCAAAGTATCCACATATTCACCCCAACTATCAATATCTCTACGTTCGAGACCAAAAATGATATGCCTTCAACCAACCTTGTTACCACAAAGAGGTCATGGTAGGATCGACAACTTGATATAAAGTGACAAACCTAGAATCAATGCCTTCCAAATGATAAAGGATTTTTTTTGGCCAATTTTTTTGGCATTCGAATCCACTCAATTAACAAGAGAGGCTCAATGTTTTTGTGTAAAATGACCTTCTGCCACAAACTTTCTTAGGAAAAAAAGTCTCCATAGACTCCTAACAGCCAAAACTTTGCCAAAAAATGAACATTTTTAATCCCCAACCCCCTTCTTCCTTAATTTTAGCAATAAGTTCCCATTTAATAAATACCATACCATATTTAAATTTTTTACTGGTCTACAGAAATTTAAAGCACCTCTTCTTAATCTTTTCTAGAACACCCATAGGGATATGCGATAAACCATGCCAATAGACAAGGGTAACTTTTAATACTGACTTAACAAGAGTAAATATCCCACCTAAATATAACCACCTAAAACACCATAGGTTGATACACTTTTCAATCTTTGCCACCAACCACTCCCAATCTTGTTTCCCATATGAGTTAGGCTTCAACATAAAGCCCATACATATTTAATCCTTGATTGTAAATCAATCTTAGAATAAGGAAGGATCTACAAAAATTACTTTTCTCCTCCTCAAAGAGGGCATTATAATACAAGGAAGACTTTTGCATATTGACCTCCATCCTTGTGGCAATACTATAAGTACCCAAGATATCCTTGAGTGTGATAAAACCATCACAAAAGAGTAAGACATCATCAAAAAATAAAATATGAGTAAGAAAAATAGAATTTCCCACTCTAATCCCTTTGAGAGTACCATTTCTCTTAGCATCCATAATAGCTCTACTTAGACCCTTGCACAACTAGAAGGAAAATAATTGGAGACAAATGACAATCCTAAGGAAGCCCTGTCTTAGTTGTTTAACCCTAAAATGAGGGGTCTTGATAGGTTGGGGTTAGTTATATGCCTATTAAAGGGGTATATATAAATGAATAGCCACAAGGGTGATAATCAAATCTAAAGTAGGCCAATTGGGATAAACTCAGATACAAACATACATTGAATTTATTATGCTGAGAATAGGCTAAATATAGAAAATATAACTAAGTTATGTATGGAAATGACAAAGAAGTAATATACTTAATTGGTTTTGATGCTACATAAATTTTGGATATAAAATAGGTAGAAAGTAGGCTGTTAGATGATTTTGGAATAGTCGCTTGATTCTAGATTGGACACTTCTGGAGCTTTGGAGACTAACATAAACCTAGGATAATTGTGTTGATGCTACTATTTGGGTTTGATGTAAGTGTCCTATATGTAATATTTGTTGGAAAAGGATGTGACTACCTAGATGCTTTTGGATTTGACTTTGCCTTTACTCTAGTGGATTCAGATTTGGGTCATGGACTGTCACTCCTCATTAAATGTCAAAACCCTAGTTCTTCATCTTCATGGTGACCTTGGGGAAAAATGGGTTAGTAGGCACATGGTGTCAAGTTGACCCTAAAAACCCCTCTATTAGTGAGCAATGCCTATATAGATAATACTTCGAAGATGGCCTCAGACTGATGTAGTTCCCCCTACACATTGGCTTTGTGTGTGAATCATGTAATATGTGCAAACCAAGTACAATAATGACATAGTTTTTAACTTGTAAAATCAGGTACTTGGGCTACTCTTTTAGTACTTCAGACTTGTAGATGTGTTATCCCTATGATTGGTATAGAAATAGGAGAAAAAAGGGAAGCTTTGCTCAATTGAATGCTATTTGGTATGAATACTAGGTATTTTTCCTATATTCTAGGTGAGGAATGAATGATAGTTTATCTTGTATGTATATCAAATCCATTTGAAAAATTAACTCACATAAAAACACTTAGGCTGACCATTAGAATATGTTTCATTTAAAAATTAGATGGCTTTAGGGCACTAGACACTTGCATCGGGTCAAGTAACTAGTGTTGATGCTAGTGTCTATCCCAGATGTTAGTGTTCAGAGAGCAGGAAAGTAGGTACAGGCTCAAAATTACAAAAGTGGAAGATAAGTACATTTTAAGCATTCTAGGAAAGATAGAAGGCCTAGGTCATCAACTTAAACTTGGTATGACTAAGTGATAAGCCAAGGGGCATAAGATAGAGTAGAAATAATACTTTCAAAAGTGGGAAAGGTCTAGAATTGAGAGGAACAACCAAGGTCTAAGTTTTTTTCAAGTGTACAAGACTTAGGTGCTATACAATCCATAAATATTGTCTACATTTGCTCCCATCTTTAATCTAGTAATAAAATTGATTGTTTAAAGGAAAGAAATGCATACTTGGGTGTCTATAACAAACTTTATCTTTGTATGTGTCTAACTTGAGTGCTTTACTAGTGACTGACCTACAACCAAGACCATGTTATAGTATATAATCAATGCACATAATCTGGAATTGAGATTATTTTAAATTGATTGAAATTTAAAGAGCAAGGTTTAAGAGTACACCTATGTGTTGATGTAATCAACTTGCCTTTTGACAAGCTAATTTGAAAAATATGTATCATTGTAAGGCTCTAAAACTGAGATTAGGATAAATATATAAGATTATTGAAAGTGCATATATCCAATGTGTGTGTGTGTGTGTGTGTGTGTGTGTGTGTGTGAGAGAGAGAGAGAGAGAGAGAGAGAGAGAGAGAGAGAGAGAGAGAGAGGCCCATGCCCCCAACCTTGGAGCAAAGGTGAGTTTCCCCTTGGTAGTTGAGATTAGCTTAACCGTGCAACCCAATGATACTTATATCCTAGTGAGGTTGGATGATACAATAAAGTCCAACCTAAAAACTTGAAAAGGTTGAGTGATTTAATCGCCTCAACCATACTACAAATAAAACCAACCACTATAGTAGATTATCTTAGTAAATTTCGTAAAAGTTCGATTGAGGTATCATTATGTAAAAGTATATAATGTGGTAACAATACATATAATATTTTTAAAATCTGAAACTAATTTGGATTTTGTAATATAAGGCACAAGTTGCATATCATATGCACCTTAGATATGTCTCATGCTGAAACTATGTATAAAAATGGTACCAATGTATATAATTCTGCCTCAATTATGAATCTAAATCATATAATTGTGTGCTTTGACTAATTTAAAAAACTGCGTAAGTATGGAGAACATGCTTCCAAAGCATGCCCCCACTGTATATGGAGAAATCTGAAAATTGATATAAGTGCCAATGTGGAGAATATGTTTCCAAAAACATGCCCCCACTGCAATTTGGAGATGCTGTATAATGGATAAGTGTGGAGAACATGCTTCCAAATAATGCTCCCATTGAATCTAAAAATTGTGCCAAGTGTGGAGAATATGCCTCTAAGACATGCCCCCAATAATATGGCCCAACATTGAGGTGAGGAAAAAATATGGACTAATAGTTACCTCACCTCAAAATGATAAAACAACTGTAAAATATATGAATATAACCCTGTAACATATAGAAGGAACATGTCTAGGTAGATATAACATTGAATCACATAAAACCAATGTGATCACAAGAAGGCCTAAGATGCATGATAAAGATTGTGTCAATGTTTAGATAGTAATAGTACAATCTCAATAAGAAAACAAGCACACACACAAGAGCACTCAAAATTAAGTCAAAATATAATGGTTCAAGGAGATCGCAAACAAGGGGCATGTTCAAATGTCGCATAATCAAAGTGACATGACTTTGTGAAAAGTCCACAAAAATAAGGATGACATATTAAAATGTACATACAACAAATAATGACATATAAAAATGTCAAATAAAGCATACATAAACATGAGGGCCACAAGTAAAGGAAGATATTCAAATGATTGAACAAAGAATATAATAACAAAGTAAGACACTCAAAGAACTGCATACATTAAAACATAAGCAATCATCATAAACATGTCATAGTAGCACGTGGATCAAATTTGTTAAGAAAAAATGTCAAGTGTATAGCATATCAAGTACCCTATGTAAGATATAATCATGGATAAAGGCATGTGTAAGTATATATGTAAGCTCAAACATGATAATGTAGAGTGACCATTGAATGATATAACCTTTGTGTATCACTATCAAATAAGCGAATGCCCCCAATGTTTGCATGATATGAGTAAAGGGAAGGCCAAACATCTAAAATAGAAATAGGTCATGTATTTGTGTATGCCTATTTCACACTCAAATAGAAGTGTGACACACATGTGTGTATATAGAAATAACTGAATATGCCATCCATCAACAGGAAACTAACACAATAGATTCCAAGGAGCCAATAGAACATGTAAGTTCTGAAAATATTTTTGAATTTTTGAATGTTTTTTGAAATTTTTAGTATTATTGGAATATTTTAAGAGACTATTTTATAATCTCATCCAATGGATGGTCATACGTATCTCCCCCACTCAGTGCCTAACAACTATAAGTTGGATATTTTATGTTATTTGCATCATGATTGGATAGGTTGAAAATGTAAATAAAATATTATTCTTCACATTTTAAATGTATAGTATAAAATGTAATGCTATCATTTGGAATATGTATTAATTTGCCTTCATGAGGAAAGGAAACACTTTGTTGATTTGGCTCGATTTTTGCTTCCATTTGGTCTAACCAAAGAGTTCTTAGTGTAAGTGCATATGGAAAAGTGGTAGGCATAACCAAAATCCATGTTTGAATTACTTTAGGACCACATTAAATTGGTATTATGATGCAGAGAATGTATTTCATCTTCAGCTTAAACCAAGCTCTAACACCTGCAAACTCTGATTCATGCATTCAATCTTTAACATCTCCTTGGTCTGTCAACTCCTCAATGGATTCTCCATCCTTATCATTCATTATCCCTTGTTCATTCTCTCTACATTTATAACTCCCTCACAACTCTCACTTTTCTTTTCATCTCCATCATCCTATTTCATACAACTTCACTAGATTCATTAGGTACCTTGCTTCTGAACACCAACTCACCTCTCTTATTGATCTTGGTTTTGTATAAACAATATTCAACTTGATTATACTCTATTAGGCTTCAAAAACTTGTTTCCACCTTACTCAAACCCATTTATAACCTCAAGAGTCTACTTTCCTTCTCAATCCTTTAACCACCCTACAAACCCAATAGCCTTTTTTTACTATTTTTCTACTTGTATAGACATCTACCTTTGAATATTGAAAATCCAACAATTTATTCCAACACCCTCTATCCCATTCTATCACTCTATGAAATTTCATGCCTTAACTCATTGCATAGATCCCTTTTCCAATACCTCCTCAGACCTAATTAGGTCTCCTAAACCCACTTCACCATACAATCACTTATACCTCATCCATACGGTCCCACACTATTATAAAAGCTTAAGAATCTCCTTCATCATGTCAAAATCCTACTAAATACCTATTTTCATCACATTTTACTAGTTAGAATGTTAGTTATGCCTTCTTTTATGTTTTAATCGTAGGCTAGGGTATCTTGAGTTTGTGTATGCTCGAGAGGGCTTAAAATTGCTTATATAGAGTTTTTCTTAGTTTCAAGCCTCCAAAAAACCTAAATAAAGACTGATTTACTTGGGGGAAACTTTTCACAAGATTTAATGCTTTGGTATAACTTCTATCACCATCAACACACAAATTCCACAATATTTCCTAACACAATCAGTCTGTGTGTGAGCAAGTACAGGGTTAAATGCATATTTTATCTTGCTTGAGGTCTGATAAAACTATTTCATGGTTACAAATCCTTATCTATGTATTTATCCATTATATTTAGTCTACAAAAAATTGTATAATATTCTTTTTTCATTCATCCAAGCAAGGTGTTATTGATCGAGTCTTAAAATAGGGAATCTACACAGTCAGATTATCTTAGTCCTTGCTTATTTGTTAGAATCCAATACAAACCCATATGAACTAATTGAAATTTACCAAATGAAATACTTGAAGATCATTCAAATGATACTATACTAAATTTTAAAGAGATTATTGCTTTACTAGACTGTAATATCAATGAACAAACACAAGGTTGTAATCACAAACCTGCAGACTTACATTCTTAGTGATTTTCATAACATAATACTTAAAGGTTTAAAGATTTGTCCACATCTAATTACTATCATAAAACAATATCTTTATAGGGATGCAGAAAAGATTACTCCAATCACCACTTCTATTGAATTCATTTATTTACAAAGTCTACTCTATCACATGGACATAATACAAAGGCTTTTTGTAGTTTGTTTTCATTCCTTCAAGTTTTCCCTTCGTACCTCTACCTATCAAAATTGATAACTGACCCCTCAAAAACTACTAACTACCTACTGACACTCCCTAAAAACCTAACATCCTCCTCAAGCCAAAAAGTTATTGCACATACAAGAAACTACCTTATTATAACTAACTACATCCTATGACATCATCCTCCACATGGACATTACATTCCAATTTCTTGGTTTTTCCACCTTCCTTAGGACATGTGAAAACACATTATACACATACATAGACTCACTTAAGACCTCTTACACACACTTGCTAACATTACCTTTCTTGACAACTACACCAAAAGACCTCTAACTCTCTAACTCAAATTCAAATATTCAAAAAGGGAGTTTTGGTGGGAAAAGTTCCCAAGACCAAAAACATCCACTAAAAAGCTATCTAATGACTAAATTACCCTCATTGGGTCCCTATAGGAAATATAAGACTCAATCAGACTAAAAGACACTCAATTACAATAACTATATTGATGCCCCTACATCATATTCTTGAGGAAGAAAGAAATGGAACTCCAATGCTTCTTTCATGTCTTCAAATTCATGCTCTTGGGATATTTTATTGCTTTTGCTTTTCCTTCATGCTTCATATATTCCTTTGCTTTGTTTTCTTGGTTGTCTTGATTATAGATCAACCTGCCTCCTTATTTCCACTACTTACTTACACCAGCTTGTACTTGATGTATACTTTCTCTTGCTCTTTTAACTCTATCATATGGGATGATCATGCCCCAAAACACTACTGCTACAACTATATTCTCTCCTTCCTTTATTTCCATATTCATACCTACTACAAAAAAAATGCTAATATCATGCATACCTACCATCTCTATGCGATTCAATATTTTATAAAGCTCTATGTCTTCATTTTGATTATTTACTGTCATCAACCCTTCTTCTTGATCCTCTTTGTCCTCCTTCACAAGCTTCTCAACTGCTGCAACTGAATTTTCATCATTGTCCACCATTTAACCATGCAAATCTCTTTCCAAGGCTGCCAATTTTGACTTCAACTATTCAGTATTCTTATATATAAATGTGTAATCAAAATTCTCACCTTTGTCCTTCACTGGTACTTCATTTTTTAAGCCTTCAAATAGGTGTTCAAGCTAATATACTTCATCTTCATCATTCTAATCTCCTAGCTAAATGCATCTATCATATTTATTCTCATTCAAACTCACCTCATCCATATCAAGGTGCTTCTCATCCTCTTGTTTACTTGGATACTCACTCAACCAAAGCTTTTGCATATCCTTCTTGAGTTGCTTTCAAAGCAACCTCTTCTGCTTCCTTTCCTATCTCATGGATTTCACTTTCCTTCTCTTTATCTGTTACCTTATTAGCCACTTGAATGTCTTATTTTTCATCACCAATCCACAACATGGGTACTCACTTTCTCTCACCTACTCTATCTTGATCGATAAATCATCTAGCTGCTACCTTATCTCTTGCATCTCTTTGTCCATCTATATCCTCTTCTTGGTGTCATCCTGGACCATTTTATCCTTGTGGTAGATATTCTCTCTCATGCCCTATTTCCTCTTTGTCTCTCTTTCCTCATATTTTCTAAGATGCCTATCAACCTCTTGGTCTCGTTTGGACCTATACTCTCTGACAAGCCTTCTCTCACTTGCCACATCATGACCATTCACTTGGTCTCTCTCTCTTGTCCTTTCACATATGAATCCTCTTCTCTCTATATAATCTTATTTTTGATCTCTCTCTTTAGCTTCTCAATAGCTCTCTCACTTCTTCACAATCCTTCACTAGCTTCAGGGCTCTCTACCACAATCTCTACCTTCATTCACACTACATACTATCTCATAAATGCATAAAAAACTCAAATGAAAACAACATAATACATGTACCTTATTTGATGACCTTATTGCTGGCTATCCTCCTCTTCTCTTCCCATAACCTTGATGCTAATTTTATACCAAAATGATGTAGAGAACCTATTCCATCCTCTGCTTAAACCAATATTTGACACCTGTAAACTCTAATTCATGCATTCAATCTTCAACATCTCCTTGGTCTGTCAACTCCTCATTGGTTTTTCCATCCTTCTCATTAATTATCCCTTGTTCCTTCTCTCTACATTTAGAACCCCCTCACAACTCTCACTTTTCTTTTCATCTCCATCATCCTCTTTCATATAACTTCATTAGCTTCACTAGGTACCTTGCTTCTCAACACCCAACTTACCTCTCTTATTGATCTTGGTTTTGTATAAATAATCATCAACTTGATTAACTTATATTAGGCATCACAAACTTGTTTACACCTTAATCACACCCATTTACAACCTGAAGAATCTACTTTGATTCTCAATCCTTCAACCACGCCACAAACTTAGTAGCGTTTTTTACTATTATTTTGCTTGTATGGACATGTACCTTTGAATATTGAAAATACAACAATTGATTCCAACACCCTCTATCCATTTATGTCACTCTATGAAATTTCATGCCTTAACTCATTGCCTAGATCCATTTTCTAATGCCTCCTCAGACCTAATTAGGTCTCCTAAACCCATTTCACCATACAATCCCCTGTACCTCATCCATACGGTCTTGTACTATTATAAAAGCTTAATAATATCATTCATCATGTCAAACTCCTACTAGATACCTATTTTCATCACATTTGACTAGTTGGAATGCTAGTTATGCTTTCTTTTATGTTTTAACCGTAGGCTAGGGTTTCCTAAGTATGTGTATGCCTGAGAGGGCTTAAAATTGCTTATATAGAGTTTTTATTAGTTTCAAGCCTCCAAAAACCCTACATAAGGACTGATTTACTTGGGGGAGACTTTTCACAATATTTAAATGATTTGGTATAACTTCTATCACCATCAACACACAAATTCCACAATATTTCCTAACACAATCAGTCTTTGTGTGAGCAAATATAGGGTTAAACACATATTTTATCCTACCTAAGGCCTAATAAAACTATTTCATGGTTCCAAATACGTATTTATGTCTTTATCCATTGTATTTAGGATACAAAAACTTGTATAAGATTCTTTTTTCATTCATCCAAGTAAGGTGTTATTGATCGAGTCTTAAAACAGGGAATCTACACAGTCAGATTATCTTAGTCCTTACTTCTTTGTTAGAATCTAATACTAACCCATATGCATGAATTGAAATTTACCAAATGGAATACTTGAAGATCATTTAGATGCTACTATTCTTAATTTTGTAGTATCAATGAACAAACATAGGGTTTTAATCACAAACCTGCAGACTTACATTCTTAACCATTTTCATAATAAAACACTTAAAGGTTTAAATATTTATCCACATATAATTACTATCACAGAACAATATCATTATAGGGATGTAGAAAGGATTACTTCAATCACCACTTCTTTTGAATTCATTTATTTATAAAGTCTACTCTATCACAAGGACATAATACAGAGGCTTTTTATAGTTTGTTTTCATTCCTTCATGTTTTACCTCCACACCTCTACCTCTCAAAATTGATAATTGACCCCTCCAAAACTAATAACTACCTATTGACTCTCCCTACAAAACTAACATCCTTATCAATCCAAAAACTCATTGCATATACAAGAAACTGCCTTCTTATAACTAACTACCTCCTATGACATCATCTTCCACATGAACATTACATTCCAATTTATTGGTTTTTTCTCCTTCCTTAGGACATGTACGTGAACACACCTTATACACATACCTAGACTCACTTAATATCTCTTACACACACTTTCTAACATCACCTTTTTTGACAACTACACCAAATAGACCTCTTACTCTCTAACTCAAATTTGAATATTCAAAAAGGGAGTTTTGGTGGGAAAAGTTACCAAGGCCAAAAAAATCAACTACAAAGCTATCTAATTACTAAATCACCCTCATTGGGTCCCTATAGGACCTATAAGACTCAATCAAATCAAAATACACTCAATTACAATAACTAGCTTGATGCCTCTACATTATATTATCATATTTCCCAAGGAGTCTTTCCAACCTCATTTGTTTTGTAAGTTTTTAGATCAAAGCCAATTTGTTGTAAGCTTCTTATAATACAAGTAGTTTTTGATTGTGTAGGATCAATATGATTATGCCAAAAATAAGCACCACCCATGAATACGATAATTGTTAAATCTTGTTAGCATGGATGTTTTTTGTGTTTTTCACGTTGATGTTCTTGTAAAAGACATGGACCTTGGATTGGCCCATGTTAAGTAACATTTGTAAACTGGTCATATAAAGATTATGAATACCACATTTTTATTCATAATGCTCCTTAGGTAATTTATCTCCTTCCTTTGTGTGAGGGATAAAACTTTTGTATTTGGAGGGAGATATGTTAATCTACTTTGAATGAGTAATTATGAAGGAAGCATATCTATCACATCATTATAAAAATGGGTAAATAAATCATATTGTTTATGCAATGCTATTTTATTTAGTGGGGAAAGGAGGCCTATACTAAAAATAAATTTTAATTATAAATTTTAGGGTCTAAATGCTAGCCCATATGATGTACTTTTGAATTGAATAGTATAATCTTGAAGGGATTAATCATCATATTATTTAAAATTGTGCAAATGTTCTAATGTAAGTTTTGTCACCTTTTCTATATTGAAATCCATGAGGAATGCATCTTCCAATGGGAAAAAGTGGTTAAGGAACCCTTTGGTAAACTATATAACCAATTTTGGGCCTCATCCAAAATAGTCATATGAAAAACCTTAAGTAAAAGTTTTTCATCTTTTACCCACCGACCAAAAGAATGTACATAACATATCATGTGCTCAAGTGTATCTTTATGTGTTTCAAAGAGAGGTAAATATGGTAGCTCAAAACCTTTTTGATAAGGATATCCAAGTATCCATTTCACAAGAGGTTGATTGTTGATAGAGGTTATTGTTGACCATTTTTACCACAAGTCAAAATGGGTCAACCCCCCTATAGTCAAAAACTTGTATATGGGTCTTATATGATGTTATAGGGTGTATTTAATGTTATTACATATGTTTTTAGCGTTGGTCATAGTTTAATTAGTCCATATGTCATTTTGAGTCACCTAGGGGTCATTTTAGAGCATTAAATGTAAGTAGTAGGTTTTCATGGTGTCTAAGCAGTTCAGAGTCATGGACGAAGTTTGGATATGCCTCAGGAACTTATTGGAGATATATGGGATTAAGTAAAACCTCATAACACAAATCTAACTGGACCAAACCGTCATGGGATGTTAGGTAGAAACAAACGGGTCAACTCACTTGTGCATATTATACATATGCTAAGAAAACCTTAAGTGGATAAAAGATCTCATGAGATCAATACCCTTAGTGCCAAGAACATACCCTAAAAATATGGTGTCTTGATGAGCTCTCCATCTCAAGATACAAATCTTTTAAGTTGAATAAGTGAAGTGATAGTCATGCAAACATCAAAATAAGGCTCAATAATTAACCATTGGGGTTTAAATTATGATGGGCACATAGATGTCAATGACAGTCACACACAATTCAATGATAAGCATGTAGATGCCACAATAAAGTCTCATAAAAATAGATGTTTGAATTCAAATGGGGGTAGATCCAACGGTTGGTGTTTGAACATACATCTAGATCCGATGGTGCGAGGATAACATACAAAAGTTAGTGGGTCTAGGGAAAATCAATGGTATGCATTCAATCGTACCAAGTAGATCAATGGTACGAGTGAGAGTTAAAGGTCAAGGAGCTTAGATTGAGTGAAATATTACCAAATATCATAATCTCAGGACCTCGGGTCAATGATCAATAACTAGCATTGAAGGTCGAAGCAAAGAGAATCCAAATGAGATCGACAAAGCAAATTCATCCTGATTCCAAATAGATGAGATGAAGCTATGTGTCAAAATGACAATAGACATAATTTAGAATGGAATGAATAATGTAATAAGGGAATGCCACAAGGGAAACTATGTAGGATTGAGGGTTCTATAGCAAAGTAAGTCCTTGAGACTCATACTCTACCATGAAAGTATAATTAAAGACCCAAGATGAATAGTGACTTCCAAATGTGAAGAATGAAGTCTAGGAAAGCAATGAATGACTAAAGATGGTGAATATAGGTGTCTAAAAGATAGATAGATTCTAATAAAAATATCTGACTGTCATAGCCTATATGTTGACTCTCCTAATTCACTTTTAAATGATCAAGAGATGATCCATGATGAAGTCAATTTCATAAAAGTTAGCTGAAGAGTCTCTACACCATTTTGAAGAGTTTGTCATGGTTTATATGGAATTTTGTCTTCATATACATTCATGGTCTATTTCACACTCCATTCTCCTATAATGTAACTAGTTCTCATGCCTTGACATGTGGCATTGTGACATTTGATCTTCTCTACTTCATTCTTTTCTCCTCTTTTTTAAGTCATATAAGTAGCTGCCATTTTGGCCTTTGTAATCTAAGACCACACCTAGTATGGCAAAGCCCTGATAGTTTGATGTCACATTTTTCCTTAGAATAATTCAAGAAATCTAGTTTTGAGTTGAAGAATATCTTGTTTGAGTGTGCAAAGTGATGACTGGTTAAGTTCAATGATTCTATCCTTTGATTTTCCTTGTCCTTTCATGTCTTGTATAAGAAACTCTCATTATAACAGGTCATATAGAGCTTATTTAAGTGTGCTAGGATCATTTCAAGTGTATTATGATTGTCCTTGAAGTGTGCAATTTTCCCAATGGTTTATTTTCATTGTGTTACTTCATACATCTCACCTCTATAGTGAAACACTCATATTAGAATCCTTTAGGGCTTTGAAACTAGTTTGTATGATTTATTTCTTAGTAAATGAAATGCGATGGTCATATGGAAAACATATTAGCATATCACCCCTAGATTAGGTTCATTTCATGAAAATTATAACTCTTTTCCCCATAAGCAAGCATTAACTAGGTGAAATCACTTCAAGATACATTCATGGAACCAACCCTTAAATCTAGAGGCTCACTTCCACTATAGTTACACCCACATACCTAAAAGTGTTTCCAAAAATATGGAATAGGCTTGGACACCCTCTTCTAGGGTGAAATATTTGGTGACAATAATTTTAGCATGTCCAGTGGGACCATTGTATTCAAGACAATTTGTTAAGGTGAATGCTGGTCTTGATAACATTAGTTGCAAATTGATATGCTACTCAGCATTTGGCAACTCCATCAATGGTGAGAGTCATGTTACATTTAGTGATAACATTAGGGATGTCTCTAATTTTTGTAGCTTCCATAATATCACTCAAGAAAACATTACTATTAGACTCCTTGCCATGTCTCTTAGAGGGAAAGATCTTGATTGGTATAGGACTCTATAAGGTGGATGCATTACATCATGGGATGATTTTGGAGTATTGCTGACCTCAAGATTTGGAAATGAAAGTGATCATGCCTCTCTCATACATTAACTTAATGAAATAAAAAGAGGATCCAAATAAATGATGCATGACTTCAATGAGAGGTTTCAAAATACTTGGAACAAATTGCCTCTTCCTATGAGACCTTGTCCTAGTTTTGTGTTTCCTACTTATTTGAGAGCCATTGGTACTAAAATTGCTGTCATGTTTCAATATATGGTGGGTTCCACTCTCCCTAAAGCATATGAAATTTCTATCAAAGCTAAGAATGTTCTCATCCAAGCTAGAAGATTACCTCCTAAGGCATCTATGACTCCTTTGTCTCATAATTCTTCTAGTACTCCAGATACATCCTTAATTTCCAATGCTAATTCCAAGCCTAAAGCTGCTCCTAATAAGGCAAAAGATGTCATGGATCCATATGCAAAAAATCAAATGCTAAAAGCTCAGCTTAGGCAGGTCAATATGCAACTAGCTTCTCATCAAAATCCATATCCTTACCAGTAACAATTTAGCCAAAAATATGGAAGGGGAAGAGATCAATGGTA
This sequence comes from Torreya grandis, assembly GCA_037957365.1. Taxonomy (NCBI): domain Eukaryota; kingdom Viridiplantae; phylum Streptophyta; class Pinopsida; order Cupressales; family Taxaceae; genus Torreya; species Torreya grandis. Next base: position 1,873,167 of record JARHVA010001805.1, on the reverse strand, counting down.
GCCTAACCCCAATAGGCCTACCAATGCATACAATCCTAACTCTACCACCAATGCAAGAAAGATGGTACCAGTTCATAACAATTTAGTATAAGGAACATATTGAAAACAAGGTCAATTCATGGATGCCAGTGAAAGTGGAGAGAAATATTTTGTTTCTCAACGAGGAGTTACTCCTCTCTTATTAGTTGAAGATGAAGTCATGATGTAGACAAGTGAAGGTGGGCAGCCTCAAGGAGAGATCTTCACAAACTTCCTAGTTGAGGAAAATTTTGTGCTTAATCAAGGAACCTATATTGTAGACAACACTAGATATAAGAGGAAAACTTTAGGTGGTGATATTAATTTTCCTACAATCTCATTCAATCCTCATACAAAACAATAAGGTATGGCTACAAATGTGATAACCTCGAATAACTCTACACATCTTCCATATCAAAACATTAGAAGGACTGTTCAAGGCACTCCAACTCCTTAGGTTTTGAGCACTTCCTTACTTCCAAGAATCCAATATAAAGTAGGTATGGCTTATTTAAACATTGTAGATTCATTTAATATTACTAAAACATCCATTTCCCTTTGGGATTTTCTTCATATGCCGGGTCAAAAAGAGCTCCTATATAAATAATTATCTACTATCCCTACTAGTGTTCCTCCTTCAAATCAAGTCATAGCCATGTTTTCCTTAAAAAAATTCTTAATATAATTATTGAACCATCTAATAGGGATGAGAAACCTCCACCATTCTATGTCACTCTCATAACAGGTGACAAATGGGTCCAAAATTGCATAGTTGATAGTGGAGCTTCTACTTTAGTCATTCCCAAAGTAGTAGTTGATAAATTGGGCCTAAAATATGAGACACATAGAAAATGAGTTCTCTAATTATATGGTACGCTTTCCAATATAATATGGATGATTAAAAATATGAAGGTTTTCTTTCATGATTGTCCTAGTTTTCCTATCTTGCAAGAAATAGTTGTTGTTGACCTCCTAACCCACTTTGGAATCTGTCTATCAAGTGAATTTACAATCAATATTGGTGGCTATCTCTTAGTTGACTGATCCTTCTTGGCCTTTAACAAGGTATGGGACCAAGGTGACAATTATGACACAACATTTTTCAAGATTTCATATAGAACCTTACATTAAAACAAGTTCTAATTTGAGCTGTGTGGTTCATGAAGAAAAATATTCTATTGTAAATAATGGTACTTCTTCCAAGCTTGAATGCATTTCTGATTTGTTTCTTAGTGAATATGGTACAAATACTTATGAGCATGATCCTTATGAATTTATAGACGAAACTGATCTAGGAATATATTGTATACATGAATAAGGAATACCAACACCTCTACTTACCAAAGAAGAAGGTGAAGATGATGAGATCTGGAAAATGTTTTTTGATGGTTCAAGAATTAGATTTGGTGCATGAGCCAGTGTTATGTTGGTTCCCCATCTAAACAAAAATTCTATGTTTCTTATATATTTAATTTTAGTTATACTTATAATATTGCTAAGTATGAAGGTTTGATTCATGGCCTTCAATGGGCAAAGAGAAAAGGAATCAAGAACTTACAAGTATATGGAGATAGTGAATTGGTTGTTCATCAAGTTAGGAATATGGTTGCTACCAAAAACCCTTTGCTTAAGTCATATAAGCATAGGGCATGGGATTTTATTTAATACTTCAATGCATTCAACATACAATCAATCTCAAAGGAGCAGAATAATCATGCTGATAGACTAGCTACCATAGGAGCTTAATTTGATACTCCAACTACCATAAAAGAAGAGGGGAAACAATCTCACATTAATATCATTATCTATCTAACCTTCTATACATAATAATTAAATATTTTGGAAAGTGTTCGATAGTGATAAACACATTACGTGCTTCTTGCAAAATAAGGCTAAGTTTTCTTCAAGGAATTAAAGGAGACTCCAAAAATAGTTTGGTGATTAGATTGTGCAACTAAGGACAAATAAGATACCTAAGGGTCTAGTGACCTTACAAAGTATCTTCAATGAGAATGATCAAAAGAATAAGGAGAAAGTGAGTATGTATACAAAAGAGGAGAGTTATGAAAGAGTCTTGATCTTCAAAGATAGACTCCTTATACTAGGCAAGGTATGTTCTACATTAGAAAAACAAGTATTCATTGAGTTGTGTAAAGAGTTTCATGATATATTTACTTGGGAATATAAATATCTCAAAGGATTTGATCTTAGCCTAGTACACCATACCATTGAATTGGAACCCAAAGTTAAACCGGTCAGACATAAATTAAGAGCCATCAATCCCTAGGTTGAGAAACTCATGAGGTTAGAGATCACTAAACTTCTTGAATTTGAAATAATATTTCCTATCAATCATTTAACATGGGTAGCTAAACTTGTGATTGTTAGAAATAAGAATCTAGAAATAAGACTTTGTGTGTACTTTAGAGATTTTAATAGGGTGTCACTCAAAGATCACTATCCTCTACCTTCAATGGAGCAGATTTTGCAAGTGGTTTTAGGTTCTCAATGTTTCTCTCTCTTAGATGGATATTCAAGTTATAATCAAATTTTAGTGAATGAATTTGATCAGTTCAAGACAACATTCACTACTATATGGGGAAATTTTGCTTATAAAAATATGCCATTTGGTTTTTCAAATGCTGGTGTTACCTTTCAAAGGCAATGGACATGGCCTTCAAAAGTTTGATTAATGAGATGTTGTTGGTTTATCTAGATAACGTAACAGTGTTTTCTAAAGATGCTAATAAACACATGAAACACTTGAGACAAGTTTTTGAAATATGTAGGCAATATGGAGTATCTCTTAACCCAAAAAAATGCATATTTGCTATCCATGAAGGTAAGCTCTTAGGAAACATTATTTCCAAGGATGGCTTGGCTATTGATCCTTAAAGGATAGAGGCTATTTTAGGCCTATCATTGCCCTTACATAAGAAAAATCTCCAAAGTTTCTCAGGTAAGATATATTTTGTAAGGATATTCATACCTAGTTTTGCATCTTTGGTGAAACCTACCACAACCATGCTTAGAAATAATTAGGTCTTTTCTTGGACTAAGGAAGGAAAGAAAATTTTTGAGGCAATTAAGAAGGTAATTACACAGGATCCTACTCTTGTGAATCCTGATTTTGCCAAAGACTTCATGTTGTATTCATTTGCTAACCTTGATACTATCTCAACCATGTTAATGTAAAGTAATGATGAGGACGTGGAGTAGCCAATTACATTCTTTAGTTAAGGTTTAGAATATTATGAAGTCAAGTACAACTTCATGGAGAAATAAGTCCTTGCTATTGTAAGTGCACTAAAGAAGTTTAGGCATATGGTTTCAAATAATAATATTCATGTTATGACATCTCATCTTAGTACTAAGGAGTTTCTTTTGAGAAAAGATCTTAGTGAAAAGAGGTCAGGGTGGATCATTAAACTATTGGAATATGATGTTGATATAAATGTGACAAAGTTGATAAGGGGTAAAGGCCTTTGTGAACACCTAGCTTCAGATCTTAATGAGTTAAAATAAGAGGCTCTATTCAATCATGATTGCTCCCAACCAGCTGGTTCCTTGCATATACAAATTTGGACACAATATATGATCAGATTCTTTCAAAGTGGTGAGTATCTTAATGATATGAGTAGATCTCAAAGGAGATATTTTAGACTACAAGATATTCCCTTTTGCCTTGTAGATGGTGTGATTTTTAGAAGGGATACTAATGGTGTATTATTAATTCATTGGCAATGACCAATTTGGAGTGTTGCTTGAGAAGTTTCATGATGGAACAATAGGGGGTCACTTCTCCCCAATAACCACAACTTCTAAGATCATGAGGGCAAGATATTATTGGCCTAGCCTCTTTAAAGACTGCCATGCTTGGGTGAGAAGGTGTGTAAAATGTGCTTTCTTCTTTTATCTCTCCCTTTGGAGCCTATCTAAGTAGATCAACCTTTCATGTAATGGGGTCTTAATTTCATTGGCATGATAAACCCCCCATCAAGTGCTGGTCATAAATTGATACTCATGGAAACTGACTATTTTACAAGGTGGGTTGAGGTAGTAGCATTTAAAGAATCTAATGAGAATGCTATCTTAGAGCTCTATGAGAGCATCATAACAAGGTTTGATACTCCTACTATTATTTTAGATAATGTTCTTTCTTTTATGGGTGCTAAGATAGCTGATTGGGCAAGTAGTAATGGCATATTCCTGAGTACTTCATCTAACTATTACCCTTAAGGTAATGGGTTGGATAAAACTATTAACAAGAATCTAATTAGAATCATCAAGATAACTTTAGAGCATAACCAGAGGGCTTGGCACACCAAATTAAAGATAGCCTTATGGGTTGATAGGATAACTCCCAAGAGGTCAATAGGGAATTATCCTTTTGTGCTTATCTATGGAAGAGATGCTAGGTTGTCTATTTCTAAAAATTTTCTTACTTTAGAGTTGGCACATCAATTAGAGTTGCTTGAAAACACTCCAATAGAGGTGAGATTGACAAAATTAATGGAGCTGCAAGAGACTAGAGAAAAGGCTCATCAAGCCATGGAACATCACCAAGTACTAATGAATAGGTCTTTTGAAAAGAAGGAAACTTCAAAAACATTCCAAGAAGGTGATATAGTGTTGAAATGGGATAAAGATAGAGTAAAACGAGGGAGACATACCAAATTTAATACCCTTTGGAGTGGACCATATGTCATCATCAAGTGAAAGCAAAGTAATTATTTCCAATTAGCAAGGATGAATGGAGAGGATATGCCTATCCCTATGAATGGGATACATTTTAAGCCTTGCTACTGAAGTATTGAGGGTCAATTTTGTAGATAGAAAATTAGTTGTGTGTTTTGTTTCAATTGTGTGTGTTGTGTTCCCTAAGTGTTCTAGTTGAACAAATGTGTGTTTTTGCTTTGTGTCTTGTTCTTGTTTTTTTGTTTGTTTAGTATGTCATTTTAATGAATTTTTTATGTCAAACTTATGCACATGTGACTCTGTAACCCAATGGACAAGACTAGGCAATTGGCCATGGCATAACAAGCATACCACCCTTGGGAAATCACCAAGAATGTTGACCATTTTTACCACAAGTCAAAATGGGTCAACCCCTTATAGTCAAAAACTTATATAGGGGTATTATATAATGTTATAGGGTGTATTTAATTTTAGTCCATATGTTTTTAGCCTTGGTCATAGTGTAATTAGTCCATACATCATTTTGAGTCATATAGGGGTCATTTTAGAGCATTAAATGTTCATGGTGTTAAAGCAATTTAGAGTCATGGATGAAGTTTACATATGCCTTAATAAATTATTAGAGATATATAGGATTAATAAAAATCTCATAACACAACTCTAACTAGACTAGACCATCATAAGATATCAGGCATAAATAGATGGGTCAACTCACTTGTGCATATTATAAATGTGCTTAGATTGTCTCATATAGCCAAAAGATCACATGCAATCAATGCCCTTAGTGCCAAGAACATCCCCTAAAAATATGGTATCGTGAAAATCTCTCCATCTTAAGATATAAATCTTTAAAGTTGAACAAGTAGATATTAACGGTTATGTAGACATCAGGGATGGTCATACGAATGTCAAAATAAAGATTGATAATTAACCATTGGGGTTCAAATTGTGATGGGTGCATGGACATCAATGATGTTTATGAAAACACCAATGAAATGCATGTGAACATCAAATTAAAGTCTCATAAAATAGTCATTTGAATTCAAATGGGGGTAGATCCAACGGTTATCATTCAAATGTACATCCAGATCTAATGGTCTAAGAACAACCTGACAGAGTTAGTGGGTCTAGGTAAAATCAATGGTACATGTTCAATCATACCAAGAAGGTCAATGGTACGAGAAAGAATCAAAGGTCAAGGAGATCAAATTGAGTGCAAGGCTACCAAATGTCATAATCTCAAGACCCTATATCAATGATCAATTGTTAGCATTGAAGGTCAAAGCAAAGAGACTCTAGACGAGATCGACATAGTAAATTTGATCAGATTTTAGATAGACAAGATGAAGTTATGTGTCCAAATGATAATAAGCATAGTTTAGAATGAAATGAAAAACATGGCAAGGGAATGCCACATGGGAAACTATGTAGGATCAAGGATTTTGTAACAAAGTAAGTCCTTCAGACTCATACGCTACGATGAAATTTTAGTCAAAGACTTGAGATGAACAGTGACTATCAAATGTGAAGAGTGAAGTCCAAAAAAGTAATGAATGACTAAAGATGGTAAATATAGGTGTCAAGAAGATGGCTAGAAGCTAATAAAATGTTGATGACTATCATAACATATGTGTCAACTCTCCTAATTCAGTTTCAAATGCTCAAGAGATGATCCATGATGAAGGTAGTTTCACAAAAGCTAGATGAAGAGTCTTTGCACCATTTTGGAGAGTTTGTCATGGTTTATATGGAATTTTTTCTTCAGAGACACTCATGGTCTATTTCACACTCCATTTTCCTACAATGTAACTATTTTCCATGCCTTGACATGTGGCATTGTGACCTTTGATCTTCTCTACTTCATTATTTTCTCCTCCTTTTCAAGTCCTATAAGTAACTGCCATTTTGGCCTTTATAATCTAATACCACAGTTGGTATGGTAAAGCCATACTAGTTTGATGTCATATTTTGCCTTATAATAATTCAAGCAATCAAGTTTTGAGTTCAAGAATATCTTGTTTGAGTGTGCAAAGTGATGAATGGTTAAGTTAAGTGATTATGTCCTTTGATTTTCCTTGTCCTTTCATGTCTTCTGTAAGAAACTCTCATTCTAACAGGTCATATAGAGTGTAGTCAAATGTGTTAAGCTCCTTTAAAGTGTATTGTTGTCCTTGGAGTGTGAATTTTTCCCTCTAGTTCATTTTCCTTGTGTTGCTTCATACAGCTCACTTCTATATTAAAACACTCATGTTATAATCCATTAGGGATTTGAAACTAGTTTGTATGATTTATTTATTAGTGAATGAAATGTGATGGTCATGTAGAAAACATCTTGGTGTATCAACCCATATATTAGGTTAATTTCATGTAAATTCTAACTCTTTTCCCCATATACAAGCATTAGCATAGGTGAAAGCACTTCAAGATACATTCAGGGAACTAGCCCTTCAGTATAAAGACTCACTTCCACTATAGGTACACCCACATACCTGGAAGTGTTCCCATGTTGCCCAAATACGGAAGAGGATTGAACACCCTATTCTAGGGTGAAATATTTGGTGACAATAGTTACATGTGGATTATTATAATGGAAAACCATTTACATTTTAAGTATAGAAACTTGGTTTTGAATATCCCTAATAGTGGTCATCATAGACATAAGATATTCCATGGGAATAGTGGTGTTTGTCATAGGTGTTAAGATTGGTTCCAACCCATCACCTTTTTTTAATGTAGGAATATGAGTACCATCATCCTCATGTATAACAAGTACAAGTTCATGATCACTAAATGTAGGGTAATTCGATAGTGGTATGGGATCTTGAACTTTGGTACTTTTGGTATATCATTTGACTAACTTAGACTATTGGAAGAATTTGTTTTTAATGAAGGTATGATGGAACCATCACCTTTGCTAAGGGGGATCTGATTTGGGAATGTATGAAGTATGAGGGTGTGAATATTTGCTTTAAGGCATGTCCGCCTTATAAGTTATTTGTAAATCATTCATAATTTTGTTATGTATTTATCTAAATTTATGATGATCAAATGAAGGATCCTATTGGTCATATATACCCAATTATGTGGTAAAATGTGCACGAATGACCTATTTAGATGATTTACCATGTTGGTGCCTCATGTTTTTTTTGAAAATCCTAAGACTTTTTGAGATATATTATTTTTAAGAACAATAGGCTGAGTTATACCTTGCTCATGTTTTCCCAATCCTTGGCCTTTGTATCCATATGTTTACAATTATCGAAGACCAAAATCATATGATGGTGGTGTATAATGTATGGGCAAAGGATATTTATTTTCATTAATATGACTCAACTCATCTCTAAAAATGTTGGGTTCATGGACCTGATTAAAAGGATAAAAACTACCACCATTCAAGGCTTTGAGATTAGATGTTTTAGCAATTGGAAGGATATAAGAGTAATCAATTTTTACCCTTTATTTGACATAAAGTTTGAGGGTTTCATAATCATAGTTATCAAATCAATCAATATCATCCATGATAAGATATATGAAGTACATAAAGATTAGGACAAATCAGGTAATAAACATCCTATAAGGTATGCTTAAGCATCAATGATGTTCAAAGATCAGGTTTACCAAATGTTTAACCCTAAATTTAGGGGTCTAGATAAGTTGAGGTTACCTGATAGAAATGAATAAGCACAAGGGTGATTATTAGATCTATAGCAAGTCAATTGGGTGTTAAACTTAGCTACAATCATACACTAATTTCTTATGTTGAGAATAAGTTGAATATATAAAGTATAACTAAGTTATGTATGTAAATGACAAAAAAATAATATACTTAGCTATTTTTAATGCTAAAGTGGTGCTAGATCTGGAACATGCATAAATTAGGATATTAGATGATTCTAAAATTGTCATCTGATTTTGGGTTGGATGCTTTTAGAGCTATGGAAACTAACATTAGCCTAGGATGGTTGCATTGATGATACTATCTAGGTTTAATGTAAGTGTTATGTATAAAATACCTATTAGAAAAGGATATAACCACTTGGATGCTTCTAGATTTGACTTTGCCTTTTCTTTAGTGCATTCAGATCTAGGTCATGGACTGTCACTCCTCATGAAATGTCAAAACCCTAGTTCCTTATCTTCATAGTGACCTTGGGGAAAAATGGGTTAGTGGAAACATGGTGTCAATTTGACCCCAAAGACCCCTCTATCAGTGAGCACTGCCTAGATATCCAATAATCTGAAGAGGGCCTCAGACTGATGTAATTCTCCCCTATGTGTTGGATATGTGTAAATCATGCAATATATGAAAAACAAGTACAATAGTGACCTAGCTTGTAACTTGGCAAATTGAGATCTTGGGATACTCTTTCAGTAATTTAGACATGTATATGTGTTATCCTTATGATTGGTATGGAAATATGATAAAATAGGGAAGTTTTGCTCATTGAATGCTTTTTGGTATGAATACTAGGTATTTTCCCATATATGCTAGGTGAGGAATGAATGAGAGTTGATCTTGTATTTATATCAAAACCCTTTAGATAAATAACTCACATAAAATCACTTAAGTTGACCATTAAGATAAATTTTATTTGATAATTAGATGATTCTAGGGAACTGGACAGTTACGTCAAGTTAGGGCACTAGTGTTGATACTAGTGTTTGTCCTGAGCTTAGTGTCCAAGGAGTAGGAACGTAGGTACAAACTTAGAACTTGCAGAAGTGGAATAAGTACATTTCAAGCATTTTAGGCAAGATATAAGGCTTAGGTCATCAACTTAAGACTAGTCAGACTAAGAGATAGGCCAAAGGGCATAAGATAGAGCAAATGCAAGACTTGTAGAAGCAAGAAATGTCTAGAACCGAGATGAACAACCAAAGTCTGAGTTTTTCCAAGTGTATAGGACTGAGGTGATATATAATCCATAAATATCATCTATACTAGTGTTGAATAATTTAGAGGTAGGCCCATTGATGAGAACAATAAAGGAGACTAAAGAGATACAACCCATGATCAAATTGATAACTTGTAAGTTGAACCAATTGACTATTCTAGCCACCCTTGGTCTTTTAATAATTAACATGCTAAGAAAGGGTTATTATTTTCCAAGAATAACTAATTATGAATTTATAAGTACCTTTAAAATGACTATTTTGGCTAGAGACATGTATACCAAGAAATTATTCAGTTTTCCTATGTAGCTTGTTTCTTCATTGATGGTCCATTAAGCATTTTGAGGTCATAGGTTGGGATTAGCCTTGTATAGAGTCTATTTGCATGGTTTTTCAATGTAATAATGAATTAAAAGAGTCCAAAATTCATTCATAAATGTCTTTCTAGCCTTTTAGAGGCCTATTCAAGTGTTTCTTAATGTGAAATAAAGCAAAAAGGTCTTAAAAAGTACTTAAGAAGTTGTAAATGGGTCAAGAGGTCTTAATTATCTCATTAAATTCATTTTAGAGAGGGTGAAGAATTAGTAAGGTTTCATAAATTCACTTTTATATTTTAAGACTCTCCATAAGTTCTCAAGTCCATAAAAATTATCAAAGAATGCATTTGACTCAGTTATTTCCCTCCACTCCTATTTCTTAGTGGACTTCAATTCTCTCAATGTGAGAAAGGTGTATCATACCATGTCTAAACCATTAGGTGTCTTCAAGATATTATTCATGGCATTAAAACTATTTAAAATCTTAAGAATCATTAAGCTTGGTTTTAAAGTCTAAAAGAGTTGCATACTCTTGTTCAAGGTCCAAGTAACCATGTTTTGTAGGGATCATAAGGAAAACTAGTAACATTTTACATTGTTTTCTTTATGCAGGGTAGTTGTAGGGTGTTGGTAAGCTTTGGAAATTTGTTGACCATCTCATGGTGACCTAAAATATTTTGAAGAGGTTTGAATCATATGGATCCATAGACAAGTCTCCAAACTTAGTCAAAAACAATTCTTGAACCCTATGACATGAATTCACTCTTGGAAAGTTAACATGCCTAAAAGGCATCAAAAGAGAGTTTGAAAGTCTTCAAAGGGTCTACATGCCCTATTAATAGAAAAAAGACAAAGATAAAAATATTTTATTGAAGATCCAATGACATTATTGATGTTTCCAATGAGAATATATTATTTTATAGGCTATAAGTGACTAGTTGTAGGTTTTAGTAATAATTTCATCATTTTCAAGGGTTTTAATGCCTTTACATGGTCTATTGATCCATAAACCAGGTTTATCTTTCAGATAAATCAAATAGATTAAAAAGGATATTGAAAATTCTTAATTCCCTTTATTAAAGTAGAATTGGATGCATAATTCTAGGAATGAATACAAGTGTTAATAAAACTTCAAATATTCATTTCCCACATTAATAGCTTTGATTTGTACCCTTTATAATTTCCTATAATTTATTTGATTTTTCATTAATATATCTGTAAATTAAATTGAATAAACTAAAACTCAAAATACTAAAAGGGAAATGACACCAATCTAATAACGGAGTTCACCCACCATTTGGGCTACATCTCTGGGTTTGTAATCATGAACTGATCCATTAAAAACATGTAATATCAATATTTAAAAACTTACATCAAAATATAGATTTTAGAAACCTATAAAATAGTAATGTAATTTGATGATGTGAAGACTCTGAGATGGGTAGAAACCCATCTTCCTTTCATCTGCAGTCCCTATATTTCTTCTTCATGCATGCATGCACCTTTATCTAATAAGAGTATCTGTAAAACTCTTAAACAAGCATAATAATGAATAAGAGTGACTCTGGTTGTTACAAAAATGCAACCCCCAATATAACCTTACAACTACATTATTAAACCTTCCCTAGCTATAAGCCTTTTAAAAATAGAAGGATTAAAAATAATAAGTCTGGAATCTAGCTCTGTATTATTACATGCACATTTATTCCTTACCTATAATAATATAATAAAATAAATTATTTTAATACAGACTCAGTCTGTAGTGTGTCCAATATCCATACCTTATCATCTATCTTGGGTCTCTGTCAGTGCACAATCTCATAGATTGGTCTACATCTTTGCAAAGAAAACTGATTCGTCATGGGCCAAAATTCTACTCTTGGCCTTTAATAATAAGTGATGTTGTATTTATTTCCTTGGGACTGTATGTATGCAATTACCAAATTGTTCTTGATGACAAATAACCTTACCTAGTTGATGTATGGTCCATATACCCAAGTCTATTTATAATATAATAGTTACATCTATCCATTCCATGATCGAAGGCCATACAATAAGCAAACATCCTTCATGACTCACCTTGCAAATATATCTTCATCCATTTGAGACTGTAGTAATGAAATACTATAATGAAATAATAACATAAATGAATAATTCACATTATGCCTTGGTTCTTAACCAACATTCCACAGTTTGCTTATATAGGTGAAGATTCCATAGTTTGTATATCATCCACCCATGCTTGGATATTTGTGCCAAATATAAGGCACCTTTTCCTTCAAGAACTTATGTAGAATAATGTGTATATCCTTCATATCATATCTATAAATCCTCATAGCATACACCATTTCACGTGGGTTCAATTCTACCTTTATCCAAATATGTAGTTATATACCATACTAACTAGGCACCTCAACTTTCACATACAATTACGCTTGACTATACTATCTTCGCCAAGCTTGCCCCAACTGCAAACTTTTAAAGTCTATCTAGCCATATTATAATGAAAAATAACTTCTATGCCAATTTAGAACTGCATATATAATCTAGTTTGTGGCTTTTAAAATGGTTTTTCTACATCCATGGCCATAAAAGACTTTACAAACAGATGCATCCATTCGAGGACTTCTAGTGAAGAACTCATATATAACTTGACTAGAAACATTTTATGAATACTTGATTTGCCATGGATTATTCAACCTTATCAACTAGTGTATCCTTCCATTGATCCTCACCCTGGGATTAATATCCTTACAAATAGGTGATTAACAAGACATATTCAAGGTCTGTCTTCTATACCAGCTCAAACTTGCATTCTATCCATACTCCATCTCCTCTTAGCTTAGGCTCAGTTATACAAAAATAACCAGTCTCCCTCCATTCATAGACTTTATCATTTTCCTTCTACCAAAAAAGAACCAATTAGACTCAGGCCTCCTCCTTTCCAATAGGCATCCTCCCCTAAGCACTAGAGATAGGGTTTGAATCCCCAATACTCGATAGAATTTTATTTTTGGGAATAAATCTCACCTTCACCAGATTGAATAGTTAATAGGATTTTATTAATAGTTTAAACCATGGATTCAACCATGTCTCAAAATGATTTCTTTACTCATCAATGTAAATAACTCTTTGTGAATGATAAACCTGTGTGGATGAGCTCAGCTTGGAAGCTTCGAGTTAACCATTGAGTTGGTTGCTATTTAGACAAGTGTCTCAAGTTGTTGGCTAAGTCGAGTTGGTACTCAATTTAAACTTAGTCATGATGAGCTAGGTCTCAAGTTGGTAGTTTGAACTCATCATGCATTATGACTTTGAAAATAGAAAAGATATGGTGATAGGCCATGTGGTGGTCTAAAGACTCGTCACGTGGACCTTTCCAAATGCTCCCCATCCTGCCATGTGTCACAACCAAATGTAAAAAAATAATATATGGTAAATTATAGTGTAATTACGATATTAAAAACATTATTACCATACACGGTGGTAAAGTCCCCCTCTATTATACAAGTGAGCTCTACCAACTACGGTCTCCATAGCCAACCTTTTTTAAATGACTGATAAAGCTAGGTAAATAGAAAATGCTCTGAATCAAACCTCCCCAAAAAGAGGCTTTTGGTCTCCAAAAGTTCCAATAATCCAATTAGATTTGCTAAATGACTCTTTGTATCACATCAACGTATAGAAACCAAAATATAGAAAGTGAAGGTGATATTGATTTAAGCTATAAAAATAAACTCCATTTTAAAAACACCAAGTTTATTTTGGTAAAATAAGACATCATCAAAAACATCCCTACACAAAATTAACTATCCAACTGAAAACTGCAACTTGCTTATGGAGAGTAAGACAAACTCTGTATCCATTATGCCAAATGACCTGTTACCCAAAATAGTCATAATATATGGTAGCTTCTCTCAACCCCTATACTACATGAAGGTTAAGGTGTTCTCCTTGTTATAAAAATCACACAAGGGAAAAAAATGTGCTGCATACCTCATAGGATTTAAAAACAAATTTCAAACCTGTATACTTACATTCTTTACAAATGGTGCCCATCTATAGGTCTTTTGAAAATACATCTACATGACATGAATGAAAAACATACATGTGTGTACAGAAAGTTTTTAATACAAACATTGCTCATAATACTATGGGACTTAAACATATATGCAAAGTATAAAAATGTGAAATGAATTTGTTTATCCTAAGGTGACTAATACACAATACACTGATAGAATAATCAAGAGAAATAGATGTGATCACCATCGTGTAAATAACATAGTTAACTGTTGTGTCCCTAAAATTGATTATTAATCTTTCCCTGTACCTGTCAAATGCTAATGTAAATTTAGAGAATTTACATAATAAGAGTTTCTTTACAAACTCACAAATTTCAAGTAACTGTAAGCAACATATCATATAATGGTGAGAAGAAACCAATAATTTTAAACCTGTCTCAAGGTTTCCTTCACCATATAATTTCTCCCTAATTCATACCTCTACACTCATCCAACTGAGTTAGTTTTCAAAATCTTATCATAATGGAAAACTGAAATAGGAGATAACAATAACATCCTTACACAATACCAAGATTATCAAAATTCCTTCTTAAATTCAATAATTAGGAATTTCCCTGCAATTATGTTAGAAGTGATAACTAAGCATACTATTCTATTATATAGTTATGCTTTATCAACTATTCAAATAAACCATTTAACCAATAAGGGCTATTTCCTTTTCATGGTTTCCGTAAATGAATAGAAGGTGGTTTCATCATATCAACTCTATCTTCTTAGATTTAGATGATCCATTTTCATTTTCAAAAGGATTTAAAAACAATTTCGTATAAAGGTATATTTTACTTACAAAGTAACCCACATAAAGGTTATCCTAACGTCAAGTATTAAAACCAAAAATTGTGCCATATAGTTACATTAAAAATATCTCATAGCTCTTTAAAAACCATGAAGTGCACATCTGTTGAGTATTGGTCAGCATTATATTCGGGTTTAGATAACTTGTTGTTTGCTTCTTGCAACTCTCAACAAAGCTATGAAAATATACACCAACTTATCAACCAATTACAAACTCAAAACTCAAATTGCAAAAACCTATTCAATACTGAACAATGCCTTGTTGCCATTTCCATATCTTACCATGGAACTAGTATTTTCACTTATTCCTATCTTGAAGGACATAGGCATCCATAATATAATTAGTAATCCAAAATACAAAGGCTACACAATTGGTTATCCAAGACCAAAATATTGTGTCAATATCAATATGAAATCAGACCACTATCATACCTTAATCTGCCCTCTATGTAAGACTAGTAATCAAATTTGCAACTGATTCCTCTTGCATATGAATTACTAAAAATGCTTTACATTTTATCTGAATGCATACCAAGATGGAAATTATGATCCTCTCTCAACACCATATCACACCTCAAGTGACAAAATGTGTTGTGTTCTTCATCCATGTTGACCTGTAGGGCAAGTGGTTCTAAAAATTTGGTTGTCATAAGTTTGTCTTCTTCCAGTGAATTAGAACACCTTCCAATTTTCCTTTGCACTAGCCATCCTACATGGTCAACTCAAATAGAAGAATCATAAAATAAGAATCTGATATTTAAAAACACTCTAATCTGAAGTATATTTAGCAACTGAAGCTAATCCTGTAATCACCTATTCTGATACCAAATTTAATACGTAAACTAGGTTTATCGTTTAGATAAATAAAATAGCTTAATAATAGATACTGAGAATTCTCAATTCCCTTTATTAAAGTAGAATTGGATGTAGAATTCTAGGAATGAATGCAAGTGTTTATAATTTTTTGAATATTCGTTTCATACATTAATAACTCCGATTTGTGCCCTTTATAATTTCCTATAATTTATTTAATGTTTCATTGATTCATTTGTAAAATAATTTGAATAAACTAAAACTCAAAATACTAAAAGGGAAATGACACCAATATGATAACGGATTTCACCCACCATTTGGACTATGTCTCTGGGTTTGAAATCATGAATTGATCCATTAAAAAGATGTAATAATGATATTAAAAAACTTACATCAAAATATGGATTGTAGAAACCTATAAAATAGTACTATAATTTGATGATTTGAAGACTCTGAGATGCTTAGAAACCCATCTTCCTTTCATCTATAGTAGCTATATTTATTCTTTGTGCATGCAAACAACTTTTTCAAATAAGATTATCTATAAAACTCTAAAATAGGCATACTAATGAATAGGAGTGCCTCTGGCTGTTACAGACCTGAAACCCCCAATATAACCTTGCAACTACATTATTAAATCTTCCCTAGATATAAGCCTTACAAAAATAGAATGATTAAAAATAATAGGTCTAGAATCTATCTTTATATTATTACACATGCATTTCTTCCTTTTCCTATCACAATATAATAGAAGAAATGATTTTAGTATAGAATCAATCTACAATGTGTCCAATGTCCATACCTTATTATCTATCTTAGATCTCTTTCAATGCACAGTCTCATAGATTAGTCTACATCCTTGCAAAGAAGACTCATTCATCATGGGCCAAAATTATACTCTCAACCTTTAATAATAAGCAATGATGTTTTTCTTTCCTCGAGACTATGTCTATAATTACAAATTTCTTTTTGATGGCAAATAACCTTACCCAGTTGACATATGGTCCACATACCTGGGTTTGTTTCTAATAGAATAGTTACACCTATCCATTCCATGATCGAAGGCCATACAATAAGCAAACATCCTTCATAGCTTGCCTTGCAAATAGATCTTCATCCATTCAGGACCGTAATAACAAAATACTACAATGCAATAATAACATAAATGAACATTTCAAATTATGCCTTGGTTCTTAACCAATACTCCATGGTCTTCCTATATAGGTGAAGATTGTATAGTTTGTATATCATTTGCCCATGCTTGGATCTCTGTGCTAAATGAAAGGCACCTTCACCTTTAGGAACTTGTACTAAATAATGTGTACACCCTTCAAATAATATCCATAAGGCCTCACAATGTATGCCAGTACACATGGGTTCAATTCTACCTTCATCAAAATATGCAAATATATACCATACTAACTGGGCACCTTGGCTTTCACATATAGTCACACCTGACTATACTATCTTTGCCAAGCTTGCCCCAACCATGAACGTTCAAAGGCTATCTAAGCATATTATAATGAAAAATAACTTCCACACCAATTTATAACTGCATATATAATCTAGTCCATGGATTTTAAAATGGTTACTCTACGTCTATGGCCATAAAAGACTTTACAAATAGGCACATCCATTCGAGGACTTCTAGTGAAGAACTCATACATAGCTTGATTGAATTTTTTTTATGAATACCCAATTTGCCATGGTTTATTTAGCCTTGTCAACTGGTGTATCCTTCCATTGAACCTCACCTCAAGATTAATATCCTTACAAATAGGCAATGAACAAAATGGATTCAAGGTCTGTCTTCTATACTGGCTCGAACCTATGTTCTATCCATACTCTATCTCCTCATAGCTTGGGCTTGGATCTATAAAAATAAGTAATCTCCCTTCGATTCATGAAATTTATCAATTGCCTTCTATAAAAAAAGAACCAAATAGACTTGGGCCTCCTCCTTTCCAATAGGCATCTTCCCTTAAGCACTAAAGATGGGGTTTGAATCCCCAACACTTGACAATATTTTATTTTTGGGAATAAATCCCACATTCACTAGACTAAACTGTTATAAATCCTTTAATAGGCTCTTGTTAATAGTTTAAACCATGCATTAAACCACATCTCAAAACCATTTCTTTGCTAATCAATGCACACATCTCTTCATGAATGGAAAACCCATGTGGATGAGCTTGACTTGGAAGTTTCGAGTTAATCACTAAGTTGGTTGTTATTTGGAATAAGTGTCTCGAGTTACTGGCTAAGTCAAGTTAGTACTCAATTTAAAATTGATCATGATGATTTGGGTCTCGATTTGGTAGTTTGAACTCATCATGCGTTGTTACTTGAAAAATAGAAAAGATGTGGTAGCAAGCCACTTGGTACCCTGAGGACCCACCACGTGGACCTCTCCAAATGCTCCCCATCCTGCCACATGTCACAAACAAAAGCACCAAAATAATATATGGTAGATTATAGTGTACTTGAAAAATTAAAAACACTATTACGATATATGATGGTAGAGTCTCCCTCCATTATAAAAGTGGGCTCCACCAGCTATGGTCTCTATAGCTAGCCTTTTTCAAATGACTGACAAAGTTTGGTAAATAAAAACTCCTCTAGATCATTTGTTGAAAGATCTCAAGGTGTAAAAAGGTTTTGAATAAGGTAATAGGATCCTCCTCAATCAAATAAAGACTCTTAATGAATAAGATCAGATTTAAAGAACAAAAACATATCCAAAAAACCATTCTGCAAGTTTGTCTACAAGAAACTAGGCCTCTTCATCATGTCCCATCATCAATCTGTTAGTGCATTGGTATAAAAAAGGATTGAAGTGGGTTAATAAGATTTTAAGGATCCTATCAATGGTATTTATATTGATGGAGGAGGTAAGAATCACATCACTTCAGGGAAAATAGTCTAAAACCTCCCTTAAACCCTTAGAACTTGAAGGTGTAGTTTGTAAGATTTTCAAAGCTATAAAAGCATAGATATGGTTAAAAACACCTCTCCAAATCCTCATTATGTATAACAAAAATATCATCAATACATTCAACATGCATGTTTTAAATAAGAAAACTAGCTTGCAAGCCTGTGTAAAGAGAAAAATAACAATTTTGAGCTTCAAGATTTGCAATGGTCCTTAAGAGCCTCCAGAGCCTTCTCAAAGCTTGTGACAATGTATTTAATATTATGAGGGATTTGATAAATTTTCATGGATTCAACCTTAAGGGTTTGAATTATTTCATAAGCATGTAGAGCATGTCAGGGTTTTAAGGAGCTTTCAAGATCCTAGAAGTTACCTATGGTATTATAAGATAAAAACACGAGAGATTGCAAGTTTCAAAAGGTTTTCAAGATGTTTATGTTTGATTGTAAGGATAAAATTAATTATGAATAACCTAAGAGAAAATTTAGAAACCAAGGGTCATAGTTCCAATGGGCCTCAAGCCTCACAATATATCTTAAAGATAATGAATAAGGTTACAGGTCTTTAAAGAGGAGAAATGAGGTATGTAGGCTTTGAATCTTAACCAAAGACCAAGATTTTCCATGGAGGGATTGTAGGTATAATTTTTAAGGGTTATCAATAAGTCTATAGGGTTATTATATGCTTTCATTGTAATCAATGTTGCAAAGCAAGTTGAAGTTTTCAAGAGTTATAGGACCTAAAGGAGGTTCCTTGATTGATTAAGATGAAAATAATTATCAAGTTAATCATAGTGAAAGAAAAATGGTATAAAAACAAAAAAATTAAGTCAATCAATCATACTAAATCACATTGGGAAGTATAAAAGAGAAACAAAATTAGCAAATTGAACTTAAATTGATCACACTAATTTAAGTTGGGAAATATGAAAAACTTAAGAGAAATGGTTGTATTCTTACATGTAATCAGAAAATAAGAAGATAAAAGTGGAAGATCAAATGAAGTAAGCATAAAACATACTATATCAAGATGAGAAGCATGTCAATAATGTGTAACTCATGATCAATCACTACTTATCTCAAATTTGACACATGTAATTTCATTCTAGCTTGGGTGTTGGAAAATTTTGTGAGGAAGGCTAGGTCCTATCCATGGTTTTACACTGCAACTCACAAAGGGAACATAATGAGGTGGAAACAATGGGAAAAATATGTCAAAGGGGATGTTTGGAATGGTAATGTAAAAATTTGGTAATTTGTAAGGAAGGCCTTGTCTTATCCAAGGTATTACACTGCAACTCACAAATGGGATCCCTAGGGGGAGTGAACAATGAACAAAATAATATTTCTCAAGGGGAAATATTAGGATTGTAGGAAATGAAAGAAGGAATGTAAAAATCATAACATAGGCATCTTATGAGAAGACCTTATGAAACAAGAGGCACACTAAGGACATAGAAAGATACTAAGTGACTAGTGACAATCAATACACAAAGGATACTTGTTCACTATAGGCACAAAGATGTGTAATAAAATAAGTGAGCTAATAAGATCAACTCATGTTGGTTGTTTTGAACAAGAAAATTAAAATGGACCTACCTTCTCATAATGTGTTCCCCATTCCTCAAGACCTCTTACAGAGCCATCAGTCTACTGTAAAGATTGGGTACTTGTGTGAGGAAGTAAGTAACTCTAAAAGATTTTTTTAATATCCTTTTTCAATCTACTGGTCCACTACACCCCAATGGACCTTGACTCTATCATGAGGCCAACTATGGAGTTTGAGATTCAATTAGAAAAAAGGAGATGTGCTTAGAATCATGTCTTTTAATGTAATTTAACTTTTAAAAATCTTTAATGTTTCCTTTTAGATTATTGCCTTTTGTTAAAATGATTTGCCTTTTGAATTTTTATGGCTTTTAATATTCCTCCTCCATAGGAACTTGGAATGACCAATCATGAAAGATAAAGTGATACACATGAATGAGATTTAAGATTTGGTTAAAGGATACTAAGTATCCAAAGACAAGATTGACTAAGACACTTAGGCTTACTTATGAAATAACATGTTATCTCAAGTTTCAACCATGTGTACACTTAGTTTGCAAAAATAAATAAGGGAAATAAAGGGAGATCCATGATGGACTGATAAAAGGAGATTATAATGAGATGAATTATTTTATAACTAATCACATGGTAAATAAAGAATGACTAAAACCAAATCACAATAACAATTATCTATGTTTATAAAAATAAGGTAACAAAAAATAATCAATAAGAACAAGATATCCATAAAAAAAGAACTCATAGAGAAAAAGTATGTAAGAAAACTACATAAAAGAACATAATGAAGAAAATGACACCATAAGATAAAAGTATTGTAAAACATAATTAATCATGTAATATAAATAAGAATTTGACACAATGTCAAATGATTTAAGATAGAATATTGTAAATTTGGATCATATGTCCAATCCAAATGAAGAAATAAATGAAATATCACCATGCTGTGTTCATAAATATTAGTATATTTGTCCACATACATTATCCATAACATCTGATAAGTCTTTATGAAGCTGAATTCTAACTATAGCCAAAGTCTCATTGATCTTTAGGGAAAGTTGAGAAAATATTTCATGTCGAATCTCCTTGATGAAAAATGTAGGAATGCTTGAAGGATTATGCTCATGAGGACTATTGTGCATAGGATACTCAAGAGAAATAATAGAATTTTACTCTATAAGAGATGAAGGGGTCATCGGTGGAGAATAGGCCACATGTGAAGGAGTATCCATGGGTAAAGGAATCATGGGTGGAAAAACTATAGGTGGAGAATGGACCATAGGTGGAGGAGACATGAGGGAAGAATAAGGATCATTATTTTGATGGAAACCTATGGGAGGAAGGGTATTAGGTGTAGAAATAGTCATGAGGTGATCCTTGAGATGCTGTTGAAGGATGTGTCAATGATCAGTGTGATGAGTACCACATTGGTGCCATAGACAATATACCTCTCCATATTTAGAAATATGTTCAGGTAATACTTTTGGGCAAGGTATAACCTTGTTTGTGGGATTAATAAGAGTGGGATGTAGGGTGTTAATATATTTTTTCAACTTAAAACAATGCATGGAGGAATGATTATTTATGTCATGGAAGTAACATATACATTTATTAGTAGACTTTATAGGTGTACTAATAGAGGGAATGGAAACATAATCTGGGGAAGGATGGTGTAATGAATAGTCTCCAGTCAAATATCGATAACTATATGAATATCATAATATGATTAATCAACCCATTTGGTGGGCAAAGGAATAAGTTATGGTAAAGGGAGCAAACCATCACCAAGTGGAGGTGGGGTTGGTGGAGAGACTAAGCAAGGCTCAACTGAATGAGTAATAGGGTAACAAATAGGAAGATAATAAAATAGAAAAGGAGTGGGAATACGATATAAACTAGGCTTAGTTGAGGGAGGGGCAAGATGCAAAGAAGGCTAAAAGATAGTCACAAGCATCTCAGGGGTAAGTTGGCTATAGGGATCATGGTATCTAGTAAAGCAATAGGGACTAGTCATATCATGATCCATAACCATGATCCTATGAGGTTATTAAAAAATTGGAGGTGTGTGCACCATCTCTAACCTATGAATAAGAAGAAAAATACTAAAATTAATAATTATATAGGATGAAATGTGATAAGATATATGAAAAGACTGAAGCAAAGAAGAACAATAATAAAGGATTTCAACATCTTGGGCCTGAATGAGACCTCCTAAAAATGGGTCATGTAAGGTATAACCATCATCATAGTTAGGTTTATGAATATCAATGGCATAGGTAGGGATGACCTTGTCATCAAATGTGGTGTGATGAATGGAGTGCCAAGTCTTAATTAAGACAATGAGTATATCATCACCAAGTGGTTGATGAGAATGTAGATTCAGAGAAGGTAAAAGCTACGAAATTAGATGAGGAGAGAGATTAGACATTTTTATCTTAAGATTGATATCGTAAGGCTCATAATCATATAAATCTAAGAGGATAGGTTGTTTATTATTAATGAGTTTGGGGTGACTATGGTAACCTCGTGTAGAGTTGATAGGGAAGTTAAACCATTGAGATTCATGAAATGAAACACTCAACAAGGGTTTAAGTGTTGTAATTTTGAATGCACCATGGTATTTGAATTGTTCAAAATTATAAGGGTTAGAGTCACCTTTAATATTATAAATTATACCATTGTAAGCAAATTTGAGACATTGGCAGGCAGAAGAGGCAATTACTCTTATGGAATGAGTCCATGGCCTGCCAAGCAAGATGTTATACAATAGAGGAAAATTAAAGATCATTACCTTCAATCAAATAGTGAAAGGTGGAATGGTGATAGGGTACCACACATAACCTAAGGGAGGCATTTAAATTTGGTCATAAACTTGATATGTGATGTATGTGGATTTAAGATTACATTTAGAATATCTAAGGGTTTTAATAAAATTGAGAGAGGCAATAAAAGTAATTGAAGCCTCATCAATCATGGCATGCTTGACTTGGATATCACCAATTTGGATACTGATAAAAAGGGAAGGATTATTCGCATGAAGTATAATCTCATAAAAAATCATGGAATCAATGGGGAATTTGAGGGAGAGAAGTGTCCATTGTTTCATCAATGTGTATAGACATCTCTTTGCACTGTTGTAAAATGGTATCTTTTGATCTAGATAAGGTGGCTTCACATCCTGCTAGGAGAGGATGAGGGATGCTCATTTTGAATAGGAGCTACATAAGATGATGCAAAGAAGTCCACAATAGTTTAAGAAATGGGATTTGAGATGGGAGATTAGTAAGTTACGTAATAGGATCCCATTCATCATAACCCATAAGGGGATTGGTGGAAAGAGGTGCGTAGTGTTGAAGGAGGTCCTTTGAAGGAGGAGCAGAAGTGTATGTGAATTTATGTTGATAAGATGTAGGAGGTGTAATTAAATTACAAGTTTGTCGATTGTTTTGAGAATATGGGGTAGTTAATGTAAGTTTAGTTTGAGATAAATTTGAAGAAGTAGTAGTAGAAGGTTGAGTATCATTGGTGAATGGTAAAGAGGTTGGAGGAGTTGTAGAAATGGTATGAGAAGTATTATCCAATAGAGGTGTTAGAATTTGTTCATCAAACAATATAAGGTATTCTTTCCCCAACTCTGTTAAGTGAGTGGGGGAAGAATCTTGGATAACACAAAAAGTGTGAGATAATTGATGAGTGTGGATGTGATGAGAATCAATAAAGGAAACTACCCTTCACATATTAGTCATGTTGATCACATTCTCTTAAAGATTGGGTTTATAAGATTGTCAACATGATTGGTATAAGGAGTAGGCTTATCATTGTTATCTTGGTGATTTGGAAGAGGGTCTTTGTAGATGGCCAAATGAGCATTATCCTAGTTCAAAGCTTGAGTTTTAGTTTGTGTTTCATGGGATTTTAAGGTAATATCATAGGCTTGTTGAAATTTATGAATGATATATTCATGATCAAAATTGGGACTAAGGAGGCAATCCATAGCTAAGTTACACAATTTCCTACAAATGTTATGAGAATGATCCCAACTAGCATGAAACCAACATAGTTTATTTGGATCATACTAGGATTTCATGGGATGAGTGGGATAAAGCTCTTGTGGAAGAGGCCTTGATAGACACTTTTATAACTCTATTAAGGATAAATGTTTATAAACATTTATTGAAGAGAATGAACGATTAGGGATGTGGTTGGGAGGGGAAGCTTGTTCTAGAGCCTGTTTGGGAATAATAAATTCAATATTATGAATGGTATCATAAGAGTTAGTGACACCATCATTAGTAGAATGCTGATTTTTATTTTTTATTATCATACGAGTGCCCATAGAAGGTTGGGATGGATCAAATTGATGCATGAGGAAATATTGGTGCTTATCTTGGTCAATGGATTCTTCCAAAGTTAGTGGAGAGAGACTCTGGACCTGATATTACAACTTAAGATAAAGAGCATTTGTGAATAGATAAAAGAGGTTATCATCTACCATATTGTGTTTACACTTGTTAAACAAGGTCTTCCACAATTTTATGAAAGCTTGTGTGGTTTCTATCTCAAGTTGATATACAATTAATAAAATGAGCCAATTTATTTTCAAGGAGGTCACTAGTTTGAAACTCTTGTACGAGAGCATTAACTAAATATTCCAAACTAGTGATGGAATGAGATTTGAATTGGTTATACCAATCTAAATCATCTCCAGAGAGTTTTATCTAATAGCTTAGTAGCAACAAAAGTGTTTAACTTGATCTAATATTTATATAGATTTCCAAATGTTTTTAAGTGTAGGGTGGGATCAATTGACCCATTGTAACTAATGGTAGGGGTGATACCTCCTATATCTATATTATCAAATTGAAGTGTAAGAGGTTTGTTTTGAAGGTGTTTGATTATTTTGTTAAAAAGAGGAGGTTAAGGAATAAGATTACCATGGGAATCCAAAAGGGTAGGCAGGGGGCATTTTGGTTATGCATTCTCCATAGAATCTATTTGAGTGTTGTTATTTGTAGTGTGTGAAGCATTGGCATTGGGATTAGTGGCTTGGGTACCACTATGAGTGGTAATATGCGTGCTATTAGTATCTTGAAAGGAATTACTAGTAAATGAAACACTAGTAGTATGATTTATTTGGGTGGCAAAAGATGTACTAGTGGAGGGATGAGAAGAAGCAACACTAGAAACATGATTGCCATGGGTAGAAAATAATGTGCTAGTGGAATAATTGAGAAGAAAGGGTCTTATAAGAGGCCCATTAGATTTAGAACTTACCATGGTAGTAGAGCTACTTGGCATGGAGGTGGAGGAAATCAAAGAGGAAGAGGTCATAGTATGAGAAGGGGTCAAAAGAGAATGAAGAGGTTGAGAGGCAAAGAAGCTATTACCCCAAATCCATGTGAGAATGTGGGGTATTGTGAATGGGGATCCTTGGTTTGACCACTTATCATAATATGGTAAATATTAAAAGTATCTTTTCCTCAATGTTGAGGAAATTCATTAATAATTTTTTTTTTTTTTTGGACTATATTATAATTTAGACTGATATTTTAAGGAAAAGAGCGGGTTGCAAACTGAAGATGAATGGGAAGGGGTCCCATAGTTTGTAGTGTGAGTAGATACATGAAAATTAATTTTGTCTAGGGTAGAGACCACAAGTTATTTATGGGAAAATATATTGGGGTTGGTAAAGCTCATCATATATATTGAGTTCAACTTAGTGTTATCTTCAAATAGGAAATTCATGATGAGGGAGAAAGATTAAGGAAGACTAAGATGATGCAAAAGCAAAAGGGTAAAAAGGATACAAAGTCAAATAGGCGATTATGTTTTATAATCTAGTAGGCAAAGAAGAGTACATAGTCATACAAGTCGACTATGTACTATAGATAGGGGATAAAATAAGTTGATAAGGATATAGAGTCATGTAGGCTGACTGTGTTGAATAACCTAAATGACAAAGAAGGATAAAAATTCATACATGTCAACTCAGTATTATAGATTGGGAGATAAATTAGGTTGAGAAGAATACACCGTCATACAGGTCAATTATGTACAACTTGTTGGGTGAATATTTTGTCATCAACTAACTGACGACAAAATGGGTATATCGACCACAACACAAGGAGATTTATACGAAAAAAAGTGTTGGTTTACCACAACATAATGAGATAAATCTCTCCTCTCATCAAGGGGAGGTTCCATATAAATTACTATATATTAATATAAACTGAAAATAGACTCAGGGGTGAAATCACACCATCCATCTCTCTTTTTTTAGAGATGATGTTCACAAGACAAAGGAGAAATCTTGGGTAAGGCATTTCTCTTCTTTTAGAAATGATGTTCAACAAATAGCAAAAAAACTTCCTGAGTAGTAATTGGATCCATGAGAAACCCATGAAAGCACAAATTCTTTCATTTCTTCCCTTACCGATTTAGGACTAATAAAACTGTAGAATGAAGTGAAGCTCAAAGTCTCCACTGAAAACCACAACAGAGTATAAGATCACAAAGGATAAAAGTAGTACAAAGCCTTTCTAATATCTTTTTTTTACCAAAACACAAGTAACACAAACTAAATGTAATTATAGCAGCACAAAGTCTTCATAATTAACTTCAGAACATCTTTAGGTAATTTCCACACACTTTGCTTGTTTTATCAAATAGATGAGATATTATCCAGAAAAGGACACAAAAACAATTTCCTAAATAACACAAGTTATTCCAACGCAAAGTTTGAAAAGTAACCTGCTTTCTCATTCATTCAAGAAAATATGATTTACAATATGAGCTTAAAGTCTCAGGAAGCATCTCAATTTGGGCAGAGTTTTTGCTTTTGATTACCAAAAGATATATATGTTACAAAAGAGGCTCTCCTTATTTATAGGTAGAGACCTTAAAGATTGAAAAAGACCTAAATATCTTTTTCTAGTCAAAGATGTAAGTCTTTGTTGACTTTGGACTTTCCATATTTTTACATGTAATTACACATGACAAAAGTACATGTGCAAATATCCAAAGCGGTTACAAAAGTGCATTTAGAAAAAAGAAAATTAAATCAACGAAAAGTTGATTCAATTTGTAGCCCATCTTTCTTCATATGAGCATCGTACATGGTGATAGCCGCTTGTATCCCGATACTGTCTAGAGTAATAGTATTCTTGAAGATCACCTTAGCCCTGATTGTGGCATCTCTCACTGCTGTGACTGATTTTGCATGACTAGTTAATCTAGTTTTTAGATTATCTAGAGTTAACTGATTATCTAGGACATTGTCTATAGAGGCCACTAAAAATGTTTTCTCCTTGAATTTTTTTTGGAACATACCTTCAAATTCCCGAATCATTTCTTCTGCTAAAATGA
Organism: Torreya grandis; assembly: GCA_037957365.1. NCBI lineage: Eukaryota > Viridiplantae > Streptophyta > Pinopsida > Cupressales > Taxaceae > Torreya > Torreya grandis. The sequence goes on along the minus strand of JARHVA010001805.1, from coordinate 1,845,692 downwards.
ATTGGTTGTCTTGTGTGGTTAGTTTGCAAGGCAGCTCTTCCAACTTATGCAACATACTGATATCACTTTGTTCACTGAGGTCTTTAGAAGATTCGAGGTCACTAATTAATTCTTTAAGCACCTGACTCTTATATATCAATGCTTCTTTAGTTTTAATATTCGAGTCTCTATCAAAAATGATGCCAATTGATACTAGAGTGCTTATTTTCAACTTCTTCATATCCATCCATTTGTTAAGATATTTATCTGTGCTTTTAATATCCTGAGAAATGATATTGATAAAATCATCTAGTTTTGCTCTTATTTTCTTCATCTTACCTATTTTCTCAGATAACTCTATAAGCAAGAAATACCTTATGTATGCACTTGCCTAAGTAATCTTCAAGCACTTTCCCCTTGAAATAGGTCTTTTCTACTTTCTAAACCACAGGGTCATCGACAGAGATAGCCTCGGGAGTTACAATTTTTGGAGTGAAAGTAATCCTCCTTATTACCGTAGTCAATTGTTCCACCATAGATTTATAATGGTCCTTCATTTCTCTTTCCCTATCAAATTTTTGAACCATAATGTCCATCACTGATTGTAAGTCACTCTTAGCACTTTCGTGAGTTACCTTAATTCAATTCAGGAGACAGAGTAGTCACTCATATCAAAATTTTCAAGAGTTGCATCTTGTGGAGGTCTGACAACTTTTAAAAACTTGTGCCCCTTATCTTCAATCATCTTTGAAATTTTTTTTGGCTGTTTGGGAGTCTTGACTTTGGCTGACACTATTTTAGTGAAATCAAAGTCATTTGGGGAGATGGCCTATTTTTTTCTTTTAGGCGTATAAGCTGACAACCAAGGTGGGAGGGTAGAAGCACTTACATTAGCATCAATCCTTGTAGTTGATGTCACTGGAGTAGCACCTGCACTGGTGGTGGAAACAATGGGTGTAGTATCAGTTAAAACTACACCTGCTGCTAAATGGTTGAGGGCAAAACTATCTCCAATATCAAAAGACAAAGATGACAAACTGGGGATTAATCTTGAGGTTTGAAGAACATCTCCATAAGCACCTTGAGGGTTGTTAAAAATAATTTTGGAAGGAGAGGCAAATCCAGAAGAGGGAATATTGATTGGAGAGATAGGTGAAGGAGTTACATCAAGTGAGTTAGGTGGGGAAAAAAATCCTGCGTCTGGATGTACACTTGCTTGTGGAGACATAGTTTCTTTTTCCTATTGATCTGTAGGCCTATCATCAGTTTCCATCTGTTTCACTACTGGTTTTTTGATGCTCTACTTCTCAAATTTCATGTCTGTAGTTCCTGGTTCCTTCTCTACAACTTGTGACTTCTTTATCACGAAGATGATCTTAGGCTTATGTGGCCTATCGAAAGTAGGGACATCACTTTTATTCTTCATCCTATTTTCTACCCTTCTCCTTGTTTCTTCTTGAAATTTAGCTTCTGACCCTATAATGAAATCTTTCAAAGTGATTCCTTTATTTGCTAACCAATCATTTGTGTTTGCCAATATTATTTCAAATCTCATTCTCAGAGAAGTCAACTCCTTCTGAGACCATTGGATCGGGGAAAGAGGTGCATTGGTAACTTGTTCAGCATGGTATCTATTATTTATCAAATCTCTATCATCCACTATATTTATAGGGATATCAGTGAGCCCCAAATGCTCTATTTGCTCAAGGCACAATCTACTATAGTCCATCTTTCTAATGTCTTCAACCATCCTCAAATTGACCCAAACATCTTTGATCATCATCTCATGAAACTGGGTCTTCCTCCAAATTATATCTTTCACACCTCTATAGTCAAAATTTGGCCTCTTTTTGAAATGATTCATGGTTACGAGTTGCATTTCAGTCTCCATTGCTCTAACTTTTCTAGCGGTTAATACTGAGAACCTGCCAATTTCAATTGGGAACCTAAAACTGGGTTTCTTGAGTTCCATCTGCTTATTGTGCACGACAATAATTTGCCTACATAGCTCCATCAAGACCAATTTGTCTAAGGAGAATCTTGGAAGAATATAGGTAACCTTGGAAAAAGCCAACTCGCAGATAGCAAAAAGAAGGGAACTGTAAGAACATACACCCAAAATCGTTCACAACTGTTTAGGCTTTGTTTGACACTCTTTTCTGTTCTAATTGGGGATCAAAATGACACAAAAATATCATGAAGAAAGCATCATTTACCCTTCTAAAATGATGGATGGAACCCTTCAATGTTAACTGAAGATAATATTGATACACTGGGGTTGTTTTTCTATCTACTTCTGATGTTAAACCTGGGAAGGTTCTCATTGAAACCGTGATATACACCAAGTATGATGTCATATAGAATTTTGAGGTAGTGGATACCTTTATCAATTGCTCATGTAGAGCGTTTCTAATTTTTTCTCCCAAAGAAATAATTTGTTTGCTTTAGAGAATTATCTTAACGAAGGGGTACATCCATTCATAAAAATGAGAGGAAGAAGGTAAACCTCTTACCCTACTAAGGAGCGTGATCAGATCACCAACTTCTTTAATGAAATCACTCTATGGAAAGCTCCATGGCCATCTCGACAAGTTCACCCTTAGAGTCTTGAGCTATCTATTATTGATCACTTTCTTTGCTCTTTCGAGATATTTGTCATATTCCCTTTGAGCTTCAATGAATTCAAGCTGTAATACTTCAGTAGCAGGAGGACACATGAATACTTTGTCAATGAACTCAGGGTCTAGTCTGATGACCACGTTACCACCGGCGTCTAACACAGCCCTGGTATTTTTGTAGAATTGAGCGCACTAGAGAATGAACTCTATGTTGTGGGCCTCTACAGAAAAAGAAGAGACCAGATGAATATTACTTTCAATTATCTTATTCATTTCATGGCTAAGATTACTTGATTTGATTCTTTCTATGAACTCAGCCATATCCACGTGCCCGATCTCTATATCCCTAATGTCATCGACATTATAAGTAACAGAGGTGATTAGAAAAACACCTTGATACTTGTATTTCATTATTTTCAACTTCTTCAGAGAAACCTCAGTCATTTAGAAGAACTTTTGTAAAAAGGATGTTGACGAAGAAGGATCCTTGATAGAAACTACAACAAGAATAATGATCGTGCAATTAGAGAAAAAATCAGTAATCTAGGAAAACTGCACATTTGATGATCACGACCATGGGAATGCGCTTAAAAGGGCTAAGGTGTGAGCATGTTAGAAAGCCAAAGGAAAGTGAGCTTGGAAAAGTGAAAATTCAAAATTTTCTAGAGTTAGGAAAAATTTGAGGAAATGTATGCAGGGGTGGTAGATATTGCCGCCCTTGCATATAAGGGAAAGTCATTATGTGAGACTGGTATAGGGGCAGCAAAAATTACCATCCGTGCATGTGGGGGAAATGTGATTTGTGTATAGGTGGCAATTTTTGCTACCATTACATGTGAACTTTATGCAGGGGTGGAAAAATTTTTTGCCCTTGCATGTGGCAAGGAATTTATGTAAGGGCAGCAAAAATCGCCGTCCTTTCACAAGTGGCAAGGATTTGTAAAGGTGGTGATTTTCACTGATCTCACACTAGTTAGTGATTTTGTGTAAGGGCGGTGAAAATCACCGTCATTATAATGGTTGGGTTATGGGGGGGTTTTATAAGTTTTTCACCTAGATCAACTCTTTGAAGAAAAAAGGGAGGAGGGAAAAAACAAAAATAAAACTTAAACAAGAAGGGAAAGAGGAAATTAAACCCTAAAAAAGAGAAAAATAAAAAAAGTGAAACAAAAACCTAGAAATTGAAGAGAAGAATGCAAAAACCTACCTGGCAAATCACAATTCCATGCCTAAATCTAAAAAAATCATGATCCCACTCGTTCGCACAATCGACTGGATGCAAGGAGGAGAAGACAACTTGAAATGAGTAAAATGAGGTGAAAATGGGTTTAAAACATTGAAAATCAACTTCAACCACTCGATGCACATGGCCATAAATGTCACGTGTGAAAATTGAGATCATGTAAGGCTAGTAAAAATTGTTGTCTCTGCATGTGAGGTTGAAGAAGGATGCAAGGGTGCCAAAAATCGCTGCCTCTGCATGGAATGGATTAAAAATGCAAGGGTGGCGATTTTCGCCGCTCTTGCATGAAAGCATGCAAGGGCGGAAAAAATTGCCGGCTTTACATGGGAACTGAAAAATCACATGCAATGGTGATAAAAAATGCTGCCCTTACATGTAAACTAAAAAAACACACTAACTCCTTGAAATTTATCAAAAATTTGACATTCTGATCAAATCAAAATTGTAACAATTTTCATGTTTTTTGTGAAATCGTAATGAGGGAAGGTCGTGAAATTTTTAAGGATGTCAGTTGACCAAACTCAAGATCAATAAAAACTTGTCTCAAAAGATGAAATTAGAGTGAAAAACATGAAAGAAACAAGTTTTGTAGGGGTTGTTCCAAAAATGAACGTAGCTAATTTTAGGAACAACAACTGTCTTCTGTTGGGGAACTTCCATTGATCAAACCTTGAAACGATTGACAGGAGTAGAAACCAGTCTCTAAGTGCCTTCATCTAGGCCATTGGGCCACAGAGTCAAGCTCAAAAGAAAAAGACATGAAAAACCAAACAAAAATAAATAAACGTAAGAATATATAAATGTATAAGTGAACTCATCTAAGACTTCAAGGATTGAAGTGTTTTAGATGTTGCCCATTGTGAGGCAACGAGAATGGCGTTCCATCTTGATATTCTAGCAAGAAACTATTCTCACCACAAACTTGATGAATGATAAATAGACCTCTCCACAAAGAATCAAATTTGTCGTCAATTTCTTTCAGCTCTCTCCTCTTATCCCATAATAAGAATTGATCTCTACTATGAAAATAATGAATCCTTGCTCTCTTGTCAAAGATTTTTTTCTCTTGATTTTGATGTGCAGTAATCCAGTCCACTACCATGTTTCATTGCTCATCTAGTTTGGTTAGGCACATGATCCTTTTATCAATAGAATTTTTGAAGGTTGAATCTTTGATCGCCTTTGCCAACTTCAGTGCTGGTAGTTTCAAGGAGATTGGTATCTCTGCATTCAAACCATACAAAAATTGGAATGGTGACATGCCTATTGCCCTCTTGGATGTAATCCTATCTGCCCACAAAGCATCAAAGAATGCTTTATGTCAAGTCCTCTGATTATTATCTATCAATTTCTTGATAATAGTAACTAGATTCTTGTTGCTTGATTCTGCTTGACCATTTCCTTGCAAATAGTAGTCAGAGGAGTGGGAAAGAATAATCTCATAATTGTAACAAACTTCAGTAACCTCATGAAAAGAGAAACAAATAATATTATTTGTTACAATCTTAGCTAGGACCCCAAAATGGGATATGATATTTTCTTTAAAAAAATTGCATACCAGTTCTAAAGTAGCATGCTTAGTTGGAATGGCTTCCACCCATTTAGTAAAATAGTCAGTCACGGTGAGAACATAGTCATGTCCAGCACTTGAAGATGGGTTCACTGTGCTAATGAAATCAATACCCTATTATTGAAAAAAATTTTCAATCACCACTGGCTTGAGAGGTAAGGTGGCCAATTTAAGTTTTCCAATGAACTGTTGACACAATTCACAACTATGTACCTATTTATACGCATCTTGAAATAGTGTAGGATAATAAAATTTTGTGAGCTATCACTGGTGTAAAAAAATATCCTCCACAAGCCAAATTATGGAAGGATTTTAAAAGTTTACTTTGTTGTACCTTATCGACGCAACAAGAAATACCCCATCAAGGCTTCTCTTGTACAAACCATTGTCCCAAAAGACATAGTTATCATCCTTTAACTTAACATTCCTTTTTTATTTGTAAGATAAATGGGTGGAACACTCACCATAGGTAAGAAAATGAGTGATATCAAAATACCACTCATCAGTAGTAGTGATGAAGAGAACTATAAGCATGTCTTCGACCTCTATTTTTTTATGTTCTATTTTCTTGGGTATATTATTAGCAATCAATTGGTAGAGCCCTTTTCCCTACACAAGCTTGGTAGGTTTGATATCAAGATCAAACTCTTGAATTTTGGTAATCCAATTCCCTCTTTTAGTACCAAACCCCTGTTGAGTTAGAATAGACTTCATTGTTGTATCAGGCACCATAACAATAGTATGTGAATTCTGGATATAAAATCTAAAATGCTTTATCACCTTAACCACGGAAAAAACATGATTCTCCATATTTGAATAATTTAATTGTGATATTTGAGAGGATAACTTATAAATGATATGGGAGATTGCACACCTTCTTTGTTTTTCTGAACCAAAATAGCTAAAAGTGTATGCTCAGAAGCATAGCTGTATATTACGAAGTCTTTGATATAATCTGGACAAACTAGGATTGGTGCATGGGTGATCACTTTCTTGATATATTCAAATGCTGACTTTTCTTTTACAGTCCAATGGAAAGTGGCTTTACCCTTCATCATGTTGACAATGTGACGAGTCTTATCTGCAAACTCTAGAATGAATCTCTGTAGAAAATTCACCTTTCCAAAGAAAAAATGAATAACAGTCTTACTAGAAGGAAGGGTAAAATTTTGGATAGATTTGACACTTTATGAGTCAATTTTTATGCCTTCTTAGGATACAGTGTGATCGAGAAGTTTACCTTCTATAACCCCAAAAATTGATTTCTTGGGATTGAGAGAAATACCATTTTGCCAACAGTGTTCTAGCACTTGTTGTAGATGATGCACATGATCAAGATGATATTTGGAAAAAATGGTCAAGTTGTCAAGATATACCACAATAAACTTCTCTATTTCATCTCTGAAAGAAAGATCTATTGTTCTTTGGAAGGTAGCCCCAACATTGATTAAACTGAAAGGCATTCTACGATATGCAAAAGTGCCCCAAGGTGTAGTGAAAGCAGTTTTATGTTGATTTGCTTCATTGACTTCTACTTGATTTTACCTGGAAAAACCATCTAACATTGATAATATTTTTGAACTAGTCACTATTTGCAACATTTGATCCATGATGGGTAGGGGGTAGTTATCTTTTAAAGAAGATTGATTTAGGTTTCTAAAATCAACACAGATATTAATTTCTCTGTTCTTTTTTCTCACAGGAACTATGTTAGCAATCCAGATGGAATGACGGATTAGAAAAATAATTCTTGGATTCAAAATTTTTTTTATCTCAAAAAAGATAGTACCTGATATTTTGGTGTTGTATTGCCTTTATTTCTGCTTGTAAGGTAATGACCCGACTTTAAGAGGAATTTCATGCCAAATTTTCTCAAGCTTGAGAGATTTCAAATCATCGTAAGAATATGCCAAAACATCAATGTAATGGTGAAGAAGAGTAACAAATTTGAGCTTTTCATCAGAAGTGCAACAATTCTCAATGTTGACTATTTTGGAATTTTTTGTTGTACTCAAATTCCCCTGATCAAATTCTTTGGAGGAACTTGAATCTATTTATCGCTACTTGACATACCTGTCATGCTTATCAAACAACCTCTCAAGAGAAACCAAACCTTTTAGAATTTTATTCCCCTTGAGTTGAAGGAACTCTTCACCAATTTTGGAATTTATTTTGAGAACTGATTTCCATGGTGGAGATTCACTTTCTTCAAAATAAAGTTTCTCAAAGCTGTCCATCTTTTTCAAAAAAGTGATGATTTAGTTGTCACCATTAAACACTTACCAATGGTTAGAATTATCAAGTACACTTAGTCAAAAGACCAACTCAATAGTGTACTTGTTCCATTTAAAGTCTTTATGGAGAATTATCAAGTACACTTAGTCAAAAGACCAGCTCAATAGTGTACTTGTTCCATTTAAAGTCTTTATGTAGAACCATGAGGGTTGCAGGGACCGCCAATGAATTTGCACGATCATTGAATTCCTCAGCACAACAAAAATATTGAAAGCATCAAAACTTTCAATACAATCCCATACTAGATTGCGATAATGTTGTAATATTTTATTTTTGGTTTGGTATAAGTTCTTTACTTGACAAACTACCAGTTCAACATCTCCTTGAGCATGAAGAATCTTAATACCTTTAGCATGATTAGATTTCAATCCAAGCAGTAAAGACTCATACTCGGTGGTGTTGTTAGTATTGTTGAACTGTAACTTATATGAATAAAGAAAATTTTTTCCTTAAGGGGAGATCAAAACAATTCCAGCTCCAGAACTGGTAGAAGAGCAACTGCCATCAAATTCTAAAATCTAGACATCATTAAAATTTGATCTTTTCAAAAATTTCTCTTCATTATTCAGGAAAGATCTTTTGTTATTTTAACTTTGCTCTAACAATTCTTTTAATTTTTTATTTGAATTTTTTGAATTGTTGATAAAATAAATTTCATCTGATGAGCTAAAAACATCTTCAATAGTCAGGAAATAATTACCTATTCCCGATGATTCAAATAAAATTTGAGCTTCAAGATCTGATGTTTGGGTGACTATATATTTTGACTCTTTCTCAGGAAGTAATTTTTTCATGATATCTTTAACATGTATTCTTGCTTCAGATAATTCCATATTCAATTGTTCACCTACATCTTTGCAAAAATTACACCCAAGCAGGATACCATAAGAGGCTAGAACATCAGCTACCAAGACTGTCATTTTGATCCTCTTCTCTGAAAAAGCTGTAAATACAAATTAGGCATCTTTGATTTGACCTAGAAGTGGTACTTGCTTGTTCTCCATGAAAAAAACATCTACCAAAAGTCTTAGTTAAGGTAAGACCCAAAGAATCTGCTACCTTAACGGGCATAACATTGTCAGAGGCCCCAGAGTCTATTATATAGTTGCTTAACTTATGACCATTTATCAAAAGGGAAACATAAAAAGGTTCTATTTTTTTGGGGGCAGCAAGAGGAGTAGCGACAAAATTATTCTGAGTGGATTTGTTCTTTGAAGAATCATGAGACACTTTTGAAAAATCTTGTCCTACAGAGACGATTTATTTTTTTATGTATTCGGCCAGCCTATCAAACTATTCAAGATTAGCTCTCAAGTAGTCAACTTCAGTAATTTGAATCTTAATATTTTTGGCATGATCAATTATACCAAATAATTGAAATGAACTAGAAATAAAGGAAAAAAGTCCATCATCTTGATCTTTATTGGGTGTGGCACTAGTCTGAAAAATAAAAATAGAAGGTACATGATGGTTTGAGACACTTACTTTCTTATTAGTCCTCGGGTCTTTTGATTGGAAAGGCAGTGAAGTCCCCCATTTAGTGATTGAGACTACTGGTTAGGGTTCTTCTCCTACTTTTTCTTTATCAGCTTGTTGAGTTGACTGATTTTGGGACTTGATAAAAATAACATATGATCCATCAAACACTTCTCCCTTACTTCTAGCTTCATCCTAGTAATTTAAGAAATCAATGTTGGAGTCACCAGCTAATTCTTTTTCTCCTTATACAAAGGGATTATCATCATCTTCTTGGTCTAACTTAGGTTGGAGCGAGAAATCATGTTTAGCTTTAAGGTAACCAACTGCTGAGTTAGCTGGTTCTGCTTCAATGGTAAGCTTCCCCTGTGGGGGAGGTAGATGATTTGGTTACCCTTGATTTTTGGCAGCATTGCTTTGATATGACTGGTTCTGAAATGTCTTCCTTGGCATATCTCGAAAAGAAAGAGCTTACATACCTTGGGCCATTTATCTTTTCAAGGCTAGCAGTTCATTTTTCAACTTTTGCACCATATGATCTGTGGTGCTCATGGAAGAACTTTCAATAGATGAACACAATTTATTTTTATTAGAATTTTTTATGATCTTACTTGCCAAGATAAGATCATATTCAACCTCGATAGCCAAATTTTGGGCTATATAAAGATCCATAGGACTGGCCCACCTCAACAGAAAATTTACTTCATGAAGTTGAGAGTTGATGAAAAAGTACTTAAGGTTCTCCGGTGTTGGCTGAGCAATTGTAGGAATTCAGTTCCTCAGCTTGTTGAATTTAGCAATGAAGTCTCACATAGGATCATGAGGTTCCTTCTTCATTTGCGTAAGCTGAGCCAACAAGGCATGTGCATCTTCAACGAGTTTGAACCTAGCCTTAAATTTGGCCTTGAGTCTATTCTAGTCAGTTATAGTTTGAGCTTGAAGGTGATAAAACCAGTCTATGACAGTGCCTTGAAAAGTTTTTACAAACAGTCTCACCAATATATCTTCGTATTCCATGCCTATCACACCACATGCTATGCAGAAGGCAATAATATGCTCATCAGGATGAACCTTGCTGTCACCATAGAATTTAGAAACTTTTTTTCTCAAACTATGAGGTAGTTCGTGTAAAGGTGGGGCTAGATTGAGAGGACCAAAAGAGTTGCCCCAAGGACTTTGGGCTGCCATGGTATGATGGTTCAAGGGAGGGACAACAAATCTTGGTGGGGTAAGTATGGATAAAACTCTACTAGCACTAAGACTAGAAGCTTTGTTTGATATTGGAGATCTGACATTAGTAGGAGAAAAATTCTTAGTACACTGGAGGTGAGATGGCGGAGGAGAAATCTCAAAATTATTTCACCGCACTAACTCGAATATAGGATCAATAATACCTTGAGCTCTCTGGCTTCACGTGTACGGTGGATCTGTCAGAGTGAAAAAATAAAAAAGGATTGGAAATGCTTCAATTTGAAGCTTGAGGCTTCAAAGTGTGCATTTGTGTCCCTAGCAGAGTTGCTAAAAAGTTGTTGGGTGAATATTTTATCATCAAATAACTGACGGCAAAATAGGTATATCAACCACATCATAAGGATATTTATATGACAAAAAGTGTAGGTTTACCACAACATAATGAGATAAATCTCTCATCTCATCAAGGGGAGGTTCCCTATAAATTACTATATATTAATATAAACTGAAAATAGACTCAGGGGTGAAATCACACCATCCATCTCTCCTTTTTTAGAGATGATGTTCAAAAGACAAGGAGAAATCTTAGGTCATAACTAAAGGCATTTCTCTTCTTTTAGAAATGATGTTCAATAAACAGTAGAAAAACTTTTTGGGTAGTAATTGGATCTATGAGAAACTCACAAAAGCACAAAGTCTTTTGTTACTTCCCTTACCGATTTAGGACTAATAAAATTATAGAATGAAGTGAAGCTCAAAGTCTTCACCGAAAACCACAACTGAGTATAAGATCACAAAGGATAAAAGTAGTACAAAGCCTTTCTAATATCATTTTTTAATATCAAAACACAAGTAACACAAACTAAAGGTAATTATAGTAGCACAAAGTTTTCATAATTAACTTCAGAACATCTTTAAATAATTTCCACACACTTTGCTTGTTTTATCAAATAGATGAGATATTATCTGGAAAAGGATACAATAATAATTTTCTAAATAACACAAGTTATTCCAACACAAAGTCTGAAAAGTAACCTGCTTTCTCATTCACTCAAGAAAATATGATTTACAATCTAAGCTCAAAGTCTCAGGAAGCATCTCAATCTGGGCAGAGTTTTTGCTTTTGATTACCAAAAGATATATATGTTACAAAAGAGGCTCTCCTTATTTATAGGGAGAGACCTTGAAGATTGAAAAAGACTTAAATATCTTTTTCTATTCAAAGATGGAAGTCTTTGTTGACTTTGGACTTTCTATATTTTTACATGTAATTACACATAATAAAAGTACATGTGCAAATGTTCAAAGCGGTTACAAACGTGCATTTAGAAAAAAAAATTAAATCAACAAAAATTTGATTCAATTTGTAGCCCCATCTTTCTTCATATGATCATCGTACATGGTGATAGCCGCTTGTATCCTGATACTGTTTGGAGTAATAGTATTCTTGAAGATCACCTTAGCCCTGACTGTGACATCTCTCACTATTGTGACTAATTTCGCATGACTGGTTAACCTAGTTTTTAGATTATCTAGAGTTAACTGATTATCCAAGACATTGTCCACAGAGGCCACTAAAAATATTTTCTCCTCGAATTCTTTTTGGAACATACCTTCAAATTCTTGAATCATTTCTTCTTCTAAAATGAACTGATTGTCTTGTGTGGTTAGTTTGTAAGGTAGCTCCTCCAACTTATGCAACACACTGATATCACTTTGTTCACTAAGGTCTCTAGAAGATTCGAGGTCACTAATTAGTTCCTTAAGCACCTGACTTCTATATATTAATGTTTCTTTAGTTTCAATATACGAGTCTCTATCAGCAATGATGCCAATTGATACTAGAGTGCTTATTTTTAGCTTCTTCATATCCATTCATTTGTCAAGATATTTATCTGTGCTTTCAGTATTCTGAGAAATGATATTGATAAGATCATCTAGTTCTAATCTCATTTTCTTCATCTTACCCATTTTTTCAAACAACTCTATAAGCAAGGAAATCCCTTGTGTATGCATCTTGCCTAAGTAATCTTAAAGTACTTTTCCTTTGAGATAGGTCTTTTCTACTTTCTGAATCATGGGGTCATCGATGGAGATAGCCTCGGGAGTTACAATTTCTGGAGTGAAAGTAATCCTCCTTATTACCATAGTCAATTATTACACCATTGCTTTATAATGGTCCTTCATTTCTTTTTCCCTATCAAATTTTTGAACCATAATGTCCATCGCTGATTGCAAGTCACTCTTAGCACTTTCATGAGTTACCTTACCCAATTCAATTCATGAGATAGAGTAGTCACTCATATCAAAATTTTTAAGAGTTGCATCCTATGGAGGTCTGAAAACTTCCAAAAATTTGTGCCTCTTATCTTCAATCATCTTTGAAAGAATTTTTAGCTTTTTGGGAGTCTTGACTTTGGCTGACACCATTTTAGTAAAATCGAAGTCATCTGGGGAGATGGCCTATTTTTTCCTTTTGGACGTATAAGATGACAACCAAGGTGGGAGGGCAGAAGCACTTACATTAGCATCAATCCTTGTAGTTAGCATCACTGGAGTAGCACCTACACTAGTGGTGGAAACAATGGGTGTAGTATCAGTCAAAACTATACTAGCTATTGAATGGTCGAGGGCAGAACTATCTTCAATATCAAAAGACGGAGATGACAAATTGGGGATTGATCCCGAGGAATGAAGAAAATCTCTAGAAGCACCTTGAGGGTCATTAAAAATAATTTTGGAAGGAGAGGTAGCTCCAGAAGAGGGAATACTGATTAGAGAGATAGGTGAAGGAGTTACATCAGGTGAGTTAGGCAGGGAAGAAGAAATTCTTGCATCTGGTTGTACACCTACTTGTAGAGATAGAGTTTCTTTTTCCTATTGATCTGTGGGCCTATCATCAGTTTCCATATATTTTGCTACTAGTTTTTTGACACTCTACTTTTCAACTTCCATGTCTGTTGTTCCTGGTTCCTTCTCTACAACTTGTGACATCTTTGTCATGAAGACGATCTTAGGCTTATGTGGCTTATCAAAAGTAGGGACATCACTTTTATTCTTCATCTTATTTTCTGCCCTTCTCCTTATTTGTTCTTGAAATTTGGATTTTGACCCTATAATGAACTCTTTCAAAGTGATTCCCTTATTTTCTAACCAATCATTGGTGTTTGCCAATATTAGTTTAAATCTCATTCTCAGGGAAGTCAACTCCTTCTGAGACCATTAGATCAGGGGAAGAGGGGCATTGGCGACTTGTTCAACATGGTATCTATTATTTATCAAATCTCCATCATCCCCTAGATTTTCAAGGATATCAATGAGCCCCAAATACTCTATTTGCTCAAGGGACAATCTACTATAGTCCATCTTTCTGATGTCTTCAGTCGTCTTCAAATCAACCCAAACATCTTTGATCATCGACTCATGAAACTGGGTCTTCCTCTGGATTATATCTTTCATGCATCTATAGTCAAAATTTGGCCTCCTTTTGAATGCTTCATGGTTACGAGTTGCATTTCAGTCTCCATTGCTCTAGCTTTTCCAGCAGTCAATACTGAGAACCTGCCAATTTCAATTGGGAACCTAAAACTGGGTTTCTTGAGTTCCATCTACTTATTGTGCACGACAATAATTTGCCTGCACAGCTCCATCAAGACCAATTTGTCTTAGGGGAATTTTGGAAGCATATAAGGATAACCTTGGAAAAAACTAACCCACAAATAACAAAAAGAAGGGAACTGCAAGAACATACACCCGAAGTCATTCACAACTGTCCAGGCTTCATCTGACACTCTTTTCTGTTCTAATTACGGATCAAAAAGACACAAAAATACTACATAGAAAGCATCATTTACCCTTATAAAATGATGGATGGAACCCTTCAATGTTAACTAAGGATAATATTGATACACCGGAGTTGTTTTCCTATCTCCTTCTGATGTTAAACCTGGGAAGGTTCTCATTGATGCCACAATATACACCAAGTATGACATCATATAGAATTTGGAGGTTGTGGATACCTTTATCAATTGCTCATGTAGAGCGTTGTTGATTTGTTATCCCTAGAAAATGATTTGTTTGCCTTGAATAATTATCTTAACGAAGGGGTACATCCATTTGTGAAACTGAGAGGAAGAAGATAAACCTCTTACCCTGCTGAGGAGCGTGATCAGCTCACCAAATTTTTTAATGAAATCACTCTATGGAAAGCTCCGTGGCCATCTCGACAAGTTTGCCCTTAGAGTCTTGAGCCATCTATTATTGATCACTTTATTCACTCTTTTGGGATCTTTGTCATATTCCCTTTGAGCTTCAACGAAGTCAAGCTTCAATACTTCAGTAGTAGGAGGACACATGAATACTTTGTCGATGAACTCATGGTTTAGTCTGATCACCACATTACCACTGGCGTCTAACACAAATCTGGTATTCTTGTTCTATAATTGAGTGCACTAGAGAATGAACTATGTGTTGTGGGTGACTACAAAAAAAGAAGAGACCAGATAAATATTACTTTCAACTATCTTCTTCATTTCATGGCTAGGATTGCTTAATTTGGTTCTTTTTATGAATTCAGCCATATCCACGTGCCTGATCTCTGTATCCCTAATGTCATCGACATTATAAGTAACTGAGGTGATTGAAAAAACACCTTGATACTTATATTTCATTATCTTCAACTTCTTTAGAGAAACCTCAGTCATTTAGAATTTTTTTTGTAAAAAGGACATTGATGAAGAAGGATCTATGATAGAAACTACAACAAAAATCATGATTGTACAATTAGGAGAAAAATTAGCAATCTGAGAAAACTACACGTTTGATGATCACAACCATGGGAATGCACTTGAAAGGGCTAAGGCGTGAGCAGATCAAAAAGCCAAAGGAAAGCGAGTTTGGAAAAGCCAAAATTCAAAATTTCTTAGAGTTAAGAAAAATCTGAAGAAAGGTATGCAGGGGCGGCAAAAATTTCCACCCTTACATGTAAGGAAAAGTCATTATGCATAGGCGATAATTTTTGCCGCCTGTGCATGCGAACCTGGTGTAGGGGTGGTAAAAATTGTCATCCGTGCATGTGGGGGAAAATTTGATTTGTGCATAGCCGACAATTTTTACCACCATTACACGTGAACTTTATGCAGGGGTGACAAAAATTACTGCCCTTGCATGTGGTGAGGAATTTGTGTAAGGGCGGTGAAAATCACCACCCTTGCACAAGTGGAAAAGATTTGTAAAAGTGGTGATTTTTGCCACTCTCACACTAGCTAGTGGCTTTGTGTAAGGGTGGTGAAAATCGCCACTGTTACACTGGCTAGGTTATAGGGGGTTTATAAGGTTTTTCACCTATATCGACTCTTTAGGGAAAAAAGGGAGGAGGAAAAAAATAAAAATAAAACCTAAACAAGAAGGGAAAGAGGAAACTAAACCCTGAAAAAAATAAAAATAAAAAAATGAAATGAAAACTTAGAAACTGAAGAGAAGAATGCAAAACCCTACCTGGCAAATCACAATCCCACGCTTGAATCCAAAAAAATCACGATCCTACTTGTTTGCACAATTGACTAGATGCAGGGAGGAGGAGAAGACAACTTGAAATGAATGAAGTGAGGTGAAAATGGGTTTAAAAGATTGAAAATCAACTTCAACCACTCAGCGCGCATGGCTATAAATGCTGCACATGAAAACTGAGATCGTGTAGGGGCAGAACAAATCACCACCTCTACATGTGAGGTTGAATAAGGATGTAAGGGTAGAAAAAATCACTGCCTCTGCATGGAATGGATTAAAAATGCAAGGGCGGTGATTTTCACCGCTCCTGCATAAAAGGATGCAAGGGCAGTGAAAATTACTACTTTTGAATGGGAACTGAAAAACCACATGCAATGGTGGCAAAAAATTCCACCCTTACATGTAAACTAAAAAAAACATACTCCTTGAAATTTATCAAAAATTTGACGTTCTGATCAGATCAAAATTGTAATGATTTTCATGTTTTTTATGAAATCATAATGAGGGAAGGTCACGAACTTTTCAAGGATGTCAATTGACCAAACTCGAGATCAAAAAAAACTTGTCTCGAAAGACGAACTTAGAGTGAAAAACATGAAATGGACAAGTTTTGTAGGGGTTCCAAAAATGAACGTAGCTGATTTTGGGAACAACATAACTAATAAGAGAAAATACAATCTATAAGACACTGTATCAACTAGAATGATAATATGGTGAAATAGAGAATTTTTTTATAATATAAGTGAAGAAAGAATGAAAGCAAACACACAAACAATTGGATCAATGTGAGTGATCCAATTGGGAAACATAACACAAAACCTTGCACCAATGCTAGATAATGCAAGTTTTTGTAATACAAAATATAATGATTAGAGAACAAGCAATCAACTTAAAATTAAATACTAATTAAGTGGTCATCCTGAGTGTTATTAGATTATTAGAAAATATTGATTTAAGTGTGATAGAAAACTTGGCTAAAAATAGAAAACTAGAAAGCAATCTATGGATGGTTTCAAGATGTTTGGGCTAAAAGGGATATGTGTTGGCAATGGTACTGGCTTAGTATTGGGATATACCCCCTCATTTCACAATCCCATAATGATAAGGGTGTCGAGTGCTTTGCCAATATATACCATTAAACACATATTTTTACTTGGCCAAAAAACTAAGTCGACTTCCCCCTTGGTGATGAAATGCAAGTAGGTAGGCCTTGATAAGACAAGTGTTTAAATTCATTTTGAATGTTGTGTGATTTGGTAGTGTGTGTAAAAGAATAAAATAGTGTAACTAAATGGTAATTTGAAAAACCATCTATTTAGATTATATGAGTTATTTTTAAGCATACAAATAACTAAAAAAAAAGTGTGAATTAATTATAAGCAAATAGTTGTTAATTCCTTGATGAAGAATAGTATAGAGTCAGTTTAGGTGACAATGTATGCAAATAATATAGAATAGAGTCGACTGGGTTGCTATTGTTATACAGAAGCAAAGTATTTAAGAACATAGTTGAAAGGGTCAACTACGTCTCTCAGATAGAAGACAAACTATAAAACTAAGTTAACCAAGTCGACTTAGTTGGTTGTAGGGTTGCAGTTTTAAAAGCTACATACTTATAACAAAAAGAACTAGAGAAAGTACTAAAATGACAGAGAAGGGAAAAAAAGGAATCTTGGTGGGCTTGAATATGATCAAGATTATAAATTTTATGCTGAAGTGCCTTAATTTCTATTTTTAAATTTTACAAACCAAGTCAACTGGTTCAACCTAGTCCTGTAAAACCCTATGTGCTAAAGAAGAATAAGATGACAAAGTTGGCATATTTGACCTAGTTTGTTGACCTATATGCTAGCAGAGAGAATAATAAGACAAAGCCAACCTATTTGACCTTGTATCTAATGAAGACCTAAAAAGGAGCACTATGTCAACTTGTTTGATCTAGTAACCTATATCTGATGAATACCTACATAGACATAACATAGTCATTTTAATGCAATTGTGTGTTAATCTTATGCACAAAAAGTTGGAACTATATCAACTGGTTTGATACAATATTAAAAATATAGAAAAACATAATAAGATGATATAAATGATAATGTGAAAGAAAACCTACAAATGTTATCTTCATGTTGGGTTCACCAAAATGTATGTAATGAAAAATACAACATATCTATAAATCAATGATAGCTTGAAGAAGATAAATCCTACTTACACCTCTGATTGTGGATACATTAGATATTCAGGGTCATGACCAAAATAGATATGCTAGACCTAGCCAAAGGATCTCTTACCACAATAATATCACTAAGGAGGGTTCTAAAGCCTCCAGTCAAGAAAAATTATGCAATAACCCTAACCAATTCCTATGTTTTTATATTCACTAAACTAATAATAAGTAAATCATAATCTAATATAGTGCTCACCAAAGCTTGTGACATAAAGTGGGTGTAATAAATATGAAAAGTAAAGATGCATAGAAGACATTTACTCACGTCAATGTAGACAAAATATTAATGTATGAAAGAGAAGTACAAATGCATATCTATCTACTCTTACAAAGGAGGAACAAAGTTAGGAATACTTACCATTGAAGACGAACTCATCAAGCCTCAATCTCTCCCTTGAACAAGGTACTTTGTAAGAGGTTTTATGGTATGTAAAGATGACAAAGATAAATCAAATCTAGTATACACAACCTATCAATGCATCCAAAAGACTTCTCCATAAGATAAGATTTGTATCTCCAAAAAAAGTATGAAACTTAAGCTTACTCCTCAAGTAGAATGGTGGATAAGCAGATGCACAATATATCTTACTTCTTCTTCTCTTCTATTAAAAATTATGAAATGAATGTGTTTATATAGGTGGATCTAACCCTAATCCTTTTTTAAAGTTTAGGTTGACAAGGTTAACTCAGTCGACCTAGTATCATATTTGACAAAAAAATTAGGTCATAGCCTAGGCTGACCTAGACCCTAATAAGTTATTATCAATTAGAGTATAAGGTCGATGGGGCTGACAGTGTAATGTAATCCATCAAAAAAAGTTTTAGGTTAGGGAAGGGCTAATGAATGTGGTAAATGACTAGAATAAAGAGCAAAATAGGAGGCCAAGTTTAGGGGAATGTTTTTAGGAGATGAGTGTGTAGATATAAAGTGGTAATAAGGGAAAACAATCTTACGAAGCACTAATGGTCTACCAACCCCTTTCCAAATGCACCCCTTAAGGTGTGCACTTAGATAGAGTGAGACTTGATGGGTTCTTTCAAGATAGAGATCATCATTAATTAATAAAGTTTGAAAATATTATGTGTATATAAGAACTTTGTAGAGGGAGAACCAATAATAGTTAAAGTGAATGTGAAGGAGATAATTTAAGATCATCTATAGAGAGATTTATGAAAATTTTTGGTGCAAATTACTTAGATTGCTAGTTGCATCATTTTCAAGACCAAGTCTTACTATTTCCATCTAAGAATGAAAAAGTTTGGATGGAAGAAAAGTTATATAAACTGAAAAGTATAGATATTGATTGGACCTATGATGTGGACTATTAGACCCATACTATAATTGACGGTTATATCATAGATTTTATTGTGCAAGTTTATTTGGAATTTGCATCTATATAAAACTTATTTGTTAGAGGAATCTTTTATAAATTTTTTTAACGACTACCTACATTGATCAACATGTTGGTTATGGAAAAGGTCATGGTGCCTACTCCTATAGACATGGAGTAGTTGCTTCGGGCACCATGGGGGTGCATGCAGGATATAAGTGAATGATATGGAGATGAGTAGAGAAAATTGAACTTGAACCCAAAATATGGATGAGAAGATCTAGAGCAAGAATAAAATTCTAGGATTAGAAAGGGAAATATGAAAATAGAGAAGATGGACTAAAGTGAGTAATCCAGAATTGATTACGAATAGGAGTAGGAGTAGAATAGAAGATGCTAAATATAGAAAGGTACAAAGAGAGGCTATGAAAGATGTTAGAATCAAAGAATGTGTAGTGTTAGGTTGTGGAGCTAAAAGCTTCACCAGAATGCAAACAGGAGGAGTTACGGAGGTTACGGAGGTTGCAGAGAGTTGAAAAACGAGTTGCAGGGCAACCAACGTCAGTTTGATCAATCGATGTCGGTCACAGTGCAGTGCAGAAGCAACCGACGTCGGTTATGAGTCAGCCAACATCGGTCATGGAGGAGCCGACGTCGGCAACTTGTGTGAGCATGTAGTTTGCATGCGGATTTCGGAGAGTCTATTTTTGGACAAGAAGTTTGCATGTAAAGACTTATTTTAGTCTTAGAGTTGTGAGTCTAATTATTGTAATTAAGATAGTCTAATTATTGTAAGCAACAGATCTATATAATAGACTCATGGGCTGTATTGTAAATGTGTGCTAGAGAGTAAGAGAGCAAAAAATAAGCTCCTTCAGAGAGAAGAGAGCAATGGTGTGTTCCTCCTAGTTCCAAAGGGTGTAGAGAGATCTACAATGGTGAGTAAGGTCTGGTGATTTGCAGGTAGTAGCAGAGAGCAGGGGATCTACTTGGAGTACGATTGTGTGCTTGGTGTACTAGCAGCGTTGTTACTGATTGGTGGGGGTGAACAACAATTCTATATTTGAGTTGTGTGTTGGGACCGTGTGAGAGAGAGGGAAGAAGGTCTTGAGGTGTGGCAAACCTTTGAGGTGGAAGAAGAAGTGGCATCTTCTTTATTGTATTTTCTTCTGAGTGATTATTAATACAATTGTGTATTGTCTCTCATATTCCTGTGTTGTTTCATATTTCTATTTACTTATTCATTCTGGTTAAATTCTGTGTTTAGTTGCTAATACAAGAGGTAATAATATATACTCTTATTGTGGAGAGTAGGATCCTGACAAGTGGTATCAAAGCTTTTGGTTGAGTTACTAATAGGTGGTTTCAGATCTGGTTAGTGTGTGTTGATTACAGGGTACTCACAGGGATTTCTGATTGAGTGGGAGTATAGCAATGGCAGAAGAAAGTAAGCTACGAATGGAGAAACTGAATAGCACGAATGGTCTGATTGATGAAAAGAAAGAGCAGGTAAAGAAAGATTGTTGGTTGGTAGCAGATCAGCAGGTAGGAGCAGATGTTGCAGGTGATGTTGCATAGGATGTTCTGAATAAAGTAGAATCTTGGTTTACAGATTATTTTGCCTCTTTCCATGCAGCGCGAAATAGAGCATCTTTTCATGGGTATGTCTTTGGAGACCTTAGAGAGATTTATTTAGGAGCTGGTGAGCCTTGTCAAATAGTTGGCAAAGGGGAAGTGAAGCTGAAAGTGCAGACGGATAACACACAGGTGTTGAAGAAGGTCATGCAGGTTCTAGTCTTGGAGATGAGTCTAATTTCTTCAGGAAAGTTGGGTGATGGGAGATGCACAGTAACTCTCACAGTAGATGCACTTGAATTAGATGGTGGTAAGAAAGTAGGTATCCTTTATCTATCTACTTATATTACTGATTCACCTTCTATTGCAAAGATGTGGCTTTATAGGCTTGGTTACATATGTAAGAAGGGAATGTATGTTCTTAAGCAGAAGACAAATGTTTTTGATAAACTTAAGAACTGGAAAGCCTTGGTGTTCATGGAGGAGATGACGGACAAAGATCAGCTAAGGGGACTGAATTATTCTGAGTAGGGCAGTGTTAATTTAAACAGTGTTTTGATCCAAAAGGAGCTCACGGTTAAAAAGTTATCACTCATAGGTGAACACAGGTACCGGCGTCAATCAGTAGGTTCTGACGTCGAACAGACAGGCACCGATGTCGGTCATGTGCAGATCAACAGAGTTGGTGGTGTCAGGCAGCAGGAACTGACGTCGGTCATACAAAAACCAATGTTGGCAATAGGTACACCGGCGTTGGTCAGGAAACTGACATCGATAGACAGGGTTAGTCGCATGGAGCCGACGTCGATCGATTGCAGATTGGGAGATGGCCGAGATCGGTCACTGAAACAGATATTGGGCGGACAACAAGTTGTCAAGGAGTCTCAAATGCCCATATGGAGGTTAGAAAGGGTAAGTGAACCTCATATTCGTTGTTTACCTTCTTTATTTGTTGCTTACTGATGGTCGAGAACCAGGAAGATGTGAAGAGGCAATGTAGGTAAAATCCAGAAACAATGGGAGCTTGACATGGATGAGGAGTGTGAGTCCTTGGAGAAGAACCAAATAGGAGTTTGTTGGTAGAGTTGTCACTGGAAGAAAGCACTGAGAGACGGATGGATTCCCAAGTTAAAGAAGAGAGTGGATGGACATGTGAGACAGAAGGCCAAGGTATATGGTCTTGAGGAAGTTGCAGGACAGTGGTACAGGGTTTGACAGGTGGATGACAAAGCAGGGCTTCAGTCAATGTCAGTGTAACTATTGTGTTTGTCTTTACCAAGTGGATGATGATTGAAACATTATCTTGTTACTGTATGTAGATGGTATACTAGTTATAGGATCAGATATATAGGGTTTTGTTGAGCTAAGGGTAAGGTTAGTTCAGTGGCATGTCATGGAGAATTTGGGAGCAGCGAAATTCTTTGGCATAAGAGACATGGAGATTTTTTGTCTCCAGTGGGAGCTGATGTGAAGACGGTGTTGGCAGGGTTCAATTCGCAGGATGCAAAATCGGTAAGCACACCAAGGGCTGGATAGTTCAAGCAGAGCTTAGAACAGTGTTTGAAATCACATGAGGTCTATTGTAGACCTGAGTTTTCCCAAGCAGTGGGAGTTGTCCGAAAGTTTGGAGCCAATTCGAGAAAGGAGTACTGGAGGGCAGTTCAGTGGATTCTTAGGTATTTGAGAGGGACCAGCAATAGGTCGACATGTGATGCAGGGTCAAGTTCTTTTCTACATGGGTTTGTAGATGCGGATGCGTCAGATTACTTGGATGACAGGAGTAGCATCACAGGATGTGTGGTGGTTGGTCTTCAGGATTGAGCTTGAAGAGGGATACACGCCAGGGAATAAATTAGATGGTGTACAGGTACAGGTACAGGTGCAGCTGTTTATCTCTAAGTGAGATATTGATAGGTTGTGGAGCTAAAAGCTTCACCAAGATGCAAATAGGAGGAGTTACGGAGGTTATAGAGGTTGCAGAGAGTTGCAGAATGAGTTGTAGGGCAACCGACGTCAGTCTGATCAACTGACATCAGTCACAGTGCAGTGCAAAAGCAACTGACGTCAGTTATGAGTCAGCCGACATCGGTCATGGAGGAGCTGATGTCGGCAACCTGTGTGAGCATGCAGTTTGCATGCGGATTCCAGAGAGTCTATTTTTGGACAGGCATTTTATATGTAAAGACTTATTTTAGTCTTAGAGTTGCGAGTCTAATTATTGTAATTAAGATAGTCTAATTATTGTAAGCATGAGATCTATATAATAGACTCATGGGCTGTATTGTAAACGTGTGCTAGAGAGTAAGAGAGCAAAAAATAAGCTCCTTCAGAGAGAAGAGAGCAATGGTGTGTTCCTCCTAGTTCTAAAGGGTGTAGAGAGATCTACAATGGTGAGTAAGGTCTGGTGATTTTTAGGTAGCAGCAGAGAGTAGGAGATCTACTTGGAGTATGATTGTGTACTTGATGTACTGGCAGTGTTGTTACTGACTGGTGGGGGTGAACAACAATTCTATATTTGAGTTGTGTGTTGGGACCGCGTGAGAGAGAGGGAAAAAGGTCTTGAGGTGTGGCAAGCCTTTGGGGTGGAAGAAGAAGTGGCATCTTCTTTATTGTATTTTATTCTGAGTGATTATTAATACAATTGTGTATTGTCTCTCATATTCCTGTGTTGTTTCATATTTGTAGTTACTTATTCATTCTGGTTAAATTTCGTGTTTAGTTGCTAATACAAGAGGTAATCATATATACTCTTATTGTGGTGAGTAGGATCTTGACATGTAGAGTATGCAGAAGTGACCTTGATGAAGAGGAAGAAAGAAATATAAATACTGTAGATATGGAATTCGTGGAGCAGGAAGAAGAAGGTTGGTTAACAATAAAACAAGAAATAGATTGTAGTTAATGAAAGGGATATTGGTTGGTGTTGGAAAAAAAATTCGTGGGAAGAAATTAGGTTTGAATGTAGAACTATAGTAGGTTAAAGTTCAAAGTTAGAAGAATTTAAAAATAAAGATCATTCATTTCAAGAGTACGCATCCCCCCATCCCAATATATCATTTGGGAGAAGAAAAGAAGTACAAGAAAAGAGGTAGATACAAATTGGTTTGATTTATTTACAAATAAATTGGGTAAGCTAAGTGTGAATACAAAGCAATAAATAGATAAAAATAGGAAAAAAGAATCAAGATTCCTTTTTAGGACACTTGAAAAGACTAGTGCACATAAGTCCTTAGTCATATTCAATAGTGCATATATACTTATAGTCATAGTCACTAGTGCGCATACACCTACATTCATAGTCGTCAGTGTGATAAAACTAGTATTAACAAATTCAAGTGTGATAACTATGTTACTCAATACAAGCATGTTTATTATTTTAATGCAATATGATGGGTCTATGGATCTTGAATAATACTTGGTAACTTATGATATGAAATTAAACGTTAAGGGGTTAACATCTAATGATATTAAGAAATGCAATCTTGTAGGGGATTTGTCAGGTCGAGCCTTAGAGTCCATTTGTGAAACAAATGTCAATACTCTTGATTTTATGCAAATTAAAGACCTATTAGTAACAAAGTTTAAGGTGAATAAATGCATAAGCCAGACTATTCTAGACCTAAAAAAGATTCAACAACAGTTTGGAGAATTGGTCAGAGACTATGATCATAGATTTTATGATTTTATAAATAAGATCGATTTCATCTTGGTGGACAAGGATAATGATGATTTATTCATAGAAGGGCTGTAACCAAGAATTAAATTTACTATTACATGATCTTAGTTCTTACTAAGGCTAATGCCCAATCTACTGCTCTACGAGTGGAGCAAATTTAGGATTATGGTAGCTTTCTAGTAGTAGGTTCTAAAGTAGAATCAAAACTCTATGATTTTATGAGAAGAATGGATGAGACACATAAGAATGATAAGCTTGAACTAGGCTTATGGTGTATAGAATGTGGTTGAGAATTTCACCAAAAGAATAACTATCTAAAACTTAAAACAAAGTTTTGTTAAATTTGTAGAGTAGTTGGACATGTCATTTCAAAGTGCCATCTTTTATAGCAATATATCCAGAAATTATAGAGTATGTATTGTAGATTTTAAAAATTCACAAATCATGATGAGAGGAGATGTAGAGCTCTATAAGAGTTAAAATAATATATTACAAAGAATTTCTTCATAGTTGTTGCATAATAAGGTATCACAAGCTTGGATGTGCACATGGTAAGTATGACATAAGGTAGTCCTTAGTGGATACCTTTGTCACTGCAATACCAACCCCATGGTTTAGTTGGATGGACACCATCTTCCTTGAAACACTAATATCAATCTTCTTATAATAATATGATTCCATAGAAACACCAATCTAATTAGGCTCTAAGTTTTCCCCAACACCAATATGGAGGTTATGATGCATAAAAAAACCAATAAGGAGGATACACTAGACAACAATCACAAGGATAGGAATACCAAAATAATATATGTAGCTATAAAAGAGGCTATAAGGGAGTATACTGTGAAGGGTATCAAGGAGGATATAACAATAAAAATCAAAAATCCCGACCACTTATGCAATGCTACTTGCATGGAGAATATAATTATTGTAATGTAGAATTGAAGGCTAACATAAAAAAAAGACTATCCAGTGCTCAAGAAGTAAAGGAAGGAGAAACCACTATGTAATGTAAAATTGATCAATACCCAACCTAAGGAACACAAATTCATCTAGGTAGTCACTAGACAACATGCAAGGCAAATATTGCTACCTTTGGAAATGCTAGTAGAATAGGGAATTAGAAAAGTTTAGTTTGATCAATATCTTGATCCTATAAGGTAGAAGACTTTTATGAATCAAGTATCTCAAATTCTTAAAAATATATAATAGTAGAATGTTTTAGAAGGAGATATAAAAACCATTGATGTGTAAATGTATGGATAGATTATGTGCATAATGAAGTAGGAAGGAGTTGTACTTACCAAGAAATAATTATTGAAGTTACTCAGTACACTTCATAATGAGGATATATCTTAGAATATCACTAAACTCTTGCATAATTTACTAGAATATCACTAAACTCTATTATGTGAATATTAAAAAGCCTTGGGATGTTTAATCTTGCATGGATATCGAGATTTCATGTTACAAAATTCATAATACAATATTTGATTTTTGGATTACTGTGAATATGATCTCAAATTTGACACATGAAGTTATTGGTAGGCCACACTTAAGCTACAGTCCTATCACCCTTAGCCTCATAGATTACAGGATGTCTTATATAACATAATTATAATAATGATGGATAATACTACACCTACTCTAGAAGGTGTTTTAACTTGGGAGACAACATTTTCCATAATTGGTGATTCAAACACTCACATGTTGACTTGGGTGAGGGGAGATCACGAGCTACAGCCTTTGTGCATGGTTTTCATCACCAAACATCAGTTTACTCAATACTTTATGATAGAGGACCTTAATCCATTCATATTGAGGTTAGATTACTATGTGCTAGATGTGGATCAAAGAGTCAGTGCATTGAGCTATGAATTATAAGGTACTATTATGACTTGGTGGGTAGTGCATAGAGATCCAGATATACATTTAGAGGAGGCATGTGAATTTTTACACGTGTGGTTTTAGTTCTATCTATGGTGAAATATGAATGGTCATTCTTTCAATAAGGCCAATATACTGAGCTGCATATTCATTAATGTGTAGATATATGGTCTGTACAAGGAGTGAAGCCAAGGTATTGGGTACACATTTTTAGTCACACACTGGTGCCACTACCTACATCTTGGTATATGCATCAAGGGTATACAGGAGAGACTAAACATTAGGCATAAGTTTAGAAAGATTTAATTTATACTTTTGTGTTTGAGGATGATAAACCTTTGGTGCACAATGCATAACAAAAACTTAAAATATTTCTATGTCATAGACGAGCAAAATATTTGGGAACTACAACAAAATCATCATCACAATAAGAATCAGCTCATGATTTGAATATGACACTTCATAATTACAAGACAATTCAACATAAACAAGTTCTTATTAAGCCTTGTAATATACTAATAGACGAGTTGATGAAATCTAGTGATAGTGACATAGATTTGGATTTGGAAGGCTTATTTGAATTAGAGAGGAAAACTAAACTAACATTATCCCAAAGCATAAAAAAGTTGAGAAAGATAGACTGCATAATATAAACATTCTATAAATGGAAGGAGAGCGTAATCTATGAGTGATGTACCTAAAGAATCAAACAAAGTGTATCAAAAACCCCTAAAAATGATCAAGGAAAACATAAGAACAAAGTTCAATTCCTAAGCTTGCGACTATGAGAGATTGATAGAGATAGGAATAGATTTTGGAGGCATTACAAATTTTAAGAGATTATCAAGATGTCTTCCCAACAAAATTTTATGAAATAAAAGGTGTAGATCTATTATTGGGGGAGATGCACATAGAGTTGAAAGAGTTCTCTTGACCCATTAATAACTACCCATATAGGCTAAACCCCAAAATGAAATTAAAATTAAAGGCTAAACTAGATCAAATACAAGAAGGAAAATTCATCTATCTAGTTTAAAAAGTAGACTGGGTGAGTCCCATAGTGAGACAACCAAATAAGTCTGGGGATATATGGGTTTGTGGAGACTACCACACACTCAACAATGCCCACATCAATGATCCTTTTCCATTACCATTCATAGATGAAGTCCTTGAGTCAATTACAGGTCACAAAGTGTACTCATTCATAGGTGGATTTAATGGGTACTATCAGATCACCATCATAAAAGAGGACAAAGCTAAGACTACTTTTGCAATTGAATGGGGATCTTTTGCATATAAGATAATGTCTTTTGGTTTGAATAATACACCAAAAATTTTATCTAGAGCTGTAGTAACTACATTTAAAGACTTCATTCATGATTTTCTAAAAGTATATTTGGACAACTGGGCTATCTTTTCTTTGTTTAAAGAACATCTATAAAAAATATGACTAATGTTAGAATGATGTCAAACTTTGTGCACTGCTATGAATTTAAAGTTCTTATTTTTCACACCTTTTGGTGTTCTTCTAGGCCATGTTGTATGTAGTGATGGATTTTTAGTGGACCAAGTTAAGAATATTTTAATAGTGGGCATGCCACCTCTGACCAACTATAAAAATGTACGTACCTTTTTGGGTCATACGAGATACTATAGATAATTTATCAAAGGATACACAACCATATTTTCACCAATGGAAAAATTACTATGCAAAGATAGAATTTTTGATTGGATCTCAAAATTCCAAACAACATTTATTGATCTTAAACAAAGGTTGGTAATTGAACCTATTTTTGTTTTTCCAAACTAGAAGAAGCCATTCCATGTACATGTAGATGCTTCTGGTATTATAGTAGGAGCTATCTTAGTGTAGCCAGGGGATGGTGGATTGGATTGCCCCATACACTTTTCCAGTAGAAAGCTATCTGTAATAGAAAATAATTATACCACTACAAAAAGAGAGGCTTTAGCTATGGTGTTTGCATTGAAAAAGTTTTGACACTATCTATTGGCCACACCACTTGAGCTTTTTATTGACCACAAGGAATTAGGATACCTGGTTAATAAGCCAATGTTAGGTAGATATATTTCTAGATGGATCATTCTATTTCAAGAGTTTTAGTTTTGAATCAATGTAAATCCAAGTCATGAAAATGTTAGACCAGATCATCTGAGTAAACTATAAAATGTTGAAGAACTAGAAGAAATAGAGAATGAGTCCCTAGATGGACACTTATTTAGTGCTGTTGCAATCTCAAATAATATGGAAGACATTAAATTTTTTATAGAGAAAGGTAATTTCCATACACATTATATGAAAAGGCATAAAAATTAAATGGTCACCTGAGCTATACCATATAGTCTCAACAACAGATTTCTATACAAGATTAGGAAAGATGATGTGTTGTGTAGAGTAGCATTAGAGTATGAACAACCACAACTTCTTCAAGAAGCACATCAAGGAATTATAGGGGGTTATTTCATAGGCAAAACCGCTATAAGAAAAATCTTATAGATTGGTCTTTGGTGGTTAAATTTATTTTAGGATGCACACAGGGTAGCCAAGCATTACAATGTGTGTTGGAAAATAAGAAAGCCAAATCCACATGATGAGATGCCTTTGGTACCAATGCTCATATAACAACCATTTGAACTATTGGGAATTGATTTTTTCAGACCTATAAGTGTCCCAAGCAAACAAAGTCATGTGCAGTACATTATTACTCTAATAAATTACTTCATCAAATGGGTGAAAGTTGCTACAACCCCAAGTTATGATGCAAAGGATGCTACAAAATTATTATTAAAATATTTGGATGCCCAATCAAGTTGGTCAATGATAGAGGAGTGCATTTCCTTAATAACACTATCAAGACTCTCACTAAGGAGTTTATGATCTTGCACCACAAGAGCATGACTTATCACCCTCAATCAAATGGACAAGCTGAAGTGTCAAATAAAGTATTGGAAAAAATGTTAACCAAGATATGTAATGTGTAAAGTAATGATTATGAGGATCACATTCTTGTGATTATTTGGGCATACATAAAAATTACAAATTTGCCACATGTTCTACTCCCTTCTAACTTGTCTATGATCTTGAGGCAATAATTCCTATGCAATACATTGTTTCGAGTCTATGCATTACAATGGTTATAAGGCTAGGTGACTAAGATTATCTAAAACAAAGATTAATGGATTTGGTTAGAATGGAATAAAGTTAAAAATGGAACAATAGATACAAAAAATCCATAAGTTAAGGTAAAAGGCATGTCATGATCTCAACCTACGGTCTAAGTAATTTCATCCAGAATAAGTGGTAATGCTATATGATAGTAGGTTTAAGACATTCTTAGGAAAATTGTGTATGAGATGGAAGGGACCCTACATTATTCATGAAGTCTCATAATAGGGTACCATTATGTTAAAATATTTACAGATAACCATATTAACAAGACATGTGAATAGCTATAGGCTTAAGCCTTACCGTAGTTAGTCTCTATCATTCTTGCTACTAAAAAGAGAGGGTGTAAAGTAGCACCATGTAGATTAGGATTATTTTTTAATGATGTTTTGTGTTTTTATTTGTTTTATTAAGGTTAGAGTGTTTGTATAATGTGATCTTTGGATCTAAACACATTAGAACGTAGCTAGAAGAGTGAGTATCACAAACTGTGATCGAATCTTAGAAATAGCCTAAAAACAACCAACAACAACTACACCATGATTATAAATCAATTCCAAAAAGATGATGATAATAAGATAGGTACAATAAAAGGATGGATAATGGTAATTCCAGATCATTAATGATAAGGCACTTGAATAGATTGTATCTTTCTGAAAGCATATTGCATGGCAAAATGATAGATTGGGTCATAAAAGAATTGGGATAATGAAAAGACATCCCATCAAATCATATAGCTACCTATGAAGGAATTAAAGGGTTTAAATGTAAAAGGGTCTCTATCATATCAAATAAAATCCAAGTGAAATTAATTTTTTGGGAAAAACTCATGTACAACCAACCAATGCATTTAAACTAGTCAACTTGATATCTTTGGGCACCAAAGACTATATAATAAAGGGCATGGACAACACACATACATTAAATAATTCTTCCAACAAGAAAATTCTATGATCTGATTTTAAAATATATTCATGCATACAAATTACACACCAGAGCCAAAACAAGCAAAATAAGTATTTAACTAAAGATGCCACAACAACCATGGAGAGAGCTCAATTATTTATTTCATTCTTAGATGTGCAAAAAGAGGAAATAAAAATTTGCCTAGGGATATAACAAACTAGATATAATGAATCCAACCCATTCAACTTAATTTATCAATAAAAATTTATTATGCTTGCTCTTGGGATGCAAATGCTGCACAAGCAGG
This sequence comes from Torreya grandis, assembly GCA_037957365.1. Taxonomy (NCBI): domain Eukaryota; kingdom Viridiplantae; phylum Streptophyta; class Pinopsida; order Cupressales; family Taxaceae; genus Torreya; species Torreya grandis. Next base: position 1,814,719 of record JARHVA010001805.1, on the reverse strand, counting down.
AGCCCTAGTACTCCCACATCCACTACAAGGCTCAGATGTATAAATATTGATCAAGATACCCAAATTTGGATAACTCGATGAGGTAATTCTCATTCTTATGAGTAGGTATAATAAAGGGGATATTCAATTGTTCTACGATGTCATAATTTGGATCAATCCTCATAATATAACATGAGCAATAGACCTTCCAACTCATTGTAAATATATTCTCCCCTATAATTCTACCATTTTACCAATTCATTCAGACATCAGGGAAAAGTATATGATAAAGGTAGGCAAAAGAATACAAATTAATTAAATAGATGATTCTTTTTTGTGCATTTTGGTTGAATGCATTACAAATAATTTTTGGAAAACTATAAAATAGGCTGAGCAAACAACTAAAAGGGTTATAGATATTACATATCGCATGATACATCTACACAAAAAATTCAACTAGCTTGAGTTGTTAGCCTCAAAATTAACTACCAATGTTGAGAATATACTTTCAGGTACCTCTTAGACATTCTAATATTCTTGGTCTTACTTCTTTGTTTTATACAATGGAAATTATTGGAAGTACCAATCAAACTATAGTAGATTTTTGGCCTACTACCACATTTATAAACATTGTGTGGACCAAAATAAGAAAATACTATGATAAAGTGGGGCAATTCAAAGGATGGTGGATTGAGGCTCTAACCTTGATCAGGTCATACCCTAGAATACCCCAATATGTCATGAAGTATCTAGGATAACATGCATCAGTTAAAAAACTACATAATGGTATCTACATCAAGGTGCATGAGTTATCGACACCAACTAAAACCACAATGCCATTCTTCATCATGATGTTGGATGTATAAGTAGAAGTTTGGAAGTAGAAAGCTCTAGCTATGAGGAAGGTGAAACCTCTATGTTCCATCCCTCCAAGGGGACAACAAACCATGCCTAAGTAAGCACAAAGGTAACCACAAGCTCCACCAAAAATAATAATAGCTCCCTCATAGTTAAATAAAGGCAAAAGAAAGGCACCAACAATGAGATTCTCACCACCAATACCAAAGAAGAGAACTTGAAAATCAAAGTCCTACCTGGAAAACCCAAATGTCCCAAAAATTATAGATGAGTGTGACTTACCAAAAATGGGAGTTGATGAGCATGCAGTCTTGAAGTCTATACTAGAAGACATCAATGATGATTGCTATGAGCATGTAGAATAAAAGGAGTTCTTATTCTAAAAAGTAGTGAATACCTATCAAATAAGACATGACCTTTGGGTTGACATCAGAAAACCTCCCCCCTCCATTATTATTGACACTATAGGTCAGCAAGTAGCTAAAAAAAAATTCTTAGTCAAAATATTCCACAAAAATATAGCCTACATAGGAGATTCCAACTCTAGCCTTGATGTGCAAACCAAGGATTTATCCCCTAGCAAGGCCATCCCAAACAATAAAATAAAGAATGGTATCTTTTGGAGAATAAATTAAAGAGGGGAGTACAATAATTGCTAAAAGCATAACCAGAACCCCAAGGCTAGTTTGAAAAGAATTAAAAGATGAGACTCACTACCCCTCCTACTTCCATAAAGAAGGTAGTTACGTGGAAGATTACTATGATTGAATCCTCCAGTTTGAAAGATTCATAATCAATGACAATACTTGACTTGCCAAATCCTATGCAAGAACCTAAAGAGACCAAATTTTCATATCTAGAGCCATAAATAGAAGCTACATAGGAACCAAAGGACCTATAGGAGGAATAAAATAAGGCTGAGAAGAAATAGAGAAAATAAGAGAAAAAGTGAAAGAAGATAGAAGTAAATAAATAGTTGACATAAGAGGAAGAACAATAGAAGAAATAGGTTGCTATGCAAAAAGAGCAATGCCAATAATAAGCTACACAATAAACATTCTAGAATCAAGCCAAAAAGTAGAGTCTATAAATAAGCAAGCCAAAGAAGCATAAGCTACACATAAATAAGCTAAGGAAGTAGAGGCTCATAAGAAATGAACTGAAGAAGAGGTAAAGAAAAAGGAGCAAGAAAAAGCAGTGAAAAAAAAACAAGAAGTGGAAGTTGTATAATAAAAGTAGGAGGAAACAACATCACAAGTAAGGCTCAATAGGATAAAAAGGCCAAAGAAGAGCAATGCCTTAAATATGAACAATCTAAACACGTAATTGAAGAACAAAGTCAAATCTAAGGCTGAGGTAGAAGCCAAATATAAGGCTGAGGTGAAAGCCAAAGCCAAATCTGAATTTGAAGCTAAGGCTACGACTAAGGTGCAAGCCAAATATAAAGCCAAGGTAGATGCTAAGGCTAAGGATGAAGTTAAAGCTCAAAATAGAAAATAAAAAGAGGTTAAAGATAAAGAAGAAGCAAAGTGTCAAGAATAACACAAACTAGTGACACAAGTAGGTGAATTAGAGGAGGATTTGTAGATGAAACAAGCAGGTGCATTGACTTTGGAATTTTCCCACATCATCCACTCAATGCACCAATTTCTCTCTTTCTTTGGCTTAATTTATGCTAGCTCCTGCAATGCTTCTAACCACATTAATGAAACTTACTAACACTATGCTTGAAACGTTTCTAGATGTTTCTTAGTTACCATTGACCAAACAAATTAAAGGCACAACTACTTTCAAGAATCCATTTAAAAAAAGGCTTCAACCTTAGAACAAGAAGTTTTCCAACTATGAGGACACAATGCAAAATTGAGGTGGTAGATTACCAATGTGTGCCAAATAATCAATGTCAGTTACCCAACACTAGTTACACAAGTCTAAGGTAACCAAGTGATGTCAGAAGAACAAAAAATCAACTTTTTTGGCTAAACTTACAAAGGACTAGATGGTTGTACAACACTTGAAACCACTACAAGCACATGGGCAGAACATAAAGTCAGAGATGGAGGTAATCTATGAACTGTTTGAGGAATATGAGTAGGTTTTGGACACTATTGTGTAACAAGCAAAACAAATCATATAAGGGATGTTGAATTGGAAGCAACACCTTAACAACTCATTATCCACTACTCAACCAGAGTTCATAATAATAGATAAAGTGAAAGTTGCAATGGATGATCAAATGACTACTTTTGATGTGGTGAGCAATGCCCTCAAGTAATTTCTAGATTCTAAGGATGACACCATGCAAAGACATTAGGCTTCACACAATGAGACTCTACACACTACATTTACCATCCTATAAACTCAAAGGCATGCAAATTGATTGGATGAGTTAGTTCTGGATATTCAACTCAAGGAATCTAATGTTAAATCACTTGTTACTATCACAAAGGATGAAGATGTGTAGAAATTGATGGTAATCTAGATCCCATTGTGCATAATGGTTATTATGGTGTGGGTAGTGCTAAAAAATTAGAAGATACTTAAGTAAGATCTTTCATAGATTGATCCTTCCATTTATCAACTTGTGGATGAGCCTCACTTCATTTCACTGCAACAAATTTAATAGATCCTATAGTAGAAAAAGATAGCTATTAATCCCAAAGCAGATATATAATAATATTAGCTCCCACTAGCAGACTCTGTGTAGCCAAGTGATTCTCCTATAGCAAAAATAGAACTATCACAACAACCTACCATGCATCCACTTTAAATCATGCCACCATTTGACCAGTAGGTACTACACACTCCAATTTTTTAGTTTGCATAGGTTTTGCACAACTTTTATTGGATAGCCTTAAACATTAAGAGCAAGACCAAGTTGGTTTAAAACCTAAAAAGGATGGCCACCTGGTTATACTAGTCTATTTAAAACTTAAAAGGGTGATATGATAATATGATACTTAGTTGAAAACTTGAAAAGATGACTAAGTAGTGTGTAAAAGATGAAAACTGGCAAACATCTTATTTTTGGTTCATTCTTTTGGCCTTAGATAAGAGGATTATATTATGATATTATCTTGGGATGAGACAACAAAGTAAGTCTGACAAAATGGTGGACGAAGACATGGTTGATTGATAAATACATGTGTAAAGTGATCTATTTTGTCATTTGCATTATATTTTGGATATATTTAACCTTTGATAGCATATTAGTTGATATCAAAATGCGAAGAGTCCTTTATTTTTGACATAGTAAAAGGTTGGAAGATGAAGAGACAAATTTGTAAAAGCTTATAAATATCCCCCAATTATAATTATGAATGGTTTAGTATGTGTGATATAGATTAAGACAATGATCTGAATGGTTTTCCTATATTTATTTTACTTATGATCTGTGTGTAGTGAGTATTATGGATGTTTAGATATGTTATTCATATAGTTATTCCAATTTTTATGTATATATTAACTTTTCATGTCTTCATATAATGAGTTCGACTTAGTCTTTAATGGCATCATTAAGTCTGAATTGCTGACAACCTATCTATTTTGATATTAACTATGCAACCTATCCTTGTAATTAGAATGCTTTGGAGTTTTCCAAGAACCTCTACTAACAATAGAGTTGAAAAGGTATATTAGGGAGTAGGTCTTCATGAGTTCCCAAATGTGGTTAAGTCACCTATAGACCTAAAATATGAGGGTTTTCAAAGAGGAAAGAATGAATGAAAGGTTTGATGATGAGAATGTTACCTGCATGTGAAGTGAATTTTCTAAGTAAGAGATAGGTCTACATGGATGTTAAGAGGACTTTCATAAGATTGAATGGGGAATCAAAAGTTCTTAGGCATGTCTATAAACCCCAAGATAAAGAGACAAGCTTCAAATCTCCTCCACTCTCAGTTGTAAACCTAAAAATATTGAAAAGGATTCAAAACCTCACTTATAAGTCTAGTTTTCAAGTTTCACAAGATCTCAAGTATGGAGGCCTATAAAGAAACTTATGCATGCTCCAAAGATCAAAGGCCTACAACTACCTCTCAAGATCCTAGATCTTTCTAACCAACTTGTTTCAAGGATTGAGTAAACTTCTAAAGTTCCAGAAGGTTTCTTGAAGTGATCAAAGCTCATCAATGTTTTCAAAGCTCCCCCACATTCAATTTTATGTTTAAAGCCATTGAGGAGGATCTCTATTAAATTTAAAGATTATTATAAACTAGTTGTAAATCTTGAGTAAGATCTTCATGATATAGAAGAAGAAGGATAAAGTCCAGACATGCCAAGGGCTGAGCTACAGGTCTATAGTGGTATTTTTCATGAGGATTTTAGGGGTCCTAAAATACCAAGACATGGTCAGATCTCTTTATATATTCAAGTTGCAGGTCTGCACCTCACCTTGCAGAGTTCTATGACTTCTTCCAAGGAAGAGAACTCAGAAAAGTACAAGTAGTCTATACAAGGTTGCAAACAGGCTTTGGATCAATGCTCAAGCTATTAATAAGAGTTTCAAGATTAGGAAAGATTATATACTTTCAGGTTTGAAAAAGATTTTTCTTCAAAGACATAATGCTATGATAAGAAGGATTTAGCCCAAAAAACCTCACTTGTAGGCCTAACTGATAGGTTTGAAGAAGTTTCAAGGTTCTTGGCAAGTTTTAGAAGGCTATATGAAGAAAAAGTGTGGAGAGTAAGGATGTTAAAGCCTAGAAACCACCTACGAGGCCTAAAAATTAAAGAGATTGAGGTTGTAAAGGGATAATTATAGGTTTGTAAGGTGAAAGATAAGACAAGATAAAGACCTCAAGCATAAAAGTGCAGGTTTCTTGGCCTCCTCAAAAGACCTTTACATGAAATTTAAAGTTGATTTCAAGTATCCCATGCTTATAGCATGACCATGGGTGAAGTAAGTGGTCATAAAGAGCATGAGGGAGGTATGAAGCAATGAAAATTTATCCTAAATACATGTAACTGCCTCTATGAAGAGGTGGTTATGATAAGTCAACTCAATGCTCAAAATGGGTGAGTTAGTATTTGAATAAGGTAGGAGAGCCATGTTTTCTAAGAATAGAGTATCATTAAAGACTATTTGACCAAACCATACATGCACAAGACTTCCAAAGGATAAGGAGAGAGCAAATAGGATCATCACCTCCACTACTACACTCACTTTCCATGGAGATCAACATGAATACAAGCCTAACACATTAGAGGAGGCTTAATGCCTCTATTTACTATCTATTTTTATGATATATGCTAAATTATGATGCAATGCAAACATTTATGAGGTCTTTTTGTACTATTTTATCCTCTCTCATCTCATTTTATTATATATAGGGTTGAAAATGCCTTGTTCATGATCCCTCCTCTTTGGTATGACAAAAATTGTTAGGATATAATAATACAACACATAAATATCCAAAAAGTTGCAAAGAGGGAAGCTATGTAAAACAAAAACTAAACTTGCACAAATCAAAAAATAATAAGTCATGCATAAGAAAGGTAACATTGAGGTAACATGGATCACCAAAAATTGGCTACATCCACAGAGAAGTTTGTCAGCTTTATAATGGCATCAACACTTGGAGAATTAAAATCCTATGACAAAATCCTATCACACACAGCTATCCTATCTCTCACAAACTCCTTATTACTTCAATGTATTAAAACTTCAATAAGCTAATACAATTCTAATAAAGCTTACAAGATTTTTACAAATCATCAACCAAAGCATACAAATCCTTACACACATAACCAAGTATTCATCTCATACTTAAATCCAAATTACAAAGAGAAGAAGAATAATGGAGAAAACATGGGGGAGAAGAAAATTACACCACATTCCATATGGCATCATTATTGATGAATAGTGAAAGTGGGAATCATCATGCAAGGTCCACCATTCAAAGGGTCATCTCATGATGCATTTTTGACCTCCTCCATGTGCACTCAAAATGGCACACCCCACTTTCTCATGTGCAAAATCTAGGGTCAAAATATACCCCAATCAACTTTTGAATTCCAACAAAGAAGCCCCACAAGAACATGCCTAAAGATAATGATGAGCTCCTCTTTATTTTATCTCCCACATGCATACATAAGTCAAGAGTCAAGGATGGTGCCCCACATGATTCCCATATGAAAAATCTAAAGGAAAACCATGTGCCTAGTAGGGTAATGTGCCCCATTTATCTCCTACCTTTCCACCAATGAAAGATACCTTGTGGGCCATGCCACATCACTTAAGAGCCACCCCACCTACCTAGTCCCCATTACCACCTTATCCATAAATAGTGACCCATGAATAATGACTTGTGAATAGTGACTTCACACTTAACAAAACTCTGCTCTTTTTTAGACTTATAATGTTAACTTGAAGCCTTGAATCTAATAAAAATTGATAATTGCCTCTTTTATTTTGTCAACTTTCTTAAGTATTTTGTAAATTTGACTATTGATCTTTATTTGTGGATGTTTTAGTTCCTCTTGATGCTATACTATCACTCTTACACCTTCATTTGTAGGTTGTATGTTGTGTAGACTACTACTTCCATGCAAATTACTTATACAAGTATTGAGAAAGTTGTAGGTTTTGTAGGATTTGCGTGAGTTACTATCAATTTTGAGGATTTCTTGTGTTGTTCTAATCATTTGGAGAAAATATCTAGACTATTGATGCATCACCTCTTTTAGTTTCAATTCAATTTCTTCCCTTTTCCACCATCAAAACACATAGTCTTAATTGTAAATAGGTCTCTCTTGCATAATTTTAAGCCTACAAATGATCTTAAATTAGGTACATCTAGTTTAGGCAGGAGATGGCCTTTTCTAGAAGTTCATCCCAAAGAGCCAAAGTCCCACGCCTTGTATATGATACCATTAGTACCATTGGATTGGTTGATTGAATGAATGGGTGCATGATCCAAGTGAGAATATAACCCAACACATAGAAGCAATATACAAATACATAACCAACTATATCATAAGTTTTGTTTAATAACAACAACATGCATTTTCTTAACTTTAATATAGTGTTTGACTTATTATGTCACTTTGATGTAGAGGTACATGGGAAAAGCTTCAAACTCATCAATTCTTGGCTCTAACCTTGAGTTTAATCAACTCACAAGTGTCATACTCTATACTTTATCTTCAATCTTCATAGAAGTCTTTCAATTATTAACTAGGCTTAATAGTCTCCTTTCTTTATCCCTATTTATTAAACACCTTAAAGTCATTTCTAGATGCCATTAAACCTTGTATAAACCTATCATTCATCATCTCCACTCATTCTATTCACTGTTTCATAGCCTTAAATTCACTCACTTTCCTCACACTAGTCACTCTTTTTCAAGGCTTAACACACCAAATCTTGTTTAGGGTCTCATGAACACAAAATAACTTCATGAATGAATTTACCTTATCAAATGACACTTGCCTTAACCCATTTTAATCCCTTAGTCACTCTCCATCATCCCATTGTACTCTTCAAGTTCAATAATGACCCTATCTCTTTGTAGCCTTTTTTTCCACAAATTCCCTTGGTATGAACATTATAAAAATCACATAAAATAATTAAGCCCATATTTGGGAACCCTCTATCATGTTACAACCTCCCATGAAGTTTCATCACTTAAATCTCTCTGTAGGTACCCTTTCCTTCATAAGTATGTTGCCAATTAGCCCTCTTATCCCTCCATATACTTGCTCAGACCTCAAAACTATACCATTCCATATTTTACCTAACCAAAATGACTTGAATCCTTTTATATATTCCAAAATACATAATATTACAAAGTTTCACCTTTTTCTTATCATTAGAACTCCACTTATAGGGTTTTTTGGTTCAAAACCTTAGTTGGTTAACTGTGTACATTGAGAAGGGTCAAAATTCAATAAATTTAATTCAAGGGAATTTAAAAATGATATAAGACCTTAAAAAGTCTATAATAATATTTTCCATCTCCACAAATAGTTAATACACCTCATTCAATGCTGTTATGGATCAAAATAATCAAAACACAAAATTTTGTGTCCTTCTAAAGGATTGTGTAATGCCATTAATAGACTGTCTATATTTCAAAAGGTTTTCAGGCTTCAATGTGATATTATAAAACTTTTGATCCTTCCAATTCTTACTAATACTCCTACCAAATCAACAACCATTCATTTTCTTAAACATATACATCTTATTTTAGCTTTTTGATTGAGTGAAACATGGTATTGATTGTGTAATAGGGTTCCTTCATTATTGTGGATTGTGCATTGAGTTTTAACATTAAAATTAATTTTATACCATACAAAATTTCATTATAATAAATAAACACTTACTACAGACCCTCTCAAATAGCACTAATATCTTCTTGATATAAAGAGTTCAAAAAATAACAAGACACTACCTCCTTGAAACTATCAAAGGTGTGCAACAGGGTTTCATGGATAGAGATGTCCTTTTATTGAGTTTATCAAATTTAAAATGATTCATTAAATCATAATGAGGTATTATCTGATTTAAAACCTTCAAGGTTAATGTTTGATAAAGTTCCTTCCTTGTCAAGCTTGAGAAACCAATCAAACCATCTTCTATTTAACTATAACCATGCATTATTTATGTCAGACTTGTAATAACACCAAATGTGATGTGATCATGGAATTAAGGGCCTTTTCATGTCAATGTATAAACAATAATAATTCAATACCTTTAAAAATAGGGATTAAACACATAAAAATAACTTTTATTTATTGAATTGAACCATCCTTCATTACATATCCAGTCCATGAATGGACTCTACTACCTTCTTGAGGAGTCACATACTTCCTACCTCTATTTTATCTCCTTCTTAGAGATCTCTCTACCTTCCTCCTACTCTCCTCTCCTCTATAAAAACCTTACCATCCAACATCTATGTTGGTTTTTGGTGGTTAAAAAACAAGACTCTTACATTCAAGCACCAACCTCACATTGGGTTTGGTGGTTAAAAATAAGAACTCTCTACCACCTTTCTCTCCTAATATCATATTTACATAGTGTCATTTACTATAAAATTTCATGACCATATAAACACTTACCTAAACTCTTCTCTCATAATTTAACTCATATGACCCCTTTATTCTTGGGTCTCACAATTTGAAATTTAAATTACAATTTTGGAGGTAAAACTCCACATGCTCACAAACACACCCTTGATGACTCATAATTACTCATATGAAAAAAAAAAAGATCCTAAAAGATCCAAAACCCATACCTAAACCCCAAAATAGATAAATTTTGACCCCTAACTACCATATAAGTTTCAACAACTTGAAGGATGGTGTTTGTATGCTTGATGTTCCTGCATCACACTCCCACTACATCATGTATCTATTTTTAACTGAAAAAACTAAATATTCATAATAAATAGAATATGAAAAGAATTATTTAATTATTCTAGAAATAACCTTAACAATGATTTTATAAAGACAAATGCATAAATAAATAGGCTTAAAATCATCGAAAGATTTAGGATTGTATTTTTTAGGAATCAAAGCAATAAAAGTAGAATTCGTATCCATGGGAAGTCTCCCACTGAATTTGATCTACTTGATCACCATAATCAAGTCCTCCTTGAAAAAATCATATAATTCTAAAGATAAATCCATGGTCCACCCATCCAACCTTAGATTTTTTCTCTTTTGAAATGATTTAAGAATAGATTTAAGTTATTCCTTAGAGACCACTGCCAACATCATCTTATTATTACCACCATTAGTAAAATTAGGGAAGAAAATAGTAAGCTTCAAAATCTCAATAATATTTTCCATTAAAAACTCATTCAACTTTCTTTCGACTTCCGATTCATGTTTATATGTAAAAGTAAATTTGTGTGGAAAAAAATTATAGTTAAAAGAGATTTGAATAATTGTTTGAAGTGATTAACCCTAAGTTCAAAAAGCTTTAAGAAAGTCCTGGCTTTGGATTGATCTTCTTTGGGAATTTCCTAGATAGTATTGATATTTTTTTGATGATTCACATAATTATGGAAAAAATTAGTTTTTTCATCACCAAATTCTAACCAAATAGACTTAATTTCAATCCTCTATTCAAAGTCATGAGATAACATAATATCACCTTTATTTTTTTCTAACTCTCTAATCATGACCTTAACATCCTCAAAGAATACCCCATCAACTAGAGCTACAAGGAAAAATTTAATTTATCTCTCAATATGTTTAAGGAATTGATCCTATTGTCTTGATTTGTTTAGTTCCCACTAAGACAACGTAGACTTAAAATTCATCAATTTTTTGTTAAATTGAAAACAAGCAGAATTCCCCAAATTCCTGTCATACCCTTTCTAACTAGCTTTGACCAGAGACTAAAAATCCACATCATCCAACTAAGAGGGATTAAAATTGAAAGGACTAGGTGGTTTATAAACTTTATACCCGAGATGCAATAAAATAGGGAAATGGTTATATTTTCTCCTAGTTTCGACCCATGACCTGATTCTTTCTCCCTTGGATACAATATCCTCAAAGAAGAAGAACCTATCAAGTCTCTTAGTGATTATTCATCACCAGTCCTATTATTCTACTAAGTAGGGATAATTTTGATTAGTTATACATCCACCAGCCTGACCCAATCAAATTTATGCAAAAAATAATTATCAAAAGGGTCTAATCTCCCTAAAGACTTAAAAAAACTTAGATCTATTCAAGGTAAAATTAAGATCCTCTCCCAAGATAAGTTACTTTTAGTTAATTAAATCCATGTCCTAGAGCCTATCCCAAAACCAAATTTTATGCTCATAAGGCCCATAAATATTGACCACCATAAAAGAGGACCCTTTTTACATATAATTAAGCTGAGCACCTATATCCAAATCAATGAAAAATAATTGATGCACTTGAAGGATATCTTCTTCCATCTGATTAATAACACCCCTGCTCGACCAACTGAATCCAAGGAAATTAATTCCCAATCCTTGAAAAATAATTTATCAACACCCTCAACTTTTTTTTATCTTAAAACATATTATCTTGAAGCATCAATATATCAGGATTATGAAGACAAACTAAACACCTTAGGGTATATTTTTTTGAGGCTGTACCCAACCCATAAAAGTTGAGAGATAGAACTAACATTGGGTTACCTTACCTAGGGTTTGACTTGCTCTAAGTGCCCCTAATAAATATTTTTGCTTTAAGATTTGAATATGCATTAAATCTTGGTATTTTTATAGTCTAACAAAAGACTTCCTCCCTAGATTGGACTAGCATTTATACCTCTCTATACTAGGACAAAGACCCCCTGAGTCATGTATCCATTTAAAAACAATAATTAACTTTTTGGATCTAAGATTGTACTTGTTACGTCTAGAAAGGGACTCCCCTTACTTTTAGATAGATAAATAAATATATTTGGACCTATTCTGAAAGTGATTAAGATTTTTGGCATAAATCTCAAAAACCCTTAAGCCAAACTCCTTTACTAAGAAGGAGAAATAGGTAAATCACCTAAGAAATTCCATTCTTTGGGGAAAATATTTAATGATCTAAGGCAATTGGAAAAAATGTCAAGGAATGTAGATTCCATCTTCTTGTCCAAAACTATAGGTTCATGGGTTTATTCAATATAGGAACATGAGGAATTATATTAGAGGTGACAAGAGGGACATGTGGTAGAAATGGAGCCTCTATTTCCTTTATCTCCACTCTAAGTCCTCCTTTACTTTCCATCAAAACATCTATTGACACCCAAAATAATTCATCCTTTGAATCAACATTACCAGGAAATGCCATATTCCCTAAAAGCAAAAACTAATTCTTTTGACAAAACTTGCTTAGATCGCGAGTTGAAATCCTCCCCAAAAATGGGGCCCAAATGACCACCTATACACTATCATTCTTTTGGCTTAATCACTGAGGCCTTCTCTATCATTCTAAAATTAAATGGCTACATGATCTTAGGTCTCCACACCTATATAGTAAATTTCAAAGAACAAGAATAAAAAAGATGACTATATGCATAAAAACATGCACAATAAAAGGGTATTTTTGAATCATCAAGTACATGTACATAATTCTAGTTGCCTATGTCAATCTCTATAACCTCAGGGAGACCTTCTCGAATATCCATGCTAACCAATATTTTCACCAAAGAGTGAGCATTAGACTTAAGAACCTACTCATCCCAATCCAAAAAGATACCCAAAGAATCCCCAATTTTTTGAATAATTTTAGAGGACCATAACTCAAATTGGTAAAACCTAGTAGTTTTGCCCATGTGGGTTGAACTACTTTGGATTCCATTTTCAGATCAAAACATGGATACCATATTTTCAAGACCAAGGAAGAAGAACCCTAGTGCCATATTTTCTACAATATCCTCTTAGAGTCCTCAATAGACCTAAAAGAAAAAGCTAACCATTCACGAGCCAAGAAGTAAAAAATAGGAAGGTATCCTAAGAAAAAACCCATAATAGATTCGATCTAAGACCTTACTAAATTATGAGTAATATCCATAAAATAACCTCTAAGTTAAGGTTTTTTCTTCCATATCCATAACTTGGCTTAATAAAATATCTTCACCTAATACCAGATTAACCCTCCTTTCTCTAACCTTAACACATCTTTTCTTCTTCTTTACCACAACATCAATCCTATATTGTGAAGAAGAGTTGACTAACTGATGGATAAAATACTTAGATTCTTGAAAACAACCCCAAAAACCCTTAAGCATCTCACCAATAGTCCCCAAATGATCTAAGGTATTAGAAATTTCTAGATATCTAATCTTAAAAAACCTTAAATCATCATCAAAATATATAAGGTCATGTGAGACCTGAGAAAAAGAATCTACAATAAAAGGGGAGCCTCCATACTCTATTTATCTAATCCTTGATCAACTAGAACATTGACAAATTATGCTAAATCCCTCTATGTTTTCCACCTATGAATCAATTTTGAACCATCATGGAAGATTAGATGATCTTTCATTGGATCTTGAGAATAGTTAATAAGATCATCCTCATCTTTCATAATACTGACCCCTACCATCTCACAAAATTAATAACTACAACAAAAAATAAATCTCTAGTAATATATAAAGCATATAGATAGAATCACCAATCCTCCACACTCTAATGGCTATTTAGTATTCAATAGATAATCTCAACCAACAAAATAACATGCCCTATGCATTCACACATTCACATGCCAATCTACCTATGCACATGCCAATCACTCATTTTTGCCTTTGTGGATGCAAATCACCATGGTCCCTACGTAAAATCTCAAACATAAAATATATAATAATCACCCTATGCACCCTTCAAATGATATTGTCCTTGAACTAAATTATCTCTTCATAGATGATTCATGAAAATTTCATACCCTCTTAACCCAAAAATAGTACCAGACTACTATAAATAACTCTAAGCTCTTGCACAAAACTCTTTATCTATTCATAAGCTTACCAAATTCCTAGGGAAACAATTGCTCATATATCTTGGTACTCATAATTTATACTAGTCACAATATATTAACTCATTGAAATTGATAAAATAATACCAATGTTCTTGAGGAAGATAACTTGCAGCCTTTGGACCTTACATGGCTGCCTTCACCTTATCCAATCATTATAATAGAATAACAAAGACTTTATTATAATTCCTTATTATGTTTAATATGTTGTAAATTTCATTACAATACTTATTTATCTCTATTTTAGCATTGAAATTACTATAGAAGAGTAATCTATCAATCATTTGTTGAGCTAGGAATATAGTATCTATGTTAATGAAGCTGAGTGTGGACTATCCACCTAGTTTATAGAAGAGATTGGTATCAGAGCTACTTTAGTATTAGTTTTATTCTTTTTATGCGGTTTTATGTTTGTGACTAAATTAGAATATATGCCCTTCACTAGAGTAAGTAATTCTAGTGGTTAAGGTATTGTTATTCCCTTTGAAAAATACAATTCCATAAGGAATTAGAAGTAAGAGGTCAAAAGTATGACCCATTTTGATGATTAAGATGCCTATACAAGAGAGGAGTGATTTCACAAGCTTGAATAAAGAGTGTCTAACATATCTCTTTCTATGGGCAATCTTGATCGATTGCAGTCTATAATGGGGATTCTTATGGAGAAGTTGTTATTTCTAAGGTGAGATTTAAAGCAAATTAAGAGTATAATTTTAAGCATGATAATTTGGAATAACAAACCCGTGTTGACCAAGATTCACATCCATTCAATTTTGAGGAAAATATAAAGATTAAACCATATGAAGAAGATGTGAATACAAAGAGACTAGAAAAATGGCTAGCCCAACTAGAGCTATATTTCAATTTACATCAAATTAATGAGAGCCAACAAATTTATTTTTCAAGGTTAAAATTAACCTATCATGTTTTAACTTGGTTTGAAAGTTATGTTCATACCTTGGTTATTAATAAAATTCTTTCTACTAAAAAGTGGGGTGATTTTAAGTTGCTAATCAAGAAATAATTTTATCCTATTTTTATGAGGAAGATATGTCCATGTATTATAAATATATTAGGAAAAATCAAGGCCAAAACATGTAGGAGTACACAAGTGAGTTATGCAAGAAATCTATCCAAGTAGGAAAGGATATAGTGGACCATGGCATCTTGATGAAAAGTACGGTGGTGGACTACATAGCCATTTTAGGAGAGACTTGTCTTATTATCCAAGCTTATGACTATAGATGAGGCTTGTTCTCAAGTTCACTACTTAGATATGGATCAAAATAAGGCTCTATCTACCTCTAAAATCACTCCAAAGTAAAAAAGTGGGTAAAGGTAAAGGAAAAAGTAAGCATAATGCTACTTATATTTCTAAAAAGGATAATAAAAGGCATCATGGGAATTGTAATGTTGATATTCATTTCAAGGAAAATTGTTAGAAGATACATACAATATTGCACCCATTCAAAAACAATAATAAGAGTAGGGCTATGCCCTCTCTCAAAGGTGAAAACATTTATTTTGGCTCCAACATGGATGATAATTTGTATTTTACCTCCTTCAATAGAGATGTATGTTTGGATAGTAGTAGTGCTCAATAGAGTGAATTTTCTAATATTTTTCATATTAAAATTTAGATGAAGAAATAAAAAGTGAATTTTTTTTAATAATTGTTCACAAGAAAATTTGATAAGAAAGGAGTTAGTAGACAAATTGAAGATAGGTAATTATAATCATCCAAGTCTATATGATTTGGGTTGGGTGAAGAAATGTGTAGATATCAAGGTGACTAAGCAATGTAAAATTAAGTTTGGCATTAATGCACATTTTATTGATGAATTTATAGTGAATGTTGTGCCTCTTGATGTGTGTGGTGTAGTGTTTGGTAGCCCTCATTTTTATATTTGAGATGCTATCTTCATGAGAATATCCAATCAATATTTTTTGGTAAAGGATGGAGATAGATACATCATTTCAACCAATAATGGTGATTCTAAAATACCTTTGGTAAGTGCCTCTCAAGCTAAAAGGCTTATTAATGCAAGTGGGAAGTTTTCTTTAATTCTTTTGGAAGATATTTAAGATAAAGAAGTGGATAAACATAAAACTTCTTGTAACATGTTTACTAGTAAAGAGAAGAAGTGTATGGGAGATTTGGTGTAGTAGTTCAAGGAGGTATTTGATGATTTCATGGGGTTACCACCAACGAGTCCTATTGATCATGAAATTTAGTTGCCACCATATAGTTCACTTATAAATCTTAGGTTGTATAGGTAGTCTTTGAAGGATACTAATGACATAAAACAACCTTTTCAATCTCTAATTAATCAAGATGTAATCTATCCTAATACTTATCCTTGTGGTTCTCCTGTTATTTTAGTACCTATGAAAGATGATTCATGGATAATGTGTGTTGATTATAGAGAACTTAACAAAATAACCATCAATAATATGTACCCTCTTCTATGGATTGATGATATTCTAGATCAATTTCAACATGCCAAATATTTTACTAAGCTTGATTTTAAATTTGGGTATCACCAGGTGATAATTAAGGAAGAGGATATTTGTAAGATAAAATTCAAGACAAGGCAAGGGTTGTATGAATGATTGGTTCTAAATTTTGGGATATGCAATACATCAGCTACCATCATGCAGTTGATGATGAGGTAATGAGTCCTTTTATTGATTCATTTATCATTGCATGTTTGGATGATAATTTTGTTTTCAGTAGAAATTTTTATGAGCATACTGATCATTTAAAATAATATTTACAAGTTTTGAAGGAGAACAAGTTAGTGTTGAATGAGAAGAAATTTGATTTTTATTAATAATCACTTGTTTACTTAAGGCATGTGGTTAGAGATGGGGAATTGAGGATTGATCCCAAAAATATAGAGGCCATAATGAATTGGCCTAAGCCTTCTAATGTGACCGATTTAAGGAGTTTGTTAGTGTAGTTCAATATTTAAAGAAGTTCATCAAGAATTTGTCTTGTATAGCTTCACCTTTGCATACCCTTACAACAAATGGCAAGACTTTTATTTGGGGTAAGAAGCAATAAAATGCATTTGATATGTTCAAACAAAATATTAACCATGATCCAATATTAACTTTGATTAACTTGTAGTTGTATTTTGAGATGGAAATAGATGCTAGTAACTATGTTATGGGGGCTATCTTACTATAGGAAGGTAAGCCCATATGTTACCCTTTAGAGTTATTTCATGGTGAAATTATGAATTATTATACATATGATAAGGAATTACATGGTGTTGTTTAATTGGTCAATAATTAGAAATATTATCTTATTGGTTAGGAAACTATTTTTCACATGGATCACCAACTTCTCCAATAGTTATAAGCACAAAACAAATATCAACAAACTAGATGCTATAGAAGGATTGGGGTTTTGAAATTTTTTTCATTTGATTATCAAATATAAGAAAAGTGTGTCTAAAAAACTATTTAATATTTTATTTAGACCTCATTTTTTTTTAAACCATGGTAACAATAACTCTTATTAAGCATATCATGTGAGAGTATTATGTAGAAGGATATGAGCTTGATGCAGGTTTTAGGGAGCCATTTCTTCGATTAAAGAGGTCCCAAGGTACATGTTTTGAGCCAAGGGGGATTATTACCTCTAATATGGGTTTCTATGAAAGTTGGGTAAACTTTGTTTGCTACAAATACTGTTACACATTTACATAGGTATGTTTATTGGCATAATATGTAGCTTGATGTTACACAGTTTATAATGCGATGTGTGTTATGTTGTAAAAGAAATCCTAGTAATAAAAAGTTGGATTTTTATATACCATTATTGGTTCTTTCTAGGCCATGAAAGAGTATTTTCATGGATTTTTAAGGTAGATGGTTTATGCCAAAGAAGGTGCATGACTATCTCTTTGTGGTTTTGGAATGGTTTAGTAAGACGTGTATTCTTATTCCTTGTAATAAGACCCTCAAAAGTAATGATCCAACTAATTTTTTCTTCTAATGTGTGGGTTAATTTTCATTTGCCTAGTTCTACTATTTCAGATCGAGACTAAAGATTTTTTGGTAAGTTCTGGGCCACATTGTGGGAAAAGATTGATACCAACTTGAAATAGTCTACCACTTTTTACCCATAAATTGATGGGAAGATAGAAGTTTTGAATGGAAGATTGGTATAACTCTTGAGAGGGTACAATATGACACATCCTAAGACTTGAGATGATAATTTTGTGTATATTTAACATTCTTATAATATGGAAGTGCATTTTTCTACCAGAAGAACTCTTTTTAAAACTTTTTTTGGTTAGTTAATTCCATGTACATTTGATGTCATTTTGAGACATCCATACAAAGAAAGTGGGAAATTAAATAAAAAGGTCTACAAAGATAAAATTTTCATTGGGAAGATTTAAATAATTCACCTTCAAGTGAAAGAGAGGTTGAAGGAGTCACAAGCCAAGTATAAAGTAAGGCATAATCAACATAAGTGTTGACATGGTAGATTACACCCTCTGAAGGGAGGCTCAAATCTTTTCATCCATGCGACACAATGGAGACACCCCTCTTGCTATGGGTGGCAAACGTGAGGGATGAATCTCTAGATTAGGGGCTAGCTCCCTTTGATGCATCTTGAGGCCCTAGATCTCCTACTGCTAATTATGGGGGGGATGAAAAGGGAGAGAAAGTACTAAAAATGGGACCTAAGCTAAGAGGTCATGCACCAAAATAATTGGTCTACTTAGCTTTGGCATATAATTTTAACCATGGACAACAAGCATACACTTCTTCATGTGATAAAAACTTCCTTGCATCAGTATTTTAATAGGGGGTCCTATGAAGATATAGGGATGAAGAAACTAGCACAAGAGGTGTTTTAAACACACTACTAGGTAGCCCATTCACTTGCCTATACTCACTCTAGATACTTCTTGTGACTTGAAAAAAAGGAAAATCACTATGCACTAGATATGTTGGAATAAACTTATGAAAGCATGAAAAGAAAATGACTTAACACAAGATAAAACCATAGACATATGCAAAAGTGCAATCTCAAATGGATGTAAAAATGCTTTTTTTGATTTAAGGTAAATTCCTTCAGGGCTTCACCATACAAGCTAAGAGTTCCCCTCTAAAAATGAGAAGTTAAAATTATATAGAATAAGATCTTGACAAAACAAGGAAAGGAGACCCATGTTAGAGTCAAACACTTCTGAGACAAGAGACCATGTTGCTATCGTATTCTTCAAACTACATATTAGAGAGCCATGTTGTAGATGTCTAAGTTGCTGCCCTTGCTATCTTGGGCCTGCAAAAGCATGGGATACTCCTTATAGAAATTGAAAAATCCATCCCCAAGTTGTTATGGTCGGACCATGCTCTCTTCAATGCTGGGTGCAACTGGCTGTGCATTAATGGTGAAGCATGAAAACATGGGCTGCTCTCCTTTATAGTTCAAAAACTAATCTATTTATTAGTTTTTGATATATATTTTCCACATGTTACCTTGTAATTCACCTTTTTATTTTTTTTGTGAACTTTCCCTAAGCAAAAGTTGACTCGCAGTCTTACCTTATTGATCATATGTTTATTTTTTAAGTCAACTCTTTATTTTGAAATTTTATCCGCTTGTCTTCATATGTGTGAAATTACTGAAGAATTGAACCTTTGAACTTGAACCCTTTTCAAAGTTCAAGATTTCAGTGGTTCAATGTTTATCAAAAGCCATGAACTGCCAGTCCTTTGTGTAACTCAATTTGTATCTTTAAACCTTCGTGTTGAACCTCATTTCAAGAGTTCAAAGGTTCAACAATTTAAAGATTCAATATTCTGTGACTTTAGTCCCACCTTTCTCGAAGCCTTTTAAAGTCAAAATTTGTGGGAAATTTAAAAAAAATTAAATCATTTAATGGGAAATATATCTAGAATATTTTATGAAACAGAAAGTTCTAATTTGAAAGGTTATGAGTAATCATTACACATTAAGGTTGTGTGCAAAAACTTCTTACAATTAATGCACCTGTCAGAATTTACATCCTATCAAGGAAGTTCAGCACAAGTTAATTGATCCAGTAATTATTCGACCTAATTTCATGCCTTTATCGAGAAAGGACAAGCCATTTTTATAAGTAAACAGATAGGTTCATGCAAAGGAAAGCAGTGCTGGATGTATAAGATTTTTATTACATAATTTCACAGTAATTTCTGATCCATTGAAGGTGAGTTTGACTTTTCCTACAAGCTGATTTCATTATTTTGTTGGAAAGGAAAATCATTTTGAGTTTCTAGTATTATTTAAGAAGTTCAAAGCATTTTTCATTATATCCTCCAATTTATAGCCATGAAATTTGCTTATCTTGGTTACGAACATGGCCCTGGTCTTGTTTGTTCTCTTCCTAAATTTGGGGATACATCTTTAGTTCAATATGATTTAGAAGATTTTAAAGAGAAGGTTAAAAATCCTATGTCAACCCCTATGATGGAGAAAATAGTGGAAAGTGGTTTAATCAAAGTTGTGGCTTTTCTCGTGGTGGTACAATGTCCCAAATTAGTTTTGGAATCCATGAATAGATACGACCATCAAAATAGGTGTATCAAAACTACAGATGGCAATGTATTACTGCATGTCAATAGACAAACCCTAATGGCTGTGATGAAAATTCCACCCAAAGAGCCATACTCTGACCTCGATATTACTTCCTCTTATGCTCATTTTTCATTAAAGAAAACAATCTACAAGAATGTAATTGCCAAAAATTGGTTACTAAAATTCCAAAAAGGAGGTTCAAGACTGCCTAGATCATTAACCAAAGAACATATGATACCAAAAATTAAAGACATCATGGTATTATTAGACAAGGTGAAAGGTAGTTCTCAGGAATTTTATTGGGAGGATTGGATGTACTTCTTCATTCAGGTGATCCTCCAAGGAGAACAATATTTTGATTAGGCAAAAATTATAGCCGAATGTTTGCATCTGGGTCTGAGTAATTATTTTGGGAATAAGGATTTTTATATGTCTTAATATCTCTTTTACTACTTAGCATCTACAAGAGAATGGAGAGGGTTGCCTCATGCATCCTTAGTTGAAAACAACATAATTTATGATTATTACCCACATTTACAGATGCAAAATTGTTATGAAAATTATGCAAGGGTTAATGATGTTTTTACTGGTAGAATGACTTATGAATTGGTAGGCAATGTTAATACAAGAATGTCTAATGAATCCATGAAGCTGATCAGTATTTATGGTAGTTTATTCATTCAATTTTCAAAATTTGCTTATATCAGAGTTGGTGGTTTTGACAACGAACTAGTGAAGCTGCCCAGATATGTTTTTGATTGCTTAGTATTGATAGAAGTTTGTAGGCAACTAGCCCATGTAGATAAGAAATTTCCAATGAAGAAAGAATCTGGTATTTCTTTTCCCATAAAATTGGGACACTATTCATTCCAATCAATTTTTGACACCTTAAATTTAGAGGTGGACCTAAAAAAGTTCAATTTCAATACTATAATACCATACCCAGTTTGACAGTAGAGGTTTTGCTAGGGACAATCTGGATTTTGGAACGGGATTTTCACACATTCCCTAAATTGAAGACTATTGGGAGGATTGTTCAGATGAATTTGAAGTTAGAAGAAAGCTTTGGTGTAGGTTCTCCTTGGGGTAAATAGTCACACTCAATCTGAGTATGAATATCTCTGACATAATTAATGATGAAGAACAAGTGGTTGATCCTCATTTTGAACAATTAAAACAGCTACCTATTCTAGAAGTTTATTGTAATAAAGATGAAGAGGATTGGATTGAAGTCAAAACTCTCCCAGTGATAAGGAGAATTGAGAAATGGTTAAAGGGTTGTAGACTGAAATAAGTTCAAAATGAAGATTCCCAATGATGTGTACCAATTGATGAATCACCATCTCCAATAAGCTCTTCTAATCGGATTATTACTATTTGTGATGCAGGTACTCTCAAGCCAAAAATTGGAAAGGGTTATGTTATCAAAAAGTTCAAGAAAACCCTTGCAACTATTATACCTTCTTATACTACCAGACTAAGGACTAAACGTAAGAAGAAAATGGAAATTTTTAAAAGAATAGTTTTGGACTTAAACTCTGAAGAGGATTCGAGAGAAACAACAAGTGATAAAGGGTTTGATCTGCCAATGGCAGAGGATATTAGTGCAAATCAATAAATAGAGGTTATTTAAAATTTTGTTGATCTGATGGTGATATCAAATGTGCCTTCTGAATAATTGAATCCTGGTAAGGAAGTTCCAGTCCTTACACCCAAATGGTTGAAAAGTTCAATCAATGATAAAAGAAAAATAGTTCCATTTTCATTGCCATTGGAGGACATGGTTAACAAGTGTCTAGGAAAGACTCCTAAATCCAAGAAGCTAAAAACAACATCCAGGGTGGACATTGACCCTAATATAGGGAATTGGAGTGCAGAAATAGCCCAGTCGATAACTAATAAGCAAGTTCAAGATCCCACAATTCAAGATTTCATAATTAAAAAAAATAGATCTTGGGACTGCATCATGCACTATAAATGTTCACCATCTTGAAGCATCTACCAAAAGGATAGTCAATCATACCTAGAAGCATGAAAAAGATAAGAGAGATTTGAAATAGACCTTACAGTCAATGGCATAGTATCTCAATGCCATTTATAATCCAAATCCACAACCTGTTTCCCAACTACCTCTGTCTTTTGACCCAAAATATCTAGGCAACTAGAAAATGTTAGATCATATACATAGAAATAAAATGGTGACTAAGGTGTTTGATAATTGGTTGGATGGCATTATCTAGAAATGGATGAAATATATTAAGGAATTAAAAAATATATATGATAGGAATATGACTATCATTGAAGATTTGAAAACACAGAATGCTTCATGGGAAAAAGAGGAAGGAAAATGAATGAATGTGACAAATCAAATTGGTGATGTTCAAAAGTATGGGGTAACAAAAATTTTATCAGAAAAAAATTTAACGATTCTAAATGATAATATATTATATGTAATATCGAATGGAGAAACTCAGTATCTAGACAAAGACGAATTGAATTTACAAAAATGATCAAAGAAATAACTAAGTTCACTCAATCCTTACAACATGACTTGAAATATATTAATGTGAAATATATAAAATATGATGGGGAGCCAGAAAAAGATATCAATATTATGGTTCAATATTTTAGAGAGAAGATCAATTTTGTTAAAGAAAATGACAACCTATTAATTGAGGATTTCTCTCAGATTTCAAAAGTAGAATCACTTCTTCACCTCTATGTTGTTGCACTCCCAGAACACACATAAAAAGTGGAAAAAATTCAAAGAGAGAAAGATGTTTTTAAAGCATGGGTTAAACACATTGGCATCCCCACCTTCTCAAAAATCCAAGAATTTGTTACTGTACATCAGGAATGGAAGGCGCAACGTGTCTCTTTAGCGGAACAAAGTAAATTTGGAGATTCTAATCTATTGCCCCAGTCTTGATCTTGCTTACACAATATCTTCATTCATTTATTCAATTAGAATTATGTTAAAAAAAAAACTTTGTCTTTTGATAGGATTTTATGAAACTAAATCTCATGTGGGTTAGAGTTTGTTTTGACTCTAGGTTTAAAAGAACAGTTATTTAGGGTAACTATATATATGTTTGGAGTTGTTAAAAACATAGATAGAAGATAGAAAAAGAAGATAACAAGAGAATTTTAAAAAAGTTGAACTTCTTTGTTTTATAATATATGTGATGATTATTTGAAGAATTTTCATCTATGAGTGAAAAGAAGAAATAATTGTTGTATACTTAAATCTGTGTGTTTAAGTATTTGAAATCGGGTTTCTATGTAAACTCTCCTTTCAAGTGGTAATTATTATTTCATTGGATAAATTATCATATGTGTTTTATCTTTTGCTAGTTCAGTAATATACATATTTATATGTTTGATTATTATTGAGAATATAATCTGGGTGCTCTATTACTAAATTATGTTATATAAAAAAAAAGATACCACATTCATAACATGGTGATGTATGAATGTTAGTTTGCCTTAAACGCTTTCTGCTTAAAAGTGTGTCCAAATGATTGTAGTTTGAATTCATTGAAAATTTTAAGCAGAGCTGTACCTTAATTCAGAGAGGAATTATCCTTGATAGTTCACTCATTTATTATTTAACTCATTTGTTCTCAAAGAAAGGGGTAAAGAGTCAGAACAAAACTTTTTTTTTTAGAATAGGAAAACTCTGTTAACCAACACCACCTACATGTATTAACTCCCTTTTCTAAGTTCTTCATGCCAATTGTCTTATTCTGATTGGTCCTTAATTATGCCCTTTGTCTTTGTCAGTAGCTAAAACAGTTTCAAGTTTTATCATTTCCACTTTGTCTTTACCCAGGCTAATTTTCCTTCAGGCATGGATTTTCTTTTCTCCTGGGTTCCTTTTCTTGCTTGCTTGTTCATTTGTTCTTTGGGATTTCAGGCTTTTATTTCTAAATTCCTTTTGACAAAATGTCTGAAGGAATTCACTATTGATCTCTCTTTTGTTTTGGCCCTTTTTTCTTGAACTTTCCTTAAAAAAAAATGTCTGAAGGAATTCTTTCTTTTGGTGCTAGCTTTTCCCAAAGGGCAAGTACCCTTCAGGCTTTTATCTATGTCCCTTGCTTTCTTAAAGTTACCTCTACAAGGGCCATTTGAGCTCAAAAGTACCCTTCAAAAAAATGGAAATGGTCCACTTTCTCGACCAAGTGCCCTCCACAAAGACACTTACCCTTCAAAACTTTTGCAATTGCCCTACACACAGTCAAAGTGACCTCTGAGAAAATTCCTTGCCTTTGCGAGCTGCTTAGACTAAATTAGGTCCTTGAAAAGAACTTACTCATAAAGTTATTTAAGTAAGGCCTCTTGACAAACCGAATATACACTTGGTTTTTTTTTATGGAATAGGTCTGACAGGGAACTTTGATGAATGATTTTAGCCAAAACATGGATTGAAGACTTATGCACAAAAAAGTGGGTGCCCATTTTTTACTCTAAATGACCAAAAAATGGTCAACAATAAGACTAAACATAGTTTTCTTGTTGGAGAAAAAGTATGGTTATAATTGAGTAGAGATAGACTCGAAGGTAAGATTAAGAAGCTTAAGCCTCTTAGGTATGGTCTATTTGAAATTATGGAACAAGTGGAAAAGAATACATTTAGACTTGATTTGTTTCCTTATATGAAGATTTATTCCATTGTCCATGTTGAGAACTTATGTCTCTTTGAGCTTTTATATTAGACAAATGAAGATTAAGGGTTGTTGCTACCTTCAATTCAAGATCTCACCCTTGATATTCATCTAGAATTGGAGGAAGATGTTTTAAAACATAAGAATAAAAGGATAATAGGAAGAGGAATGCAAGAGAATTATCTAGTTGGGTTAAAGGGTCAACTATATGGTAAGGCCAAATTATATTCCATAGAAGAGGAGGAGAATAAATTTCATCACTTACAGAGTTCATGAAGCTTTTAGGGACTTAAAAACCTTAAATATGGAAGGCATGATCCAAAATATGGATCTATTTTACTAAACATGTTGTTTAGTTCGTTTTCACTATACTCAATTATTTAATTCATGTATGTAAAACACTATGCAAGAGACTTAATCAATTTTTTTCATGTAAAGTTAACTTTTTAGCTAAGCTAAACTCACAAAATAAATGTTGGAATGGTCTGGGTATTATTTATTGATTAAGTTAACAAATTACAACCTTTAAAACTACATGTTTTGTCAAGGATGACAAAACCTCAAGTATCTATAGGTGATAGTTGCATAACTAACTCAATACTTGTGTAACCATTGATACTTATAGGTGGTGGTTGTATAATCACCCTAATAGTTGAATAATTGATAGTGCATATAATTAGTTATTTTTAAACCACCCCAACCATTTCAAAATTGCCAGTCTACTTAACATGGTGGTTTTTCCATGGAGCAAAACATAAGAATGGGAACTATTACAAACATTTCCACTTCTTGGTGAAGGTTTATTTGGATTATTTGGTGGGTTATAAGGTGGAATGGAGTAAATAAAACCCATTTATAAGGTATAGGACATCAAAAAAGTTATTGAGAGGTCTTGAATCTATATTCACATTGTAGTTTACAAGTCTAGGTCCTTGTTCATGTTATCTCACTATTTTCCTAGTTATTTTTTGGTTGTTCCAATTGTGTTGGATCATTGTGGACTGTCTGAGCAGTGAAAAAAATCATGTATACATGTTTTAGATAATTTAGTAATTAAATATATATCCATGAAGTCCATGTTTGGTAGTACCTTGTACAATTATTAAATTACATAGTGGAAAGGGAGTGCAATTGCCTCACTAGAATTTTTCCCACACTAGGTTTCTCCAAGTCATATCTTATGTTCATATTATGATTTATCTTAGTTTATGATTCCTTATTTTTTTAAATATGTTTTAAATTTAATTATGACATTTTTTAATCTCTATTTTATCTTTGTAATTAATCTGTATTAGTCATCCATTAACCATTTGTTGAACTAGGAATATAGGATCCATGTTGGTGAAGTTTAGCATTGAATATCCATCGAGTTTGTTGGTCCCCAAAAGTGTCACTCATTTTTGGAACAACATATGAGCTATCTTGGTCCTATAGGACCAAAATCATCTCTCCCCTTTCAAAAAATTGTTCTGAGCATTCGGGTTCTTCATTTTTCAAAGCTTTTCCAGAAATCTATGGACTCTGCAGGCTTGAATCTACGGACTCTACAGGCTTGGAACTACGAACTTCATAGATGTATACGGACTCTTTCAAGGTTAGAGAAAACTATGAACTTGGCTTCTACAGACTCTCAAGGTTGGTTTCTATGGACTCTACAGGAAAGAAACGGGCTCAACACTTAGCCAAATAACGAAGAATGAATCGATTGAACCATTGAACCATTGAACCAAAGTTGGTTGAATCGAAAGGTTCAAGGGGCTGCACCAAACCAAAAAAGGCAAGTGCCCTTGTGGAGGGTAGGCAACATTGGTTCAAAGGTCAAAGAAAAGACAAAATTTCTTCGGATTTGTTCAAAGGCCCAAAAGGAACAATTCTTTCAGAATTTTTGTCCGAAGGAATTCACCAAGAGAAAAAGTCCGAAGAAACAGGAAAGAACGAATGGCCGAGTGACAAGAAACTTTTCTTTAGACATTTTGTCCGAAGGAATTCTTTCGGGCTTTTTGCCTCACAAAAAAAGCTCGCTGATAAGTAAGAGCCCGCCAGGGAAGTTGAAGCCCGAAGGACAAGTACCCTTGCGAGGGGCACCTGACGTCAGAGAAAGGACCGTTTTAAAATCTCGAAGGGACACCTTCCCTTCGGGATGTTCCAAAGGCTAAACAAAGACGCAGAAAGGAACTTCCACGGACTTAGACAAAAAGGGGTTTCAATGGATGAACCATTGAAGTTTAAGGTTCAAAGGTTCAACCAAAGCTTAGAAAGATAAAGGAAGCAGTGTTTGAGCGAGACACAAAATAAACCAATAAATCGATTGAAATTTGAATCGAAAGAATTCAAAGATCAATGGTTCAACATGGTTCAAAAGTTCAAAGGCGGCCTCAGTCAAAGAAAAAGTGGCACACAAGTGGTTCAATGGATGGTTCAACCAAGGGCCGAAGAAGCGATTGAACCAAGAAGCGATAGAATAAAAGAGACAGAATAAACTAATGAATCAATGAACTTTCAGTGGTTCACCAAGTTCAAGGTTCAACCTGAATCAAGCGATCGACTGAAAAGAGAGCCTAAAGACTCAAAGAGAGAAGATCGATGCAAAGGACCATAAATGTCTTCGAAAGAGTTATTTCCAGTAGGTGGAATAGTGGATTGAGTAGACTTCTGAGCACACCAAACCAAAGACGTGGCATGTTTTCTTCCATGAAGTAAAGACAAATATGCAAAAGACCAAATGGTCCATATTAAAGAGGAGACATATCAGATGAAGGGACACGCCATAGTTATGGCAGTGCACTGTTCTCAGCATGGTCTCTCCAGACAAAAATGGAGACGCATTGAAGACGCTGACTGCAGCATGGGCCGTCCCATGAAAAAAGGTGCCAATCCTTGGGTAGTTACTATAAGTTTGTATTTTCTCTCATTTGTAAAGGAGACTTTCATTTTACAAGAGTGAAACTCTGCCCATTTTGAAAGAAGAAGACTAAGACTTTGAGCTCAGGTTGTAATTTCATTTTCATTTTTATCTAAATGAGAAAGCAAGTTTTTCACAGACTTTGTGGTGTTTTGACTTGTGTCATTTTAGAAGATCATTCTTACGTCTATCTTTTGAAGGTGTCCTTATTCATTTAATTTGGTAAGCAGAATTAGTGAAGGTAATAGGGAAGTGTCCTAAAACCAACTGTGGGAAGACTTTGTGCTTTCACAATTGCTTTTAGTTTGTGTTTTTCTTTTCTTTTTGTGTTAAGGATTCTGGGGCAACTTTGTGCCCCTATTATCCTTTGTGATATACTCTTTAGGCAGTTGAGTTGGAAAATTTGCATTCTACTTCATCTTGTTGTTACTACGCCCTCTGGTTAACTGGTTACTTTACTATCTGAAAGAAACTCCTGCTGTTTCTTGCAAGAACACTTCTGAAAGAAGAGAAGTGTCTTCAGTGTTTACACCAAGATTTTTTCTTTTGTCTATGTGCATCATCTTTGAAAGAAGAGAGATGGATGGTTTATTCTACCCCCATGTGTTTTTTTCTACTTACATATATAGTATATAGCATCTGTATATTTAATAGGGAACCTTCCCTTGATGAGAGGAGAGATTTGTCTCTAGTTGATGTAGTAAAGTTGTACACCTGGCTAACCAATCTTCATGCTATGGTTGATCAGACCTATTTTGTCAATCAGTACGCTGATTGAAAAAATATTCACCCAATAGTTTTTGGCAACTCCGTTGGGGAAGAGCGTGTAGTTTGAAGTCTCAAACTTTAAGCTGAAGTAGATCCTGCTCTTTTTCATTTTTTGTTCTACAATCTGGCAACTCCATGTTATACCAGAGGCCAAAAATCCCAAGGTGTTGTTGACCCTACTTTTGAGTTGGTGCAACAGAGTAATTTTGAGTTGTTTCCTCCACAACCTCACCTTAGATGAACTAGGAGTCTTCCTTCTAGCCCTACCAAGCCACCAACACAAGGCAGAGCTTCTTTTTTTGATGTTGGCTGAGCTTTACCTATCCACGCTCCACTTGGATTAGTGATCCCACTTTTGCATAATAAAATCATGGCTCAAGGCCCTTGAGGTAATTCTTTCGGTCCCCTGAATTTGACTCCACCTCTGCATGAGCTTTCACGCAGTTCAAGGAAGAATTTCCCCAAATTTTTTAGCGATGGGAAGGTTCATCCTGATGAACACATTGTAGCTTTTAGCATAGCCTGCGATGTAACATGGGTAGAATTTAAAGACATAGCGGTCAGGCTATTCGTAGAGACACTACAAAGCACTGCTGCAGACTAGTTCTACCACCTGCACGCTGGATCAGTGACTGATTGGGACACTCTGAAAGACAAATTTGAAGCTAGGTTCAAGTTTGCAGAAGATGCACATGCCTTGCTAGCCCAGCTCACTCAGATGAAGAAAGAGCCTCATGAGCCTATGAGGTATTTTATTGCCAGGTTCAACAAGATAAGGCACAAGATTTCCATGGTCACCTAGTCGACGCCTTAGAACCTCAAATGCTTCTTCATCAACTCACAATTGCTTGAAGTGGGTTTCTTACTGAGACAGGTCAGACACATAGACCTTACTGCTACTCAGGACTTGGCTACTAAGGTAGAAGATGACTTTATCTTGGTAAGAAAGATAAGGAGAGACCCTAATAAAGGTAAATCCTCTTCATCTTTTGAGTATTCACCTGCAGTCACCACTGACCCAATAGTACAAAAGCTAACAAATGAAATGCTAGCTCTCAAAAAGCAAATGGTGCAAGGGATGTCATCTGCTCCTGCATACAGAGATATGCCCAAGAGGACATTTCAGAATTAGGTGTACCAAGGCAATGCTGCCAAGAATTAGGGACAACAAAATTGCCTTCCTCCTCCATAGAGGAACCTCACCGTTGAAGCGCCTCCAAACAACTCGATAGTTGGATATCTTAAAGCTGAAGTGGATTTCTCACTCCAGCCTAAATTGAATCTTGAAGATGATGTTAATCTCTTCACTGAGGAAGAAGAAGAATTAGTTGGTGACTCCCATATTAGTTTTTTGAACTATCAGGATGAACCCAGAAGTGAAGGCAATGCAGCTGAGGGGTCATATGCTGTATTCACCCGGTCTAAGAATGAATTAGCTCAACAAGCTGATAAGGAGAAAGTAGAGGAGCGACCTCAACCAATAATTTTAATTGCTAAGTAGGGATCTGCTCTTCCTTTCCAGCCAAAGGACCTAATGATTGTGAGAATGGTAAGTACTCCAAATGCCCCTACACCTTCTACTTCAATTTCCCAGTCCAGTCCTCCCCCTTTCAAAAATCAAAAGGATGAACTCCCATCTTCTATTCCTAGCTCATTCCAGACATTTAATATCATTGACCATATAAAGAGAACCAAAATTCAAATGTCTAAATTTTAATTTCTGTAGTCCCATCCCGAGCAATTAGACAGACTGGTTCAATGTGTTAAAAACTAGAACATCTCTATTGAGTGAGAAATTCTCAAAGTGACACATGATGCTGCTAGGAATGCACCCAAGAGGAATAACCTTGTCATCACTCCCCCTACTGCTCCTGGCAAGACTGAACCTTTTTATGTCTCATTACTGATAAATGGACATCAACTGAATAATCACGTCATTGATTCTGGAGCTTCAGATAATGTCATGTCTGCTAAAGTGGCCGAATCCCTTGATCTCACATTGACCAAAACTTTTGGTAGAAGCTTCTCCATGGAAAACAAGCAAGTGCCTTTGCTAGGACAAATTAAAGATGCCCAATTTGCATTTGCTACATTTCTAGACAAAAGAATCAAAATGATTGTCTTGGTAGTAGACGTCCCAACATCATATGGCATCCTTCTAGGATAGAATTTCTACAGAGATGTTGGTGGTGAATTAAGCATGGATTTATCAGAGATGAGGATTCCAGTCAAGGGTGTTATGAAGAGGCCGCTCCCTGAAAAGGAAGTGAAATATGTGGTTACCCAGACCTCAGCACTTGAAGCTCAAATTATGTTTGAGTCTTCAGGCATGGCTAACTACTTTCTATATATGAATGGAGTTCATGAGACATCTAATGAAGCTCCTGCAGATGACAACCTAGAAATGCAGTCAACTAGAACAACAGAGGAATTGGCTGAGCATAAGGCAAGTGTGGAAGTTTCTCCACCCCTAGATGTAAAAGAATTCAAAAGGAAATCAGTATCAAATGAGGTATGGATGCTTGAATTTGATGGTAGCTACTCTTCCACTGGTTTAAGAGCTAGGGTTATGTTAATATCTCCTCAAGGAGATATTTTTCCCTCATCTTATAAATTGCAATTCAACAACATGAATAACACAACTGAATATGAGTTTCTATTGCTTGGATTAAGAGCTACTCGAGACAAAGGCATCAAGCTCCTTCATGCTAAAGGAGATGCCGAACTAGTGGTTTGTCAGGTGAGGAACATGTATCAAACCAAGAATGAAAGATTGCATCATTATCACAATCTAGTCTAAGACCAGCTTGAAGACTTTGATGCTTTCAGCATCTCTGCAATTCCCAGAGAATTCAATGACCAGGCAGATACATTGGCTATTTCAGCTACTCTCTAGGTCTTCCACCCATATTTCAAAGGAGACAAGTACATGATTAAGCTGGTCTTTAGCCTAGTGTACCTAATAATGCCAGTCATTGACAGGTTTTTAATAATGACGACCAAATCATTACCTTCTTGGAGCAAAAAGATAGCTTTGAACGGCTGCATTTTGAAGGCAATGAACCTTAGAAGTGTGAAACAGCTCCTGAATCAAATGCAGACATAGGTGAGGAGTTCTTGCAACTGAAAGGGAATAAGATCTCCAAAGGCCTGGTTTTTCTTGAGAAGCTATTTGATAAGCATGATAGATTCATTAGACAACAACCAATGGATTCAAGCTCATCTCAGGAGTTTGATCAAGTAAATCTGGGAACCAAGGAAGACCCCAAGATGGTGAACATTGAGAAATGTTGTACTCCTACAGAGATTTTCAAGTTCACCTCTTTGTTCAACGAATACATGAATGTCCTAGCGTACTCCTATGCTGACCTGAAATCACTCTGGACTAATAAAATTTGACACAACATCCCTCTCAAGGCTGATTCAACACCTTACAGGCAAAATACCAGGCATTATAATCTAAAAATATCAGGTACTCTTTTATCTGAGATACAAAAAATGCTAAATGCTAGGATAATCTTCTCAATCCATCATTCCACATGGATTGCCAATATAGTGCCTGTAAGAAAGAAGAATGGTGAAATTTGCCTTTGTGTGGATTTTAAGAATTTGAATAGGCATATTTCAAAGATAATTATCTTTTGCCAATCATGGATCAAGTGCTGCAGACAGTGACAGGCTCAGAGATGTTATCAATGCTAGATGGCTTCTCAAGATATAATTAAGTCAAAGTTGGTGAAGTAGACCAGCATAAGACTATTTTCACCACGCCCTAGGGCACGTTTGCATATAGAAGAATGCATTTTGGCTTGATAAACGCTGGCACCACCTTCCAAAGAGCAATGGACCTTGCCTTCAAGGATGAGATGGGTAATTCATCATAGTTTATCTTGATGACTTGACTGTCTTCTCTAAGCATCGCCCAGATCATGTGAGCCATTTGCAGCAAGTGCTGGAACGCTGCTACCAGAATGGCATTTCTTTAAATCCTAAGAAGTCATTTTTTAGAGTAACAGAGGGGAAACTTCTTGGGCACGTTGTGTCTAAAAGAGGCATAAAAATTGACTCAAACAGAGTCAAGTCTATCCAAGAAATTTCTTTTCCCACAAGCAAGACTGATGTTCACTCTTTCTTTAAAAAGGTAAATTTTTTACGGAGATTCATCCCTGAATTTGCTGAGAAGACCAAGCACATTGTAAACATGATGAAGGAAAATGCCACCTTCAGTTGGACTGAAAAAGGCAAGTTAGCCTTTGAGGATATCAAGACTACCATTGCCCATGCTCTAATTCTGGCTTGTCTAGACTACAACAAAGAGTTCACCATTTATAACTATGCTTCAAAACATACGCTATCAGCAATTCTGGTTCAATGGAATAAAGAAGGTATGGAATCTCTCATTTCCTTCATGATATGTCCTCTCAAAGCTCATGAGCTGAAGTACTCAATATGGAGAAGCACGCTTATGCAGTGGTGAAGGCCATAAAACATTTTTGTTTCTACATCCTCAATTCTTGAGTTACTACCTTGGTCCCTGACACCACAGTGAAATCTATACTGACTCAACAAGAGTTTGGGATGAAAAGAGGCAATTAGGTTGCAAAGATCTAAGAGTTTAATCTAATCATCAAGCCAACAAAGTTGGTACATGGAAAGGGGATATGCTAACTAATTGCTGATAACAAGCCAAGAGGAACAGAGCATGAAGAAGCAAAAGTGGATGAGGATGACACACCAATAGTCCTCTTTGTCTCCACCACGAATGAGTGGTACTCAGGTATTGCTTATTTTCTTATTTATGGTGAATGTCCTACAAACCTATTTTATAAAGAAAGAAGAATCATCAAGCTGAAAGCTACTAATTTTGTCCTCTGGAACAACGACCTGTACAAGAAGAGCCTTGATGGAACGTTCTTTCATTGTGTGGATAAGGAGCAACAAAGCCAACTTCTAAAGTCTTTCTACAATTCAGCTTGTGGAGGACATTTTTTTGCCCCTGTGACTGCCCATAAGATCCTACGAGCCAGGTACTATTGGCCAACTCTCTTTCAAGATGCATACAAGTAGGTCAAGGGATGTGAACTGTGCTAGTACTTTGTTGGAAGGCCCAAACTAGCTACCCTGCCCCTCGAACCAGTGATCATAGAGAAGCCATTTTAGCAATGAAAAATTGATTTTATTGGAGCTATAAACCCGTCATCAAGTGTTGAACATGACTATGTCCTCACGACAATAGACTACTTCACCAAATGGGTGGAAGCAGTTCCAACCAAACATGCTACTTCAAAAGTAGTATGCAATTTCCTCAAAGAGAACATCATGTCCAGGTTTGGGGTCTCAGTCAAAATTGTCACTGACAATGCAACCTATTTCACTTTTTAGGAGATTACTCAATTTTGCTTCTACTATGGAATTACCCTCTCCCACTCCTCTAATTACTTTCCACAAGAGAACGGATAGGCTGAGTTAAGCAATAAAAATTTGGTGACTATCATCAAGAAGCTGGTGGATGACAACCAAAGGACTTAGCATAAGGCATTGGTTGATGCTCTATGGACAGACAAAATTATACCAAAGAGAGCAATTGGTATGTCTCCCTTCCAACTTCTGTATGGTCTCAATGTTGAGATATTAATCACCTTGGAATTTTTAGCATTGAAATCAGCTAAGGCAATTGAAGATCAAACGTATGAGAGCTCACTTGAGAAGAGGATCATGTGCCTTACTGAGCTGACTGAGTAGAGAACTATAGTGGTGGATAGAATTATCGCCCATTAAAGTTTGGTGAAGAAGCTCTTCGATCAAAAAGCAAAGAATCTTGATTTCCAGATTAGAGATTAAGTCCTACTGTGGGACAAGAGAAGAGAACCAAAAGGGATGCATGAAAAGTTTGATTTCTTGTGGAGGGGCCCTTTTACTATTCATCAACCCAACGGTAAAAATAGTTTCCTGTTGAAGTATCAAGATGGCACTCTCTTCTCTCTGCCTCACAATGGGCAACATATGAAGCACTTTAACTCTTGAAGTATCAGATGAGTTCCCCTGTACATATGTATATTTGCATAGTTTTTTGCTTTATTTTATTCATTTTATTTTAATTTTTGGAACCTTTCTTTTTGGTTAGCTTGACTCTATAGCTCAATGGCACACTTTAAGGCACTGGAGATTCTGGTTTCCACTCCCCTCAGCTGTGTTTCAAGTTTTCACCTGAAGGAAGTTCCCCAACTGGAGCCAGCTGTTGGTCCCCAAAAGTGTCACTCATTTTTAGAACAACATATGAGCTATCTTGGTCTTACAAGACCAAAATCATCTCTCCCCTTTTTAAAAAATTGTTCTAAGCATTTGGGTTCTTCATTTTTCAAATCTTTTTCATAAATCTACGGACTCTGTAGGTTTGAATTTATAGACTCTACAGGCTTAGAACTACGAACTTCACAGATGTCTACGGACTCTTTCAAGGTTAGAGAAAAATATGAACTTAGCTTCTATGGACTCTAAAGGTTGGTTTCTATGGACTCTACAGGAAAGAAATGGGCTCAACACTTAGCCAAATAATGAAGAATGAATCGATTGAACCATTAAACTGTTGAACCAAAGTTGGTTCAATCGAAAGGTTCAAGGGGCTGCCCCAAAATGAAAAAGACAAGTGCCCTTGTGGAGGGCAGGCAACATTGGTTTGAAGGTCAAAGAAAATACAAAATTCCTTTAGATTTGTTCAAAGGCCCAAAAGGAACAATTCTTTCAGACTTTTTGTTTGAAGGAATTCACCTGGAGAAAAAGTTTGAAGAAACAGGAAAGAATGAATGGCTGAGTAACAAGAAACTTTCCTTTGAACATTTTGTCTAAACGAAATCTTTCAGGCTTTTTGCTTGACGAAAAAATCCCGCTGAAGAAGTAAGAGCCCGCTGGGGAAGTTGAAGCTCGAAGGACAAGTACCCTTGCGGGGGGCACCTGACGTCAGAAA
This sequence comes from Torreya grandis, assembly GCA_037957365.1. Lineage (NCBI taxonomy): Eukaryota > Viridiplantae > Streptophyta > Pinopsida > Cupressales > Taxaceae > Torreya > Torreya grandis. The sequence goes on along the minus strand of JARHVA010001805.1, from coordinate 1,778,540 downwards.
AAGGACCATTTTAAAAGCCCGAAGGGACAAATTCCCTTCGAGACATTCCAAAGGCTAAACGAAGATGCAGAAAGGAACTTCCACAGACTTAGACAAAAAGAGGCTTCAACGAATGAACCATTGAACCATTGAACCAAAAGGTTCAACGGGTTTAAGGTTCAAAGGTTCAACCAAAGCTCAGAAAGATAAAGGAAGCAGTGTTTGAGTGAGACACAGAATAAACCAATGAACCAATTTAACTTTGAACTGAAAGAGTTCAAAGTTCAATGGTTCAACATGGTTCAAAAGTTCAAAGGTAGCCTCAGTCAAAGAAAAAGCAACACACAAGTGGTTAACAGATGGTTCAACCAAGGGCCGAAGAAGTGATTGAACCAAGAAGCGATAGAACAAAAGAGATATAATGAACTAATGAACTAATGAACTTTCAGTGGTTCAACAGGTTCAAGGTTCAAATTGAATCAAGCGATCGACTAAAAAAAGAGCTTGAAGACTCAAAGAGAGAAGATCGATGCAAAGGACCAGAAATGTCTTCGAAAGAGTTATTTCCAGTAGGTGGAATAATGGATCCAGTAGACTTTTGAGCGCACCAAACTAAGGATGCAGCCTATTTTTTCCCATGAAGTAAAGACAAATATGCAAAAGACCAGATGGTCCATATTAAGGAGGAGACATATCAGATGAAGGGACACACCATAGTTATGGCAGCACACTGTTCTCAGCATGGTCTCTCTAGACAAAACTGGAGATGCATTGAAGACACTGACTGCAGCATAGGCCATCCCATGGAAAAAGGTGCCAATCCTTGGGTAGTTGCTATAAGTTTGTATTTTATCTCATTTGTAAAGGAGACTTTCATTTCACAAGAGCGAAACTCTGCCCATTTTGAAAGAAGACTGAGACTTTGAGCTCAGGTTGTAATTTTATTTTCATTTTTATTTGAATGAGAAAGCAGATTTTTCATAGACTTTGTGGTGTTCTGACTTGTGTCATTTTAGAAGATCATTCTTACGTCTGTCTTCTAAAGGTGTCCTTATTCATTTAATTTGGTAAGTAGAATTAGTGAAGGTAATAGAGAAGTGTCCTGAAACTAACTGTGGGAAGACTTTGTGCTTTCATAATTGCTTTCAGTCTGTGTTTTTCTTTTCTTTTTGTGTTAAAGATTTTGGGGTGACTTTGTGCCCCCATTATCCTTTGTGATATACTCTTTGGAAAGTTGAGTTGGAAACTTTGCGTTCTGCTTCATCCTGTTATTACTACACCCTCTGGTTAACTGGTTACTTTACTATCTGAAAGAAACTCCTACTATTTTCTATAAGAACACTTCTAAAAAAAGAGAAGTGCCTTCAGTGTTTACACCAAGATTTTCTCCTTTGTCTATGTGCATCATCTCTAAAAGAAGAGAGATGGATGGTTTATTCTGCCCCATGTGTTATTTTCTACTTCCATATATAGTATATAGCCTCCGTATATTTAATAGGGAACCACCCCTTGATGAGAGGAGAGATTTGTCTCTAATTGATGTAGTAAAGCTGTACCCCTGGCTGACCAATCTTTCTATTGTGGTTGATCAGACCTATTTTGTTGATCAGTATGCCGATTGACAAAATATTCACCCAATAGAGTTTACATATCATTTATGGTTTAATGTAGTGTATTTTGATGTAAAACCCCTTATCCATATTAAATTTTGGTGAAACCTCATTAATTCACATACCCCCTTCTCTTCTATGTTTAGATATTGTTGTGTTATGATAAATATGATTTTATAGCGCTTTTTCTATTAAATCCAAAATTATTAGCCCTAAAACTTGTGTGTTGTTAAAAGCCCTAACTTTTTGTGCTTTCTTCTTCATTAAATCTTATACTTCCTTTACATGATATATATGTTTCCATGTTATGTTAAGCATGGGATATACTGAGAGGGGAGGTGAATCAGTATATCATATATCTTATAAAACTTTTTCTTAATCAAATTCCACTTAACCAAACATTCAAGATATGCAATAAAACTGAAACAATAAACATTGCACATGATAGAGAGAGACACCAGATATAACATGAAAACTCAATGTGAGAAAAACTATGGAAAATAGTCTCAAGTATATGAATGAGCACCAACTCAAACAATATTTGCAAGCACCAACTTGCAAGAGGACCAAATCCTTTGTTGAGCACCAACACAACAACTATTCTTGAGCACCAACCCATAGGAGCACCAACCCGTTTGCTGAGCACCAACATAGCAATAATTCATGAGAACTAACCCACAAGAGCACCAACCCCTTTGCTGAGCACAAACACAACAACAATTCATGAGCACCAACCCACAGGAGCACCAATCCCTTTGTGTATACCACACAACTATCTCTCAATGTTGCTATCTCAATAAATTATAGTTCATTACAACATCTCTTTCCTCTCTCACCTTTGCTCTTCTAAGTTAGATATAATAAATACAAATCATACTCATCTCTCACAATGCTCTTCTAAGCTAGATATTATAATATCAAATCAAACTCTCACTCCCATATTACAAATGGCTTCTCAAGCTTTTATTTATAGCTTTCCAAATGACCTTTGGCCTTCCCCCTTTGTGACCTTTCAATCCTCATGGAAAATGGTACCAAACTTGTATGACCTTTCATATGCTTGCCTTTGAAGAGTCATGTGGTGACCCTTCATAAGAAAAAATGTCATTTCCTCTTTTATCCTTATCTTGGTGACTTTTCATATTCCTCAAAGTGTCCCTTCATGAGAAATTGTGCCCTTCTTCTTTTGTCTTCACTTGGTGACTCTTGAAATTCCCCAAGATGACTCTTCATGGAAAAATACATCCCGTTCTTCTTTTGTCTTTATCCCATGACTCTTTGACTTCTCCATGGGCCCTTCTTTTGTCTCATATGCAACTAAAAATATATTCATTAATATTAAATAAATATTAACACATTTTAGCCAAGATATATCTATTACAAACAATATTAAATGCAATGGGGCCTTTATCACCAATAATGCTAGACCTTTGACATCAATGACAATATTTCCAACAATCTTCTCCTTTTTCATTGATGGCAACTTCAATTTTGAAACTGCCACATCCTATCACCTGCACATATTATCATCTAAAAACATGCAATAACTCCTCCTTACTGTAGCAACCTGTACCTATTCTCTATACCTATTTATACACCTATACATGTACCTTTTATTCTCTTCCTTTGACATCAATGGAAAAGGGCCTACTTGGAGCTAACACTTAGATCCCCCTCAACTAATGCTGAACATCAATGGTAGAAAGTAATAGAAATTACTCCCAACTCCTCTTGCAAATCTTTGAATATATCTTTTGATCATGTTTTTGAGAAGATATCTGATAAATTATTGCCTGTCCTTTGAGAATTTGCAATCAACTGATTTGAATATTTTCTTCTAATCTCACAACCATCTACATGAAACTTTAATGTGTATTCTTGAACATATATTTGACTTACACTTAATAGATTATACTTATAAAATATTCTTAGTCTTGGTTATACCATTATCCAAACTCAAAGTACCTTTTCTAGCTATCCTGGCAGTGGTTTTATCTTCGGATTTCACTATGCCACCATTGATCTTCTTTACTCTTATCTCTTGTCATATGCCTCGAACATTCGCTATCAACGAACCATGGCGGATCTTCATTTCTTACATGCAAAGCTGTCTGTACCAACATAGAATCTTCAGGTTGTTTGTTCTGCCATGAACATGTCTGAACCTTCTTCTTAATGAATGGGGCTTTGAAACTCTGATCCTTTTTCATTGAATCTGCATGAGTATCTTTTTCCTTCTTTCTGAAATTGTTAGCTCTTTTTCAACATTCTAATTTCTTATGACCATAATCATTTAAAATACTTTAAAACTTTTAAACACTGCATATGCAAGAATCATTCTAATAGCCTCAAACCTTAACACTAATGCAAAACTTTCTTCAAAAATCTAATCACTCAAAAGATATACAAATTAATTTGTCAACTAACCTTCTTGTCATGCAACATAGCCAAGACCCAATAGCATCCACCAGGCTTCAATTTTTTCTTAAAAGTGTCTCCTTGAAGCCTAGAAGAGACACCCCACATAAAGGGTTCTAGAAATAAATCTCAAGAGATTCCCACATCTCCTCTATTTCTTCCTTGTGTCTTTCTTTTAGAATCCATTTAAGCATGTCTAACCTTTTTGACTTACTAACCTTAACATTTATGATGTTTTTCATCTTCTCAACTTTTGCAACTATCTTGTCTTGACAAAGGTCATGCTCAAATATAGCAAGAGATTCTGCAAAATCTTTCTTATCTGATTCTTAAACTCAACCTGATCAACCTTTACTATTTTAGGTCTCCAAACCTGAATTTGAATCTTCTCATATCTTTTAGGGGCTCTGTAACCTTTGACATACTTTGAAAATCTCTTTACTTGTTTTGGACATAATTTAGCAATATGGCCAACCTTATGACAATAAAAGCAAACAACATTTCTTATGCCTTCTTTTTTGAATGTGATTGAGATATCCCTTTGACTAATTGCTTCTCCTCATATAGTCTCTTGCCCTATGACCAACATGATGACAAATAAAACAATGGCCATGAAAAGAATTTAAAAACTTAAAAGCATTGGGCTGCCTGATTAGCTTCTTTAATTTGCTTTCAAAACTTGTATGCTTCTTTCTTTGGACTAATATTTCATGATCTTTCTCAACCTTGATTATAAACTTCTCATGATTATCCTTTAAAGAACCTAATTCAACCTTTAACTGATTACACTTTTTTTCTCTTGATTTCAAATTTGAATTTACAACCTCTAACTGATTATTAAGATCCTGAATAAATATTTTATTTTATTTTACTTATATAGCCAACTTAGAATCTAAGATACACACCTGTTCCTTAAGAGCCTCAACCACAAATTTCAACTCTTGATTCTCCTTCTTTAGCTGCTTGGCCATCTTATGCTTTTCTTTGATCTACCTTCAAGCTGTTAAACCCTTTTTGAAGGAACCTGCTCTGATACCAATTGTTAAGCATGGGATATACTAAGAGGGGGGGTGAATCAGTATATCATATATTTTATAAAACTTTTCCTTAATCAAATTCCACTTAACCAAACATTCAAAATATGTAATAAAATTGAAACAATAGACACCACACAAGATAGAAAGATACACCAGATATAACATAGAAACTCAATGTGAGAAAAACCACAGAGAACAATCTCAAGTATATGAATGAGCACCAACTCAAATAATATTCACAAGCACCAACTTATAGGAGTACCAACCCCTTTACTGAGCACCAACACAACAATTATTCATGAGCACCAACCCACAGGAGCACTAACTATTTTGCTAAGCACCAACACAACAACAATTCGTGAGCACCAACCCACAGGAGCACTAACCCCTTTGTGTATACCACACAACTATCTCTCAATGTTACTATCTCAACAAATGATAGTTCATTACAACATCTCTTTCCTCTCTCACTTTTGCTCTTCTAAGCTAGATATAACAAATACAAATCATACTCATCTCTCACAATGCTCTTCTAAGCTAGATATTACAATATTAAATCAAACTCTCACTCCCATATTACAAATGACTTCTCAAGCCTTTATTTATAGCTTTCTAAATGACCTTTGGCCTTCCCCCTTTGTGACCCTTCAATATTCATGGAAAATGTTTCCAAACTTGTATGACCCTTCATATCCTTGCCTTTGAAAAGTCATGTGGTGACCCTTCATAAGCAAAAATGTCCTTTCCTCTTTTGTCCTTATCTTGGTGACTTTTCGTATTCCTCAAAGTGTCCCTTCATGAAAAATTGTGCCCTTCCTTTTTTGTTTTCACTTGGTGACTCTTGGAATTCCCCAAGATGACTCTTCATGGAAAAATGCATCCCATTCTTCTTTTCTCTTTACCCCATGAATCTTTGACTTCTCCATGGGCCCTTCTTTTGTCTCATATGAAACCAAAAAAATATTTGTTAATATTAAATAAATATTAACACACATTAGCCAAGATATATCTATTACAAATAATATTAAATGTAATGGGGCATTTATCACCAATAATGCTAGACCTTTGACAACAATGACAATATTTCCAACATGTTATTCCACCTAAGGTGATTATATCTAATACTCATTCTATGAGAAGTGATAGACTGAGTTGCAAACTTTTTTTTGGTTAATACTTATGCTTATTTGAAAAAGAAAACAATGTCTCTCAATGATGTTAATGCTCTTTTTATTGCTCTACATTTTGATAAAAATATGAATGATAATGTTATGAATGCAAATATTATAGATGAAAATTATATGAATGATAAAAAAAATATTGTGTTTGGATCGCAAAATATCGATGTTTCTAATATTGAGAAAGCTAGAGCTAAAAGACTTGCGTTGTTTAGACAAAACATCCTAAACAACCCTATAAGAGTATATGTAATATTGTATGTGTTAAAGCAAATCCAAAAAAACATATCTAATGTAGATCAAACTTGTATAGGTTAACATACCATGCTTGATAATGTTAATAATTACCAAACAAATTCTAATATTGTTCCTTCTCCTATTTCTTTCAATCATATTACTATTTATTTGCCTTACCAAACTATTTTTAATGCTTTAGTTATTGCTTCCAAAATTCCTCAACCATCCCAACATGCTTCCAAAATTTCATCACTTATTCATAGTGTTTATAAATTAACTAATGTTTCCATTCATATGTATACCACTTCCCCTTCTCTTCCAAATGTAAGTTACTGACCTTACACAAATAATATGTAATATGCAATAACAAGTTAAATTTCTCTCTCAAGGTTCTCAGAATTAGAGCACTAGTGTCACATTGAATGACATATTAATAAAATATTTGACTTATTATTTCCTTTATTTATAGGTTTCAAAACATGAAATTTTTAATTATTTGATGATAAAGGTGATCCTTATCATCACATCATATGTTTCTACACTTTTTATCTAGGCTTTGCACATAATGATAAATTGTTTACTAAACTATTTGATAGAATCCTTAAGGGATATGTACTTGATTGGTTTTATTATTTTCATCTATATCCATACATTATTTTAATGCCTTAACTGATTATTTCTTATCTCATTTTTTGATCAACATTAGCATGAAGGTCACATTTTCATAGTTTTCTCAACTTAAACAAGGACTTTGAGATAATGTTAGTGAGTGTGTGCTTAGATTCAACACTATGGTTACCAAGATGACTCACCAATTACCTAATAGTTAATTTCAAATTAAATTTTCTCAAGATTTTAATTTACCTATTAAATACAAAATGGTATTCAATAACTTCTAATCTTTAAATGAACTTTGTCATGTGGTTATAAACTATGACTTCTAAATTTTAGAAAATAACATGCTAAAACATGGTAATAATTACCCCAAGGTAAATCAACATTAAAATCTAAGAGAGGTGAAAATAATTTACAACTTAAGAACAAGGTTAAAAATATATTCAACATCGTGAACTAACCATCCAATAAGTTAGTATTATCACAACAAAGAGAACACAAATAATTTATAAGATTGAATGAAATTAATCAAAATGTGATTAAATAATTACTTGAATGCAATATGATTATTTATATCCTAAGAGGGAAATTGAACCATCAAGGCTATTTCCTAAGGACTATGACATAAATGCATATTGTGATTATCATAGAGTCCTCGAGGACTCTTCAAAATTATGCATTATGTCGAAACATATGATCCAATATCTCATTAAGAAAAACAAAATTTAGATAAAGGCTCAAAATATTAATCTAAATGAACTGGCCATATAACCAAATAAACATTTGAATATATTTACCAATTCTCTTCCAAATCATGCTATTCAACCTAAATACCAAAAAAATGTTCACATAATAACTCAAACACAACTATCACAAGATTACAACACTAATATCATTGATGGATTCATAGGTATGATCAATACAAAATATAAATATCATTCCTAAGTCATATTAAATGATCATGAAATCATAAAGAATGACTATAATAATGGACCATTCTTCATTTGAGCCTTCATCAAAACATATACAAAGATGAAAAATGGAATTATGACTGATAATGGTTCAAGTATATATGTTTTCACAATGAGCTTTATTACTAGTCTTGGATACATCCAAAGGGATATAGATGATACAACCATGATTATTAAAGGATATGATAGGATTACCCAAAAACCACTAGAAGTAATTACCTTTTTTGTCACAATGGATCCTAAGATTGTGTTAGTTTTGTTTCATGTATTAACAAATAATGGGAAATATGACATTTTACTCAAAATACCATGGCTTAATTAGATGGAAAAAATTCCATAAACATTATACAATTTCTTAGATTATGTTTATGACAATAAAGTTATTATTATTCAAGGAACTACCTATGATCCTCACCATAAGTTCAACTTGAAGTGTTACTAAATAATTATTCGATCTTAAAATAAAATATCAAAACAAAAAATATCAAGTATATACTCAACCATGTACCAAAGTAATATTATCACAACCTATATAAGATAAAACACCTATAAAAGATCTAAATTGTCAAGATAACATTCAAATAAGGTAGAATTATACTTTACAAGTTGATGTAGGAGCATCACTAGCTTAGTGTAAATTTACATCACCCAAAAAGAGAGTTATTACTTTTAATAAGTTTCCCATTATGATGCACATCATGCACATTAGGCATGGTTTGAAAGACTGTGCATTATTTTCAATGCACGAGGGTATTCAACAATGGTTAGATACGCCCAGGGAAAATGAGGTTTCCACATAATGCACCTAAACATGGATACATGAAAACTTAGGATAAGTGAGTGAGGAAGAGGCTGTAATGTAGAGTATTAGATGCAAATACACACAGAAGGAATATTTGACCTTTGAATCTTAGTTATTTGGAGATGGATCTTGGACACATGTTGTGCATCATAACTTGAGTGATACACATGCAACCTTATTTGGGATGTGTGGTATCCTATGATAATATGCACAATTATTGATTGATAGGTGTGTACACAAAATTTGAATTCAGGAAATATTATAAAAAATGACAATAAAATCGAAAACCTTGATAAACACTACTAATAATGGATAGAGGAGATAAATCAAAATTGATAGATCTTTCTTACCATCACTCTTTACCTTCTCATGTCTCCATTCCAATATTCAAATGCATGTGATTAGACTTAGATTCACAAAGTGATAGCTTGATGTTGGATGCTTGATAATGGATTCCTTGATGTTTGATTATGGATTGGCTATAGGATTTCTAGAATTATTTTGGCATGGTTTCCCTATCATTATTCTTCATGGTTTTAGGGTGGAGGGAGATGTTGGTTAAATAGAGGAAGAGAGGGAAGATCAAGGGCTCCAATTCAAACTTGGGCCTTTTGAGATCTATGGTTGAGGAATTTTCATGGAATTTTTAATTCCATGGAAATCTCTAGAATAAGAAAATTCTAGAGGAAGAGGGCTAAATTGGAGAGATTTCTAGAATCCTCTAATTCTAGAAATCTCCCCATATGGTTTAAGGGTTTAGGGAAGGCTAGTATAGGGTGGGGGGTGGGTAGTTGAAATATTTTTGAATTTAAATTTGGTTAGTGGGATTAAGGAGTAGGTTAGTAGGTAATGGGGTTTATTAAGGGATAAATGAGGATTAGGGTTCCTAATAAACCCCATTACCTACTAACCTACTCCTTAATCCCACTAACCAATTTTAAATTCAAAAATATTTCAACTACCCACTCCCACCCTATACTAGCCTTCCCTAAACCCTATGGGGAGATTTCTAGAATTGGAGGATTCTAGAAATCTCTCCAATAGGGTTTAAGGGTTTAGGGAAGGCTAGTATAGGGTGGGGGGTGGGTAGTTGAAATATTTTTGAATTTAAAATTAGTTAGTGGGATTAAGGAGTAGGTTAGTAGGTAATGGGGTTTATTAAGGGATAAATGAGGATAGGGTTCCTAGGGATGTAGGCATACCTAGGGGGTTAGGCTAGTGGGTGGTTAGGTGGGGTTATGGGAATTAAAAATTCTTATATATTAGATAAATAAGATTAGATTAGGATAATGGGAGATTAGGAAAAAATAATCAAGAGATGGTATGAATAAGGTTAGTGAATGTAGATTAATGGAAGGGGATATTAGATTAGTATAATATAAATGGGATAAATTAGTAGGATAAAATAGGATAAGGGATTAGTGTCAACTAATAAGAATATTAATCGATTGTAATGAAGTGAGTGATTTTAGGTGCATACATTTTTTACCTATTTAAAGGGGCATTGTGAGTGGAGTGAAGTCGAAGGAGTAATGGTCCTTTAAAAAAAAACCATGTCATGGATGAATGTTAGTAGATGATGATAGGGGATATGATGCCCCCTCAAGGGGACATGCAGGGAAGAATGAGCTAGATGGCCACTTGAAATTAGAAATGATGGTTGGGATGAGATGAAGAGATGAGGGGATGGGATGGGATGTCAGATGTGGGATAGAAGGTGAAGAAGATGAGTTATTTGACTCAAGTAATGAGTTATAAATTGATAATGATGCCCCTGGCAAGGATGCATGTGTAGGGAGTAGAGATGATGGGTGTTACGGTTGTCAACATCCCAAAGGAGAATCAACCACAATAAGATGATAATAAGATTAATAGGTCATAAGCTTTATATGTTTCCCAAGAAAGGACACATGTAAGGGAGAGCTATAGGCTAGAATAAGACTTTTCTATTTAATTAGATTAAGGATGTGTGTAACTCGAAGCTAAATCGGTTGATATGATTTAGGTGATGATAGAGAAGAATTGATATGATCGAGTGACCAAACGCTTTGATTGATGCAAGACTAGGGGATGAGGATGGATGATAGAGATAGTGGCCAAGCTATCCTTGGACATGGAAATGTGGCCTAGTGTTGCCTACATTGTCTAAAAAGGCCTCGGGCCAATGTAGTTATAGCTAGGAGATGAAGACAATGATGATGATTAGTGATTAGAAAGTGATGATGATGAGGATGGTTAGACTTGATATTAATTAAAGGATATGATTGATAAGAATAAGATGATAAAGATAATATATGGGATGTTAGTTGGATGAGTCAAGAGCATTAGATTAAGGATGATGAGATGATTAGAGAAATGGTGAGGGTGGGTGTGATCAAGCCATCATAATGTCATAAAGCTCATCATAGTATAAGGAATTTGATAGATATAACAATTGATAATATGCCCCATGATATAGATGTGACCAAGAAGGCATTTGTGCCAAAGTGCATGGGAAAATAGTGAACTCTGTATCCTCAAGGGAACTTATGGTGTCCTCATAGCATCCTCGTTCATTACCCAATAGACAAAAATAGATATGATGTAAACAAAACATAAGACAATCAAAATATATTTGTGATAGTCAAACAAGACAAATAAAACAAACAAGTAACATACATAAACATCTACATATAGTGTCAGAATGTCTTGCCTAATGATAGGATGAGTGATTAAGTGATGGGTTGGATGATCATGATGTGATGGTGGAATTTGGATAAGGTTGGATTTGGATAGGATGATGATGGAGGATGGGATAAGGTATTTAAATATTGATTTGGTTCTTGAAATTGAATCAAAAAGTGGTCAAAGAAGGTGATTAGACAAGTGATGAATAAGGATTACCAATAGACAAGGCCCTACATAGATTCAGTCTAGCAAGGAGACTATGAAATGATGGGATCATATACCTTTCATGCTAGCAAAAGTGATTGGATGGGTAATAGCCATGAAGAGGCAATGATAAGGATAATGATGGGATAAAGTACCTTTCATGCTAGTAAAGGGTAATTGGATGGGTACCAAGTATGAAAAGGCCCTAATAGGAAGTGATGAGTGCTATGTTAAAATCTTTGACAAGGTGATGTATGTTGACAACACTTAGCCAACATGATGATGAAGATATGAAGGGTGACCACTTAGGATTGGTTCCAAGACTAAAGGTTGTATCCAAAGATTGGGGATAAGAAAAGACACATGACATGGAGATGGATATGATAAGGGGATTTAGGATAAGACAAGACATCATGGATAATTTTTTAGCTTTTTAAATATTTTATGATTTTTTGGGTTTTTGACATATTTCAATTTTTAGGGATTTTTGGGATATGTATATACATTGTATAAATGGGGTTAATATCAAAGGGAATACCAAGTCTAACAAATAGGATAAATATGGATGGATGATGGATGGGATGACAAAGGATCTCGATGATGGGGACCAAAGATGAATAGATTAGGGATAGCCAATTACCATATCATGAAGGAACCAGATGGTTATTTTCTTGAGTGTCTATTGGAGTATATGCCATGATGGTTTGGTATAATTAGTAAGAGACCTTTTGTTTCCTTAAAAATGTCAATATGGGAGGGAATAAGGCATGATGGACATAATAGGATTGGGGATATGATTATAGACAATGGATAAGGACAATGGACCAAGGGATGAACAAGGTTGACAATGGATATGAGAAGTATGGATGGATTTGCCACAAAGTGTCAAGGAACAATGTGGATAATATATTATTCTACCATGATGATGAAAACTAGTTTTCATCATGGTACTTGCCCAAGACACCAAAAGATTGGTTTTCACCACTGGATGAATGACTTTTTTTTGAATTTTTATTGGGTGTCTCAATTTATTAGATGATGTGTGAGATGCAAGGCATGGAAATTTGATAGATGATTTATCCAACACCTATTATATGATGGATGATAAATGCCTAGATGTCCTGGTGGCCTTTAGTTATTCTTGATGGTGACCCCTCAAGATATCTAAACTAGGTATCATCGTCACCCTTAGGAGGGATAATGCTAGTCGGGGAGGTATTGTGAGGTATGGATTCAATTAAATATTGATGGGTATGTTTGAGATGTGAATGGGTGATAGGACCTCATGGGATTATGGGTTTTTGATAAGATGATATGATGAGTGATGGAGTAAGTCTAGAAGTTGCATACAACATTGGAGGTATTGGACATTATTCATTTGATTGGTGTAAAATGATAAAAGACTGTAAGAGATCCAAGACACTTTGGCTTTATAGCTCATCTTTAATTGATTATTTGATAGATTTTTGGCCATATGATTTTTATAATTTGATGGGATTTGATTTTGATTGGCCCTTGGTGCCTAATTTTGGGCTTCACCAAGGGATATTAATTGATTACTTTGACTTTGATGGGTCCCTAGTGCCAATTTACGAGCTTCACTAGGGAGATATGTTTTTGAATTAGGTTGATGATTTGATTTTTCTTGACTTTTACTGATAGGATCAAAGATTATTTGATTATGATTTATGACTTTTAGAATATTATCTTGGACCTTTGGATTTGTGGCACATATTATATGGCTTGAGAAAGGGTCCAACGATATATGCTCTTGTTCATCCTTATGGAGAGAAGTGATTAAATGTCATCAGTGGGAAGAAAGGGGTCCATGATGGATGAAGATGGTGGTGAGGGCATGATGGGGTCAATGAATAGTGATGGGGTAGCATAGTCTTAATAAGGGTTCCTAAGAGACCCAATTTTGACATCGGAGAAAATCTCCTCAAGATCAAGAAAAGTATCACTAGGACTAGCTATAGTAGATGCATCCAAAGGAGGATGAAACTCACTTTAAATTTTTTGGATAGATAAAGCGTGAAAGAAATCATTTATGACATCATCATCTTAGATGGGATCAAAAGATATGCCTAGTAGTGGATTTGAGGTATCTAGATTATAGGTATCCTCTAAAAGATAGGCATTATTATCATCAATGAGGGATGACATTTCTAATGAGGAATTTGATTTGGATACGGGTGTTGAACATGATCCCATGGAAGATAAGACCCATGTTGAATCTAATTCTAACTTTGATGTGCAAGATGAAATGTTACTAATATGAGTTTCATTATCTATGATTGACCTCTCAACATGGGGAATTTGATGTGATGGACGAGAAGGAGATGACGGATTCAAGGATAGGGTTATGGAAGGGTTCATGAGAGATGGGATGACTAGGATCATGGGAGATAGACTCAGCTTTGATGGAGAATTTATCAGAAATGGGAGTGGTATCTTGACCTTGTCTTGGAAGGGGAGGATATTGATCATGATTGGGAAAGGAATCTTGGCATTCCTCTTTTTTTTCACCCATGAATGTGGATACATCTGGTTCATCATCAATTAATATATCACCATGATCAATGAGGTCTTGGAAAAAATCTTGGAAAGGTTGACATCAATTAATGGTATGCCCCCAAGTTTGGTGATATACACAATATTGGTTAGCTTTATACCAAGAGAGCTTTGGCTTAGTGGGATCAAGATGTTGAATAGGTGGATAAACCATCATGTTAGTGGTGCTAAGTTATTTAAAAAGGGCTTCCAATGATATGGAAAGGGGAGCATAAGGACCCGCTTCATTTGTGGCTTAGACGTGGAAGCATTGGACTTATGATCAAATGGTTGTGGATATAATTGGGTGGATGGATTTGAGGTGGCCAAGATTGGATTACCTTTGCTAATATGGGAATAGGCAGGTGGTGGTTTATGGCTAGTGGATGTAGGATTAGTACATGATTCACATGATGGGGATTGGATAGAAGGTGCAATGAGTGACATGGGATAAACACCTTCGAGAAGTGGTACACCCATCATACTGAGTTGTAAAAGGATCTCATCCTTGTTGTCACATATGTATTAGTCAATGAAAGTGGGGTCTAGTTCCATGGTGATGGCTGATAGATGATGAATAAAATAGGTAGGGTAATCATTGGATAAAGTTCTTTAAACAAAATAGTTTGAAAGGACTAAGCTAAGATGATAGGTGGTTATGCAGATAAAATAGACTAATAGATTAAAGACTATGATCAAATGTCAGACATATAGTAAAATAGGTGTTAATAACTTATCAAAAATTCCTAGAGGTCAACCTAGCAAAAGGATTGAGGGTTTTTATGGGTGCCTAAATTCAAACAAGCAAGAGGACTATATGATGGGTGCCAGTTATGAATAAGGCAAGATGATTAGACTAGGGATGATTGATAGTTGATAGATTTTATAGATTGAGATTAATAAAGTGACAAGACACTAACAAGATATTGATTATAATATGAGATTTGACTAAGTGGATTAGGATGATAGGATGGTGATAAGATGATAGGATGATAGGCTTAGCTCAAGACCTTAGACTAAGTTTGCTCAAGATGGGATGGTGGGTGATTATGTGATGAAGGTGATTAAGACAATGGAATAAGGATAAGTATGATGATAGGTGATGATGAAGTGATAAAGGGGTAATGAAAAGGTGGATGGTTTAGACCTGTATGTAACCTAGAATCTAACTAGGATAAGATGAGTGATGACTAGATGGGTGATGAAGGCAAGGTTAAGACAAGTGATTGAGTATGAATTTAAGGTAAGATGTGGATGATGAGTTATGATTAGGATGTAATTAGGAGATGAATAATAATGTATATTCTAGTGATAAGATGTGATTAAAAGGATGTACACGAGATAAAATTATGTACAATAAGGTAAAATAAGGATATACAAGGTGATGGGATAATGAGACAAGATGGTATGGCGATGATTAGGATTATGGGTGTGGTGGACTTAGGATATTATAAGATATGGGAATAATCAAGACTATGGTGTGATTGATTGATAAGGCAAGGTCAAAATGAGGTGTGATTGATTATGGATGAGGTGGTCTTTATGACAAGGTGTGGATAGGAGATGGGATAATGAAAAAGATATACAAGGAAAGGGTGACAAAGATATACAAGATGGTGATTAGGCAAGAATGTGCAAGATGATGGGGTATTATGAGGATGAGATGAAGAAAAGATAGTATATGCAAAATGATATACAAAAAGATGATATATACATACAAGGGGATGATGATGAGGATGTACAAAATGAAAGGATTTATACAAGAGAATTATAAGATAAAGATGTACAAGATGTTGGTGATAGGGGTATGGGTGAATATATTTAAGATAAAATGGGGTAAAGTATAAAAGGACGATATGTGTGAAGTGATAGTGAGGTAAGTATGGACAAGATAATGATTAAGATGGGTGAGTAATAGACAAATGATATGATGGGGATAGGATGGAAAAGGACTAGTAGGATGTATAGGATAATAAATTATGGACAAGGAGATGAGACTAGGATATACAAGGTGTGATTGAAGTATGTGATGGGGTGTACAAGATGATGTGTATGAGGCAAGATGGGTTTAGGATATGTATAAGATGTGATTAGGATTCAGGGTGATGATTAGGGATGGAATCAAGATGGTGATGATGATAATATGGGGGATGATAGGGGGTATGACAAATGGATATGGATAGGCTAGAATGGGAGATGGAAAAGGACTAAGACAAATATAATATGTGTGATGGGATAATGAATAAGATGTTGATTAGGATATACAAAGGATGATGGGATAAAAGGTCTGATAAGGATATACAAGATGATATGTACAAGGGACCCAAATAGGATTAGATAGGTAAAGATTGACTCGACTCATAAATAGTATGGGTCTAACACAACACATACCTAATCAAGCAAACCATAACCTATAATTAGTAAATTTAAGGGTGTGTAACCTGATGTCTACAACATCTAATGGATACACAAGTGAGGTTGTAGGGTGAGCCACTACAAAATCAACTGAACCCTCTTGACCTTGCTTGCACTTGATGGTCACTTGGGTTCTGTTACTGATGCTGATAGTGGAGCACCTATTATGGCCAAAATGTCCTATGCTAAGATCAACAAGATCTCTAAGGGAATCCCCTATATACATGATGGTAAATTGGGGCCCAAGTTCTTATAGGGTGTTGTCTAATCCCTGGTTCAAAGAGTTAACTCTTCCCCTTCACGGGTGACCTATATGGGGTCAATCACTTATCCTAATGACAACTATCCCTGATTGTTATATTCCACTAGAACATGGAGTTTGGTTAGTGTGTGGGGATCAATTTCATATCACATGCTATCCTAGGGGGAGGGGTTAACAAACAGTCAAACACATGATATAATTAATTAATCGATCTAATTGCCTATGTGTGTTTGGCATGATATGACAATTATTTACAAGTTAACACACACACAAGTATACACAATGAATGATTTTCCATAAGAAAATACTATATACAAGACAATATACACAAGACAATATGATTAAAATGATATATACAATATAAAAATGATGTAAAAAAGTGGCACTCAAGAGAGGTAACCTGCAAAATAAAATGTTAGACCCAAAATATGTCTTCCAAGATGATGTTTAACAAAGATGACCCCTACAATAAATCAGATGTTAGAAAAATATGACTTAATAAAACACCCCTAAAAAATCATGGTTTGGCTCTATACATTTTTTGGGGTGAGTGGGACATGATACAGGGGTTTGGGGGTAGTAGTGCCCCTTGTGAGGTCTGGGGACAACACCCTTGGTGCACTCACTACTAAAGGCAATTTGGGATTTGTGGGAGGCTTAGAGTGACTCAAAAAATGATCTCAAAAAAGGACCAAATTAAAGGCAAAAATGACTACAAACCTACAATACACAGTGCAAAACCATGACTTGCAAGACAAACTCATGAATAAGAGAGTTGTGGGATTGCAGATGTTAGCAAATCATGATAGCTAACTAGAAAACCATGGAATTCTAACAATCCCATGACTAGGAGTAGATCGATAGTAGTGGTTTTATCGTAAACCACAAAAACATGACTCAGATCGACAAACCCACGACTAGTAGTAAAAAAACAAGTAGAGATATTGCAGTCCTAGACTAAAATTATATATATATATATATATATATATATATATATATATATATATATATATATATATATATATATAGTCTTAAGTAAAGAAAAGTCTATAAAATTAAAAATAATTATAGGGTTTTGGTTTAAATACAATTATTTGATGATAAAATATGCTATAAAAGCCTATCACTAATCTGAATTGGCCTAAACTACAATGTCATGACTCAGATTGACAATCCCACTAGTTATAAGTCAACTCCATGATTGAGAAAGTAATGTTATTACAAAAAGGGGCTACACCAACCTATAAGATGAATCTCTAGCCAATCTTTTTGCCTCTGTGTTTCACTAACACCCTGCAAGATAGAAAATACCCCTGATAAGTATATTATCTTTAAATATAAATGGAGATAAGGTTGACTATGTGGAAAAATGCTTTAGAACACTTATCAACAAAAAAGAGAATACTTTTAGAATTATCACTCATATACCTTTTCCTCCTTATTAACCAAAACCTTAGGACCCTATAAATGATAAATTAAAAAAAAAACATGGGTAGTGTTTTACCAGTTCTTGATGTTTATGCAATACCATGACTAAGAATGGTGATCCTACTATTACTAGGGAAATCTCACTACTGGGATAGTCATATGATTGTCAAAAAGGTGCAAGAATCTGATTTCTAAGGGGATTATCTCTTTAACCTACACACAGAGGCAAGAAAACACACAAAACACCTACAAAAACAAAAAGTTAGTAAAAACAAACAACAATCTGAACCCTAGAATAGTTTTCAATAATATCACTACTCAAAATGACAACCCCACAATTACTAGGGCAATCTCACTACTAGGTAAGTGGCAGGATTATGAAAAATGATCTGTAGGATAAACTGTTAGTGCTTTACAATATCACAACTGAGATTGACAATCTCGTGATTTACAAGATAATCTTGCTACTAAGAGAGTAGTGGGATTATCAAAATGCTAATCCCTTCTAAATCATTATCTACCAATGTCTTAGTCATAATACCACTATTGGCTTTGACACTCTCGCCATTGCAATCTCATGACTAATAGTGCAATACTATGACTAAGACCTATATATGCAAAAATTTCAAAATTTTGAGATCTTCTTCACCCAATTAGACCTGCAAGCTAGTCAAAATAACAATAACAAGCAAAAATGGTTAAAAGGGATAAAGAGGTCCCATCATGGTCACCAAAATGTGTACCAAAATTTGGATTCAAGCATATTATCAAAAATGACAATAAAATTCAACACCTTGATAAACACTAATATGAATGGATAGAAGAGATAAATTGGAATTGATAGATCTTGATTACCATCACTCTTTACCTTCTCATGTCTCCATTCCATGATTTAAATTCATGTGATTAGGCTCAGATTGACAAAGTTATAGCTTGATGTTGGATGCTTTAATGGTTGATTATGGATTGGCTATAAGATTTCTAGAATCATTTTGGCATGGTTTCCCTATTATTCTTCTTTATGGTGTGAGGATGGAGGGAGAGGTTGGTTAAATAGAGGAAGAGAGGGAAGATTAAGGGCTCCAATTAAAACTTGGGCCTTTAGAGATCTATGGTTAGGGAATTTCCATGGAATTTTTAATTCCATGGAAATCTCTAGAATAGGAAAATTCTAGAGGGAGAGGGCTAAATTGGAGAGATTTATAGAATCCTCTAATTATATAAATCTCTCCATAAGGTTTATGGGTTTAGGGAAGGATGATATAGGGTGGTGGGTGGGTAGTTGGAATATTTTCAAATTTAAAATTGGTTAGTGAGATTAGGGATTATGTAATGGGGTTTATTAAGGGCTAGATGAGGATTAGGATTCCTAGGGATGTAGGAATACCTAGGGGGTTAGGCTAGTAGGTGGTTAGGTGGGGTTATGGGAATTAAAAATTCCCATATAATAGATAAACAAGATGAGATTAGGATAATGGGAGATTAGGAAAAATTAATAAAGAGATGGTATGAATAAGGTTAGTGAGTGTAGATTAATGGAAGGGGATATTAGATTAATGGAATAAGAATGCGATAAATTAGTACGATAAAATAGGATAAGTGGAATTAGTGTCAACTAATAGGAATATTAGTCAACTATAATGAAGTGAGTGATTTTAGGTGCATACAATAGGTAGCATTGGAAAAAATTATATAAAAGGGAGTGACAAGCGAAGAAGAGGGAGGAAGGGGGATTTGGTGTACGTTTAGAGAGTTGAGTGTTTCATATGAAACCTAATGGCTAAGGAAGTCCTCTTCATCCAATGTTCCATAAGACACTGAGTATGAGATATTGAGTAAGAGATTCCATAGTGACCCCATTATAAATCCCAAAAATCTCTTAATTGTAGTGCAACTTGTAGCTGACACCATAGGGACATATTATAACATGTTTGTTTGCATTAATATATAATACAAATTTATGTTTAAATATTAGTGTGTGAGTATATTTTTTAACTATTGGGTTAGGGATTTACTTCATTAAAAAATAGTCCCTATGACTACACCAAGTTTGGTACCAGAAAAAGGTTTTGAATCTTGTGAAGTTTGGAGTGAGGCCACCTTCATAGGATTAAAATCTAAATAATTACATAAGTAGATTTTGAGTGACCAAAGAGTCAAAATTCTTATAAGGAGATTTATTGGTATAAGAGGTGCTATAGTATAAAATGTAGCTGTAAGATAGCTCAAAAAAAATATTGGACATATTGAGGGCTATAAAAACTATATTAGACAATACAGAAGAAGACAAAAGGAGAGGGGTCATCCTAAGATATGATCATAATGATGTTGAAGATAAATAACAAAGAGTTGATGATGAAGATGATGATGAAGATGAATAAATGCACATGGATGTAGGTGAAGGAATATTCCTAATAGTGATATCAATGATTGGTAATGGTACTAAGTTAGATGCACCATGATTTTTGGGGACCTAAACCCTAAATAACTTATAGATTAGATAACTAATCTTGAAGAGTATCTCAAGTTTGATGACATAATTGATCCAAAGAGGGTGACAATGCACAAACTAAGCTAAATTGTCATGTGGCACTTTAATGTAAATAATTTCATAATGAAATAATAATAAGATGATAAAAGAATAAAATAGTTAAGTGGGACATAATAGTCACCAAAATGAAAAGTAGATTTATACCTAGTGATTATTAGCTAAAACTATTTAAAACGTTGTTGAGCTTAAGGTAGAAAGAACTAAGTGTCAAAGAGTGCATTGAAGATTTTTATAGAGTCATTATCATATATAGTCATAGTGAAGTGGACCAAGACAAAGTAGAAAGATATTTTAATGGATTGAGATTTGGTATCTAAGAAGAGCTAAGCATGGCTCAGATCTAAATTAGTGCATAAGCTTATTAGTTTTCACTAAAGTCTAGGAAAGGATATCACAAAGATAATAGAGTTCCACATGAGGGAAGGGAAACATTTTTCACAAAAGAGGATGAAATGGAACTAGAAGCTAGAAATCAAATCAAGAATGAGATGACATCATGACACAAAGTTAGGTGTACACACTTAAATTGGAGTGGAACATGTACATGGAGGAACATCTTATCCATCCATAGGGCAAAAAATATTTAGAAGAGGAAGGGGAAGAGGATTTCAATGAACTTGTTTCATATCTATGAATCTTGGACACATATCTTAAGAATGTCATCAGGCATGGAGTAAAAAAATCATGAGATAATAAGATGGTATGCATGTCACACATGGAGATGAGGAATTCATTCGATCACCAAAATATTCTAATGGGCCAGAGCTTGGATAGAATCTCATGATGAAGAGAGTCTTGGTAAAGACAAAAAATAAGGATAGTGAACCCACATGGAGGAATAATATTTTTAAAACTATTTACAAGTTTGAAGGTAAGTGTTACAAGGTGATTATAGATAGTGGTAGCTTCAAAAACCTAGTTTTGAGCGATATGGTGGAGAAATTGGGTTTTAAGAAGCTAGTTCACCCAAACCCATACAAGGTGTCTTGGTTACAAAAGGGCCATCATATATTTGTAAATAAATAATTCCTAGTGAAATTAGAGATAAGTACATAAAAAGATGAAGTCTAGTGTGATATCATGCAAATGGATATGTGTCATGTACTTTTAGTTATGTCTTGGCAATTTGATAAAAAAACAATGCATTATGGAAGGGTAAAAACATATCACCTAGATAAATATGGAAGGAATTTTAATATTAGTCCTTTAAAATACTAAAAAAAAGTGGCGCACAATGAAATTTTCATGTAGATACTAATAGTTTAGGAAATGATTGTAGTCTATGCTTTTATGACAAGGTTGACATAAAACAAGTGCACATGATGAGAGGAAACACTTTAATGTGAATTAAATGAGATTTTTAATGAGTTTAAGGGGATCATTTCAAGTGATTTTCTAGAAAAATTTCCACCATAATAAGTATCAATTATCATATGGCCCTGATATGGGGACTGACTTTTCCAAACAAGGCAACGTATAGATTGAGACTTTGGGAGAATGAAGAGGTCAAAATTCAAGTGAAAAAATTGTTGAATAAATATATGTTTAAAGAAACCCTAAGCCCATGTGAAATAATTTAACTATTGACATGAAAGATAGGAGGAAAATGATGTAGGTTTAAAAATTCAAGAGCCATCAACAAGATAACAATCATGTACATGTTTACATTACCATGCAAAAAATATTTGATGGATTGTATAAATGGAGCATGATATTTCACAAAGATAAATTTGAAGAGTGAGTATCACTAGATTAAGATCATAGAAGGAGATGGGTGGAAGAATGTTTTATAAACACAAGTAGGGTGTTATGCCCAAACACACACACACCCATTTTAAAATTCAAATAGGGACCCACTATTTGATTGAATATCTTAATTTGAGGTCTTCTGAACCAAAATTATATAACATGCAAGTTTGAAAAGCGCAAGCTTAAGGAATTTAGTTGATGCTAGGTGGAATTTATCTACTCTTGATTTCTATTGTTTGCTTAATGCGATCGATAGGAATTTATCTCATTGTTTTTAGTATGTTACAAGGTTATAAGGTAATAAAAGATTCCCATAAGCCATATTATATGATGTACTTTTTACTTTTGATTTTCCCTTAACTCATGCTTATATGTATACTTGATTTATGATTTAATGGATAACTACGTTGATATTTTATGTTGTTTATAGGGTTTTTTTCCTTTATTTTTGTCTTATAAATGTTATTTATTACTTAAGCATTTTATAAAACATCTTGGACCTCATTTACTCTTGACACATGACATTATTCTACTCACCCAAAGCTAAAGTAAATAATGCAAGTAACCTAGAGGTGACATCAACATAGTTCCATGTACGCACTACACTGGGCAAGTGGATCATCGAGAATCATCCATGTGTCATCATCCTACTAAATTAGAGGTGACATCAACATAGTTCCATATATGGAATACCCTGAGCAAGAAGATCACCAAGATCTATTCACGTGTTATCATCCCACTAATCCGAAGGTGACATTAGCACAGTTCTATGTACAGATTACCCCATGTAAGCAGATCATTGAGAGACATCCACATACCATCATATTGCTAACCTAAAGGTGATGCCAACATAATTCTATGTATGGACTACCTTGGGAAAATGAATTACTGAGAGTCATCCACATGTCATCATCCTGCTGACTGAATGGTGATGTCAGCATAGTTGCATGTATGGACTATCCCAAGAAAGTAAAGTAATGAGATCCATCCATGAATCATCATCCTACTAACCCATAATTAGAAGGAACAAAGTAGAGTAAGCCATAACTTAGATATGGTTAAAATAACAATACTCAGACTCGTGTCCCTAAACTACATAAATAAATAATAAAGACATGAATTTCAAGACTAAAAGCATGAAAAGAAGACATTTATCACATTATACTGGCTAGGCACTTGGGTGAAAGCAAAAGAAGCCACATGAAAATAAAATTTATGGAAGTTAGTGTTATGAAATTCAAATGGAAAGAATAAACAATGAATGGAATGAAATCCACTACCGTAATTAATTTGCATGAACTGGCAAATTAATACATTCAATTCTCATGGCCAACACATTAAAAGTAATATAATTTAAATTTCCACATTTAGTCTAATCACATTGCCTTCTAGCTATAAAGAGTAGACTATGAATTTAGATCTTTATTACAAACTACAAATCTAGAACTCCATTTTGACCAATAGGTTACAAACTTTTCATAGCACATGCATTTTCCAACCAAAGTTTCAATGGCTTCCTCATCTTTCACTCTAGCTCCTTTTGCATATTCAATTATAGGGATGATTGAATACACCAATACAACATTTTATTTAGTAACTCTCAATCAAAATTTCAATCATTACTTTGTTATTTGGGATGTAGTCAATGCAATCGAGCCATACAATGCCAAAGACCAACTTTTAATTTTCACACAGTTATTCTATGCCCCAAAACTTACATGGTGTGACATTTTTGATACAAATCCAATGATGATGTATATATTTATGCTTCATAAGAAAATCTCTATCTCTTGTCCCTCTTACTCATCCTCCTTTCTCTCATATGCACCTCAAAATCCCCTCTTAGTGGCCTTTGTAGCTTCCTTGAGTCTCATCTCTAAAATCCTCTACTAGTGATGAAACCACCCCTTTTGGTGACAAAACCTTCCTCCATAATTTTGAAACCACCCTAATAAACCTGTCATATAAGGGTGGTTTCATTTTAAATATAGAGTGGTTATGTTACACTTAGAGGCATTTCTATCTTTTGGGGTGGTATTTGCATAACTGCACTACATGAAAGGGTGATTCTGTCATAGCTCAAATGCCTTAAAAAATTAACTCTCGTGACTCTAGTTTTGACATGATTTATATGTTTAATGTTACATTTATTATTTTTATCACCTTGTGTTTGCCTCCAATTAGGTCCAACTCACTCCCTCTTCTATTTTTGATCCTCTTCAATTCATCTCAAGTTAAACTCCTCAATAGACTTAGTTGAAATCCTCCATCAAAGCTCCTAACTCTTTCTATAAGAAGGCCATTTTTGGCCTGATTTTAGATCTAAAAATTTCCATTATAAGAAGTTATTGTGAAGCTTTTATAGCCACAGTCTTGCTACAATTGCCTAAACATCCAACTTATATTATTTTTGAGTTGACTACACTTCTACAAGTGAAAAAGTATTGGTGCAATAACTCAGACTTTGTAAGGCAAGACATTATCCAACCTTAATTCAACTACTATCCACTTATGGTTGTGTCTCTTCTTTTCCCCATCTTTTTTTAGAGCTTGTGCATCCTATAATTAGAAAGTTTCCAGAATTAATACAAGAACATAAAGAGCTAGAATACTGAGGATTCTTTTATCAATACACCACATACACTTCAACTGAACTATGCCTTGGTCATGTTGGAGTTATATTTGATTTATAATATTTATTTATTTATTAGATTATATTAACATAGTTTTCATTACAATCTATTAGTTTCAATATACTAAAAAAGAGTAAATTTAATAGGGAAAGAGATTTGTTTATTTTCATTATCTTTGCTGCAAAAAGGATACTTAACTTTGATTGTGTTTGCATTCTAGTATATTGTATTTATTTTAATTAACAAAACATTCCACCAATCATGTTAGGAATATCTTAGCAAATTTACAAGTCATTTCCAACCAATATAAAATTCTCTTTCCAAGATACGAACAAGTTTCTTGCATTCCAAATAATCACCTAGGCAATCATAAGAACTTAGACAATCATCAGTGTAAAAACAAGGCAAACATGATTATGATTCTATTTATTTTATTGAGTTTAAAGTGTTGTCATTCTCCTACTTAAAATAGGAAATCAGAACTCGCACTTCTTATTTCTATCCTAGCAATTCATTCAAAAATCTTGTTTATAGCAAATTAGAGAAGTTGAAAAGTTAGTCTAGTTTGTTTGTGAACAAAGAAAATCAAGAGAAAGTATTGTGTTATTTCTATTTTATATCATATTTATTATATCATTTCTTACATATCTAGACTTAATTTACATGCTTAGTTTATCCCATACAAAAATAAACAAAAACATCATCATTTAGTTGGCATTCAAATAAAGTTAGGAAAAATCAACATATTGCACAATAGTGTAGGTTTCTTCCTCTCTTCTTGCATGCATTATAAACCATGGAAAAAGATAAAGAAAGAAGTTTCACTTTCATTTACTTTTAGATTTGTCATTTATTTAATTTAAACATTTATTTCTATAAAACCAAGAAAGCCAAAAAAGAAAATAAAAACTTAACAAAAATAGTGTCCAAAAGCCTTGTTAACACACATAAGACCAAAATCTTACCAAAAGCCTTGCCAACATGAGCAAGTAATCAGATTCCATCTAAGCCTTGCCTATTTGTAAAATCATACTATACAAATCCTTACTTCAACATTCCAACAAGAATACATAACAAGCCATTGCCTAAATAAGCACATACACTTTTTCCTTAGCTCTTACCTAATCTCCTTTGGATGAACCTTATGAAGACACTAGGTCTTGTTTGTCACATCTTATTCCCTATGATTAGAACACTTGGTATCATAGTTTTTACATAGTCTAACATCAACACTGAGCTAAGATGCAAGGTATTTCACTCCACTATGACCCCTCATCTCATAGTAGACTCTTTGACTACATTAAATGAACAAGAGTGAATTCCTGATCAATCCATCATCATATTTATCAAAAATAAAGGATATCAATATAATGTCATCCAGGCCTAGCTTCCCATCCACACCTCCTCCTCCTTGGGTCTAACCTCATCCTATATCATTCAAATTTAGTGGATGACATTAATTGGGAAGAGTCAACCCGACAGAGTATACCTTTTACCATGAGTCCTTCAACCCAATCTCCCTCATTTCCCTAGTATTAGTATTGACCAAGAGCTTTTCCTTCTTATGATATCAAAGATTGAGCGACCTTGGAGCTTAGTTTTAGCACAACTTAATACTCTCAATGAGCATCAAGATGCTACTGAGGTCCTTTGGTTCCCACCTATCTTGAATCCCATTTCACCTAACAACCAACCAAACCCATTTCCCATCCATTGCATCAAATATTTTAGCCAAACCTTATGGAGTTAAGTGCATAGTTTAACATGTGCTATTCACATCCATAAAAATTGGTGAACTTGACATGAAGGACTTCATCCTTTACATATCCATTTATTCCTCTTCTCATTTCCTTTCTCCATCTTCCCTCCTCCTTCCATTTATTCTATGGGTATTCATATACCTCCATAGTATGTCTTGACAAGACATTGCTGGATCTATTATCCTAGAGGGATATATGAGAAGCCAACTTAGTTTTAGTGATACCTTTTTTATGAGTTAG
The DNA here is from genome assembly GCA_037957365.1 of Torreya grandis. Lineage (NCBI taxonomy): Eukaryota > Viridiplantae > Streptophyta > Pinopsida > Cupressales > Taxaceae > Torreya > Torreya grandis. Next base: position 1,751,231 of record JARHVA010001805.1, on the reverse strand, counting down.
AAAAACCCAACCTTTGACACCAACATAGAATACCAATCTTATGATTAATCTCTTCCCAAAACTAAGATACGGAACAAGGTTGTCAGTCAAGAGATACAAGATGTATTTGAAATTACAAATAAACATCTCGACTCCAATTCCATTACCATTACTTGGGGAAGCATGGTCACTCCTTTTATGGCCACAAGGCCATCCATCAGCTTGTAAAACCTAGACATAGAAAGTATAGCCAATTATGATCATTACTTAGGAAGGATCCATCACTCAGAGGATGAGGTCAACTATATGCAATCTACTACGCATTCTCTTAATAGGAGTCAAGATGCCCCTGACCCACCAATATCAACCACAGACACTACCCCCAAGGCTCCCACCTCAAACTAACCTCTTCATGTTACCCCATATCACATATCTACCCCTACTACACCTGAATCCCAGAAGCCAAACAATAACATCAACCCAAAGCAAATCATTAACACCCTAGTGGGTTGTATCCATGACCTATAAAATAATAAACAAGCTCTAGGTCAAAATATGGGCCCAAACCCTCTTAAACTAGCTCATCCTTCTACCTCTCCCATTCAAATGACAACTTACCCAACATCATGACCAAAAACCTACATGTTTCTAACAAATTAGGAGCATATACCACTGCAAGACCATGTCTCTCACCAACCCCTCAAGGATATCCTCACTCACGAGGTCCTTAACCTCAACACTTATAAAACCCATTCATCTTATCAAGTACCTATTCAAACTCCTATAGGAGTGTATATATGTACACTCTATATACATATAATATTTTCAAATTTTTATCAAATACTGACACTTTATATCTTATAGGAACCCATCGAGTCTCAATTTCTCTAAGTGCATACCCTAAGGGGTGCACTGGGAAAGGGGTGGGTAGACCATTGGTGCTTCATAGGATTGTTGTCCTTTTTGCCACTTGGTATTTACACACTTGTCTCCTGAAAACCTTATCCCTAACCTTGTTCTTCTCTATTGTAAATTTCTTAGTCATTTCTTACCTTTTATCCCCCTTTTCCTAACCTTATCCCCCTTTTGACTATTTATTGTACTAGGTCAACTAGGTCAACCCTACATAGTTTTGAGTGAAATTCACTTAGGATCTATGTTAGCTCTTGGACAACCAAGACCATAATCTAGTTAATTTTTATCTTTAATTGTAGTAGGTTAACTGGGTCAACTTGTTGGCTGAAACTTTTAGAAGAGCTTAGAGTTAAATCCACCTATATATATATATATATATATATATATATATATATATATATATAAGATCATTTCACCATTATTTAGAGAAGATAAGAAGAATTAAGAGCTATTGCACATTTGTTTATCCACCATTCTACTTAAGGAACAAGTTTAGGGTTTCATACTTTCTTTGGAGATACAGATCTTGTCTTATGGAGAAGTATTTTGAATGCATTGATAGGTTGTGTAGCCTAGAGATGATTTATCCTTGTCATCATTACGTACCACAACAACCTCTTACAAAGCACCTTGGCCAAGGGAGAGATTGAGGCTCAACAAGTTAATCTTCAAAGGTAAGTATTCCTAACTTTGTTCCTCCTTTATAAGAGTAGATAGATATGTATTTGTACTTTTATTCCATAAATTAGGATTCTATATACATTGATGTGAGTATATGTATCTTATGCATGTTTAATTTTATTGTTTCTAACCCCCACTTTGTGCCACAGGGTTTGGTGAGCACTAGATTAGATTTGACTTACTTTTTATTAATTTAGTGAGATATCAAAACATAGAACTCCCTTAGGGTTATTGCATGATTGTGCTTGACTGAAGGGTTTCAAACCCTCCCTAACATAGTGTATTATGGTAAGAGATCCTCTAATCAAGTCTAGTGGATCCCCATAATGGTCATGTTCCCAATTATCTAATGTGTCCCTAATCAGAAGTGTATAATATGATGTATCTTCTTTGAGTTAGGATTTATTTATAGACATGATGCATTTATGATTGCATACATTCTGGTGAAATCAATGTGAATCTAACCCTTACAGGTTTTATTTCACATTTTCATTATTTTAACATTTTATTTTTATATATTTGCGATACTGGGTTGACAGTGTTGATTTATTTCTAACTTTTGTGCATAGGTTTAATACATAGTCACATCAATATGACTCTATTGTCTATGTAGGTTTTTCATTAGGTATAGGCTACTAGGTCAACTATATCAGCATAGTACACTTTCAAACATCTAGATCAAGTGACTAGGTCGACCCTGTTAAATCTATACATTTATAGACTTCCAAAAAACATACCAGGTCGACTTTGTCAACATAGTACAATTTATAGGTTTTCAACAAATAGGGAATTGCAAAGATAGGTCGACCTATTCGACATAATTGGCATAATTTTCAAGTATAAATCAAGATACTTCAACAACAATATTACTTTCCTCTACATCCTCCAACCCACCAAAGTTCCTTTCTATCCTTCTCTATCATTTATATTATTCATTACAATTATATTTTTCATAGTTTATGGTCTTTAAAATTGCCCCTATACAATCAACTAGGTCAACCTTATCGATATAGTTATGTATTTTATCTTATGTCTAGAAAACTAGGTTGACACTGTTAACATAGTTTTTTTCATACCCTTGCTTCTGTAGTACATAAGTGACACTATCGACTATGTTCTGTAATCTTTGCATACACTATCATCTGAATCGACATTGTACCATGTTTCAAAGTTGGAATTAACACTTATATGCTAGTAATTAGCTCACATTTTTATTTCTTGTTTCTTACATGCTTAAAATAGATCACATAGTCTAATTAGGTGGTTTTTCAATATACCATTTAGTTTCACTATTTTTTCTTTTATGCACACACTACCAAATCATAAAATCTTTAAATGCATTTTAACAATTGTCTACCCAAGGCCTACCTACTTCGATTTCATCACCAAGGGGGAAACTAACTTGGTTTTATGGCTTAGTATAAACACATGGTTAATGGTATATATTGGCTAAGTACCCAACACCCTTATCACTACGATGTGTGAAGTGAGGGGGTAGGCCCCAATACCATTGCCAATATAGATCCCTTTTATCCTAAATGCCTTGAAACCATCTTTATATTACTTTCTAGTTCCTTGTTTACAACCAACTTCTTATCACATCTAAAATCGTATTCTAATAATCTAAAAACATTCAGGTTAACCACTTAATTATCTTTTAATTTCGAAGTTGATTGTTTGATCTTTACTTAATTGTATGTTGTGTTGCAAAAATTTGCATTAGCCAGCATTGGTGCAAGGTTTTATGTTGTGTGTCTCAATTGGATCAACCTCATTGATCCAATTGATTGTGTGTTTCCTTTGATTTCTTACTTTCAAAAGTAATTGCAAATTTTTTCCTATTTCATTACACAATCATTCTATTTGACACATTCTCTTATAGACTATATATTTTTACCTTACCTATAGTACTAGGTCAACTTTATCAACTTTATATACCTTTTTATCTTCTGCTTCCATTACTAGTTCGACTCTATCAATTTTGTACACTTTTTAAACCTCTATTTTTAGTACTAGGTCGACTTTGTTGACTCTATACACTTTTTTAGCCTCTATTTCTAGTACTAGGTCAACCTTGTTGACTCTTTGGACACTTTTTCAACTCCTATTTTTAGTCGTAGGTCAACCTTATTGACTCTAGTTTTTAGACCCTATTTTTTGTACTAGGTCAACCCAGTCGACTCTATACAAATTTTTATCACTTCCTATTTATTTTCTTTTTGCATCACTTTTGCATTATTTAGTCCTTCTCCTTCATCATAAACTTCTTATTTGAAGACAACGTTAAGTTGAATTCAATGGATATGATGAGGCTTACCAACCCTCATAGGGTCTCCCATAAACAAAGTAGGGCTCCTATCCTGGATGAGAGTAATGTTCATATAGCCACACACACAATGAACTATGGGACCCCTCCTCATTCCTCTTCATGTTTTAATCCTCTCTTCTCACTTGAAGATCAACCCAAATTAGAGTATACCCTTGAAATGCTCTTCTTTATTTCTAAATTTCATCAACATCGAGGAAATGATCCTTCTACCATTTACCATCTCATGATTAATGGTTAAGTTGAAGAACCTCATTCACCTTCTCTCACATTCTCACATGGATTTGGGAGTACTAGTTTCTTTGATTCTCAGCCTCTTCCTTCTATTATGACCCCTTCTCATACCATGACCTCTTATTATTTAACTTTTTCTATCTATATTTTTAGTATCTCCACTAACATGGTAGGTTCTACATCTAGTGGGCCTCTTTTAAGACCCACTATCCTCAATTCTTCCACTAATGCATCATTTGCTACCTAGGGTAATCATGTTTCTAGTGCTTCCTCTTCTCAACCCTTCACTAGTCCATCTTTTGCCACATTAAATTTTTTTGCCACTAGTGCCTCATATTGTAACAACTCTTTTCAAGCTCTTACCAATACCAATAGTGTTACCCAAACCACTACTTATAATTCTAATGCTTCAAATTATGCCAATAATGCAACTCAAACCCATCAGATTTTATTACAAATGCTTAATCAAATGAATAATTTTCAAGATCATAATATAAATCAAATGTTGAGAATGCAAAACCACCTTATCCATCTTCAAACCCACCCTCAACAGATGTCATGGGGTACGCATAATCAAAATATTCACCCACCTCCTCCTTGGAATGCCCATGGTAATCTTATCCCTCAACCTCCTCTTGTCAATAAGACAATTAAACATCTTCAAAATAAACCTCTTACATTTCAAATTGATAATATTAATATAGGAGGTATCACCGCTACCATTTATTATAATGGATCAACTAATCCTACTCTTCATCTAAAAACATTTGAAAATCTATATAAATACTAGGTCAAATTAAATAATTTCATTGATACCAAGCTATTATCCAAAACCCTCATGGGTGATTCTTTGGATTGTTACAACCAACTTAAAACTCATTCCATTACTAGTTTAGAAGATTTAGTAAATGCTCTAGTCCAAGAGTTCCAAACTAGTGATCTTCTTGAGAATACCTTGGCCCATTTTATAAATTATAAGCAACTTGAAAATAAAACTACCCAAGCTTTTATTAAAAGGTGGAAAAAATTATGCAATAAATGTGAACATAACATGTCTGATGATAACCTTTTCCATCTCTTTACCAATGCTCTTTTTCCCAAGTTGAAATATTAGGTTTACACTCTCTTTCCACATACTTTGGAGGAGGCCATTAACCAAAAAAATGTCAATATTTCCTTATGCATCAATTTGAGCCACCCCAACCTTCTATAGGTACTTGTATCTTACTTAAGAATAAGAATCCTCATGCTACCAATGATGGTATCACAAACTCTTAAGACACCATTCACACTATTCAAGATGTTATTCCTAATCAATCTTTGGAATCAGTTCCCCCATCAATATTCATAGACCTTTATCCTCAGTAGAATTACTAAAACATTTACCTATGCCTCTGCCATGAGAACTTGACCCCACTCATCCTATGAAATCTTGGTATGATCCCAACAAGTTTTGTTGGTTTCATACTAGTTGGGCTCATTCTTATGAGACTTGTAAGTGGCTTCAAAATTTGGATATGAATTTTCTTCTTGGTCCTAAATTTGATCATGATTCTATCATTTAGAAGCATCAACAAGCTTATGACATTGCTTTTAAAGCTCATGAAACACATACTAAATCTCAAGCCTTTAATCAAGATAATGCTCATTTGGATATCTATAAAGACCCTCTTCCAAATCACCAAAATCACTAAACAACCAAGACAAGCCTACCCCTTCCATTAACAATGTATAAAGTCTTGTTCAACCAACTCCTGAAGGGAATGTGGTTAATATGACTAATATGTGATGGGTGGTTGCTTTCATTGACCCTCAACCTATCTACACCCCTCCATTATCTTGCACATTTCATGTTATCCAAGATTCTTCTCAAACTCATTTAAATGAGTTGGGGCAAGATGAACTTATAAATTTTGATGACCCAATTCCCACTCCTCCCTTGAATAACACTTCCCATGTTATGTATACCATCCCTTACACTTTTTTACCTAACACTAATGACACTAAGCCTCTATTAATGCTCCCTCTAATGATTCCCAAAACCAACCTACACAAACTACTTCATCTTCTCAACATAGTTTACAACCCTATTCTAAACCTTCTCCCTCTTATCAACACAAATTCTAATGCACTTTAGCTCCTCCTTCTGAGGACCTCCTTCAACACTATGTACCTATTTATAACAACCTTCTTATGGGTTATGATGAGTGGGATCCCATTATAGAGCTCACTAATCTCCCATCCCAAATTCCATTTATTAAGCTTCTGAGGACATCTTCGTGTCATCAAAACCATCTTATGAAACTCTTATTCAAAATGAACATCCCTCTTACTCCCCTAATAGGACGTGAAGCAACCTTATTTGGATCTGAAGATAGCATATTTCAATAATGTGAAGAGGTGTCCATCCATGTTGATGAAATAATGGACACTTCTCTTTCCTTAAAATTTCCCATCACTTCTATGATTCTGGATGAGATTCTACTTCATGTGGATAATCCTCTTTTATTCATTAGTGTCCAAATTGGTGATATCCAAGTCAAGCATGCCTTGATTGATGAGGGTTTTAACACCTATGTTGTCTCTCTTGATTTTATCAAAACCCTTGGATATTCTAAATGCAATCTCAAATCCACATTAGCACATGTCAAGTCTATGATAAAAGGAAAATGCCTCCTTTAGGTTATGTGTGGCTTCCCATTACCATCCTACCTATCACCGTTAGTGTGAAGGTGATGATATTTAACTTTCCTCTATCTTATAACATTTTAATGGTAGGCCATGGACTCACCATATGAGAGTAGTTATTCTTCTGCCTACCAATGCATTAAATTCCCTCATAATGGAGCTGTCTATTAGATTCAAGGTGACACTAATACTTAGAATTTTGAATAATTCCAAGACCATGGTGTCTTCAATATTCCTACTCTTGAACCTTTGCCCTGTATTCTATTCCATGAGTCTCAACAATTCAACTTCCTTATCAATTCCACTCGAGGTTACAATGATCATCCCAAACTCATTGGGAATATTCCCCCTAACCTCCTAGATTTTGATGATGATGAGCCTAATGAGATCAATCTAAAGATTAAAACTTCTGATCTCTCACATCATCTCATCTCTCAGCTTCCTGCTTCTTTACAACCTTTTTCTCTCAAACCACCTTATGATGACATCCCTATTGTCTTGACTAAGACTTGACATTCTATTCATCACACCTCATTGGATGATAATGTCATCCCCACCTATGTCATTGATCTTCATACAACTAACTATGATGATGGTTATACCTTAGATGATCCATTCTTAGGTGGTCTTGTTCAAGCCTGTGATGTTGAGATTATTTGTTATCATTCTCTTTGTTTCAATATTTTAGTGTATTTTCTTATATTCCATTATTGAAGAACCATGTAGGAGTATGCTTATAGATCGTGTTATGACTAGGCCTTATCGTTTTGATAGGTACCCTAATCCCTATAGCTTGCTTATCCATGAGATGCATGCAAATCTCTTTTGACCTTCTATAGACCTCACCCCTCCCTCAGTAGAGCCCACTTTAGATCTCATTCTTTCTCTTGCTTTAGCTGAGTCTATTCTTACTTCTAATCCCATTGTTCCTTCTATTGAGCCTAGTCAAATTCCTTCACCACCACTACCTTATCTTTGTGATGGTCTATTTCCTTTAACACAGATGGATTTATTGCCCACCAAATGGGTTGACAATCCTTAATAAACTCTTTACATTTCTATTATAACTTCTATAAAGTAATTTTACAAAGCCTACTCACAGGCATATCTATTACTTCCATGATAGATATATTCATTCATCTATGTATTGTTGTAAGTTGTGACAATATATTGACACTTTACATCCTTCTACCCTTCAATCCTCAAATAAGGCCATCCCTCCCCTAAAGGTACTACCTAAGTATATTCTTAAGTATGGATAAGTGTATTATCTTTGGCACCAATGTGGTACCCATCACATTGATTGTTGTTACATCCTTCAATATCACCTTAGAGATCATATCTTAACTATTCCCACACCTACCATTCCTTCCATAGGTCACTCCCGTAAGAAGGCTCCCCTTTCCTCTCCCATGGTTCCACCTCCTATGGTCCCATCCCCTCCTATGGTACCTTCTTCATCTCCTGTTCGTCCACCCATGAATCCTTTACCCATGGACCTGCCCACCTATGGATCCTTCTCCACATGTGAGTCCCTTACCTATGGATCCTTTCCCACTGGTGATCCTTTCTTCTCTCATAGAGTCCACTCCCATGCATCCTTTTGAGCATCATTTGACTGATATCCCTCCTCATCATGATCCATCAAGTATTCCTACCTTTTTTGTTGAGGAGATTAGACATGAAGTATTTTCCTAATTTTTGCTGAAGATAAATGAGACATTAGCTGTAGTTTACATCTAACTTCATAGAGATCTATCAGATGTTTTGGATAATATGTGTGGGAAAATCTATCATTACTTATGAGCACGTGCATGGTGTTATTACATTTTAATTTGGATTGGATTTATGGTCTAATGTTATCTTTATCTATTTATTATATCATTTGAAATTGTGTCAAATTCTTATTTATTTTACATGGTGACTTTAATTTTGCATTCTATATTTCTTATAATGTTATTTATGTTTGCTTCTATATGTCTTCTTTATCATTGCTTTCTTTTTCTTCTTGAGTTTATTTATTACAAACTCCCTTATTTTATTTTTATGATTGTTTGCTTTCTTATCTCTCTATACATGAATAATTGTCATTATGACTTGGTTATACAAACATGGTTCCCTTTAGTCATTCCTTTTTACCATGTGATCAATTAGAAAACAATTAATCTCATTATAATCTCCTTTCACTGGTCCACTTTTGGATCTCCTTTATTCCCTTTTTGTAAACTAAGCATATACATGGTTGAGATTTGAGATAACATGCTGGTTCATTGTTAAGCCTAAGTGTTCTATTCAGTCTTGTCTTTGGTCACTTAGCTTCTTTTAGCCTAAGCTTATAGCTCATTTATGTGTATCAATCTATCTCTCATGATTGATTATTCCAAATCCATATGGAGGAGGAATTTTAAAAAAAATATTAAAAATTCAAAAGCCAAGTCATTTAATTAAAGACAATGATACCAAAGGCAAAGACATTTCAAAATTCTTAAAAGTCAAATCACACTAAAAGACGTGATTCAAATCATATATCCTTCTTCTAATCAAAGATCAAACTCCACAGTTGGCCTCACGATAAATCTAAGGTCCATTGGGGTATGGTAGGCCAGTAGATTAGAAAAGGAGAATAAAAAAATATTTTAGTACTACTTACTTTTTCATGTAAGTACCCAATCTTCATAGTAGACCGACAGGTCTATAAGGGGTCTTGAGGAATGGGGAACACATCATGGGAAGGTTGGTCTATTTTAATTTTATTTTACCAATCTACCTTCATGATTTAAACTTAGTAGCACACTTATTTTCCTACATAACTTTGTGTTTATAGTGAACAAGTTTCCTTTGTACATTGATGATCACTAGTCACTTAATGTCTTTTCATGTTCTTAGTATGCCTCCTGTCTCCTAAGGTATTATCATAAAACACCTCAGTTATGATTTTTACATTACCTTTTTCACTCCCTAAATTCCTCATATTTCTCCTTGAAAAATATTGCTTTGTTCACTGATTACTCCCTTAGGGATTCCATTTGTGAGTTGCATTGTAAGACCATGGATAGGACCTGGATTTCCTTACAAATTATCACAATTTCACATTCCTATTACCAACATCCCATTATTACTATATTTTCACATTTATTCCACCTCATTGGTGTTCCCTTTGTGAGTTACAGTATAAGACCATGGATAGGACCTGCCCTTCCTCACAAAATTTTCCAATAATCCAAGTCACAACAAAATTACATGTGTCAAATATGAGATAAGATGTGATTAATTATGGAGTTACATGTCATTGACATGTTTTCCAATTTCATTTAGTATGTTTTATGCTTACTTCATTTCTCTTTCTCTTTTATCTTCTTATTTTCTAATTGCATGTAAGAATCTAACCATTTCTTTAATTTTTCCTACTTCCCAGCTTGAATTAGTGTGATAAATTTAAGACAATTTTGCCAAATTTTGTTTTTCTCTTATACTTCTCAATGTGATTTAGTATGATTGAATAACTTAATTGATTTGTTTTTATATAATTTGTTCTTTTACAATTTTTTTCACTTTATTATGTTATTTTCATACTTTCCAACGTGATTTAGTGTGACTTTAATTATTTTAATTTGGTGCCAATATTTCACTTGGTTTAATTTTTATTTTTTTTGCCATCTTGTTTACCACCCTTTTGCTCTTTATAATTAGTCATTTTCTTGATATTACATATTTACCAACATGAAATAGTGTGTAGTACATTTTTTTTGATTGATTATATTTTACCAAGTATTTTTCACCTATTTTTTTTTAACCATGCATGTGTCCTACATAATGCTAGAAAAGAAACCACAACTCATATATTTCCTATAACATATACAAAAATAGCTAAATACATGTTCTAAAAAGAAATATATCCAAGCATCCACAACCACAACCATAATATAAACACATAAAATCAACATCCAACTACCAAAATAAGACATATATATATATATATATATATATATATATATATATATATATATATATATATATATATATATATATATATATATCATGAGTTTTAATACAAAGTACAACCATATACATCATCCCAACTCTATAGTTGAGGTTTATCCTATCTATCTCATGGCCTAGCCATGCTACCCGTAGATGTCTCAAACATATCCCTTCTGAATGGTATGTTATAAATAGGTTGTTTGAGATCTTAGTCCTATCACCTACCCCTATAGGTTAGCCATCTAGGCATGTACCTATGCTAGCTAGGCATGTACTTATGCCATATGAGTCATGGTAGCCATATGTATATTTCTTTCCTAAGCTAAGTCCTACCATGCCTATGCCTCTCCTACTCCCATTGATGTTGGTGGTTATGGATCCTCCCTACATGCCTGTACTCACCTCACTACCTCTCCTTCCAATCTGAACCAGTTCCCTGGGGTAGACTCTATCTCAATATCCTCTAGTATCACCAGGTCATAGGGTACCAACACCTCATCAAAGATCTCATGGAATGATCCCATCACTCGAGATCCCCATCTAGTCTCCTCCTCTACAACATCTAAAAAAATTAAACCAAATAAATATTAGATCATTGATATATCTCAAAATCTATCTGTATATCTGTAGTCTATCTCAAGTAAACTTAAGCAAAATTTTAACCATATTTTATTACTTATCTATGTGTCACCTACCACCATCTCACCATCTACATGACCACTAAGCATTATCTCCCCATTAGTGCATCTTCTAGAAACCTTATCTGTAGTTCACTTCCCAAAATTAAATCCTGGAGCCACCACTCACTCCCATCTTAGGTTATGCCTGAGTGGTCTCTCTATCGCCCAACTTTGTCTTGGTTTTCCTGATGGGTCATTTAGGATGAATACTAACTCTACTCTCTTACTATCTATGCCTCCATCAATAATGTGATCGAGGTGGTCGCTACTCCTCCTATTGTGGTGATGGAAATGGTACCTATGGCACTCCTACATTTGCATCTATCTCCTCTCTCTCTACTGCCCTTCATGCCTGACCTGTCCACAATCTCTCATGACATGGTCTAATCACTAGCCTAACAACTAGTGGCCCTAATCCTCCTCTCTCCCTCATCTCTCTCACATGCCTAGCCCAAAAGGTGGGCACCACTATCAGTGCCATTGGGTGAGGAAGTCCTATCTATCCTAGTACATGTGTTATTGGATGTGACTCTATCTACCAAGTATAATGGCTTATAGCCTCTATTTGTGCCAATATTGGTACCATTATCTCCTAGCTCAACTATACCATAATAATGTGACCATAAGGCTAGAACATAATGTCCAATCACCTAACCATCTACAACACTGACATGTAGGGCATGAACCATACTACCTGATCCTACCACCACCTCAATACTTGAGGCAACCTATCATCAACTGCATGAGGCAACCCAGTCAGTCGATACATAGAGAACCTCTCATATATCCACATAGTCAGCAACACAATAGGCCCTATCAACTTTTATCATTTGGAAAACATCCCATTTATGTCATGCACAAGCTATACCCAAATGATAGAGCCTAAGTCATACAACACCCCATGATCCAATATCATCTAGCATAAGGCTATCACAAATAGTGGTACCTTGCCATCTAACTTGTGGCATAACATCCATACTATCATAAGTCCTATCAGCACCTTCTGGAGCACTCTTTTGACCTATTTCATGCATTTTTGTACTATTTTGATCACTTAGTCAAACACTAGGTTGACCAAAATATCCTTATTTTGACTAGGTTAAGTTAACAAACTAAGTTAACCCTTTATTTTTCCCCTCTTAGTACTAAGTTGACAGAGTGGATTTTTTTACTAGGTCAACAGTCATGTAAAATTTTAGCAATAGTCTAAAAAACACACTAGGTTGGCAGTGTGGATTTAGCAAAATTTTAGCCTACTAGGTCGACTAGGTCGACCTAGTTATTTTTACTTGCTAACCCCTTACATTGCTAGTAATAAATGCCTTCTGAAAGTTATTACTCTGATCCCTTCAAACCCATTTCTATACTTGGTTTTTCTTACCCCTAGTAACTTTTTTGGATTCATTCTGATTCATTTAATTGCTTTAAAACACAAATTTTTAAAAAACACTTAATTTCAATAAAATATTCAAAAACTAGTTTGAGATTCTTAGTTGCCACTTGTGTTACACCCACTACTGCCGTTAGGAGTCCCTCTCATCTCAGTTGTCATCTCCTCACCATCCTAGCTCGCTTGGTTTCTCAAAGCTCTTTTTCTCTCACCCACAAGTCAAAAATAACAAATGACTTCACTTTTACCTTATTTAAACTTACTTTTCAAAATTCTCAACCTTTCAAATATTTTCTGTTAGATTCCTTATTTTACCCATATATTTATTTTTACTACTCCATTTTTCAAACCATAAAATGTTTTGGAATCATGATGACGTAGAGAATATTTTCCACTACTATATGCCTATCTTCCAAAAATTTCTATTTTTGGCTATTTTTTGCTCTAATTTCTGTAAGTTCACCTAATGTTCTTCACATTTTGGATGCCTTCACTTCTATTACAATCTACTTATTTATCTACAACACTAAGGTAAGTAAAGGTATGTGTTTTTCAATTCTATCCTTTCATTTATCTTATTTGCTACTTGCTACATTTTACTTAGCATCATCATTATGTGTTATCATGTTCTATTCCTGAAGAACCATCTCATGTTGCACTCATGTGACACGTGATGAGTTTTGAGTGGGGCATATGTATACACATAATAGTTTCAAACTTTTATCAAATACTGACACTTTATATCTTGCAAGAACTGTTGAGTTTTAATCTCTTTGAGTGCACACCCTAAGGGGTGCATCGGGAAAGGGGTGGGCAAACCATTGGTACTTCATAGTATTATTATCCCTTTTTCCACTTGTTATCTACACACTTGTCTCTTAAAAACCTTATCCCTAAGCTTTTTATTCTCTATTGTACACTCCTCAATCATTTCTTACCTTTTATCCCCCTTTTCCTAACCTTAGCCACTTTTTCACTGTTTATTGTACTAGGTCGACTGGGTCAACCTTGGGTCTCCCATGTACAATACCCCTCTATAAATAGACTATGTCCCACCCTATGTAGCATCAGGTTACCATCAAGCTACACATACTCCACCACAAGAAATTTCCATGTCTCTTATGTATAACAACCTCCATCATTACTTTTACATGTATTTCAAATACACTTATGTGGAAAACTAATTTCCAGCTTACTCCACTTTAGATTTTTAGGATTCCTCTATTTCTTATAGTAGCTACCAAAACAAGCCCTATGTGACTCCCCTATTTCACCCTAGTCTTACTACAATAATAATATAATTTAAAAACATAGGGATCTACACTGAATACCTCAAAAAGCCTCTTAACACCAATATACAGGAGGTTCTTCTCATGCATCCCCTACTAGATCTTACCAAGTTCAAAGTAGAGTGGTATCCCAATGCGCACATAAAATCTTAGAGTTACAACTATTAGGGAAATCCTACCTTAGGATGGGGTTGTTTCAAATATCTTTCCCAAAACCCTAGAGGGGATATCACTCGATTGGTATTACCACCACCTTGAGGGGTCTATACATTCTTTCTACCAACTTATGGTTGAGTTTTTCAAATCCTTTGACATAAATAATCTCTTAAATATTTGCATACATGAATTATTGTAAATGAAAAAATAATGAGTCAGCTATCCATTTCATCATGAAATAATTACATGCCTTATATTCTTATTCTAATGCACCCAATATGGATCAATAGGATTTATACAATCTCTTCCTCCATTCCCTTAATAAAGAGATGATGGAGGACATCTAGAAGTTATCATAGTGGTCATATGAAGAATCCCTTGAGAGTGCCCTATGAATTTACCAAGCAACCATTGATAGTGGTCGGTGGACTTATGGGACCAATGAATCCATCATCACCCCAAGCCAAAATAATGGGGGATCTTAAAGCATAAGACCAAAAAATACAAACAATAAAGGTACCAAAATCCTGAATCACAATAGGAATTCCAACATTAGTGGTGTCACTATTCAAAATAAGAATCAAAATCCCATAAATAATAATTAATATCAACCTAAAAATAACACCAACATCACTAACAACATGGGGGCTAGGAACCAAAATCCCTCTCCTACCATTCATGTGTTTGATTTCAACTGATCATGACCTCCTAACATGCAATATCAAAACCATAACCAAAATCAATAATAACTAGGCAAAAAATACACCCAGTTTCAAAACCAAACCTATTACCCGTGAAATAATCAATTAAGGTTTGAGCAATACAGACAAACCATGGGACCTAGGGATTATGATCCCAACATTTATTTCCTCTCCCATAGAGTCATGGGTCATGACACTCAGAACTGTAGAGAATATAAAAAATTCATATAAAGACTTATGGAGGACCAAAGGTAAAAATTCATGGACATGTTCCTAGGAAATTCCTATATGAACACCCAAACCTTTTCAAATAACCATGTTTCCCTCAAAACTAGAATATACAAATCTACCACAAACCCTTACCCAAACACTAAGAACATGCTACTCAAAATCAACAATAAGGCAACCCACATAACCATCCCATTTAACACAGCCAACCCATGGTGGCAGGCACTCATGATGCCAAAACTTCCACCTCTAGGACTACAAACACTGTTGTAGACTCTTAATTGGGAGTGCAAGGCAAAACCAAGATGATGGGAGTTATGGAATTGTAAGTTGAAGAGGAAACAAACATTTTTAATTACACTAGAGATTATTAGCCTATGGATCTCCACCCCTCAAACATTATGTAAATAGAATCAATTCCTAAACCCATGAAGAACTATTATTTAATCTCTGATTTAACCAAAATTTTCTCCCACATCTCATTCCTATATTTTCTCAAAAACTCTCCCACTCATCGGTCAACCTTACTCAATGCCCTAGGACTGGGACATTTATTTGGTGTTTCTCCTCTACAAGTTTAGATTAACCACATTAATTTGGACATGTTCCCACCTATTGAATAATTACAAGACACAAGTTATTTATTTGATGTGCAAATCCTTTTACCTAAATATAAGACGAGGATGAGGGGAGATCCAACCCTATTTTTAAAAGTATGGATTTACAAAAACTATGTGAAGAGAGATATGGTTGACAATGAAGTATGTCTCAACATCATACCCTTTTCCATCTTGAAAAAACTTGGTTATGGGGAAACCATTTTTTCTATAATGTGTAATACACTACGAGGCTACGATAGTCTCAAATCCACTTTTATAGGGACCCTTGTAATCTTAATCACCTTGGGTCCCAAGATAGTACTAGTATATTTCTACATCATAGACAAGGACACAAATTAAAATATTATATTGAGAAGACCCTGGATACATCAAATGAAGTCTATTCCTTTTACCTTGTTCCAACAAATCTAGTTCTTACATCTGGGAAAGGTTTTCATAACCCAAGGGGATCTTGAACCCTTTGATATGTTACAAGCTATCATGCATAAACAACTTAGGTTACACATTGATTACCACCTACCTACCAATGAGATCATAAAACCCTTACAATTGGTCGATGTTACTAGATCATCAAAACCCAAAGTAATCATCCTAATGAAAGGGGTCGAAATACCCTAGGCCATGTTAAAGGATAAACCAAAAGAAAAAGACAACAATAATCAAAAATACCCATGACTCAAAACTAATGACTAATGTGATAATTTACACTATGTCTGCTACTGAATTCATTAGTCTCTTGGAGAAGGACACCCCTTAGTCCTCCCATTCAATTTATGAGGAGTGGGGACCTATGACTTCTTTAGGACTCAAGACTACTAACCCCAAGAGGGGTTAGATAGCCTACCAGATCTTTGCATGGTAGAGGTGTCTGAGAATGAGGAAATTCCCATTCGAAAAAACTCTCCCAAAGGTTATCACCATGAATAACTAATGTTTAACCATAAAAAAAATCATGATTCACATTCCACCCTTATCCCCATAGATCCACTTTAAAGTATGCTTAAAGATCATACTATGATAGGGCCATACCAATTATCTAGAATCCCTGACTTGTCAGGGTTACTCCCTCTAGAAATGTTGGTCATTCTCCTTCATCCTGCACTTGGTCCTATTTCTCATCACACTCAAAGCCCACCAACAGTCATCCAGCTAATTCCTCCTCCCCATGCCACTCTGATGCTCAGGGAGAAGGTTCACACCATGACCATGGGTAGGATATAAGTTAACATCAGAACTTGTTATTACCCATGGATTCCTGAAGAGGGACCTCTTTTTCCCATCATGAAGGAAGAATACCCTAACAAATTACTCACTAGATTATTACAGGCCTTCCCACATATAAAAATAAGACAAATAGTAAAACCCATGTCCTACCTACAATATTTTAGGATACATAACAATACCCATGCATCTTCTACATTGAAGTGAGATCCTAACTATGCTAACATACTCTCTATGCGTAAATGAAACCCTAACTATGCTAACATACTTCCCTCCCTGAGGAAAAGATAAAAAAATAATATTTTTAGTTTTTGATGGTTATTACATACCTTGACCCAGAACTTGGAAAAAAACTTTTTAGATTCCCAAAAGTTCTTCCTTTCCTTCATCCAAAGCATGAGATTGAGCCATACACACCTTGACAAGACTTCTCATTTGCACCACATAGGGGACAAACTCATTATCTTCCCAAACTTCAAAACTAGGGACCCCAAAGGGGGATAATAGACATATTCAGTATCCATATGGTCAAAATATTAGAATATCAATAACTACCCTAATGACTACCCCCTTCTATACACAATCAGTGGGTCTTTTACTATGATGGGGTCAAATGTTGCCTAGGTCTTGGGGCATAAGTCATTATCATTTATCCCTAAGGGTGAGTTATTCATTTTGGTTTTAAGTTAGACTTTAGGTGTACAAATAATGGGGTTGAGTATGATTCCCTAGTACTTGGCATGCTTATCTCCAAACACCTAGGCCTTCAAAACTTAAGGATCCAAGGTGATTCATAGTTAGTCATGAACTAAGTGTCTGAGGTATATCAAATTAAGGTTAAAAAAATTCAGTTGTATAATACCATTGTGTGCAAGATTACTAAATATTTTAGCTTCATTTCTATAGAAGTATTCCTTAAATAAAACAACTAGCTTGCTAATTCTATGGGTGCCTTGTCTTCGTGCTTTGATCCCCAAATAGTAATACTTGAATCTGATTTCATAATCTCGATTAGGATAGATCCTCTCATCCCTAAGATATATAATGATGAAGTAGCCACTCAGAAGGGGAGAAGTGATAGTTTGTTGGCCATCGATAACCTCATGTCTCCCATCATTCATGATATGATATAAAATTTAGAGGATAATGGGGTTTTCATCAACTCATTCTTCATTACCATCATGATCATTAGACACTTTGTCATGCAAAATTAAGGGGTAGTCAAGGTTTCCCCATCAATCTTACGCCAATTTTTTGATATGTCTGTCTTCCCTTGGTCATGCCTATGATTGAGGAGAGATGTCATACCTTAATGATAGGCATAATTGATATCAACATTTATCCCCATGATTACCCAAATGTTCTCAAAGTTAGGCACCCTCCCCTCCAGAAGAAGTATCAGAGTTAATTCCAAGGTTTGGATAAGTCAAATGCACGAGTAAAGTGAACACATAATCCAAGAAAATTCACAACATAAAGTACTAAAATAAAATGAAATACATGAGAAAGAATATTTCATAGAGAGACATAGGAGCCAAAATCTAAACTTCCATTAAGTGAAAATGTTTCAAATGAGATGCATACATATATGCGAGTGCTATGTAATAAACCGTTACACCAAAACCTTAAGGCATTAGTGAAATCTACCTATCAATATCATAACATCCCACCACACTTCTGAAGCCCAAACTCTAGGTTGGATTTGTGCTTTTACACCAAGATCTCTTGCATGTACGAGCCCTAGACAAACACTACCATGCTAGTGTAACCACTTGCTCTGTGACTTGAACTTGGGTAGAGGATCTAATACCAAATGTAACAAACCATTACACAAAAATCTTAAGGTGTTAGTCCATCTATCAGGATCATGACATCGCAACACACTTTCAAAGCCTAGACTCTGGGTTGGATTTGTGCCCATACACTAGGATCACTTGCATGTATGAGCTCTAAATAAACATTGCCATGCCAGTGTAGCCACCGGATTTAATACTAGATGAGAAGATTCTCTTAAAAAAATTAATGAAAATGCATAAAATAATAGATTTATATAATTATCATTAACATCAAAGGGATTATATTGATCACAGGTCACTTCGAGGGGGCAACCTCTTTTGAGCAAGTTCAATACAAAAAAATTATGGATGCCTTCATTGGCCTCAACACTTATTTATATAGTAAGTCTAATCTAAGCAAATAATACTTTCCATGAATGTGAGATAAAACAAAATGCTCATAGGATAACATACAAAGCATTTGTGTCCATAACAACTAATATACTAACAAAGTAAAAAGAAGGGTAGCTCATGTTCCTAACATGCTAAGTAACTCTTCCACAAAAAGTGGTCAAAATACCTCCAGAATAGACAAGTAACTCCTCCACAAGAGGTGGTCAATAGGGCCAAAAATAGAGGAGTAACTCCCATACCCAAAATAGTTGGTCAATGGAGTTACTTCCTAATCACCCGATCAACCTTCACACATAAGCAAACTTCTCTATGAAAGTAGGAAAACTCCAAGTGAAGGAAAAAAATAATAAATAAATATGGGAAAAAAAACCCATACTCTAACACTCCCCCATAAACACAACTTATGTGGGTAGTGTGAAAAATAAAAGGGTCCTGGTAACTAGGCATAATCAAGAACCCATGTACAAAACAATCTCTCATAAAGCAGAGAAAAGGAGAAAAATCATAGGAAAAAAAAATACCCCCTAAAAGAGAGATATAGAAGAAGTGAAGAGGCTAGAATGCCCCCCATGAAGATGATGATGTTGTTGATATGGAATACACACCAAGAAGAGATCATAGATGAATGAACTTGCTCTCGATGAAGGGTTTGGTAAAGATATTTACGACCTGCTCTGAAGACTAGAAAAATTTCAAATTGATGACCTAACCATGAATAGAATGGTCTGTATGTTGACTTGAGCCATCATAAAACCTATAAAAAGTCATGAGAGGAGTATAAATGAAGTCAAAGTGTTGTAAAATAGAGGTGGGCAATGCCTTGTGCAATTTGTAACTAGACCATTAAAGATGAATAATGAACTAGAACTAGAACTTCAAACCCTATGCCAATATGCATAAAATAGGATCAAATGCCCTAACAATTTATGAAGCGATCCAAGATTTCTTGCACAATCATGAAAGGCAAGAAAACACTACTAAATGCATAAAATAATAGACTTTGTTTTAACAAACCCTAATATTTTTAAAGTTCCTCGATTTTTTTATATACTCTAAAAAAGTGCCTTAACAATCTCAAGATTTTAAAATAAAGATTATAACATAAAAAATGACATACAATTACTGGGATGGATCTGATACCCTATCAGAGTTGAGTCCAAGTTTTGAATAAGTCAAATGCATGAGTAGAGTGAACACATGAGCCAAGCAAGTACACAACATGAAGTAATTAAAACCATCCATGGGAGAATGTTGCAAAATCATTAGAGAAAATAATGAATACTCCACATAAATATGGATAATCAATACAAAGGATGAGTGGTACATATATAGGAGGGAGAGAGAGAGAAACCCCACATTCTAGTGAATGTGGTAGTAATCTTCCCAAATGACCCAAATGGCCTCTAAGGCCCTATGCAAGCATAATGAATCATGTAGACAAAACCCATAAGACAAAAATCTATACTGAAAAGAAATAATCAATTTGGGAACACATCTTGGTGGGCCATCATAGGTGCACTTTAACCTAACATTAGGATATGTAAAATAATTCATGTCTTACCACCAGTTATGTTGGCTACAAGACTATCTTATAATATTTATTATCCTAGGAGGGATTCATGGTGAATGGATGTTTGAGTTCCTAGATGTACCTATCCAAACATGGCCAAATACCATGGTTAGGTAGTTATAGTTAGTCATGCCCCACCAATGATATTATGAGTTTCAAAATTATGCCCACAAGCACCCAATCTATGTAGAAGACCTTGTCCTTAGACTTGGCAGTCCAATCAATAAGAAGAAAGGAGAAGATTGAAAGTTTATACCTAATTGGTTAGGCCCTTAACTCAAGACATAAGACTTTAATAACAAAGCTTATCAGCTATGCACTCTAGAGGGAAAAGTGTTTTGTGAGTCTATAAAATCTTGTAGTTAAAACACTTTTATATCTAATTCTTTTTATTTAGGAATTTAACTCAAAAGAGGAGGTTCGTATAGAGTTAGTCTCAAAAACAATGAAAAATGAACTCACTAACAATCTAACATCCTTTAGGCATGATCATGAGGGGAGCATAATGAATAAACCAAATGAGAACTCAACAAAACATGGAAGGAAATGAGAAATATAAACATAAAAACACAAATTCCTTACCAAATCCTTGATAGCTCCAAATGGTAATTTGGTTGATTCGCTTAGTTTATACATAAGAAGTATTCATCAATGAAATATGGCTAACATCATCTCCTCTATGCATCATTGTTGAATTCTTGGCTTGATGGCTTGATTGATTTATGGTTTGATGGATTTGGCTCAATTTTAGCATTATAACACTAGGATTTTAGCTTCATGAATCTATTCTTGCATTATAACTCTACTTCTATTGAGATCCCTAAATGAAGAGCTCTAGACTTGCTTTTATAGGCCTTCAAATCCCTTGGAATGGGTTAAATCTGACCATGGTTGAGTTTATTAACTTTGATTGAGTTTGGCATATTCCTAGGATATTCTTTTAGATATTTTTCAAAAGTGACAACTTATAAAGGTAATGAGTGTATTCTAGGATGTTCTAAGATGATCTTGAATTTTCTTTTTAGTAATTGATTATTAGCTCATGGGTGAACTCGATTAGGATTTGAAATTGAT
This sequence comes from Torreya grandis, assembly GCA_037957365.1. NCBI lineage: Eukaryota > Viridiplantae > Streptophyta > Pinopsida > Cupressales > Taxaceae > Torreya > Torreya grandis. The sequence goes on along the minus strand of JARHVA010001805.1, from coordinate 1,729,309 downwards.
TTAACTTTCTAATTGATTTTGATTAAGGTGTGCAAGTTAATTAATTATTTTTAGGCATTTGGTCATTTCTTTGATTTTAATTAATTTAATGTGTGTATTTGCCTTATTTAATTTATTTAATAAGACAAATTGATTTAATGCAAGGTTATAAATCCAAATTAGAGACTAATAGAAATTCTTAGGTTAAATGTTCAATGATTGGTAAGAATTGGTCTAATAGTCTGATGTAAAGCCATTGGTGGTCAAATTTACATGTCTAAAGTTTACCTCTATTTGGGAAGATGTTGTAAGCTATAAGCATAGTAACATCTTTTCAAATAATAAAATGGTTCTTTATGCTTACAATTTCAATGATAATAATTGAACTGTAGCTTCCCCCTCGAGGGAGCGGTTAGCAAGTGGGTCAAAAAATGGTCCCTCAAAATAAAGAAACAAAATGAGGGGACCAAACAAATGAAGATGATGGAGTTATAACATAATGATTTGCCTAAAGTTGGAAAAATCACTGAGAAATGCAAGTGGGATGGTGTATAATGGTTTTTCTAAAGGCAGTTATAAGCATTGTACCTCGATAGTGGCAACATGGTATGATAACACAATGGTTTGCCTCAGTAGGTGATATAATCATTGAGAAGATGGAGCTACCCCAATTAGGATAGACAAACAAGAAAGTAAAATTGGTGATAACATAATGATTTTCCCCACCTGCTCATTGAGAATGTATGAGGGATGGTGTATAGTGTTGATGTAGTATACCCTAATTATGAAAAACATGATTGATGGTTGATGATTGATAAATTGATACAGAAGATAAAGATAAATTGAGACAACCTACTAGTAGGGAGATGCTCATCTGAACTAACAAAGTTTGAAATTATTTCATTACTTAATTACTCTATTTGGGATATGATTGGGATTAGATTGGGATTATTACTGATGTCGATGTCGAGGAGATGGTGATGCTGCATTGATGTTGTAGACCTCTCAAGGATTATTTTTACTATAAAATTTGATGGTATGCCCATGATAGAACACCATGGGGGCTTGGCCAAAATATGCTTAAGGACTGACTTCTGATATCTGATACTCAATGGAAAATAATTACATTGATGATAAAAACTATGATGACAATGCAGAAGTTTGAATATGGATAGATTAAAGAATAATGTGCAAGGAATCACCCAATGAACACACATAGACTAAATCAAGGCCACAATGTTGAAAAAAAAAAGGCACACAAACAAATAAGCAAAACAAAGAAACAAATAAATAAACAAATAATTGTTAGTCCCTATGTTAGTATAAACAATGTGATGAACATTACCTCTAGAAACTAGGTGACAACTGAACAAACAAACAAGATGGAAGAATAGAAGAAAAGGAAGGGGGTGGCTGAGATGTCTCCATATGTGCTAAGAAAATAGATGATATATATATATATATATATATATATATATATATATATATATATGATGATCCAACAAAACTTTAGGCCAAATGTAGTTCTCCCAAGAAATAAAAAAATGATGATTGATAGAAGACATGATGGATGTGATAGAAGAATAGGGATGAACTCACAAAATGGTGATAAAATTAATATAAAAGGCCAAAAAAGATGGGGAAACTAAGGAACAAGTGATTTGTTTGTGACTTAGTGAGAGTTCCCAAAATCCTTAAGGCAAATAAGTGGTCAATTTTTTTTTATTTTTCTAAATGATTTTTAAATGTTTTTAAAATTTTCAAAGCATCTCAACTTAATCAAGAATGATGAGACACTAAAACGGTCTAAGATCACAAAACAATGAGAGCATTATAACTTGAAATGATGTTCATAAAATGGTGAGAGCATAGATGAAGTTTACTCACAAAATGGTGAGAGCGTGGATTAGGGTGACTGAGCTGACCTTAACAAGTATCGAGCATGACCCACATAGTCCCAAAATGTATTTAGTTCATAATAGTTCACCTCACAGTAGAGGAATCCAACTAGTGTAGTAACTAATTCAAATAAAATAGGCACAGTTGGTATGATGGCATAGTATGACACAAGAATGGCTAGGTGATATGTCAAGTCATAATAAACAAATGCTACCCCTAGTTTGCCCATAGGCGGTTATAACTAGGATACAATTGATAGATCAATGATACCAATTTTCCCTCGCAGGTGATATAATTAGTATCAAGATTGGTGAACATTGATTTTTTCTAGCAGGTAATATAATTAGGCTGGCATAAACAAACGTGATAAGAAGGGAATAAGAAATTAAGGATGAAACTACCAAAACTTCTATTATATTGCTCCAAAATACTGCCTCTATTTGAAATGCTTGAAATAACTACTAAAACTAATCGAATTTTGTATGTTGAAAACATGAAACCAATAGACAAACAAAGGTCAAATGAGTTAGGTTAATAGGATTTAAAACATGTTTAGTCAAGTAAGAATAGAATGGTAAAATGGTATGATAGGATGGCCTTGCTTAAGATACTAATGGTTTGATTGAATAGTAGGAGGGTTTCCCCCAAGTGATGGGGAAAAATAAATGATTATACAACAATGACAAATGGATATGCAATAATGGCAAATGGATATGGCAAACTAAAATGATATGGTAATGTTTTTGGCTAATGATGGTCATTGGTTTTTTATGTTTGTGGCTTGGGTATGTGATTTTGATGTTCTTACTGATGTGGAGATGCATGTCCTAATCAACAAATGATATGACCAAAATAGTCAATCATGTTAATTTTTAGCCCACACCTTGTAGGAATAGCTTCTCTATCAAGAATTGGCTATAGATTTGAATGCCAAAAATGTTGTTGTGATCTTCATTGGTCATTGATTATGTATACAATCAGTATTGCATGATGCACATGAATTAATATTGGATCAGATAAGATAGATCACACATACACTTTTGATTGGGACAAATGCTTATTAAGTAGGAGTGTGACCAATATGAGGATATGATAGACCCAATTAGGGGATCACTTGTATCATTTGTCACAACACATCATGCTAGGTAGGGTTCTAAAGCCTACAGTCTAACAAAATCACACAACAACCCTAAAAGAGTCCTATGGTTTCTATATTCACTTATAATAATAAACAAGAAAGTAAAATAATCTAATAACAAGAAAAGTAAAGTAATCTAGTGCTCACCAAAGCTTGTGGCACAAAGTAGGGGTTAGAACAAAATAAGTAAATAACAAATAAACTTAACATGTATATGAGACATATACTCACATCAATGTATATGGAATTATAATACATGGGAGAGAAGAATACATATTGCATTATCTATCTACTCTTACAAAGGAGAAATAAAATTAGGAATACTTACCTTTGAAGATGAACCTGTTGAGTCTCAACCTCTCCCTTGGTCAATGGTGTTTCATAAGAGATTGTTGTGTCTTGTAAAGACAACCAAGATAAATCAAATCTAGGCTACATGACCTACCTAAGCACCCAAAATACTCCACAAGAAAAGATCGAAGCTCTAAAAGAAAGTATTAAACCTTAAAGCTTTATTCCTCAAGTAGAATGGTCAATAAGCAGATGTTCGTTCATACTTCTTTGCTTAATTCAACTCTCTTATGAAATGGTAAGGAATGACCTTGTATATATAGGAGTATCTCGCCTTAAAGAATTTTGGACATGTTGGCTATGCTAGGTCAATCGATTTGACCTAGCACATTATCAGGCTAATGCCTGGAGTTTGTTCTAGGTCGGTTGAGATGCAAAGCAATAAGGAAAGGCAAAGTATCCCTAGAGTAAGTTAGGTTGACCAGGTCAACCTAGCTTATTGAATAGGTCAAAAGGGAAACAAGGTAAAAAATGAGAAATAAAGCATGAAAAATGGTGGGAATAGATAGAAAAGAGAGAAATAAGCTTGGGGTTTAAGGTTTAGGAGGCAAGAGTGTAGATAGCAAGTGAAAAAAGGAACAACAATCTTATGAAGTACCAAAGGTCTACCCACCCCTTTCTCGGTGCACCCCTTAAAGCACATACTCAGAGAGATTGAGGCTCGATAGGTTCCTGAAAGATACAAAATGTCATTAATTAATAAAAGTGTGAAAATATTATGTGTATACATATGCCCCGGTTGAAGCTCATCACGTGTCACAAAGTACAACACGGGATGGTGCTAATGCTAAGTAAAGTGCAATAAGAAGCAAATAAGATAAATGAAAGGACAAAATTGAAAACCACATACCTTTAACTTATCTTAGTGTTGGAGAAGAAGACTAGAAGAAAATGAAGGTTTCCAATGTAAAGCACACTAGGCGAACCTATAGAAGTTAGTGCAAAAATAGCCAAAAATCAAAAATTTTGGAAGATAGGCATATAATAGTGGAAAAAAATATCTATGGAATCATGAATCTAACACATTTTATGGTTTGAAATATGGATGAATAGAAACAAAGATATGAGAAAAAAAGGAATCTAAAGGAAAATAAATGAAGAATTTGAATGGCTAAAAAGTAGTTTTAAATATGAAAAAGAGAATTCAATTTGTTATTTTGCATTGTAAGAGAAGAGAAAATGAGCTCTAGAGAGAAAACAAGCTAGAATGGTGAGGGAACAACATGCTAGATGAGAGGGGGCTCTAAGAGTGAGAGCGGGTGCACTATAGCTATGCATCTAAGAATCTCAAACCAAATTGTGAAAATTGAAATGAATTAATTAATTTTTGATAAAATTTAATTTTAAACATTTATATATGATAGAAATGAAAAAAATTAGATTCTAAGGGAAGGAAATGGGAAGATGAGAAATGGGTTGGAAGGAATTAGGGAAAAAGCAAAAAAAACAAGTTTTTGGCAAAATGTGTTAGGTCGGCACAGTAAATCAGGCTGAAATCCATGTGGTTGACCTAGAGGGTATAGGTCGACCTAGCACATTCTAGAACTAAAAACCTGGTGCATGGTATCTAGTTGGTCCATAAGGGCCAAAATAGAAACTTAGCACCAGAGAAAAGAGAATAAGAAGGAAAATAATAAATGTGGACAAAAATAGGAAAACTTTTGGTCAAATTAGGTTGACTAGGGAACCAGAAAAAGCATAGAAAAATGTGTAGAAAGTCGAAAGAGAGCTAGAATGGTCTGAAATGACCAAAGAAGGGCAAGGGGGGCCAAATAGGCTAAAATAGATAAAAATGAATAAATTATACTTATTTATGAGTAAAAATAGAATGTATAAAAGAATGTATTATGATTATACATGACATGGAGAAACTAAAACATCCTTTATTATTTCTTGATTGCAAAGATGATGATGGTTTTGGAGGTTTCTAGACATCTCTTGGATACCAAATTTGTTGGAGAGATTGACAAATGAAGATAGGGTTATACTAATATCCATAGGTCTAAGAGGTATAACAGATATGTGTAGGATACCCTTGAGCATAGACCTATTAGTCATGTTCCTTGGTTTTTAGGAATGACTGACTAACACCTTCAGATGGGAGGTGAATGGGGATGTGATAGAGGTGCCTATCACACTATATGATGTCTGTGCCATCCTCGAGCTACTTATGGTAGGAGCACCAGTGACCACATGGATACCAAAGAGTAGAGAGGAGAGGAGAGCCTTAGCCATGTGGGCTAGAGGCTCAAAGAAAATATTATTGGGGTGGAGAGTGAGTATGGATGATGTCTATATATCACAGATTTTAGATCTATAAAAGGTGGTGATAGGCCTTGTGAAACAATGGGTGCTCTGTCATAAGTTAGATGGAAAGGTACCACTATACGTGGTAGCCTTGAGTAGGATGATGCTGGAGGAGGGATTACTATATGATCTAGGCTCTGCTATCTAGGTCCTTTTCATGCATGCTCTATATAAGATGCTAGTTAGAGGGCATAAGACTATGGGACTAATCATATGACTGACAACATGGATATATGAGAGATTTCCTATGTATCAGCTAGTTGGGTTGCCCCATTTAGTTGATGATAGGTCACCTTGAGTGAGGAGTTGGAGAGAGGACTAGGTAGTGTGGGCCATGCCCCATGTGTCAGCACTATATGTGGTGAGATGTACTAACATAGTATGGTGACCATATGAGTATCTAGTGACTACTTGGGGGAGTTGGCACATAGTTGGACCAATGCTAGAGAGGACAGAGGTGAGAGGACACTATACATGGTAGAGAAAGCCACATCTAGTGGCATGGGTGCTAGGACAGATGGGTATGCCTCATTTAATGACATTGATACTCATGCCCAAGTAGTGGACTCAAAATTTGAGGGAACCATGAGGGAAGAGGGGATTCAAATCATTGATAGTGAGGTCAACACTATGGCCATGCTGAGAGTGACAATGGACTGGTCAAGCATGATGAGGGGTAGAGCAGGAGGTAGAGGTAGTGATACTAAATGTACCACCATCAGCTCTATAGAGAGACAAGCTATGACCACCAAGGCCACAACATCAATGGAGGTAGGAAGAGAAAATAGAGACTATCATCATCCTTGATGAGTAAGTAGAGGAGCCATAGGAAACATAAATGAGTGAAAGATCGCTCAGGTGTAGGCTGAGATGGACATGAGCCATGATAGTCAAGTTTGAGTTGAAGAGGTGACCTAAAGAGGAGGTACTAGGAGGTCGTGCAGATGAGGAAACTATGCTAAGTGGTCACATAGATGGTGATACAATAGGAGCCGAGACACAACTAGGTATGAATATGGTTGAATTATTTCTTAAGTTGTTATTAGGTCGATAGATAGATATTATGAAATATGACAGTGATCTAATATCCATCTGTTGTGATTTTTTAGGTGTACCTAAGGATCCATCTTGTTAGGGGAGCATTCCATGACATCCTATATGAGACTTTACAACCATATGACTCCATGACACTAGAGGATATGAGTGTACCATCTGCTCTAACTTAGATGAGCTAGTTTAGACTAATGAGAGACGTTGTGAGGTAGATATAAATGCAGAGAGAGGGCATAGCCACCAATAGAGATGGGTACAAGAGAGAGGCATTCCTAATAGGCCCTAGTTGATGAGAGAGATGTGCATATGGAGACAGTGACATAGATGATGCAATCATATACAACAACACCGACCCAACTGACACAAGCACATGCAGTGACCTAGACCGAGTTGGTACAGGCATAGGTGCAGATATCACATCTTCAAGGACAAGTAGAGGGATTAAGATATCAGACTGCCTCATTATAGCATACTATTTGGAGGAGTTAGACTGAGGCCTTAGTATGCAGCAAGGTGAGGCCATGAGATAGACAGGATGGAGCCCAGCCTAAGAGCTGGAGCATTACTTATGGTTATAAATATTATATCAAACTCTTGATATATATATATATATATATATATATATATATATATATATATATATATCATTTTGGCTTACGAATGTGATTTTTTATGTGGTCATTATGGTTGTTATTATCCTTATGTTAGTTGTGTATGTGGATGCTTTGGATATATTTATTTCTAACACATGTATTTAGCTTCATTTTATATGATATAGGAAATATATAATATGTGGTTTATTTTCTATAATAATGAGAAAAACATGCATGGTTAAAAGGAAACAAGTAAAAAGACTTGGAAAAATATAATCAATAAAAAATACACTGCACACTAATTCAAGCTAGGAAATGTGTAATAACTTGAAAAATCCCCAAGTATAAAGAACCAAGAAATGGAAAATAAGATGGTAAAAATGGGGTTTGTTTTCAAACCAAAGATGAAATATTTTTGCACCAAATTAAAACAAGTAAAATCACACTATATCACATTGGGAAGTATGAAAAACAAAATAATAAAATGGAAGGTATGCAGAAGGTCACACAAGGTAAGAAAAACAAATGAAAAGTCAATGAAATTTTGGTTTTAAAATTATCATACTAATTCAAGATGGGAAGTATGACAAAATTCAAGAAATGGTTGAAATCTTACATGCACTCAAAAAATAAGAAAATAAAAGGTGAAAGAAAAATGAAGCATAAAACATACTAGTTCAAGCTAGGAAGCAATTCAAATAATGTGTAACTTCATAATCAGTCAAATTTTATCTTAAACTTAACACATGTACTTTGATGGTGACTTAATTATTGGAAAACTTTGTGAGGAGGGTTGGGTCCTATCCACGCTCTTACACTGCAACTCAACAAAGGGAACACCATATGGGGTGGAATAAGTATGAATAACCAAGTACATGGGGAATAAGGGTAATAAGATAAAACACTCATAAATGAAAAACCCAAAAGGATGCCAAAATAGCATTAGTAGGTATAATAATAATATTGGATTGAAATGCAAAAGGAATGGTAATTTTATGATGAATTATCGGGTCCTATCCATAGTCTTATGCTGTAAATCACAAAAGAAAAACCCAAGGGCTATGATCAGAAATCAAGACAATATTTCTCAAGATGAAATTTGATGAAAGGGAATGAAAAAGGGAGTGTAAAAATCAAAGACTTAGGCATCTTAAGAGAAGACCTTAGGAGATAAGAGGCATACTAAGAACATGAGAAGACACTAAGTGACTAGTGGTCATCTATGTACAAAGAAAACCTATTCCCTATATAAACAAATATTTGTAGGCAAATAAGTGTGCTACTAATATTAGTTCATGAAGGTAGATTGGTACAATGAAAAAGTAAAATGGACCTACCTCCTCACAACGTGTTCTCCACTCCTCAAGACCCCTTACAAAACTGTTGGTCTACTACAAAGATTGGGTACTTGCATGAGAAAGTAGGTAGCACTAAAAGATTGTTTTGAATTCCCTTATTCCAATCTACTAGCCTACCACAACCCAAAGGACTTTGGCTCTATGTGAAGTTGACTATAGAGTTTGAGCTTCGATTGGAGATAGGACATCTTTTAGTGTGGTTAGACTTTTTAGAATATTGAATATTTTTGCCTTTTGATATCATTGCCTTTTGTTTAAATGATTTGGATTTTAACTTTATTTTGAAGGCTTTTTTTTAGATTCCTCCTCCATATGGATTTGGAATGACCAAGAATGAGAGAGATAGTGATACACATGAATGAGTTGTAGGCTAAGGCTAAAATAAGCTAAGTAACCAAAGATAAAATACTGACTAAGACAATTAGGCTTGACAATAAACAAATATGTGATCTCAAATCTCAATTGTGCATATGATTAATTTGCAGAAAAGGGAAGAAAGGAAAAGGGAGATCCAAAGGTGGATCGGTAAAAGGAAATAGTAATGAGAAAGATTGTTTTCTCACTGATCACATGGTAAAAAGAGATAATAACCAAAGGGAAAGGGTAAATATAACTAAGTCACCATGACAATTATCTGTGACAAGCAAGGATAAGAAAAAAAACAATTATGAAGATATAAGGAAACAACAAGCTAAATATGGTCATTTTGTGAGGATATATTGGGTCCTATCCACGATCTTACAAAGTAACTCACAAAATAAATATCCAAGGGATGCAACAAGAATAAAAGAGGAATATAAATCAATGATAAGGAAGAACAAACATATGTGAAAAAGAGAGAATATAAAATTAACAAGAAATATAGTACAACAAAGAAGATAATGGTATATAAGATAAGCAAGAATTTGACATAGTGTCAAATGATATAATCAGATATAGTAAAAGAAATAAAAATGGAGCACATGCCCAATCCAAATATAAATGTAAAATGACCATGCATGTGCTTAAAAGTACTAGTAAATCTATCCACACATTTATCCAAGACATCAAATAAATCTCTATGAAGATGGATACAAACTATTGCTAATGTGTCATCAATCTTTGAAAAATACTGGGCAAATACTTATTTTCTAATCTCAATTTAAAAAGTAAGAATACTCACTGGATCATGTTGAGGAGGGAAATTAGGCAAAGGATGATCAAAAGAATCTGTGAGAATAGGATCTATGGGAGAAAGAGGAATCATTGGTGGTGAAGGATCCACAGGTGAAGGAGGGTCCATGGGTGGAAAAGGAACCACAAGTGGAGGCACAAAAGGAACCACATGAGGTGTAATTATGGGAGAATAAGGGGGAACCTTCTTGTGAGAATGACATATGGGAGGAATAGTAGCTGGTCTAAGGATAGCTATAAGATGATCCTTAAGATGTTGCTGAAGGATACGACAATGATCAGTATGATGTGTGCCACATCAGTGTCATATACAATAAGTCTCACCATACTTAGGTATATAGTCAAGAAGAATCTTAGGAGGAGGCATGGTAGTGTCTATGGATGGGGAAGAAGGATGCAAGGTATCAATATATTATCACAACTTACGACAATGGGTAGAAGAATGAGTATCTATCCCATGAAAGCAACATATATGCTTGTGAGTGTGCTTAAGAGGAACACTCATGGGATAAGGTGTAACAAGTGTGGAAGAAGAGGGAAATAATTCATCACCCCATTTTATGGGAAAATGATCCATATTAGGCAAAGGCATCAAACCATAACCAAGAAGAGATGATGATGGTGAAGGAATAGAACTAGTCTTAATATGAAGAGAACTAGTGAAAGAAGTAAGAATAAGCCCACCAATAGTGTAAAAAGAAATAATAAATGGTTCTAACACAAGTTCTACTATGGGAGGAGTAGGATCAACAAAAATTATTAAAAGGGTAGCACTAACCTCAAGAGTAAACCAATGATGGGAATCAGGGAACCTAAAATAATGGTAAGGGATGGTCATATTACAATCCATGAGCATAGTCCTATGGGGCTCCTCATAAATTGGAGGTGTTAGTGCCATCTCAACTCTATGGTAAAGAGGAAAAATACAAAAAATAGGAACTATAAAATTTGGAATAAGAGAGGATGCACAAAAAGACTCAAGTAAAGAAGAATGATAATGCACAATCTTGGCATCACAGGCTTGTACAAAACCACCTAATAAAGGATCATCTAAGGAATATCCATCATCATAATCAGGCGAATGAATATTGATGACACAATTTGGAATAACTTTGTAATCAAAATAAGCATGGAGAATAGAATGACAAGTTTTGGATAAGACTACATGAATGTCATCACAAGGAGGTTTACGAGAATGAGGTTGTAAGGAAGCAAGAAGTTATGAGATGAGATGAGGCATGAGATCAAAAGTTTTGATTTTGAGATTAATCACATTAGGATCATCATCATCAAAGTCTAAAATGTTGGGAGGAATATTACCAATAAGATCTGGATGCACATTGTATCCTCTAGTTGAGTTGATAGGAAAATTTAGATGTTGTGACTCAGGAAATGGAACACTAGGTAAAGGCTCAAGAGTAGGAATTCTAAAGACACCATGATCTTGGAATTATTCAAATTCCAAGGCTTACTATCTCCTTGAATCTTATAAATGGCTCCATTATGAGGGAATTTAATGCATTGGCAAGTGGAAGAAGTGATAGCTCTAATATGATGAGTCCATGGCCTGCCAAGGAAGATGTTATAAGAAAGAAGAATGTTAAAGATCATCACCTTCACATGAATGGTGACAGGTGGGATAGTAATGGGAATCCCCACACACCCAAGAGGAGGCATTTGACTTCTATCATATTCTTGGCAGGTGCTACATGTGGACTTAAGATTGCATTCATAATATCCAAGTATTTTAATGAAATAAAGAGAAGCAACGCAAGTGCCAGAATCCTCATCAATAAAAGCACGTTTAACTTGGATATCACTAATTTGAATGCTAATAAATCAGGGAGGATCATCTTCATGAAGTAGAATATCATTGAGAATCATAGATGTCATAGGAAATTTTAATGAAAGAGAAGTGTCGATAGTTTTATCAATATTGATGGACATTTCTTCACATTATTACAAGATACTATCCTTGGAACCAGATAAGGCTACCTCTCATCCTGCTAAGGGAGGATGAGGGACATTCATCTCAAATAATAGTTGCATAAGATGGTTCTAATGATGAGGATATGTCCTTATGATTTCAAGAAATGGACTTTGAGAAGGGATATTAGTGAGCTCTGCAATGGGATCCCACTCATCATAACCCATGAGAAGATTGCTAGATATAGGCGTGTAATGGTTAAGGAAGTCTCAGAGGGAAGAGCCAAAGAGCATTGAAATTTATGATGATAATACTAAGAAGGTTTAGAAAAAGGTTGTAAATCATGTTAAGATGATGAACTAATAGGTTCAACTTGATTTTGAGAAGTACAAGAGTTGTTAACAGAAGGTTGATTAACATTGGAAGGAGAAGATGTTGGAAGAGTGGTAGAAATAGCATGGGATGTGTTATCCAAAGGAGAATCATAAGTTGGATCTTCATCAAAGGTTATAATATCTTCTTGCCCCAACTCATTTAAATGCGTTGGAGAATAATCTTGGATAACATAGTATGCTTGAGAAGGAGGCGGGGTGTAGATAGCTTGAGAATCGATGAAAGCCACTACTCTTTGTATATTAGTCATGCTAACCAAATTTTCTTCAAAAATTGGTTCCGTAAGAATTTATACATTATTGGTGGAAGATATGGGTTTGCCTTGGTTTTCTTGAGTTGGTTGATGATTAGGTAAAGGATCCTTATAAATAGCTAAATGAGCATTTACTTGATTCAAGGTTTGAGCTTTATCATGAGTTTTGTATTCTTTGAATGCATGCTCATAAGATTTATGACATTGGCATGTGATAAAATCATAGTCAAAATTAGGTCTAAGAAGAAAGTCCATGGCTAAATTATAAAGTTGTCTACAGGTCTCATGAGAATGATCCCAACTAGCATGAAACCAACAAAACTTGCTAGGATTATACCAGGTTTTCATAAGATGAGTAGGGTTAATTTCATGAGGAAGAGGCCTAGGTATATGTTAAGCAATTCAGATAAGGAAAGAGGTTTATTAAAATTAATGTTATTTGTTGAGAAATGAGGATTATTAAATTTTTGAGAAGAGGAAGTTGGTTCTAAAGAAGGGGTAGGAACAACAGCTTGAACATGGTTAATGGTATCATATGAATTAGAAACACCATCGCTGATAACATTATGATTTTTTTTAAGTAATATATGAGAACCCATGGAAGTTTGGGGTGGATGGAATTGATGCATAAGGAAATCTTGTCATTTAGCTTGATCAATAGCTTCTTCTAATGTTCATGGAGAAAGGGTACGACTTGATATTTTAATTTGGGATAAAGAGAATTTATAAGGAGATGAAAAAGATTATCATTGGCCATGTTATGTTCACATTTGTTTGATAAAGTCTTCCATCATTTAACAAACGCTCGGGCATTTTCATTTTTGCTTTGCTTACAATTAATGAAATGGGCCAAAGTGTTTTTAGGAAGATCACTAGTTTGGATTTCTTGAACTAAAGCATTCACTAAATCCTCCAAACTAGTAATGGAATGAGGTCTAAGTTGATTGTACCAATCCAAGGCATCACCTGTGAGGGTCTTAGTAAGGAGATTGGTAGCGACAAAGGTATTTAATTTAACCCAATATTTATAAATAATCCCAAATGTTTTAAGATGAAGAGAAGGATAAGTTGATCCATTATAAGAGATTGTAGGTGTTATACCTCCTATATCAATGTTAGCAATTTGAGTAGTGAGAGGTTCATTTTGTAGATGCTTGATAGTTTTATTGATTAAAGGAGGTTGAGGAATAAGATTACCTTAAGAATATTGAAGAGGAGGGGGAGGAGCATTTTGGTTATGTGTGCCCCAAGCCATTGGTTGCAGTTGTGTTTGAAGATGAAGAAGGTGATTTTGCATTATCATCATTTGACTTGTGTTATGGGCTTGGAAATCATTCATTTGATTAAGAGTGTGCAATATAAGTTGGTGAGTTTGACTAACATTATTAGAAGAGTTGGTGTTGGTATTAGTGGCTTGGGTTTCACTATTGGTGTTGTTGAGAGCTTGAGATGAATGACAATAATGAGAGGCACTAGTGGCAAAGCTTGCTTGTGTATCAAAAGATGGACTAGTGAATGAAAGAGAGGAAGAAACACTAGAATCATGAATGCCTTGGGTAGAAAACAATGAACTAGTGGAAGGATTAAGGACAATGGATCTTAAGGGAAGTTCACTAGATGTAGAACCAGACATGGTAGTTGAGATACTAGGCATGGAGGTAGAAGAAAAGAAAGAAGAAGAAGAAGCATGAAAAGAGGTCATGATTGAAGGGAGGTTGTGAAGCAAAGAAATAATTACTACCAAATCCATTTGAGAATGTAGAATGTGGTGAATGAGGTTCATTGTCTTGACCACTAATCATGAGATTGTAAATGGTAGATGGATCTTTCCCTTTTTGTTAGGGAAATTGGTTAATAAAGAAAAGCATTTCAGGAGTATACTCTAACTCATGTTGATTTTCTATGAGAAAAGAAGGATTATGTTGTAAATAGGTATCATGAGGTAATCCATAATCAATGCATTATGCGAGTTATAATATGGACATTACTAGCATTTGCAAAAGGAACTCTACTTTGTCTATGGGAAACCCTATGAGGATTGGTGAATTCCATCATGCCTGTTGTTTGAGATTTAGTGTTATCACCCAATAATAAATCCATGATGAAAGAATAAGGAAATCAAGATGAGAAAACAAAGGATTCATAAAGTGACAAAAACAAATCTAGGTCAACTTGATTGACCTAGTACAAAATAGGGAAAATAACACTTGATAGGGTCCATATAACTGACCTATTACAGAGAGTAGAAGCTGAAAAAAAAGGGAAAAAGGCCTGAAAACTATGCTAGGTCAACTTGGTTGACCTAGTACAGTGCACAGGAGCTATAAAAACTACTAGGTCAACAAGGTCAACCTAGTGTAATTGATAGAGGTAGAAAGCAAGGTTTGGGATAGTGTGGTCAATGTAGCACAACAGATAATAAAAGAGAAAAGATTGCTAAAAAGATGAAAAATGAAATGTTATATGCCTGTAGCTAGTCTAGAAAAGTAAATACTGAAATAAAATACACATCCAATTAAATTGATGTTGGCCAATCCAATTGGTACATATACATATATTGTAATTTTGAAAGAAAAGTATAGAATAGAGTAGAAACAAAGAAATAAAAACTGACCTTGGTGTTTTGGAGATGAAAATAGAATAGGTAACTGACCTATAACCTTGGAGAGAACTAGTTCAATCTATAGAGTTGGGTCGAGCTGGTTGACCAAGTGAGATAGGAACCTACTACAAAAGCTAAAAAAGTATGCTAAATTGACTTGGTTAACCTAGTAGACTGAAATAGATGTTTGTAAATGTGTTAAGTCAAGATGGTTGACCTAGTTGATTGGATTGCAAATTTGGAAGTCTAGAATCTATAACATGCACTGTGAATATTGAATAAGAACCTACTATAAAGTGGCTAGAAATGAGCTAGGTCAACCCGATCAACCTAGTAGGCTGAATAAAAAGTCTATAAAGTGATAAAAACTTATGTTGGGTCAAGTTGCTCAATCTAGTTGCCTATTCTTACACAGAAAAATAACTGGATCGACAAAATTGAGCTAGCAAGTCAAAACATATGATATAAAAGATGACAAAATGAATAAAATAAGTGAAAGAAATCCTATAAGGGTTTGGTTCACATCAGGTTCACCAGAATGTATGCATTCAGAGTTGCATGATACACATGTATCAATCCTGGATTAGATAAGATAGATCACACCTACACTTCCAATTGGGGCACACACTTGTTAAGTAGGAACATGACCAATATGAGGATCCACTAGACCTAATTAGGGGATCACGTGTATCATACGTCACAACACATCATGCTATGCAGGGTTCCAAAGCCTATAGTCTAACACAATTGCACAACAACCCTAAAAGATTCTTATGGTTTTTATATTCAGTTATGATAATAAACAAGAAAGTAAACTAATCTAATAACAAGAAAAGTAAACTAATATAGTGCTCACCAAAGATTGTGACATAAAGCAGGGGTTAGAACAAAACAAGTAAAAAACAACTAAATTAAACATGTATAAGAGACATATACTCATAATAATGTATATATAATCATAATATAGGGGAAAGAAGAATACATATTGCATTATCTATCTACTCTTACAAATGAGAAATAAATTTAGGAATACTTACCTTTGAAGATGAATATGTTAAGTCTCAAGCTCTCCCTTGGCCAATGGTGCTTCTTAAGAGATTATCGTGGCTTGTAAGGACAACTAAGATAAATAAACTCTAGGCTACACGACCTACCTAAGCATCCAAAAGACTTCTCCACAAGATAATATCAAAGCTCCAAAAGAAAGTATTAAACCCTAAATCTTTATTCCTCAAGTAGAATGGTCAATAAGCAGATGTTCATTCACACTTCTTCACTTAATTCATCTCTCTTATGCAATGGTAAGGAATGACCTTGTATATATAGTAATATCTCACCCTAAAGACTTTCAGACATGTTGGTTGTGCTAGGCCGATCAGGTTGACCTAGCACATTATTGGGCTAATGCCTAAAGTTTGTGCTAGGTCGATCGAGATGAAAAGTAACAAGGAAAGGAAAAGTATCCCTAGAATAAGCTAGGCCAACTAGGTCGACCTAACTTACTGAATAGGTCGAAAGGGAAATAAGGTAAGAAATGAGGGATAAATCATGACAAAAGGTGGAAATAAATAGGAAAGAGAGAAATAAACTTAAGGTTCAAGGTTTTAAGAGGCAAGAGTGTAGATAACAAGTGGAAAAAGGAATAATAATCTTACAAAGTACCAAAGGTCTACCTACCCATTTCTCAGTGCACCCCTTAAGGCATGCACTTAGAGAGATTGAGACTTGATAGGTTTCTACAAGATAAGAAGTGTTAATAATTAATAAAAGTGTAAAAATATTATGTGTATATAGATTTTGTTCCCTTCAAATGTCAAGACAAGGTATATTTGTAGCCTCTATAAAGAAAAGTGTGGCCATAATGGTAAATAAGGATAAATGTTGAGTGATAGATTTGATTAGGAAATGGAATGGTGGAGGATAATGGAATATGTAATAGTGGGGGAGAAAATGAAGATCAAGATTGCTAGGCACACATAATGTTACTAATTTTGGATTCAACATAACTTTGGATGTGGCAGGGTTGAAGACTTCTGAATATACTCTCGATAAGACCACAATTTTTTTCTCTTATTTGGTCCTGAGAGTAGATATCATATGATTAGGCTATAGGGTGAAAGATATTTTGATTTGATCTTTGATAATGTCTTCATTAAACAGAAAATAACTCTTGTGCTTAGTTATTGGTGCCTCAAAGAGGTTTCTACTAATGAATTTATCTTGATTATCCTGTAGCACCTCCAAAAAAGTTTCACTTAGGATCCATGACTTTTGACTTTGATTATCCCCTAGCAGCTTCAAAAAGGTTTCACTATAATATGCTAAGTTATGACATTGATTATCCCCTAGTGCCTCTGAAAAGGTTTCACTAAGAGAGTGTTATTTTGTCATATGATTGTGATCTTGGCCTCTTTGCTTTTCTTCATCTGATGTGTTGCCATGGATGTAGTTCAACAAGGTGTGATTCTGTTGGTCCTAATTGATACTTGTGGGAGGTGGAATGTCAATGATATGGCTATGATAGTTGATGTTAATGGCATGTGGAATGGTAACAGTACGAGGGAAGGCTGTACAATCCTCATAGAAGATACTAGGAAAAATTATATTGATGCTGAAGTAATCATCCTCAAAAAATATAGAAGGATAAAAAATGTATTCAAATTGAATTACTAGGCATGTGTAACCAATGTTGTAATAGCCATGAATACATTCTGATTCTAAATCTAATTTTAACTCAAGAAACTCTAAATCCAATGGTGAGACTGATGTTGATTCTACTTTAGATGCTAAATTTAATGTCAATTCAAGAATAAAATCTGACTTTAACATTGATTCTTCATTTGATGGATACTCTATTAAATGGATGTCTTGTTGAATGTTTGGTATTTGATAAATAACAAATTGTGATGGTATAATGGGATCCATAAAGAATGGATTTTCTGAGGAAAATTTTGCAATGATGGGACCAAGGTCAAGAGATAACTCTTTAGTGACTGGCTCATCAAAGGAAGGGTATTGAAAAATAGGCATAGGAATAAAATGTGATTCATCACAGGTTTACTTATCAAAAATGGTTGGTTAAACAAAAACATCTTGGATTGGTTGTTTGTTTTGACTTGGTTTATAATCGATTGGAAAACATCAGTTTTGAATATAGTTTGGTCTTCAAATTATTGGCTTGGCTGAGATACTAATTAGACTACCTGAGATTATGGATGAAAGATTGGTTGAGGTTTGGGATGAATGATTGGCTGAATGATTGGTTGAGACTGAATGATAGGTTGTGATCATGATTGGATTGGTCAAAATCTTGATAGGATTAGATGGTATATGGATTGGATTGGCTACTAGATAATGAAAGGAAATTGTGTAGCTTGGTTACTCGCACAAATCAAAGGATGAGGTCCTAGAATGGTAATAACAGGGTAGTGTGGAGATTGATTGCTCACAAAATCCAAAGTACTAGGTCTTAGGATGAAAATGGTAGGGAATCTTTGGGTTTGATTACTCACATAAGCCAAAGCATCCAAGTCATCCTCATAAACCATATCATCCCAGTCAGGGTCTTGAGTTGGATTGTAAGCCTATCCTTGCCTATGTTCTTTATATTGATTATTATAAGAAGAGTACCGATCTATCTCCCAATCAACATTGGCATTATATAAGTCTGCACCCAATTCCTCCTCACCAACTATATCATCTCAGTTGAGGTCTTGACTTTGGTCCCTGATTTGATTTTTACAAGGTGGACAAAATTCGGTCTCACAAACTATGTTATCATCAAGGGGGTCTTAAATAAATCTATTTTGTGTGGTCATTCTATCATAACTTGGATTGTACATGACTCTACCATAAGTGTAGCTAAACATATCCACAACAATGATGAAAGCTCCAAAATAAAAATACTTAGAGTTTTACAAACTCTACAAAACTATGTCAAAAAGATAAATGGTTCAATATTGGTCTAACTTGGTCAAAAGGGTGGAGATGTATCTCCAAAGAATGATTTGATCATGGAGTTGTATCTCCAAAATAGTTTGTGCTAAGACTTGTCATAAAATATTCTAATGTCAAATTTCATACACATAAAAGGTCAAGTTTCTTAATAAAAATTGGTATGTCAAAAGTCTAGGCCAAAGTATTCTAAACAAGGTTTAAATTAGGAAAGGGAAATGTTAAGTTGCAAGCTCTTTTATCCAAATGTGGAGTCAAAAACTAATCTGAAACAAACATGATCTACTAGGGTTTTTGGCCAAACACATCATCAAAATCTAGACTTGAAACAAAGGATGATTTGATTTGATTTAATCTATCAAGTTTGGAATAATTTTGACACAAACTTGACACATAGAATCAAACATAAACATGATCAGTTGGTATAAGACATAAGGAAAAAGGCACCTAGGAAAAAGACCATGTTTTTTTAAATAAAGGCATAAACAATGATGATGATAGGCTCTATGAATAAACAAGCAATGGAAACAAGGCTCTTTGAATAAATAAGTAATAGTTTTTAAATTTGGATAATCAATTAACTAATGTTACGTAATCCAAAAGAGAAATATCTATGTATCAACCCCTACGAAGTGAGACTTAAATAGAAATCAATCAATGTTTGAATTTGAACTTGGATAAGTTAATTAAAAACTCAATGTTGAAAACTAGGCTTTGATTGATAAAATAAGCTAAATAATATTAGATGACATAACAGCTCAAGATAAGCATGACATGGTTTGAAACAGTAGTTTTTGATACAAGGTAAACAAGTCTTAAAACAAATTAAGTAGCATAACAGTGTTAACATGCTCCAATGATGTGATCAATGTTTTATTTCAAAGATTTCAAGGATCAAACTTGATAATAATGTGGGTAGTATAATAATACCCATCTCAAACAAGTAACACACACACAAACATGTTTAGAAAAAATTGCAAGGCACAAGTGTGGTGTAAAATGGTCAGTATAATGCCTCTTCGATCAAGGAGTGATGTATAAAAAAAATTAGTTTTTGACGTGGTTATAAAAAAACAAACAAGTTTTAGTCAACACAGCAAACAAAAATGAACAAAATACACTAAGAATAATAGTCCAAATCCTAGCAAGGGTATGGCAATGTGGAGTTGACTAAATATAATTAGTTTTCAATCATTCTAGATGGATCCCATGTCTATCGACTTTTACATTAGCAAACAAGAGAAATAACACATCATTTAGGTCTGTGGCATATGACTTAGTGTAAAAAGTTCTTGTCCTTTTTACAACCACTACATCCATCACTTACTTAGTGTAGTGCGATATCCAACATACTCAAATGTCTCAGGCTTAGCCTCTACTAACGGAGATGGTTTAATCACTCAAACCATTATTGTAGTGAGGAGATCCCAATTTATATACCCCCCATGGAGAGGGGTTGAAGATGATTTCGGGAGATGAAACCCCAGGTCAAAGCTTCCCTAAATAACTCATGGGAGGTAATAAAGTCCCCTTAACAAGTTAATATGCATAAAATAAATGACACAATAGAAATATTTTATGGTCATCTCAAGATCACCCAATACTATTACGAATTTTTGAGTACGGATTTAAATGGCGTTCTTTTTATACCTTGGACTAGGCTCAAAATAAAATGATATGGTGCTTTTGATCTCAAAATTTTCTTAAAGGGGATGGATGGGAGAGCATACACGCACGTCTCTTTTCACTAAAACACACAATCAACAAGCAAATTTGTAAATAATTAAAGTCAGGTTAATTTCATTGCACCAAATTGAAAGTGTTTGATTAAATTTGTTACTAACACCTTGACTTTAAGATGCGCAAATGAAAATAATTTCAAACCACCAAAAAAAAAATTGGCACTTTTGATCCCAAAAGTTCCTTAAAGAGGACAAATGGGAGAACATACACACACAACTCCTTATTTATTCAAACAATTTTAAACTAAATAAACAATAAAAATAACTTGAAAAAAACTTTTAAGTGTATTCAATTTTATAGTAATAAATGAAATGTGTGGTGGTGTTCTTTTATCTCCTTGGCTTTAAGTTGTGAACTTTGAAAGAGCAATCAAAACATTTAACACAAACATGTAAAACTTTCTTTTTAAACCCAAAGTGAAGTACCTAATTCATTTAAAAACATCTCAAATTAAGTGTGAAAGAACTAATTAATCTTGTCTTTAATATTTTTCAAATGGGTCTTGTAAGAAAAAGGTTAGCACTTTGTTTAACTTTGAAGCTTATTTATCAAATGAGACAAACAACTTTGAAGGGTAAAATCTGTCGATCCGAAGGCAAAACCTCAAGAAATCAAGCATATTAAGTTAGACAAAGGTCAAAAAAATATCAATAAATCTCAAAGAAATAAATAAAAAAAATTAAACCTATGAAACATGTAAATAACAAGTTAGAATGTTAAAACAAATAAAACCGAACACATAAAACATAAAAACCTATAGTTAGTATTTTAACCATAACATTTAAAATATAAATCTATTTGTCACGAAATTTTTTGAAGTTGTTTATAGGTTCAATAATCACCTTTATAAAAAAAATTTAAGTCAAAATACTGAATTAAAAAAATTATTATCTCTGTACTACCCATTTTTACCAAAAAATTAGAAAATAAAAAGTGACTATCACTAAAAGAGTCATAACTTCTAAACTACAAATCATATTTTAATAAAATTTTGAGAGAATTAAGATGAAATAAGTAATAAAAAATTATCAAAAATTTAGAAAAACTAATAAACAAATTAAAAATAAGAGCTATGTTTGTTAAAATATGTGGGATGCACAAATGTGTCCCATCGGACATGCCATTTGTGATCTAGAAATTGAACTCAAAGGAGGAGGTTAGTATAGAGTTACTCTTAAAAATAATGAAAAATGAACTCATTAACAATCTAACATATTTTAGGCATGATCATGGGTGGAGCATAATGAATAAGCCAAATGAGAACTCAATAAAACATAAAAGAAAATGAGAACTATAAACATAAAAACACAAATTCCTTATCAAATCTTTGATAGCTCTAAATGATAATTTGGTTGGCTTGCTCAGTTTGTGCATAATAAGTCTTCATCAATGACATATGACTAACATCATCTCTTCTATGCACCATTGTTGAATGCTTGGCTTGATGGCTTGGATGATTCAATGGTTTGATGGCTTTGGCTCAATTTTAGTATTATAACACTAGGCTTTTAGCTTCATGAATCTATTCCTACATTATAACTCTACTTTTATTGAGATCCCTAGATGAAAATCTCTAAGCTTGATTTTATAGGCCTTCAAATCCTTTGGAATAGGTTAAATTTGACCATGGTTGAGTTTATTAACCTTGGTTGAGTTTGGCATATTCCTAGGATATTCTTTTAGATATTTTTTAAAAGTAAAATTCTCACAAAGGTAATGAGTGTGTTCTAAGATTCTCTTGAATTTTATTTTTAGTAATTGATTTATTATCTCATTGGTGAACTCAATTAAGATTTGAAATCGATTTAACTTGCTAATTAATTTTGATTAGGGTGTGTAAGTTAATTAGTTCATTTTAAGCATTTGATTGTTTGTTTGATTTTGATTAATTCAATGTGTATATTTGCCTTGTTTAATGGATTTAATAGGACACATTGATTTAATGCAAGGTTATAAAGCCAAATTCAAGACTAATAAAAATTTTAGGTTAAATGTTTGATGATTGGTAAGAATTGGTATAATAGTCTGATGTAAATCCATTGTTGGCCAAATTACATGTCTACAATTCTTATCTATCATTTTCTCATTTGCATTGTATTTTCATACATTGCATGTCTGTTATTAATTAGATTTTGCACCCGTTTTGTGTTATAGTATAATATGGTATAAGTTTTGGTACATGGGAAATCTAATGACACAGTGGGATCACCTCCAAGCTGTGGGATCACTTCCTTTCACTAAGCTTAGTGTAACTGATATATGACCAATTTACTTCAAACTACAACTTTCTTAGTGATCTTGCTCCTAACTAAGGTTTTAACTTGTAAGGGAAAAAAATTTTAGAAATATTTTTAAAACTATAAAGAATGGTGATACACCAAAGGGTTCTAGTAGAAATTAATGCTTGCTTTGATTGAACATAGTTAAAATTTTAATATGTTGAGATTTATTGAAGCACAATCTTATACGAATATGAAACCAAAGTTAATATTGGGTATTTATTAGATAAGGAATAAAGTTATTTAATTTTATCAACAAGTTTACAAAAGGGAAACATTAATACCACAAATGAATCTATATGATTGCAACATGACTTATATCATTCACAACTATAATAAAGAGACATACGTACACAAAGATAACAAAAGATAAGGAAGATAAAACTTTAATTTTTTAGTATTCTCTAGGTTACAATATGTAGATAAATTCTTTAAAGGCAAAAAAAATTGTCTAACAAAAAAAAAGATAGATGGGCTACATAGAAAACCCATATTTATACCAAAAATCACTCCTTTGAGAGAAAGGAGGTCAAAAAACTCTTATGCTCAGTTTTGAAGCAAGAAATTAGGGAATCTACATGCAAATGTCATCCTTCCCATCTTGAAATGGTGAGTAGAAGGAGGAAAAGAACTCTGCAATGGTTGGGTGCTTCACCAAGTGTTTAAAGAGGAGAAAAATTCATTGGAGTCTTTCAGTTAAACATTTCTCCTTGAGTTCTGTTGAATAAATCTCTTCCAAAAAATGGGGCACCAAAATGAACCATTACTTGGTCAAAAGTGGAATGATTTTTAATATTTGGATATTTTAAAACTAAACTTGCAAAATCTAACTTGTAATTTGCAGTTGAGACTTTTTGTCAAGTTAAATGACTTAAAAGTTGTAAAAGTCTCAACTATAAATTGCAAGTTAGGTTTTTCAAGTTTAGTTTTAAAATATCTAAATATTAAAAAGCATTTAATTTTTGACCAAGTCATGGTTCATCTTACCACCCCATTTCTTGGGAGAGATTTCTTCAACAAAACTCAAAGAGAAATGGTTTAACTGAAAGACTCCAATGGATTTTTCTCCTCTTTCAACACTTGGTAAAGTACCCAACGCTTATAGAGTTCTTTTCCTCCTACTCCACTAAAGATGCCATTTGAAGCTAAGAAGGATGACATTTGCATGTAGATTCCCTAATTTCTTGCTTCAGAACTGAGCGTAAGAGTTTTTTGACTTCATCTCTCTTAAGGTAGTGATTTTTGGTATAAATATGGGTTTCCTACATAGCCCATCTATATTTTTGTTGTTAGACAAATTTGTATGCCTTTGAAGAATTTATCTACATGTTTTAACCTGGAGAATACTAATAATTAAAGTTTTGTCTTTCTTATCTTGTGTTAGCTTTGTGTATGTACGATTTTTTATTACATTTGTGAATGATATATGTCTTGTTTTAGTCATATAGATTCATCTATGGTATTGATTCTACCCTTTTGAAAACTTATTGATAAAATTTATAAAAAATTGTTCCTTATCTGATAAATGCTCAATATTACCTTTGGTTTCATATTTGTATAAGATTGTGCTTAAATAAATTTCAACATATTAAAAGTTCAACTGTGTTCAATCAAATCAAGCATTAATTCCCATTAGAACCCTTTGGTGTATCACCATTCTTTCTAGTTTTAAAACTCCTAAAAATTCCTTTCCTCACAAGTTGAAACCCTAGTTAGGAGCAAGATCACTAAGAAAGTTGTATTTTGAAGTAAAGTGGTCATATATCAGTTTCACTAAGCTTAGTGAAAGGAAACTGACCTTCTTCAGAGGTTCACCTCAATTTGTCAAGGTCCCATAGTTTGGAGGTGATTCTATTGTGTCATTATATTTTCCATATACTGTAAATCATACCATATTATACTACAACACAAAACAGGTGCAAAATCTAATTGATAACAATTTATGGCATGTTTAATGGGAACCGAAGATCATAACTAAGAAATTAGTGCTATTTTTATCAAGCATTATGTGAGCTTCATATATATTTCAAGAGCATATGATAACTCTATTGGCCTACAAATTCAAGAAATCCAAGTTTATGTATGACAAAGATATAGACAAGATCATCTACTAAAGGTAAGAGGACTAACTTGATAGAATTATCTTTTCCATATAAAAAGAAATCAAGATCAATTCTACTTAACTCTAGAATAAATCCTATAAACCTATCTAGATCTCCCACAAATACCCATAGTTGTTTCATACCTTCCATTATGGCCTTGAGAAATCATAATTCTGTACCATTTAATGGAGGCATCACACTTATGTTGGCCTAGTATGATGATATACCCACCTTAGATTTAAAAAGCCTTCCATATTTACTAGTGAAACTTCCACTACACCCATTAAATACATTAAATATGTTTCCAGCATCTGTTCGATTTATAACATAGCACAAAAAAATGTTTCTATCAAACTTATTGCCTTATCATTTAAGGGTAAATCCTTATAGTGGTATAGAAGTCTACTTCCCAATTCCATCCATGTTTGGGATAATTTAGCATCTACCCTATGCACATAGTTTGAAGATAAGAGTGACTGTCTCTCACTAGTTGAGCAACTAACCACTATTAAACAAACTCATCATGAGTTCATGGGTGAGTTTAATTTTCACTTTTAAAAGACATGGAATAGAATCCTAGTGTTGGTTAAACCAACCCTGAATAATAATTTCTTATATTATTTGAGAACCTTATATAGTGATATAGCTATCATAATTCAGTCAATGGGTGGCACCACACTCACCAATTCTTATGACATAGCAATAAGAGCTAAAAACTACCTCATTCAAGATGAAAAAAATGCTCCTGGGCCTCTAATGCCATTATTCCTAGAGTTACCTCCCATGCAACCCACTTTAGTCCCATTCCCCACAACAAATAATCAACCCAGTTTATATCCTATCCCTTTTGATGATTTGTATGAAGTTAAGTCACTGCTTAAAAGCTTTGTCAATGACTTGGTAGCCATGAAAAGGAAATAATCCCAAAATTATAGGCCTTATCAACCTGCTAACCAAACATATCAACTCAATAAGCAACCATACCAAGGCAACTCATAATCCCAAATCCAAACTCTATAAGCAAAGCCCCAAAATATTCTTGTTTTACCTACCCTAAGTACTTCTAAAGCCATCATTCCTATTTAGAACAACTTGGCTCAGGAATACGAATGGTGTTATCCTTGTGCCCAGTTGCACAATAAAAATTCTTGCCCTCATGGTGTCATCAATAAAGCCTTGATGGCACAAAGCATATATAACCCCCAAGGGAAATAAGAGGAAGTTACTTCTCAGTAGGAAGATGAACAAGTGCCTAATCAAAATGAGACCACTTTTTTGAACTAGCAAGAGGAGTATTTTTGTGGTGTTAACCAGGAGGAAGCACTAACCAATGGTGGCATTTCAATGGAAGAAAATACACACTCTAATAAAAGAGCAATAAAAGGTGACCAACCCTCCAAGGTTGATCAAGCTATAACTTCTAAAGTTATACAAGAGGTTGCAAAAAGTAACACAACTCAAAAACCACCCAATATGCTAATGGGTCAGCCAAAGTCAGAAATTTTGACCCCAAATCTCATGAAAGAAGACGTAGCTCCCACAAATGCACCAAAAAAAGTTGGTAGCATTCCTTTCAGTATTATAGAATAAATGAAAAAGACTAATTTGAATGTTACCATGTCGGAAGCACTGTCAATCCCAACACAAAGGGAATTGTTTTAGGAAGCTCTAAAAAACTTCCAACTAATAGATGAGGTCTTAGTTAAGGGATCTACTATTGTGGTTAACTTGTGTCAACCTCAAATGGACACAAAAGCGAGTAAAAATAATAAGCCTCCCCTTTTTACCTTTCACTTATAGTTGGGAAAAATATTATCCATAACTATATGATAGACTCTAGGAATAACAATTTTGTTATGCCCAAGAAAATATCAGATGATCTCGGTATTAAATACACACCAGTCACAAAAGGCATGGTTCAATTGTATGGGACTGTTGTCTGAATAGTTGGGACTATAAAAGTTTAAACCTTACCATCCATGCAATTCAAAGCTTATCTATATCCCAAAACATCTTAGTTATTAACTTATCCCCTATTTTGCTATCTACCTTTCTTAATAATTCACTACAAAATAGGAGGGTACCTATCTGGTGATTGGTCGCATATATTACTCAGGACAAGATATGCGACTAGAGTGATAATAAGAGCTTAACCAATTGCTAAAGACCATATTGAACCATACACTCATGTCCCTATGATATGAATTACACATTACAAGACCAAAAAGAGGATCTTGACCATGAAGTTGTAACACCCATAGAATAAATCTAAGACCCTCACCTAGATGAATGGGGATCAAATCTCTAGTTTGACTCTTATGACTATGTCAAGGAAA
Organism: Torreya grandis; assembly: GCA_037957365.1. Lineage (NCBI taxonomy): Eukaryota > Viridiplantae > Streptophyta > Pinopsida > Cupressales > Taxaceae > Torreya > Torreya grandis. The sequence goes on along the minus strand of JARHVA010001805.1, from coordinate 1,701,869 downwards.
TAGGGTTGGGTACATATTACATCCATAAAGATGATGCAATCATCCCAAATCTTATGAAACTAGTTGAAGATCATAAAATAATGTTGTAACTATAATTTGATGGCTCAAGGAGCAGAAATGGTGCAGGTGCTAGTATTATTTTGGTCTCTCCCCTTCATTCAGACTTTAGTTCAGCTGCACTACCAATGTGGCTGAATATGAAGCATTGATTCTTGGTCTCAAGTTGGCCAAGGAAAGGGGCATTCAATCACTATAAGTGTTCAATGATAGTGAACTAATTATTCACTAGGTAATATCAAAGATCATGACTAAGAACAACTTGATGAGATCTTTTAAACATAGGGTTTGGGACATGTTAGAAGATTTTATCACTTTAAACATTCAATTGATATTGAGATCACAAAACAAAGATGTTGATTACATGGATTTAGTGGGTTCTCAATATAATCTACTTAAATATATTAATAAGGACAACAAAAAGCATGTAAAAATAATAGTGAGACAATTTGTCCCTGACAATGTAACCAACTGGCAAGTTTTTAACAACAATAAAAAAAAGTTAATTTTCTATGAGATGAGGCTAAATTCTTAGACAAAAATCTATCAATTCAAGGTTCCAAAAACAATACAGGGAGAAAATAATTTAGCTGAAGACTAACAAGTTACCCATGGATCTTGTTACTTTATAAAGTATCTTCAACTTTGATGATCAGTTGAAGGGTGCAAAGAAAAATCTCATAGTCAAGGAAGAAGACTACGAGCCAATAGCCATCTTAGAAGGTAAAGCTTTGAAAATTATAAAGATATGTAACACTTCTAAAAAGTGATATTTTATTAAATTGTGTCAATAATTTGATGATAACTTCTCTTAGAGTTATAAAGATATAAGGGGTTTTGACCCTATCTTATCCCAACACATAATAGAGATTGACCCAAATACTAACCCTGTTAGATAAAAACATAGACCAATAAACCCAAAAATAAGAACCCTTGATAAAGAATGAGATGTCCAAGTTGATAGAAGCTAATATCATTTTCCCTATCAAACACTCATCCTGGGTTGCTAATTTAGTCCTTGTTAGGAAAAAGAGTGGTGAAATTAGGTTTTGTTTAGATTTTTAGGACCTAAACAAAGTGTACTTGAAGGATTATTATCCCCTTCCACCCATGAAGTAAATTCTCCAAATAATAGTTGGATCTGAGAGGTTTTACATTCTAGATGGTTATTATGGATATAACCAAATCCTAGTTCAAGAATCAGACTAGTTGAAGACTACTTTCACTACAAAATGGGGCACATATGCATATAAAATATGCCTTTTGGTCTAACTAACCCTGGTGTTACCTTCCAAAGGGCCATGGATATGTATTTCAAGGTTTGATCAATGAGATGATCTTGATGTATCTAGATGACATCATTATTTCATCAAAATAGGCCGGTGACCACCTAAATCACCTTAGGAAAGTTTTTGAAAGGTTTAGAGAGTTTGGATTTCCCTCAATCCAAAGAAATACATATTTTTAGTTCATGAAGGGAAACTACTAGGATACATAGTCTCAAAAGAAGGTCTTTTAATAGACCCAGAGAGCAACTGCTATATCTTCACTAGCACTTCCAAGCCATAAAAAGGGGTTACAAAGTTTCTTGGAGAAGATCAACTTCTTGAGGAGGTTCATCCCAAATTTTACTTCCATGGCCAAACCCCTTACTAATATGCTTAAAAAGGGGGTCAATTTCAGCTAGACAAGGGAAATAAAGGATAGTTTTGAATCCATCAAGTACGCTATTTCTCAAGCTCTGACCCTTGTAAATCCCAACTATGAGAATGACTTCATTTTCTATGCTTTTAGATGGGAAGGTAGTGTATCATCTCTTCTCACCCAACAAAATGAAGAATAGTTGGAGTAGCCCATAGCTTTTTTCAGTCAGTCCTTAAAAGATTATGAGGAAAGGTATAATTTTGTTAAGAAGCAAGTGTATGCAGTAATAAAAGATCTCAAAAAGTTTAGGTGCATGCTCTCAAATAATTAGATTCATTTAATGTTTTGTCACTAGAGCATAAAGGAGTTCCTTTTAAGCAGGGAAATAAATGAAAAGAGAGTGGGTTGAATCACAAAAGTCATGGAATATGACATGATCATTAAAATAACTAAGCTTGTAAGAAGAAAATGATTATGTGAGTAAATTGCTTTTGATATTAGAGATGCTAATGCAATATACATTCAACAGGCATTTCAACCAGCATATTTGCATCTATTCGATAGCTAGATCAATGACATGACTACCTTCCTACAAATTGGTGAATACTTACATGAACTCCAACAGTTCAAGAATAGTTACTTCAGGCTCCAATCTATCCCTTATGCTTTTGTTGATGGGATCTTGTTTAGGAAATTTATTAATGGAGTTATGTTGAGGTATATCGAGCATGATCAAATCCTTAAGGTGATCGAGGAGTTTCATAATGGCTCATCGAGTAGCCATTTCTTTGCAAGAACCACTACCATCAAAATAATGAGGTCAGGATACTATTGGCTTGACCTATTTAAAGATATGAATAAATGGGTGTAGAATTGTGAGAAATTTGCCTAATTTATAGGCAAGCAAAGATTAGAAAATCTCCCTCTCTAACCAATCCAAGTTGACCAACCATTTGCTTAGTGGGGATTAGATTTTATTGGCATGATTAATCCACCATCAAGTGCTGGACACAAATGGGTCCTTATAGTGACTGATAATTTCACTAGATGGACCAAAATAATTTCATTAAAAGATGTCATATAAGCATCTATTTTGGAATTCATGGACAACATTGTCACTAGATTCGATGTTCCTTACACCATTATCTCAGACAATTCTAAAGATTTTGTGGGTACTAAGGTGAGTGAATGGGCAGTGAGACATAACTTCTACTTGAAGACTTTATCCAATTGCTACCCATAAAGTAATGGCTTGGTTGAATCTACCAAAAAAAATCTCATAATGATTATTAAAAGGATATTGGAGGATAACCGAAGGATATGGCACGCTAACTTGAAACCAACACTTTGGGCTGATAGGATCACTTATAAAAGAGCCATTGGTAATTCTCCATTCATGTCAGTCTATGTAAGGGAAGCTAGACTTCCACTGTTAATAGAGTTACCATCTCTAAAAGTCAATACTTAGTTGAAATTAATCAAAAATGATGCAATGACCATGCGGTTAGCAAAACTCACAGAGATATAAGAAGTCAAGAACCAATCAATGCAAGTTTTGGAAGCAAATCAAGCTCAAGTAAAGATGACTTTTGACAAAAAATTATCTGATAGGATTTTCAACAAAGGAGACATGGTTCTAAAATGGGATGCTAAAAGGGCCAAGCCATACAAGCATACAAAGCTTGATGAAAAATGGAGTGGTCTGTATGTCATAATACAATGCAAAGGAGCTAATGCATTCTAGCTGTCTAGGCTTGACGTATCATAGCTTCCTATGCCAGTCAATGGGATATACCTCAAAGCTTGCTTTTGAGGTGGAATTCTTTATAAACATTTATATATATTAGGTTTATTTTATTTTTCCCCAAATAAGTGCTTTCACACAATATACAACTCATTAAGAGTTTTTGTTTTCCCTATTTTGTTCTTGTTTAAATGACTCCATACCCAATGAATTAGAAGGCTACTGGGAATATTATATTAACAGACAATTACCCCACAAAGTTTCCAAAAATGTTGATATTTTTGTGCCAAAAACCTCAGAACATCTCATACTTTAAGGGAGACCCATAAAGTTTTTGAGAAAAAGCCTTGAAAATGGCCTAAATACCTTTTCCAATACCCAAGTGGAAACCATGGATTTTTGTGCAATTTGTAACTTTACAAAGTGAACCCAGACCTCTGCTTTCTCACTTACTTAATACCTAGTGGGAATCAAAACTAGCATTACAATTTACAACTTTGCAAAGTTGTAAACTATAATGCAAACTCTACTTTTCTCTCTTCATCAATACCAATAGGAATCAAAACTCTCACTACACTTTGAAACTTTTCAAAGTTATAAAGTGTGATGCAAACTCCAATTCCCAGCTTTTACCATGACTTAATAGGAATCAGAACCCTTGCCACACTTTGCAACTTTATAAAATTGCAAAGTGTAATCAAGATCCTGTTACTTGCCTCCAAAGCATTTCTCACCTCTAACAATCCCCTTAGCAAAAAACAAATAATAAAAAACAAATTACAAAATTGTAAATATGTAAAATTAAAAAGTGACTTCATGGATGTACTTTCCTACCTATATATCCATCTACCACCATTAATTGACATGATTAACATTAATTGCATGATTTGGTATATAATTAGGTTTTTGCATCATTATAAATATTGCAAACCAAATCTAGAGCTATGTTTCCAAGTGAAACTACAACCCATACCTCCAATATGAGCAACGCCATACCACAACCACCAGAGTTATCCATTACAAATCCCTATACATGCATCCATAGTATTCTTCTAGGTCACTTGATTTTCTTTTAGTCTTTTCCATTTCATTTACGACCATTATTATCTTTAGCAAGGTTTATCATTTTCCAAATCATACTTAGAGTTTTTCTCAAAAAATGTCAAAAACTTTATTGTTTCCTCTTTTTTCTAATTTTAACAGTTCTATGTCTAAATCTTGTTGAAAATTAGTCTAAGTTTTTTATGTTGTCGTTCTAGGGTTTTCATCAATACTATTAAAATTAGGAATATTCCCAAAATATCCCTTGCATAATTACAAGGTGGAAATATCTCCTGTTATTGCAAATTGAAACCTCTGCTAGAAATTTTCACTGTAAAAACACCTTAAAACCCCCATTTAAAGTTAGATGAAGATTCCCTTTATTTTAACACCATAGGTTACCATCAGAGATCCAACGTGCAATTACAAACCATAACCCCACAAAACTTTTGGTCGAACTTTGCAAGTGTAACTAGAAGTTAAAACCCCACCGGACCTTTTGGTCAGATTTTACAAATATTGTTTCACATTATACTCCCACCATAATTTTTAACTGTAAAAGTATAACAAAACCCCACCAAGTTCAAAGTGGAAAAATAACCTATAATTGCAAGCCCAAATCCCAATTAACTCTGTAGTTGGTTTCCTGCACCCATTTACCCAGTGTTAAAAAAGAGATGAAGTTCAAGTCAAAGGGACCTAGTAGACGTATGGAATAGAGTCGATGAAAAATTCAAGAATGATTGGATTCAAAGCATCTACAATAGTGGTTTGCATCAAGCTACAATGATCTAGGAGGATCTATTTTTTGCTCTGAAAATAAAGTCATCAAATTATGGATTGATCAATGTCATGTCATAGAGCTCATCAAGAAATTTATGATGCAATTTGAATGGGTCAATTTTGAGCCCGTATGTGCAAGATATCGTGCATTGAATATCAAATAGAGTAAATTAAAAAAATGGGTTTGGATCATTATTAGTTGGACGTCGACAAGTGGCAAGTAGAGAGTGGTCCATGTGGTGGGTCCTCAAGCCACCATGTAGCTTGCCACCATTTAATTATTTTACCATTTATCTCTATGATACAATTTTAATAGTTATCTAATTGACTATATTGTAATTAATTAAATTCCATGCGACGAAGTATGTCTACGTCATTTGCCACATGACACATCCACATCACGGGTTTCCAATGAAGTTGCCATGTTCCATGACAAACTTCCACATACTTTACACATGCCACATCCCAAACTTCAATGTGGAACCACCCAACATCCAATGTGAAACAAATATGCCACGGTCAATTTCAATCTCTTGGCATTATTCACCATGAATTTTGTGGTATATAAAGCATCACAAAACTGCCCACCTCCCAAATGTGGGATAAAGGATTAATATGACCATCAAAAACATAGAGGATGGGAGTCAAACCATGGCATATTGGGTAAAAGGATAAGCACTTGACCATTGAACCCATGGGTGTAAACTTTATAAAAAGGGATCAAGGCTCATTTTAAATCCAAGTTTTGGACGTGGAGACAAGGCAATTAAAGGGTGTTATAGACTTAGAGATTTTGTTAAAGCCTCAAGCTAAATAATTTGGTTTGAGAGTATCTTTGGGATAGAATTAAGCCCATTAAGATGATTTGGAGACTTCTAAATAAATTTTAAAGCTATTTTTATGATAATTATAATAGGAGCGATTCCCAGTGGAATGGATCTAGAGACATAGGCCATTGTATCGAACTTTGTTATCAAGTTGTGTGTGGTATTTTTGTCATTTTTGTCTCTTTAGTTATTGCACTCCTAAAATTCAAATTATTTTGGATATTTAAAATCCATTTAAAAATTATGTAATCATTTTAAAAATCAATTTTTATTAAATTATAAATTTAAGATTTTGATCCATTATTCAAGTGTGTTTTTCACTGCTATGACACTTGATTGTTATTGATTATAGATCAAATTTTTAGTATCACAGTAGAATTTGGTATTTAACAATATGGATTATTAGTGTATGTTGACAAATTCAAGATCTAAGTGAGGTGAAAGAGGTTTGGCTAAGTACAATCCAAAGGTTAGAGCAAGACGTACTATAAAATGAGAGATGACTTTGAGTTTGAATGAGCTTTTCAACTGGCCTTCTTGAAAATGAAGGATATGGTCGATGAGCTTTACTGTGAAAGATAAAGTAAAAAACATGATGAAGGTGGTAATTTTTTGAGAAACCTTCTTCCTCTTCGAATGACAGTAAAGACAAAAAACTCATTGAATCTCTCCCTTCACTAAAGCTAGATATTAAGTTTGAATTGTCGATGTTTAATAGTGAGATTAATGCAAAAAAGTTGAATAACTGGATAAAGTAAATTGAAGTATATTGTAGGGTCCAGAAGATTGTAGATGATGAGGCTAAAATTCACCTGGCTAGTCTTCGAATGGGAGGCACAACTCTCATCTGGTGGGAGAGTAAGTTGAAGGAAAGCGAGATTAATATAGGTAACTCGATTTCCACTTGGACTAAATTTGTTGATGTACTTAGAAAGCAATTTTATCCTTTAGGATATGTGTAGCAAGCCATGATGGATTGGCAATCTTGTAGACAAACTAAAGGCTAAAGTGTTCAAGATTATACATAAAAATTTAGGAAAAAGGCTTTACTTTTGAATATTCCTCTTTATACATAGGAAACACTACTTAAGTATATAGGTGGGTTGCATAGTTACTTGAAACACATGATTCCGGTTCTCAATCCCACTAGTTTAGATGAAGCATGTGTTAAAGCCATTTATTTAGAGGCTAGAGGAAAATAGACAAAATAATATTTTCCTAAATTTAAAGGTAAGCAATCTAATGTTAAGCATTTCAAAGGGCAAATTTCTAGAAAGGGTAAACAAAAATCCACTGTTACTATTCATAAAGAAGAGGGTAAGCCATTTTGCAATCATTGTAAGAAAAATCATGATGAGTCTAAGTGTTGTAAATTACACCCTAAGTTAAGACCTTTTAACAAGATTAAGAAGGATAAGAAAACTAATACTGTGGTTCAGGATCTAGGTTCAGACTTAGGAGATGAAACTAAGATCACAACTACGAGTATGTAGAATTGTTCTTCTCTTTCTGTTTCTAGCACTAAGTCATCTAATATTGCTTCCTCTTCAAAATAGAAATATGTAAATGATGATAAGAAAATAAATGAGTTGTTTCACATAAGGGTTATTGCAAAACATACAAATATTAACACTCTATTTGATAGTGGATCACATGCAAACTTGATTTCTGAGGAGATTGTTAAAAAGTTAGGCCTACAAACAAATCCCCATCCAAAACCCTATCCACTTGGTTGGGTATGTGATGATGCAAAAATGTAAGCAACCAAAACTTGCAGGTTAAAATTTGCCATCACCTCCAAATTCATGGATGAAGTTGATATGGATGCAGTTCCTCAAGACATATGTGGGATTATTTTAGGAAGCCCTTATCTTTATGATAGAAAAGCAATCTTTTATAGGGAGGAGAATAAGTACTTACTTGTTAAGGATGGTGTTAAATATATAGTCAGAGCACATCACATTAAAATGAGTCTTTCCTGGGTTACAATAGGATAAATGAAAAGACTAGTCAATTCAAGTGAGACTTTTTGTCTCATGTTGATTAAGTCTAAAGAAAAAGAATATTCCTAGGCTATGAAAAATTGTGATCCTAGAGATAAAAAAGAATTGATTGAAATCATTTCTAGTTATGATGATGCATTTTAGGATCCCAAAGGGTTACCTCCTAAAAGGGAGTTCAACATGAAATTCAATTGTTACAGGATTCTCCTCTCCCTAACATTGGCATGTATAGGTTATCAGTGGTGGAAAATAAGGAAATCAAAAAGTAGGTAATGAAACTTTTGGAAAAGGGTATTATTCATCCTAGTACATCTCATGTTTATTCGCCTATCATTTTGGTACCAAAGAAAGATGGCATATGGTGAATGTGTTTTGATTTACGTGCTTTGAATAAAATTACTATTAAGAATCATTACCATCTTCCCCGTATTGATGGTTTGCTAGATTAGTTAAGAAATGCTATCTATTTCATTAAGTTAGACTTGAAAAGTGGTTATCATCAGGTAGAATTAATGATGGTGATATTTGGAAAACTGCTTTTAAGACAAAATAGGGATTGTTTGAATGGCTTGTCATACCTTTTGGGTTATGCAATGCATCGGCTACATTCATGTGATTGATAAATGATGTTTTCAGGCCATTCCTTGATGATTTTGTTATAGTCTACTTAGATGATATTTTGATCTTCAGTCAGTCTTAGGAAGATCATGTGATTCATATTAGGAAAGTCATAGATGCATTGAGAAGGGATAAACTTTATTTTAAATTGTCTAAATGTGAATTTGGCAAGACCTCTTTGGTTTACTTAGGTTATATTTTAGGACATGGTGAATTAAAAATTGATCCTACAAAAGTGGAGGTTATAGTTAAATGGCCTAAACCCAATAATATAACTGAGGTTAAAAGTTTTCTTGGTGCAATATAATATTGGAGGAAATTCATTGCTAATTTCTCATTTATTGCATCACCTTTGCATTCTTTGACTAGTACTAAACATGTCTTTCATTGAGGAGGCAAACAACAAAGGGCCTTCGACACTTTGAAGACAAAGATTAGTATTGCTCCTGTCTTGGCACTCCTAATTTATAGTAGCCATTTGAGATTGAGATGGATGCAAGTGATTATGCTATGGGAGCTATTCTGATGCAAGGAAAGAAGCCAATATGCTATCATTTTGAGACCTTTATAGGTACGGTAAGAAACTATCTGATTTATGATAAATAATTATATATATATTGGTTCAAAGTGTTAAGAAGTGAAAACATTACTTGATGGGTAGGGAGATAGTGATACATACAAATCATTAGCCCCTCTAGTATCTCCAATCACAGGCCAAGCTACAACAGTCCAGACATTTTCATTAAATGGGTTTTTTGTAGCAATTTCATCTTGTGATCAAGTATAAAAAAGGTATTCAAAATAAAGTTGTTGATATGCTTTATAGACCTCCTATGGTAGTTGCATCTATTCTTTTACAACATAGTTCTTTGACTCATGAAAGTTATAAAGAATAGTATGTTGATGATATTGACTTTAAGGATGTGTATAAAGCCCTGATAAGTGGTAAACAGGTAGAAGAATTAGACTATCATGTGCATAATGGACTTTTATATCATTTAGGTAAACTTTGCATTCCTCAAAATGAAAGGGTGCACATGATTAGGGAAGCACATACTTCTCTTATTTTTGGTCATTTTGGAGTTGGTAAAATAATTGAACATTTGAAAATGTATTATTATTGGCCCCATATGTAGGAAAATGTTGCCAAATATATCAAGGGGTGTGTTCTTTATGCCATAAGCAAGCCTAGTAACAAGAAACTGGGACTTTACACTCCCCTACCTGTTCTTACCCATCCCTGGGAAAGTATTTCCATGGACTTTGTAGGGGATTTGCCTATGTCACAAAGGAAACATGATTACTTGCATGTGGTAGTGGATGGATTTAGCAAGATGTCCATTTTGATTCCTTACACTAATTAAATTACAGGGGAAGGTATGACACACTTGTTCTTTCAACATATATGGGTTTGTTTTAGTTTACCCACTTTTATTATTTATAATCAGGATTCTTGATTTCTTAGGGAATTTTGGTCAACACTATGGGAATTGATGGACACAAAGTTGAATAAGAGCACTGCATTTCATCCACACACTGATGGTTAGATAGAGGTTGTAAACTACATAGTGGTACATTTTCTTAGGGGTTATTGCAGTAAACATCCCAAGTTGTGGGATGAGCATTTGTGTTATATACACCATGCTTACAACCATGCACTTCATTCTTCTACTATGAAATCTCTTTTTGAAGTTTGTTATGGATATTTGCCTTAATCTCCTCTAGATGTTTGTTATGGACAGGATTTAGCTATCGATGAATGTAATGATATTGTTAAAGCCAAAAAGTTCATTGAAAAGATACAGTAGGTACACCAGACTATCCAAGAATAGTTAGAGAAAAGTCAGGAAAAGTATAAAGCAAGACATGACAAACATTGTATTAGTCACTAATTTGTTGTAGGTTATTTGGTATGGCTTCACATCAGTAAGGAAAGGCTGAAATATGAAGGTAAAAAGTTGAAACCAATCTGATATGGTCCTTTCAAGATTACAAAAAAGATTGGTAAAAATGCTTTCCTATTAGATTTGCCATCTTATGTGCAGATTTATTCAGTTGTGAATGTGGAAAATCTGAAATTGTATGAGCCTCTGATGATTGTAGATCATGATGAGAGTGTATCCATTCCTTCTACTGACAATTTTTCTCATGAGTATCTAACATAATTACAGAAAGATATAATTCTTGACAAGAAGGTTCAAACTTTGTGAAGGGGAGATGTTGAATATCTTTGTGTTGGTCTCAAAAGGATATACCCAAACAAGGCCAAATATATGAAAGCCATAAAAGTGACAGAGAAATACCCTCACCTCTTTACCAATTAATCAACTTTTGGAGGTCCAAAAGCTTATAGTGGAGAGGATTGATCCAAAAGGATCTATGTTTTGCTCTAAAAATGAAGTCATCAAATTGCAGATTGATTGATGTCATGGTGTAGATCTTGTCGAGAGATTTATGATGTAATTTTAATGAGTCAATTTTGAGCCTATATGTGCAAGATATCATGTGTTGAAGATCAAATAGGGAAAATAAAAAAAATTGGGTTTGGAGCATTATCCAGTTGGGCATCGACAAGTGGCAAGTGGAGAGTGGTCCACATGGTGGGTCCTCAAGCCACTACATGGCTTGCCACCATTTAATTACTTTACCATTTATCTCTATGATCCAATTTGAATATTCATCTAATTGACTATATTGTAATTAATTAAATTACATGCCATGAAGTATGTCTATGTCACTTGCCACATGACACATCCACATCGCAGGTTTCCAGTGAAGTTTCCACATTCCATGCCAAAATAACACATGCCACATGCCAAACTTCAACGTGGAACCACCCAACATCCAAATGAAACAAATATGCCACAATCAATGCCAATCTACTGGCATTATTCACCATGAATTTTGTGGTATATAATACACCACAAAACTAACCACCTCCCAAATGTGGGATAAAGGATTAATATGACCATCGAAAATGTAGAGTATGGGAGTCGACCATGGCATATTGGGTAAAGGGATAAGCACTTGACCATTGAACCAATGGGTGTAAACATTATATAAAGGGGTCAAGGCTCATTTTAAATCTAAATTTTGGACATGGAGACAAGGCAATCAAAGGGTGTTAGAGACTTAGAGATTTTATTAAAGCCTCAAGCTAAATAATTTGGTTTGAGAGTATCTTTGGGATAGAATTAAGCCCATTAAGATGATTTGGAGACTTCTAAATAAATTTTAAAGCTATTTTTGCGACAATTATAATAGGAGCAATCCCCATTGGAGCAGATCCAGAGACGTAGGCCATTGTGTCGAACTCTATTATCAAATTGTGTGTAGTATTTCTATCAATTTTATCTCTTTAATTATTGCACTCTTGAAATTCAAATTATTTTGGGTATTTAAAAGTTGTTTAAAAATTCTGTAATCATTTTAAAAATCAATTTTTATTAAATCATAAATTTAAAGTTTGGATCCATTATTCAATTGTGTTTTCTGTTACTATGACACTTGATTGTTATCAATTATAAATCATACAACCTTCCCACTCTTTGTACAAAGCCCCAAGTTTATGCATACCATGGCTAAACATTATGATGCTGAGAAGAGAGAAGTAGTGAATGATAAAGAGGAGAATATTTTGAATCTTGATCCATATTTCATTGATACCATGTTCTTTATCCCAAAATTTGAAAGCTACATAGACATTACCCCTAATTCTTCCAAAAATTTCTATCAGGATAATAACTTAGCCTATTTATGGGTTTTAAAAAAATAGTGGTTAAAAACCCCTAGATCTATAACCACAAGAATGCCTAAGACCCTAGCTAGGATAGACTTTAATGATGAAGTAAGAAATATCATTATAATCTTGCACAAAGTTACAAGGAACCCAAATGCAAAGAATTATCAATATTGGATGTATCATTATATCTGAGTAATCCATCAAAACAAATAATACATTCACTAGGCCCAACTGATTAGTGACTCTATTCATAAATGGTTGATGGGGGTTCAAACTACAGGCAAATTTTATATGACCTCTTACCTTGTCTATATTTTAGCAAGAGGGAGGGCATTCTCGAGATTAAACATAGTGCTCGATCAAATCAACAAAGTTTTTAACTACTATCCTAACCTCAATTTTGAAGAGAGCAAACAACAATTCATAAGAGTTAATGATGCCTTCATCTATTGCATCATAATCATGTTTGAATAGAATCTAGGGAAAATAAGGTTTTTTGAAGCTACAACAACATAAATTACAAATTGGGGGAGCAAATTTTATTCAGTTTCCTACATATTCATACATCAGAGTTCTAGTTTCAATGGGTGTCCTTACACCCTTCCTAGATATGTAAGTTACAAATGGACCTTAATGGAGCTTGTGAGATAACTAGTGGAAACCCATAAGCTCTTATCAAGCAGGCACAAGATATGGATACATTTCCCTATCAGTATAGGGAGATACACCTTCCCTTTTCTATCTAAGGCCAAATGTGCAGATGTAGAGATAACCCAAATGACCTTGAGAGCTCTCGATGCTAAGACCTTTTATGATGTGATTGGTTATATTACTAGTATAGTGGGTTCCTCATATTCTCACATTCCATTTTATGAAGATTATTAGAAGGATATGCAAGATGGAGAAGAGGTTAGGTTGAGAGATTATTCTAGAATGACCCTACAACAAATTAAGACTTATAATATGGCACCAGTTCAAAAAGATTTGAAAGATGAAGAAAATCTAGTGGATACAATATATTATGATAATCAAATTTATCTCCAACCTCTTCCTCTAGTCAGGTGGTCTACACTTGAATCCTTCTCCTTATTAGACAAGACCACTCAAGTTATAAATATCACATTAAACTATTAAGGAACAAGGGGGTTAAAATAACCAAAGAGACCCTAAATATCATAGATAGGTTAAGAGAAGTAAAGGATAAGGGTGTAGTGGTAATAGTAGAAGAGGGTTCCAGTATCAAAACTCAAGTAGATCAAGCAGTGGGTCCAGTTGTCTCACATAAGCAGAAGCAAAATTAGAAGGCAAGAAGGGCTTATTCTAACAGCAAAGAGCCAACAACCCAGCCAATAGATCAATCACTATCAGTTTCCATAGGGGACATAACTATTGTAACCATTCACATAAGATACAGGTGTTGCATGTATGCTCTTCCATTTGTCCCCTTTATGGAACCCTTGGAATCAAAAGTGCCATTCCTATTGCACAAATCCTAGTCCAAGGCTTAGAAAAAATGTCATCTAAAGCACTCCCCAAAAACTCATCAAAGTTTGGGTGACTTTGAAAATGACCCTAAAGTCTTTATTTTTATGTCTTTCATTTCATTACATCTTAGCTTGTGAGGGGGACGTCATTACCTCCCAAAAGTTTTTTAGGGAAGCTTTGACCTAGGGTTTCATCTCCTAGCATTGACTTTATTTACTCCTTCTGAGTTGCACATGGGACATATCTACATTTAGACATCACACTACATTGAGCGAACAGTATGATGTAGTGGTTGTAAAAAGGACTAGACCTTTTTATAACTAGTCAATGCCACAGTCACCCAATTTTCATACTTTTTTTTTCATTGTTTGACGTGAAAGTCATTGTGCAATTGATTCCCCTAGAGACATTCAAAACTTGATAGTTTAGTCAACCCCACATTGCCATACCCTTGCTAGGATTTGGTCGATTATACTTAGTGTATTTTGGTCATTTTTGCTTGGTATGTTTTGAGACTAAAACTTGTTTGTTTATTGATAAGCCATGTTAAAATCAATTTATATATACGTCACTCTTTTGTCTAAAGAGGCATTATGATGGTCATTTTACACCATACTTATGCCTTGAAATTTTTGCTAAACTTGTTTGTGTGTGTGTCATTTCAGTTAAGGAGGGTAGTGTTATGCTACCCAAACCATGTCAAACCATTTTTAATTTTGAGTCTTTTGCAAACATAACATTGATCACATCATTTGAGCATGCTTACGTTGTTAGGCTACTTAGTTTATTTCAAGACTTGTTTCATCTTATGCCAAAAAATATTTGTTTCAAACCATGTCATGTCTACCATTTAGACTTTTGTCTTATGCCATCATGTTGTCTAATATTGTCTAGCTTGTTTGGTCAAATCGTAGTTTTCAAAGTTGATTTTTCAATTAACCTTGTTAAGTTTAGATCCAAACATTGATTGATTTTTGTGTAAGCCTCAATTCATGGGACTGATACATAGATCTTTCTCTTTTGAATTGCATAACTTTGGTTAATCGATTACCCAAATTTGAAAACTATTGATGGTTTGTTTGTTTAATGCATATCCTCATATTATTTGTGCCTTTAATTGAGAAAACACAATATTTCTTCAAAGAGCCTTTTGTCTTATGCCTTATGCCAACTAATCATGTTTATCTTTGATTATGTGTGTCGGGTTTATGTCAAAGTTGTTTCCAAATTTGTTAGATTAAATCAAATCACATTAACCTTTGTTTCAAGTCTAGCTTTTGATGTCATTTGGCCAAAAGTCCTAGC
This sequence comes from Torreya grandis, assembly GCA_037957365.1. Lineage (NCBI taxonomy): Eukaryota > Viridiplantae > Streptophyta > Pinopsida > Cupressales > Taxaceae > Torreya > Torreya grandis. The sequence continues at coordinate 1,686,620 of JARHVA010001805.1, read as the reverse complement.
ATATGCCTGTTTATTTGAGCTTAGCTTTTGACTCCACGTTTGGACAAAAGACCTAGTAACTCAACTTTTCCCTTTTCTAGTTTAGATCTTGTTTGGAACACTTTGACCTAGACCTTTGACATATTGGTTTTTATTCAGACGCTTGACCTTTTGTGCATATGACATTTGACATTAGACATTTGATGTTAGGCTATTTTATGCCAAGTCTTACCATAAATTATTTTGGAGATACAACTCCACTTTCAGACCATATTGGAAATACAACTCCACCCCTTTGACCAGGTTAGACAAAGTTTGAACCATTTGTCCTTTGGAAAAAATTTTAGAGTTTGTAAAACTCTAAGTCTTTTTATTTCAGATATTTCATCATTTACATAGATATGTCTAGCTACACTTATGGTGGAGTCACATACAGTCTAACTTATGATATAATGGCTACACAAAATCCCACTAAGAACCCCTATAGAGAAAGATTTTCTAAGGAGTTTTATTACTCTCCCTACAATACTCCATATGAGGAACGTAGTCAAAATCCACATGATCCAACTTGAGACCTGTATTGGTATGAAGAGGCTTGTGAGGAGGAATTTCAAGACCCAACTATAGATAATGTTATCTGGGATATAGATCCATACCCTCTTTACAATAATCAATACATGAAACATAGTCAAGAACTAGCTTATGAGCCAACTCACAATTGGGATGATATGCTTTATGAGGAAGACTTAGATGCTTTGGCTTGTACAAGCAATCAAGTTCTATGACATCCTTTTGTTATCCAATCACTGACTACCCCTAACCCTCCTTTAGATTATATGAGCTATCAAGCTCTGAAATATCCAAAGAATACCATTACCATTTTGAAACCTCATCCTTTGGCTTGTGTAAGCAATCAAGCTCCACAACACCCCTTCATCATTCTAGGACCTAGTCTTTTGGCTTGTGTGAACAAACAAGCTCCACCCTGCCCTATCGTTACCATTTCAAAACTTCATCATTTAGCTTGTGTGAGCAATCATGCTCCCCAATGCCCTACCATTATCCAAACACAAGCCATTCTTCATCCAAAACTAATCCCATCCAAACCTCAATCGATCCAATCCTTCGAAGACCAAGTTATGTTCAAAACTAGTATTTTCTAACTCATTGAAAACCAAGGCCAAGAGAACCAACCAATCCAAGATATTTTTTTGAACCAACCACTTATGATAATTCAACCTGTTATGAATCACTTATTGATCCTATATTAGTTGTCGAGGAGTCTCATTTTGATGAGCCAGTCTTTGTTAAGTCACTTCTAATGAATATAACTGCCTTTGGGTAAATCATTACCTTGACCATGTACCTATTTTTTAAGAGCCTCTTATTGATGAACCAGTCTTTATGGAGTTATCTCTTAACCTTTTTTCCATCCTAAAAGCATCTCACTTTGACAAGCCAGTCTTTGTAGAGCTCATTATGCTATCATAGGCCATTACTTATCCAAAACCGAATATTCAATAAGACATCATTATAATAGAGTACCCATCAAATGAAGAATCAGAGTTAGAGTTAGGTTCTATTCTTAAACTAATATCAGATTTACCATCAAAATTTGAATCAAAATTAGTCTCAACATCAGATTTAGAGTTTATTGAGTCAGAATTAGATTTAAATATAGAATATGTTCATGATTGTTACAACATTGGTTATGCATGCCTCGAAGATCAGTTTGAATACATTTGTGATTCTTCTATGGTTTTTAAAGATAAGTATTTTAGCTTCAACATAATTTATCTTAGTATCTTCTATGAGGATTGTGCAGTCTCTCTCCATTCCATTACCATTCCATAAGCCATTACCATCAACCAAGATAGCCATATTATTTACATTCCATCTCCCAAAAGTATCGATTGGGATCGATAGAATCACACTTTATTGAACTACATCCATGGAAACATAGTAGTTGAAGAACAACAAGGAATCTAAGACCACATTTATATAGCATAAGAACACTCTCCTAGTGAAACCTTTTTAGAGACACTAGGGGACAAGCAAAGTTCAAACTCAACATCTTCTAGTGAAACTTTTTCAGAAGTGCTAGAAGAAAATCTAAGTCAAAATCCAATGGTCATTAGTGAAACCTTCTCAGAGGTGCTATGAGATAATCAAGACAACTTTATTGGTGAAAATCTCATTGAGGCACTAATAGCTAAGCACAAAAGTTTTTCACTGCTTGATGAAGATAAAATCAAAGATCAAATCAAAATAGCTTCCAATATATAACACGGTCAGATGGTAGCTACTATCAAGATCAAACAATAAAAAAATCTGGTGGTCCTATCGAGATAACAAATCTTTGGCCCCACCACAACCAAAGTTATGTTAAATTTGACATTAGCAACATTACGTATGATTGAACATCTCAATCTTCATTTATTTTCCAACCATTCCACATTCTATTATCATCTACCATTACAATTCACAATCAAACCTACCATCCATTATTTATCCTTATTTACCATCCATGGTCACACTTTCTTTTGTAGTGGCTACAAAGATACCTTATCTCAATGTTTGAAGGAATCAAAATCAATGACCAATGAAGATCACAAAAGCATTCTCAACAACTAAATCTACAGGCAGTTATTGATGAAGTAACTATTTAGATGAGGCATGGGCTATCGATTAACATGATCAAATATTTTTTTTGTATCATTTGTTGATTAGGACATGCATCTCCCCATCAGTAGGAACAACAAAATCAATAACCACACCTAGGCTAAAAACATGTACCATACCATTTCATTGCCATTATTACATATCCTTTTACCATTGTTGCATATCCCTTCCATTTACCTTACCTTACCACTTGGGGGCAACCCTCTTACAATTTTAACATTTGATCAAACCATCATTATCCTAGAGCAAGACCATGTCATCCTATCATCCCATTCCTTTCTAGACCAAAGCCTCTTTTTAGTCATCCTACCCAATCCTATTTTGATCTTGGCTACTTTGGTTCTTCTTGCACTTTTTGTGAGGGGATTTCAATCAGGTTTCAACTATTATCAAATTCATATTTACAATGATAGTTTATGAAATTAGTGTGACAGTTGATCTGGCAAAAGATTTTTCATTTTCCATCCTGTATCAGGTTTGTTTATGTGAGCTTGATTATAGCTGTCTATGGGCAAATCAATGTTTCACTAGTCTTGCTATTAATTATAACCACCTATGGAAAAATTAGTATCATTGACCTATACCATTATATCCTAGTTATAACCGCCTATGGGTAAACTAGGGGAAACACTTATTTATTATGCATTGTTACATCACCTTACCATTACCATTTTCATTTGACTGGCCATTTGCCAGATTTGAGAACTTGTTGGGACCTAGTTTATTTTTCCCTGTTTTTTATGTGGATGGAATTACTATGACTTGAGGTCATTTTAGGACTATGTGGGTCATGTTCAATCCATGTTTAGGTCACCTCAGTCCCCCTTTCTATATGCTCTCATTATTTTATGAGCAACCTAATCTAAACGCTCTCACCATTTTACTAGTAGGTATCTTGTCATTCTGTAATGAGTTAAGATACCTCAAAATGCCAAAAACATTCATAATATTTCAAAATCTAAAAATATTTATCTTGTATAAGCCTAGTCAATTATCCTCAATCCGCCTTACTAGGGTGTTATCATTATTCAGATGCTTTTTTTTGCTTTTGTTTTCAGGGTTTTTGTTTATTTGTTTATATCAGGTTGATTGATTGTTTGTTTGTTTATTTGCTTACTTTTTTGTTTACTTTCATCACTGTTGCCTTGACTTAGTCTATATGCATTCATGGGTGATTCTTCGAGCACATTATCTTGAGTCTATCCATATTCATACGTCAATATTATCATGGTTTTTATCATTGGTTTATTATTTTCGAGTGTTTATTAAATTGAAAGTTAGTCTTTATGCATATTTTAGGATAGTCTTCATGGTGTTCTATCATGAAGCCTACCATCACATGCTACAACAAAAATTGGCTTCAAGAAGGTTTACAATCAATAGAGCTTTAGAAATTTCTCCTTGGCACCTTGGTAAATCCTTCCATCCCACCCTTGATCAAATCAACCTATTAACCATTCTAGTTGTATCATTGCTAATCAAGATGAACATCTCCTCATTGATAGCTACAATTTAATCATTCACACCAATCAATTTTATTCATCTATCCATCTCTTTTATCACTTTGCACCCACTCATCTTTAATCTGTATTCTAGGTTATATCCTTGAGTTATGCTTGCTAATCAGCCCTAACTGGGGCACAATCATCTTTAGCCAATCTAGGTCTTCTTAATGATTATAAACGCTTATAGGTAAATCATTATTTTGAATTTTATTCTTAATTATAACTACCTTTGGGAAAATTATCATCCTTTTTACATCAATGCATGCAAGCATTTTATTGTTTGGATTAATTTCCACATTTCTTCTTGTTTCTTTTCGAGGGACAATCCATCAACAAATGTAACGACCACTCCCTCGAGGGGGCATCATCATAGGCTTCCCAAAACCATTTGGAGCTTTGTCCTTCAAATATCATCTTCTTCTTGGCATTCAGACCATCTCTCATTATTTGAGAAGACATTGTTTTGCCTATGATTTGCAACATCTTCCCAAAAAAGAGCAAACTATAGACACTTAAATCTAGCCACCAATAATCTCCAACTAGGCTTTTGACCAATTTCTACCAAAATACACAATTTGGCCTAAAAACACTAAAATATGCTAAATGAGTTGAAATTAAAACCTTTTTGGAGGTGCTAGGAAAAATCAAAGTCATAACTTAGCATCTTCTAGTGAAACTTTTTTGGAAGCACTAGAAAACAATCAAAGTCAAAAGTCAACATTCTTTAGTGAAACCTTCTCAGAGGTGCTACGAGACAATCAAGATAAATTTATTAGTGAAAACCTCTTTGAGACACCAATAGCTAAGCACAAAAGTTCTTTACTATTAGATGAAGACAAAATCAAAGATCCAATCAAAATAGCTTCCTATCTACAGCTTAATCAGATGGTAGCTACTCTCAAGATCAAATTAAAAAAAAAAATTGGTGGTCCTATCGAGAGAACAAGTCTTCAGCTCTGCTACAACCAAAATTATGTTAAATCCAACATCAACAACATTATGTGTGACTGAAAGTCTTAATCTTCATTTATTTTCCCGCCATTACCCTTTCCATTATCATTTGCCATTTTATTTCACAATCAAATCTACCATCCATTATTTGTCCTTATTTACCATCCATGGCGACACTTTCTTTTGTAGAGGATACAAAGATACCTTGTCTCGACATTTGAAGGAATCAAAATCAATGACCAATGAAGATCTTAAAAGCATTCTTGACAACCAAATCTATAGGCAGTTATTGATGGAGCAGCCATTCAGATGAGGTATGGGCTAGCAATTAACATGATTAAATATTTTATTTGTGTCATTTATTAATCAGAACGTGCATCTCTCCATTAGCAGAAACAATAGAATCAAAAACCACTCTTAGGCCAAAAACATGTACCATATCATGCCATTACCATTATTACATATCCTTTTGCCATTATCACATTTCCCAGCTAATCACCTTCTCACTTGGGGGCAACCCTCTTACCATTTTATCTATTTTATCAAACCATCATTATCTTTAGCAAGACTATGCCATCTAACCATTCCATTCCTATCTAGACCAAAGCCTATTTTTAGTCATTCTACCCAATCCTATTTTGATATTGGCTACTTTGGTTCTTCCTATACTTTTTGTGAGGATATTTTGATCAGGGTTCAACTCTTATCAAATTTGTGTTTACAATGATAGTCTATGAAAGTAGTGTGGTAGTTGATCTGGCAAGATATCTTTCATCTTATCAAGTTTGTTTATGTGAGCCTAATTATAATTGCTTTTGGGCAAATCAGTGTCTCACCAGTCTTGCTACTAATTATAACCACCTATGAAAAAATTAGTATTATTAACCTATGTTATATCCTAGTTATAACTGTCTATGGGCAAACTAGGGGTAACACTTGTTCACCATGTATTACCGCATCACCTTGCCATTATTGTTTTCATTTCACTGGCCATTTGTCAGATTTGAGAACTTGTTGAGACCTAGTTGGTTTTTCTTCATCTTTTGCGTGGATGGAATTACTGTGACTTGAGGTCATTTCAAGACTTTGTAGGTCATACTCAATTCATGTTGAGGTCACCTTAGTCCCCCTTTCCATATGCTCTCATCAATTTGTGAGCAACCTAAGCCAAATGCTCTCATCATTTTATGAGCACGTATCTTGTCATTCTCTAAAGAGTTAAGATTCCTCAAAATGCTAAACACATTAATAACATTTCAAAAATCCAAAAGTATTTATCCTATCTAAGCTTAGTCAATTATCCTTGATCTACCTTACTAGGGCATGGTCAATGTTAAGATGATTTCTTTTGCTTTTGTTTTTAGGCTTTCTATTTTTTTGTTTATTTTAGGTTGTTTGTTTATTTATTTGTTTGTTTATTCACTTACCTATTTGTTTGTTTTCAGCACTATTGCCTTGATTCAGTTTATGTGTATTCATTGGGTGATTCCTTGCCCACACTTTTACTTGGATCCATATATATTCATACATCAATATTATCATCATGGTTATTATCATTGGTGTATTGCTTTCAAGTGATTATTGGTTTGGGAGTCAGTCCTTATGCATATTTTGGGATAGTCTTCATGGTGTTCTATCATGAAGCCTACCATCAAATGCTACAAAAAAATTAGCTTCAAGAAGGTCTAAAATCAATGGAGCCATAGAATTTTCTCTTTGGCACCTTGGCAAATCCTTCCATCCCACACTTGATTAAATTAACCCATTAACCATTCTAGTTGTCTCATTGCTAATCAGGATGAGCATCTCCTCATTGGTAGGTACAATTAAATCATTCACACTGATCAATCTTATTCTTCTATCCATCTCTTTCATCACTTTGCATCCACTCATTTTTAATTTGTATTCTAGGTTATATCCTTGAGTTATGTTTGTTAATCAGCCCTAACTGGGGCACAATCATATTTAGCCAATCTAGGTCTTCTTAATGATTATAATCACCTATGGGCAAATCATTATTTTGATTTTTATTCCCGATTATAATTGTCTTTGCGTAAATAAGTATCCTTTTCACATCAATGCATGAAAGTATTTTTTTATTTGAATTAATCTCAACAATAGGTTAATTCCACCTTGCTTTTTGTTTCTTTTTGAGGGACTACTAATCAATAAATGTGATGGCCACTCCCTCGAGGGGGCATCATTATAGGCTTCCCAAATCCATTTAGAGCTTTGTTATTCAACCATCATCTTCTTTTTGGCATACAAGCCATCTCTCATTATTTGAGAAGACATTTCTTTGCCTATAGTTTGCAACATCTTCTCAAACAAGGGCAAACTGTAGACACCTAAATCTAGCTATCAATAACCTCCAATCAGAGTTTTGATCAATTTCCACTTAAAATGCATAATTTGTCCTAAAAAACTAAAATGCATTAAATGAATTGAAATTGACATATTTAAGTGCTAATTTTGGCCAGGGTATCACTAAATGGGGTAATGTAATTTATGGTCCAGCTAACTTTGATCAAATCATTTTGAGTCAAAATACCAATTTTACACTTGGGTGTTCTAGATTGCTCTTTTCTATCAAATTTTTTGTATGAGACATGTGCCTTTATTATTTGGTATTGGTAACATCTTAAATGGGATAACATATCTAACACAAATGACATCACATTTTGATTCCAATTTAGTCAAATTTTAGACCAATAAAAAGACATTTTGATCAATTTGAGTAATTTGTGCACAAAGTGCTTAAACATACTTAAGAGCTAATTCAATAAATATAGTGCCTAATCAAGAATTCCATGGAAACTTGTTAAATATTTATTTTTGAAAATGATTATTTAATATCTGCATCATCAGGTGATCTTATTTCTTGGGAAGACATCTCTAGGCCATAAATACTACAAATATCAAGATTCATGTCTCTCATGCCTCATCAAAGCCCTTCATGCCTCTTAATTTCTTTTCTATCCCAAATATTGATGAACTTATTTATCAATTTTAATTACAAAATTAGATTAATTCTTAGCCACACATCTCAATTCTGAGATGTACAGTTAAAGTTGATTTTGATCAATCTCAAAAATCTATAAATATGAGGCTTTACCACATCATTTCAAAGTCTTGATAATGCAAATTTATAATGCACAAATGATTCTAAAATCTATTGTAATTAGTGTTACCATGCCAAATTAATTTCAAGCTAAGCCAAAGGTGCCAAGGAAAGATGGAAGTAGCCAAGCTTCCATTGCCAAGGATTTTATGAGCACAAAGCTGAGCAAGCCACTATTACAAAGACATTTGGAACATCTAAGAAAGTTGAAGGAATTGTTTTTTTTTTTTTTTTTAGTTGTGTTTGTCATTTTTTTTTGTTACGAAGCTCACCCTAGTAACTAGGCATGAATATGTTAGCTTAGTGTGTTTTTTATTTGGTTTCATTCACTAACACCATACTAATCTCCTCTTCTTAGTCAAATTCCTAGTTCATAGTAGTCATAATGACTAAGTCAACAAGCATGTATTGTTGGTTAGTGTTGGTGATTAATGAGGTAGAAGTGATTATGGAAGAGGAAGGTGAAGGTGGATTTGGGACAACTAACTACATTGATTGAATCATTGCCAAGGGAATCACTAGTATTGGGGAGTCAGATGAAGGAGTAATTACTTGTACTAGTGGGCTCATGGAAATAGGAAGGGTAATTGCTTACATCGGTGAGCTAGTAGAAACAAGAGAAGTGATTGCTGAAATAAATATGTAAGGGCCTTAGGTGAAGTGTGGATACTTTGATAACTTTGTATGTGTTTTGCGACTCCTCACACCTTAAATAAAATATTACATTGTTTATTATACAAAATGTGTGGGATGTCACTGGTCTAATGTTATCATGCTTAAGGTTGTGTGGATACTTATGAATGTTATGGTTATGGTTGTAATCTTGCTTAATGTAAAAAGAATGACTATTGTTGTTGCAACACTGGATGGTAAAAGTTGTGATGAAAACATCAACCAAGCATGTTAAGATAAGATTAGGGCATAATGCTTTATTTTTAATAAGGAATAAAAATAAACTCGAAGTGGGATCAGCTTAATGAATATAAGCCCTTCAAATGCTATGCATGAGCAGTCATTAGTTGATAAAAAAAAATTTATTGATCACATGGTGTCAAGTAAGCTCTAAATCCCTTGATTTACAGATAGTTTAAAGGGAAGATGGGTGATAGGTGGTGTGAAGGGTAAGCCGATTGCAGCTTTAGATTCTATTGTGATAGTGGGTCATTTGCTTTATTATTGTTTTTGGGAAGTTGATCGATATGAGAAGCTTCCAAAAAATTACTCTACTTTTGACAAATTTAACTTAGCCATCCTTCAAGGGAGTGGTCTAAGCTTATTAGATTTGTTTAATGTTCTTGATAGCTATCCTTCAAGGGAGCAGTCTACCCTACATTTGATAATTTTTATTTTATTTTTGGGTAGTTGTCCTTCGAGGGAATAGTCTGCAATGCTTAAGATATTGACCCAAGTAGTATTTTGGTATTCAAATTATTTATGGATGCAATATTTTTAAACATGGACAAGTCTAATTAGGTTTAAAGGTTTACCTTTATGAAAGCAAATTTTTAACACAAGAAGGTTAATGATATGAAAATGTGTGGTTTTTTAGAGATAATGACCATAGGATTCCATCTTATTAGAGATAAAAAGTATCCATAAGAACTGTTCTATGGATAGAGCCATAGTACCCACGTTTAAGATTAGGCTATGACTATGATTGTTAATCACATGGTTCTATGTTGTAATCAATTGTCTTCAAAAGGAGATGAGAAAGATGGGTGAAAGTTACAATCTCATAATCAAGGGATGAGCTTAAGTTAGACAAAAGAAGTGAGCTTGATCCTTCTTTAATAAAAAAATAGATGCAAATGTGAAGCATTGAGAGGCTCAGGTTCTAGTTTACCTTCGAGAGATGATAAATGATAAGCTATTGATCTATACTTATGGGTAATGATGTAGGGTCCAAGTCAATTGAAAGCAAACTTACCTCGCTTACTCTTTTCCATGTTGGTCACATGTTTTTTTTTTTAGGATGAGGTCTTCAATATTGAATTCTCTTTGTTTGAGACACTTGTTATAAGCACATTTGATATGCTCTTGATAGATATGGAGGTGGGTACAAGATGCTAAATGATGCTCGTCAAGTATCTCAAGCTAAGATAAATAGTGTTGATGATAATCTTCTTTAGAAATAAGATCTTACAAAGATATGTGAAGAAAGGGAATTTGGACTTCAAGAGGCAAGACTACCTCTGCTTCAAAAACTAGAGAGAAGGGAGTAGCACCCGTAGAGGTTCGAATGCTAGTATGATGGGCCCATAAAGTGAATGGGATGTGCAAGTACCAATCCTGACCTGAAACAATGATCGCTTTGGTTAGTACTTTGTTAAAGATTTTATTAGAGGATTCCACCTGTCCATTTGCTTATGGTTGGTAAGGTGAGAAAAAGCTTAAATTGATGCCAAATACATCACATTAACTTTGGACTTGCTTATTTTTGAAGGATTTACCATTATTGATGATGATTTTATGAGAAACATCGAAGCAACAAATGATATGATGGTTGATAAAGTCGATAATCTTCTCCACTTTGGTTGAGATAAGAGGAATAACTTCCACCCACTTGGTCAAGTATTCGATGGTTGTGATAATGGAGCTATGCTGCTACGAAGAATGGGCATTAATTTCTCCAATGAGATCGAGCCCCCATTAAGAGAAAGGCCAAAATTCTTTAAATACTTGGAAGCCACTAGCTGGTGCATGATGCAAATTAGCGTGTTGGTAACATTTAACACTTTTTTGCATAATCACAATAGTCTTGGTTGAGGGTGGACCAATAATAACCAAGACAAAAGATATGTTTAGCGACTGTTAGACCGCTAAAGTGTCTGTCTTAGATCAAATGATGTGTTTATCTGATGATGTGGGAAGCTTCATGGCTACATAGGCAATGAATAAGGAGTCCATCAAAACCATGTTTGTAAAGGATTACCCTTAGTATGGTGTAACAAGATGTACTCTAAACAAGTTTATATAGGCATTTCTAGAGAGGTTGGGAGGAATGATGAGTAGGTTGAGGTAGTTGAAAGTTTGGTCATACCAAATGTTGGATGGAGATTCCTCCACATTAAAAATGGTAGAGAGGTTGGATTGGCTATAAGAGAGTGTGGTAAAATGATGAATGGTGATAAATATTTTGCAATTGGAAGGCTGATAAGGGATTCGAGAAATAAGGCAGGCCATTATATCCATGAATTTATTGGTAGATCAGGGAATGGATTGGACCAAGTAATGTTCGAATGATGTTAAGAATTTATCAACTAAAAATTTATATTTTTGTAAGACATCATTCTTACATTGATAGGATCCATTGACCTAGTTGACCAAAAGCTGGGAATCATCAAAGACATGGATTATCTTAATTCCTAAGGTTGGAGCATCTTGAAGACCTATCACTAGGGCTTTGTACCCAACCATATTATTGGTGCATTTAAAGTCAAGTTTGAAGGAGAGAGGAAGGGGTTTGCCATAGAGAGGAATGAGAATAACTTTGGCACCCCCTCCTTATTGGAACTTTGAGCCATCAAAGAACATGGTCATTTAGTAGGTTATGTCATCCTCTTGAAAAAGAGTCATGATAGACTTATCCAAAAAGGCAAGAGGAGGTGGTTGGTTGTTTGGTAAAGGAGCTTCAGCCAATTGGTTAGCAATGACCTACCCTTTAATTGACTTCTACTAGGAGAATTCAAAATTGAATTCAGCTAGGAGCATGAGCCACTTATCCATACATTGATTTTAGTATGGTTTAGAGTGCATGTACTTGATTGGGTCAGTATTAGTTATGACATAGGTTTTATGGTTAAAAAAGTAGTGGCAGAGTTTGGTGGTCACAAAGGTCAATGATAAGCAAAGTTTATCAATATGTGTATACTGAGTTTTGTATTCTACAAGCGTGTGACTAATGTAGTATACGACTTGTTCTTTGTGTTATTCATCTCGGTGAGACAACATTGCCCCTAGGGAATGGTCAATCGCAGAGATATATAGGTAAAAGGGGTGGTCATCTTTAGGAAGGGTGAGGACAGGTGATGATAAAAGGTACTATTTAAGTGAATCAAAGGCCTTTTGACAATCGCTATTCCATTTGAAAGAGACATCCTTCTTCAGAAGGTGATGGAAAGGTTGGCATTAGTTTAAAAGTTGGGAAATGAAATGGTAAATGGATTGAAGTTTTCCCTATAGGCTATGGAGCTACTTAAGGTTGGTTGGAGGAGGCATGTCCAAAATTGCTCTGACTTTAGCATGGTCTATTTTAATTCCACAAAGAGAGATGATAAAGCCAAGAAGCTTTCCTGAAAGGACCTCAAAATGCATTTTTGGGGATTAAGGTGAACATGATAACAAATGAGACATTCAAATATGTTCATAAGAACAATCAAGTGATCTTTTCAGAGTTTGGATTTCCTAAGAAGGTCATCCACATAGTTTTCTATGATCTTATGGATGATTTAATGGAAGATATAAGTCATGACATTTTGTTATGTTGCCCCAACTTTATTTAACCTGAAAGGCATGACTCTATAGCAAAAAATTTCCTAAGGGATGGTAAAGACAGTTTTATGTTAATCTTCAAAAGCAATCAAGATCTGATTATAACCTAAAAACTCATCCATGAGAGATAACATCTTATGGCTGACTGTAAGATCAACAAGTTGGTCAATGCTAAGTATAGAAAAGTCACTTTTAGGGCAGATGAGGTTAAGGTCATGAAATTCCACATAAATGCATAGACCTCTAGTGACTTTGGTGATAGGTAAAATATACGAGACCTATTAGGAGGTAGTCAATGGGTTGAATGAAGTTTACAAATAGGAGACATTGAAGATCTTCTTTGATGAAAAGGGCTATGTGAGGATGCATGCATTGAAGTTTCTATTTAATAGGCTTGACATCATGATGAGTGACTATGTTATGAGTAGCAATGGTGGGTTCAATCTTGAGCATATCACTATAAGACCAAGTGAATGCGATGCTACAGTCTTGGAGGAAAGAGAAAAAGTCCCACAGTTCCTTAACATTCAGTGATTGACCCAATTTGACAATGCAAGGGTTGTCTAGAGTTCCCAAGTTGATATCCATGGTGGATTCATTCGACATGGTCGAGGTCTCAAGAGGAAGGAATTTGTGGATAGAAGAATTCCCCACACTAAGGTAGGTAAGAATGGAATCATTAACTTGATGTTGGATGGTGTTGATGGTAGGAGAATCATTTTCTACCATTTCAAGGTGTATGAGTGGAAAGACTTTGGTTTGGCCACCTTTTTGGTAGATGAGAGGACTCAAACTAATAGTATTGACAAGAAAAAATAGTTAGGGGGGATGATGTCAAGATCTTCTGATGGGGAAAGTGGTTGGGTTGGTGAGGATAGGATATCTTCCTCCATGGTGGCAATGGGTTTGGGTGAATTGGTGGGTTCTTCAGGTGGTTCATACCCAAGGCCAAATAACTCATGAGGTTGCAAAGTTTTGATTGGGGTAACTCATGAGTCCCTTGTTCATAGCAACCAAGGCCAAATCCTTTTTAAGCACATCCATGAAGATACAACTTAGTGAACTCTAGTTTGTTAAGATAGAAAAAGTTAGAGATAAATGATTGGATAGATGAAGTAGTGGTAGGGGCTAAAAGTGGCTGATCAAGTCCCCCATAAATGAAATTTGTTTGATGATTAGGGAGACCAAAGGGGATGATGGTTAGGGATCCCAAAGGGGATGATGGTTCTAATGTTAGGGTTGTAGGAAGGGTCATGTCTGAGATTTCCATATTCTTGGGGGGTAGATAAGGCATCCAAAGCTAAGATTTTATATTCCCCAAGGGAAAGACATTAGAATGTGGTTGTCATGGGGTTCTCTATAGGAATCTGAAAAGAAGGGATAGATGAGTTAGTAGAAGCTTCATCAACATTTGATGTGAGAGTTCACAAGTTTTGGTTGGTGGGGTTATGTCATTAGTAGATGGTTGTGAGGTGGATAGAGGAAGAATGACGTCATTAGGTTGATATGTCATATTTCAAGATGTGAAAGGACTAGAGTCAGCTTGGATAGTCACAACTTGCTATTCATGCTCAATTTTGACACATCGTTGTAAGGTGGAAGGGACATAACTCATGGCATGAATCCAAAGGCACCTGAGTAAAACATTGTATTCAAATTCTCCTTCTACAACATAAAAAAGTTTGGGAATGGTATAGGGCCCTACATAGATATGGAGGACAACTGTACCCAAGATAGTATCCATGGTATCATTAAAATAATAAAGGACCATTGTGCTTTCAGACATGATGTTTGTGGGTAAGTGCAGCTGATCATAGGCATGGGAGGAGATATTATTGATGTTGGGTCCCCCATCAATCATCACCTTTTTTATGCAAATTTGATTAATGTATGTTGTAATGAAGAGGGGTTATCGAGATCCTCTAGATGAATAGAAGGTATTTCTAAATTTTTGACGGTGACAAGGCTAAAAGTTTGAAGGGCACCAACAAAGGTGACTAGAGGTTGAGGGTCATTGGGTTGGACCTCTATGGATTGTAAGTATTCTATGAGTGCTTGGTGATGATGGGGAAATGTAAAGACTAACTCATACAAGCTCATGTTTACCAGAGTTTGGTAAAGCTGCTTGAGGATAGCTTTCTGGATGGATATTGCATATGGGTTAGGGTATGGAGGGTTAAATGGGGAGGCACCTAAGATAGACACCTTGGGTTTGTTTGATGATGGAGATGATTGGGTATTGTTGGCTTGGGAGTTTGGGGAGGGATAAGTCCAAGGAATAGACACCTTAGCCTTCCTTTTATCTTTCTATTGTGATCCTATGACCACATTGATTGTATGGATAATAGGAGAGGTTGAGGTAGTGGAGTTGTTCAAGTCACCTTTATTTTTAGGTGAAGGTGGAGGAGTGGGTAGGTGTTGGGTAGGTATGGTTATTATTTGATTCGATAAGGGTGGCATAGGAGGTTCATCTATTAATAGATCATCCTCATCATAAAGATGATGGATAAAAGTTTGGAGAGCCCTACATTTTTTCGTGTCATGGTCAGGTGTCCTATGATATAGGCAAATCAAATTATCATTAAACCATGATGGTTTAGGATGTGAAGAGTCTAAAGGTTTTATGGGTGTTAAGTCTAAGGAAGAGGTTCACAATAACCTTTGTAGAATGGTTGAATAAGACTTAGCTAAAGGTGGTAAAGATTTATTAGTTTTTCCTTTAGGTGTTGAGATAGAAGGTTGTTTGGATGTGGGTTTGGTGATGGGTTTCTTAGATAATGTGGTATGTTTTGATGGTTTTGGTTTAGGCAAGATGGTTGATGAGCAGGAGGTAGAAGATGGTAAGATAGGTAACTTAGGAATCATCGGTGTAGTGAGGAGAGGTGTCGTAGAAAGCAAGTATGATGGTGTGACCAATAAAGGTGGTGGGGTTTTAGTAAAAATAATGGGCTTCATGCTCAAGGTAGAGGGATGAGGACTTAAAATGGAGGGCAAGTTTGAGGGAGGTAAAATTTAGGGTTTTAGGCCTTTTGGTGGTTTTACCTCTTTGGTTATTTTGGTTGCCAATTTTGAAGGGGGTTTGGTTACTTGGGTCTTATTTTTAATGGTTAAGCCCTTAGGTGGAGGAGAAAGAACGGTTCCTTTATTTTTGTCTTAGTTTTCGATAGAAGGTTCTAAAATTAGAGGTTGGGTGGATGAAGTTATCTTCTCTTGTGAGCTAGCTTCCAAAGAGGGAGTGGATGGTTATATGATAGGGGAGGTAGGTGTAGTATCTTTGAATGGAGGTGTGGGTATGGTGGCTTCTTTGTTTGGGTGTTCAAAGGAATAGAAGGCATTTTCTCCCCTTCTATTAGGGGAATAGGGAAAGAGGTGGTTGAGGTAATGTTTTCTTCAACAATGGGTTCTTTAGTAACCACATTAATAGTATGTGTCTCATGGGATGGTTTTGGTTTATTGTCATGATAAGGGGTAGAAGGAGCATGATTAGAAAAAAGGCTTGAAAAATATGTCAAGGGTCTAGTTTGGTGGTGCATTGAGATTGTCCAACGTAAGCTCCCCCTTATCAATAAGATATTGGAAAAGGTATTTAAAGGTATTGATGTCATGTCTTATGACTTGGTGAAAAGTGCAATGGTCATTCTCATTATACCAACCTGGTTTGGGGCTAGAAGCATCAAACTATCGGTTCATTTGGTTTCAATTTGAATAATTAGAGGAGTCAAAGGTTTGGTTCTTTGAGTTCTATTGGTTGAAAGATGGCAGTGGTGTAGTTTTGAGGACAATGGCATTAGTGGTTGCTTTGATTTTAGTGTTGAGATTAGTTTGGTTTGGAAAAAAAGGGCTCATTGGGTTTTTAAGTTGAGTTCTTGCTCTTTAACTTTAACCTTCATCAATGGCTCTATTCTCTAGTTTGTGAGCCATGGTAAAAGCTTCATTGAAGGTTCGAAAGCTTTGGACATGCAATATGGATAAAATATGTTTTGCATATGCTCAGGCGAAGAACTCTATAAGCTCAAGTTGAGGTGATGAAAACAAAAAGTTAGTTGATTAGGCTCTTCCAACGAGTCATAATATCGATAATAGATTCATCTTCAAATTACCGAATGGAGTAGAGGTTGGTAATAGAAACTTTCTTGGATATATTGATCGAAAAGTGATCCAAGAAGTTTTGGGCTAATTGGGTGAAAAAGAGGATGGAATGTTTGGGTATGGCACTATACCAATCCAATGCTAGTCCAGATAATGACATAGAAAAGGTACAGAGGAGAAGAGCATCATCATGGGCAATCAAGTAGCATGAATGTCTAAATGCTCTTAAATGTTGTTGAGGGTCTTTTTTACTATTCAACTTGGTAAATTTTGAAATTTTCCACTGGGTCGAATAAGGTCTAATGGGGACTGAAGGGTGAATAGGCTCATTAAAAATTTGATCATAGGATAAGAGATTATGGGCTTCAAAGATGGATGACTCAAGGATAGTCATCTTGTCCATGATCAACTTCATGAAGTCTGCTTGAGGTTGTTGGGATGTGTAGTTATATGTTATGTTTTGTTGAGGTTGGATAATGTGTGAATAGCTAGTAAATAATTGAGATGGCTCCACATATTTGTATGTGATCTTTAGAGGTTGGGTGGAAGATATATATTGATATGTGAATGTTAATAATTGGATAGAAGTGGGTAGTTAGATAGTGGGCATATGCCCTTGTGGGTTATGAAGATAGCTAAAGGTTACATGTTGGGTCGAAGTGATGGTTGGGTTAATGGTCGATGGAAGGGTGGTGACTCTTATGTTGATTGATGGTAACATGAAGAGTATGAATACCATAAGGCTTGGAAGTGGAGTAGTGTTTGATGGATTAGAGGTAATTAGAGGAAGATGGATAACATTAGAGGTAGGCACTCTTATTGTGAATGAGTGATTAGTAAGAGGTATAAAAGTAATGGTAGTTTGGTTTAGTGGGTTAGTTTTGAGGGATTTATTGGTTGATGATAATGTTTGGCCAACTAAAGGTTAAGTAGTTCTTATGGTAGTGGAGGTAATCCTCATGAAGTGGAGAGGCATGCCCTAAGGCAAATCTACGATTGGGGTCAACACTAGGATTTGGTAAGACGTGGTTCTTAGGTAGTGTTGTAAGGCTGCATGATTGTTGTTTAGGAAAGTGGCAAAATCTACATCTCTTAGGACTATTCGAGTAGGACTTCCCAGAGAGTGAGGGGAGTTGGTGGGTTCATAAATGTGTTCCATGGATGAAGAGGTGAAAGTTGGTGATGGTTGATTTGGTGGTGGGTTTTGTTTCTCGAAGTCTTTTTTTTGTTGGTTAGTGAGAACCATACGAGAAGATAAGAAAATGATGATACATTATCACACCTCAAACAAAGAGAATAAAAAAAACTCAAGGCAAATAATGTAATCACTAAGAGTGTGTTAAATCATAAGATTCTTTTTAATCTCTTTTTTGACTTATGCCTTAGAAAAGTGTGAAGAAGAAATTGGTTTGAATAGGTCCTAAACAAAGTAGTCTAAGTTTGGTTTTGGGTTATGTTTAGGCACTCAATAGAATTTTGTATTGGTCTGAGTACATGGCTTAGTAATTGGGGCTTGTTCCTCTCACATCACAATCCTATAACCAGTGCGGGTGCTTAGCCAATATGTATCGATTTTCAAAGTTTATACTCAATCAAAGAACTAAGTTGGTTATCCCTTTGGTGATTAAATCTAATTAAGATAACCGAGAAATAGTAAGGTGATATGTTACATGATGAAATTATAGTTGGGTCTTGTTTGAAGTGTGTTTTGATGTTTTGTTGTGCAAGTGATTTGGTTTGTGTAACATTTGTGAACTATGATTAATTTATAATACTTTTAATCAAACTAAGTGAACTAAAATCAATTAAATAGTCAATAGAAGAATAACTAAAATGCACCTAAATGTAATCCTAACCCTAGGATGAATGCTCTTTTCTTTCTTTTTAGAAATGCAATAAAATTTATTTTTTTCTAAAAAAAATGCAACTAAAACTTTTTTTTTTCCTTTTTTTTTGTAAATAAAAAATCTTAATTTTCTAAGAATTTAACTAAATAAATTTTACTAATGCAATTCTAGATGTCCTAAAATATCTAAGAACCCAAGAAAACTCAAGGGTCCCATTAGGCATGTCAAAATATTTCTGTCTAATTTTCACTTTTTCTCAAGTGTGAAAAGAAGAAACTAGTTAAAAAGGGTGTGGAAGAATACATGTTGATATGCACGCATCGAATCTAACTGATTATGGAGAGCTCCTCTTTGGATTGGGAGAATGACCTGAAAATAAGAAAATAATAAAATAAACTTGTTTGTTAGACAAGTAGATGGGTGTATTTCTAAGCATGAGTTAGATCGTAGAAGTAAAAGCTTTCTAGGAGGTTGTCAATCTACGTTCTTTAAAACACTTAAGTGGAAATGACAAAAAAAAAATATTTACCTTAAATGACTATAAAACTGAAATAAAATACATAAAATAATAGCAAATTTATTGAAAAAATTAGATGCTTTGTAAGTTAACAAAAATGAAGCAACTAGTTTGATTATACTAATGCTAAAAATTGGTTAAGGCAAGGTTGTGGTTTTGGGTTTGGTAATTTAATAAAGGTAAAAAAAATGGTGTAGTTTGGGTTGATTGAGATAATAAAATGAGAGGGATGGATGTTTGAAAAGATAAAACAATAAGTAACTAGGGTAGCAAAAGGATGAGGGGGCAAAGAGGGTGAAGGTGACAAAAGTGCAAAGAGAGCAAAGAAGATAAATGAAATTACAATGGCAAAGGTGGTAGAGGAGGTCAATGGATTAAGATGGAAAGTGGATTAAGGGGTAGAGGTCAAGGTAATGAAAGTAATGACTTAAGCAAATAACTGAAATTAAAAAAACCAAATAAGTTTATCTTGAGGCTTGTTGATGTGGTTGATGTTGTTGATGATGTGATGAACCCTGCAACAATTTTGATAAAGCTTCATTGCTTTGAATTCTTTTCCTCCAAGATGTGGATGACCTTCAAAATGATGACCTCCTTCAAATACCTGCATCAAGAAGTTAATAACCAAAGACTAACTTACAACTTGACCTTTGATGAAGGAGAGGTGGGGTATTTATAACATTTGTTATCAAGAACCATGCTAAAAGAGAGAATAATAGGAGTATGGCACCATTTCCCATGTGATGCATGAATGAGTTAAAATATGAGGGTGGTGGGATTCTCACATTGATTATGGGTCTCCCATTTGGGTTGGTGTGTCTCCCACTTTGTACATGAGTCCAATTTTGAATAGAAATCATGCACATGAGCCTAAATTAGGCTAACAGACTTTTCATCACCTTTTCTTGTCTTCATTCAAGCACTTAAAGAGATGCTCTACAAAATATGGTTTCATTTTCCATGTGGGTGCATGAATGAGTCAAAATATGAGGGCGGTGGGATTTTCACCTTGATCATGGGTCTCCCATTTGGGTTGGTGTGTTTTCCACCTTGCATATGAGTCCAATATTGAATTGAAATCATGCACATGGGCCTAAATGAGGCTAAAAGACTTTCCACCACCCTTTTTTAATCTTCATCCAAGCACTTAAAGATATGCTCCATAAAATGTGGCACCATTTTCCATGTGGGTGCATGAATGAGTCAAAAGATGAGGGTGGTGGGGTTCCCACCTTGATCATGGGTTTCCCATTTGGGTTAAAAAGTCAAAAATGGGCAGATATAGTGCCTTTTGTCTTTTCCAAATCACTAAAGAGGTGGGTATCACATTTTTAATGCCATTTTCATGTGTGAAGATAAAATATATGTTGAATGATGTCCCCTTAAGGGGATATTCTCTATATTTTAAAAGGGGACCCTTGAGATGCTTAAATGAGGTCATTAAGCACTTTGAAAAAGGGTTCCAGGTGGGGTATGATGTCTCACATCAAGCCACCTCACTTCTAAGTCATGTCACTTGTCATATCACCTCTCAAATTATCTTCCATGTCACTTGTCATGTCATCATGAATAGTGATAATGAGTCCCATAGTGAATAGTAATTTCAGATAGTATTTTTAAATATTACTATGTGAATAAGAGAATAGTGATTTAGTTCGCTTAAGAGGGGTTGGTTAAGGGTTAAGAAGGTTTAGGGGGTCCTAAGGCATTTAGTCATCGAAAACTATAAGTGTGCAGTTTTATAGTGTCTACACTATGCTTAAGGGGGTGTTTTTCATGCCAAAAAAATCATGATTGAGATTCATAACAAAATCACACCAATTCTTTTTCTTAAAATAACCATATTTATGCACACATTGATTGCACACATCTTATAGTCTCATGCCCACTAGCAAGACAATCTTCAAAGAATGCACTCACTCAAAGTACATCATCTACAACAAAATTTCTCACCTCCAATATAATCATTGTACTACCCATGAGTTAGATATTTAGGCATAACTATTCATGTTGAAGTGGAATTCCCCAACCACGGTGTATCCAAACTTGACGAGCTTACCTCATAGTCAAGTCACTGTTTCATTAAATCACTAAACAAATGGCGATGGGAAAAATACACCTACACGGTGAAAAACAATTATGGGAGTTATTATATATTCTATTAGATATAAGATACCACTAAAAACCTATAAAAATAATCTCTAACAATTTAAATGCTACATTAACCTAACATTCCAAATGGGTTTTAATGCAAAAATTGTCATGCCTAATGATTTTTTGAATAAATTAGCTTCAAAATTGAAACACTAAAAATAGTAAAATTACCCAATACCACTAAAACAAAGTTTTCGTATAAATTTAAATGTAAAATAAAACACTAACAATACCTAGTTTCACTAAACGACTTAGCTAACTATTTTTAACAAGCTGATTTTGAAGTGACTTTGCACAACCAAAATATAACACAAGCAAAATCCAACCAGCATCCCCTGAAAATGGGTTCACATCTCAACATATCATCAAATAAAAAAATGAAATGGTTATTGATTTTAATTATCCTATGATAGGGAAGCATGTTCCAATATCAAGTTTTGGAAGACTACCTATTTGTTGCTATAACCGAGTCTATTTCTAAGCTAACTTACACTTGCACAAAAATCTAGAATAAATTATAATCAGATGAGGATGAATAAAACTATGATAAAATTAAAAGGAATATAAAATAAGGTCCCTTACAAGAGATAAAACTAATGAAAACTTGATACAACACTTGGTTTTCAAAAAATCAATTTTTGGCCAGTATTAATTAGTGACTTCCAAATTAATTTTCTTTGACTTGAACCGACTCAAGACTTGTTTTGAATTGTTACTATTACTAAAATGATGATAATTACACAATCAAACTTATTAGTTCTAAAATTAATGTTAAGACAATAAGATCATATCAACCATGTTTACCAAGGACAATAATTACTAAAGGTTTATTTAACCCACACACGCTAGGTTTACCAATTTGCTTAAGTTTGTGAAGGTATTTATATCATTTAGAGATAACAGTTATGTTCAATCCTTATAAATTTTAACAAGTGTTAAACAACTTCCAATTCACAATAAAATAATATTTACTATCTAACACGGTAATTAAGTACTCGATTACAAGGCAATGCAAGAACTTGTAGTATCATTTCAAGGATGAACTTTTTCTTTAAATGTTACAGAGTAATAATATTTAAAAAAATCATTTATCTAATTACATGACAAGGCAACTCTTTACAAGGTTATTCACTATGTTTTATCCAATGATCTTGTGTTTCGCCACACCCTACACTAAAATAACTTGAAGACAAGTGTCAGTTTAACATTGAGCAAGTGCAATCCTATCACAATCTTTCACGATAACCAGTTAATGAGAAAATCAATTAGATATAAACTATAATGATTTCCACTTTTCTTTACATCATCAACTCAATTAAAATAAAATATTAATCATTGAGTTAAACATAATCACACATAATTATGAATATCCATTAATTTTACACCTTTAATCAATGTTGAATAATCAATCCTATTTTATCAACCAGGGGTTGCGCCTATCACCTGGTGATCTTGTTCAAATACCTTTTTTTTTAGAAAAATAGATAATATTAAATGTTTATTACACTTGTAAGACTAGTGTATCTCCAACCAAGGACTAGCATAAATCACTGATACTCTTCAAAACTAAACACCACCAGAGATACATATACAATAATATAGGCGATAAAAATGATTTAATAAATATATTTCTACCATATGGTGATTTAACTGAACAAGTTAAGTTCCTTCCACATCATTCCACCTTCCCACATCCTTCTAAAAATAATAAAATAATAAAATATAACACCTGGTTATCTCCTTGCCCAATTACACCTCAGCTATCAACAAGAGAAAAACAAAACATAGACAAATTGCGCTGCCATCTAGATGTTTCAGCGATCAAGAGAAAAATAAACATTACTCAACCATTTAAGACCAAAACAAAATGTCCCACTCTTGACCTAGTTGGCTACAAGTTTTCAGTAAATGCTACAAGGATTAATTTCATTTATAGATATACCTATATTTATTTTATTTGAAACAAATCTGCCCATTGTAGCACCTATTTAATCCTATAGTGCAACCAATATAGGTAGAATAAAATTTGAAAATGTATAACATAATTTCTAACTACCCAAGCCATCATAACTAGGCCATGAAAATGTATTAATATTTGTTCTTATTCACTATTACACTATTTCTAATAGTTGCACCTTAACCAGGACAATATTCAATGTGTTAAATGATTATTCTATTATATTATTACATCATTCCAGTCATGAACAAATGAATTTTATTTAAATTTGATCTAGCATTTCACCATTCCAAGCCACATAAAGACAAAAAAAATATTTATTTTTACTAATTTCTCCCTTATTGCACCATAATCCTATTGCTATGCCATATTCAAATTGTTGGTGATATTTTATTTTCAACCCATAATCTACAACAAAGATCTAGAATGCATAAGATGACAAAGGTAAAGATAAAGGATAAAACACCCATATCATCCTCCATTCTAGAAAACAAACCACACCAGATAAAGATGCAACATAAGCTAAAACATTACCGTATATCTTTTCAACTATCCATTAATAGGGTAAAATTAAAGAAGGAACACAAAATTTACACTTGCCTACAATTGTCTTATTTTCTCTATTGTCCTAGATGTGGTGCCCTCCTTCACCAACTCTACCTTTTTCTCTTTCAATCCTCTACATATTTCTAGTTGGTTCCTCTGGTATGGTGCCATAGTGTTGATTTCCCTTCCAAGACAAAGTGCATTAAGGTTACTTGCTCTCCTCCTTATCAGGGCACATTTATGGTCAAAGTGCAAATTGCTTGAGGGGGCATTAAATGATGGATTTGTAAAAATATTGAAGTAAATATAATTTATTTCTTCCATTAACTTTGTCAGCCAATCAATGCCAAAAAGACATCTCCACTCAAAATGATGTCCCACCCCTATATGGGTTTGTCTTCCACCCAGGCTAAATAACGGGTTCCACTTTCCTATTAGCAATATAAAATTCTACCTAATTTTATAAGTTATTTAATATATATATATATATATATATATATATATATATATATATATATATATATATATATATATATATATATATAATGTACTCTAGGATAATAGTCACAGACTCAGAATAATTCCTTTAATAAATATGAACACACATAAAATAAAATTGAGACTGAAGGATGACAATAACAACACATTGAAATCACAATCAACATCTAGTTCATTGACGACCCCAAATGAAACATTTACGTAATAACACGTGAGACAAATCCTATTTAGATGTCATGATATAGGTGGGAACCCCTTAAAGGGAAGAAAACCCATAGTGATCACTGCATGGACTACTTATCCTAAATTAGATATGCAATGAGTCAACAAGATTTTTTAGCACCCACTTAGCTTGAGGCACCAACCACAAATAGTCAAGCACCCACTTGCAAGGAAACACCAACTCCCTAATTTATAGACACTAATCTATAGGAGGATTCAACCCCCTTTACCAAGCACCAACTTGATAGAAGGATTCAGAAAGCACCCATTTAATAAGAAGCACCAACTCTTGTTTTAGATAATCCACATTTCTTAGTTGCTTCTATCAACAAATGATGGTATAATTCTACTCTCTCTACTTATCTAACTCAGATTCTTTCTATTGTTTTTCTATTCATCACTCTCAAGTTCATTATGTTGTTTTTTTGCTCATCACTCACACATTCATTCTGCTATTTTTTTACTCATCACTCGCAAATTCATTATGTTGTTTTTTGCTCATCACTCTCATCTTCATTCTGTTATTTTTTTGCTCATCACTCTCAAATTCATTATGTTGTTTTTTTTCTCATTACTTTTAGTTGATTCTGTATACTCTATAAATCATTTGATGACTTCATACTCACTCCTTTATAGCCCTATATTCCTCAATAGACCTCTGCTCTACTCCTTACTGAATTTATCTAACCATCCTTTATGGCCATTCGTTCCTCAATAGACTCATGCTCTACTCCTTAGCAAATTTATATATTCATCTCACTATTTTTTATTTACAAAAAGGAAATTTTGATCTTGCTTATATACAAGACATTTATCAACAACCTTTGAAAGTCAGCCAAACAAAACTCTATTGTCAGTTGTATAATTATTTATTCTCTTTTGAAAACATAATTCACATTAGCTTAACTAAAAAGTCAATCACATAGGTCGACATGATTAAAATGAAATTAGAATAAACCTAGTAATCATTAGAATACATTTAGTGTCGACATGATGAAGTCTATAGTGGTCTTGAAATAATCCTTAGCTCTGATGTCATCCATAACAACTCTGTTGTAATCCATAACAACTTTATTGTAATCTGTAGCAAGCCTGATGTAATTTATAGCTAGCCTGATGTAATCTATAACAAGCCTGATGTAAACCATAACAAGCTTGATGTAATATGTAGCTTACCTGATGTAATCCATAGATATTCTCCCAATAGCTCCAGACACAATCTTATTCTCTGAACTCCTTAGATCACCTTCCTTCACATAAAACAACTTATTCAATGGTCTTTAGTCTGAATCAATTCTGCAAACTATTTATGTGTCTCCATATGATGTAAAATATAGATAACAAGTCTCTTATCCAATTGTCTACTTCACCAAAGACCATATTCTTTACTGAATAGTAAACCCTTTGATATAACTATTTGACATCACTCTTTGACATCAAATCCCACAAGATGCAACATTAATGACAACATCAACCTTGATCACCAATCACCTTTGACAACATCATGCTCCTAACTAAGAACAAACTGTCAACAAGCTACTCATATCCACAATACTCACTCAATGATCAACACTATTTATGCCACTACCATGCTCAAGCACTTGACCAAACATCTTCTCACATGCCTAAGACCACTCATCTCACCAAGTAACCAAGCCCATGCCTTCACATAAGGTATCTTCATGTCATGACTAGGCCATGATAAGACTCCTTAAGCTCTTGATACTTGACACAAAGATCTGCTTCTTAAGCACTTATCTCATCACAACAACACTCAATTGTCCACTGAAACACTCTCTTCAATGAACTCATACAAACCTCATCACAACACTCTTCTTTGCTAATAACTTGATAATTGACATTAATCATCTTTCACTAGAGAAATATCAACCTTGATAACTTTATGTTGATACCTCAACTATCCTTGCTTACCTAGACATTAGCTTTCACTCATGCATACCTTAAAGACCACTCACCATCCATCTTCAATAGATGCATCTAGACTTTAATGACAACGCACTTTGACATTAATGACATCAGATTGACATCAATGATAACACTTAGCCAACAAACTCTCCCTTTGTCATTGATGACAAAACACACTATAGTTTGATCAATCTCTTCTCCACTAAATTGGTCTTTCTCCCCCTTTGACATTAATGACAAAGGGTCTTCCACAAATAACTATATGATCCTTGGACCTGAACTTAAATAAACCACACAATGAAATACTAACCAAATACTCACCTTAGGCTCATACTAGTTATTGCAGACAAATTCTAAAAACTCGCTTTCTCCCTTGAGCTGATGTTATCTCTCAAATACATTAGATGACCTAAATTCTTCAGAAACTATGGCAACCACTCACAGAAACTTCTCCCTAATCATTTAACTTTCTCTCTTAAAACTAGCTCAACAAACAGAATCATGAAACATCTCAGAAATCATGCTCCCCTAACTCCATACTTGCCTCTATTTAGATAACAAAGGCAACCACTCTCATGACAAAGAACCTCAGAGTTACCAAGCTACCCCTTAGACCAAGTATATATCAATCAATGCAATAACTCAACAAAAAAAGATCATACAAAACTACAAAATTATGCTCCCCTTTTGTCTTCATAACTTGTTCACCATATGAATCAACAGTACAGACAGATTATCTCTAACACAGATCAAGCACCTTGGTACCAATACGAAATCTCAACATAGATCAAGCTCAACTACTCACATAAACAAATACCAAAAACTTACATCTGAACATGCCAAAAGACCACACTACCATCTCAAATTGAACAATCTTCAACATGTCTTCATACCTTCTTCACATACAATACCTATCAAATCTCAACATGCATCTACCATGCTTCCACTTACTAATGAATGTCTCCATGAAGCCTAATGGAATCACCCCTTCTATAGGGCACTAGAAAAACACAAATTCAAGAGATTTCCAGATCTTTATACTCTCATAAGACTAAATATTCTTTATCATCCTTCTAGGCTTGACTGTCAACTTAGGCTTTGCCTTTGAGTTGGCCTCTTCATCATCCTTCTGAGCTGACAAAAAATACTCTTGACATTCTTTCAAATCTAATTTATGCTCTACATTAGTAAATAGCCCACCTTGGTCTATGAGTTGATCATAACTCATCTTGACTACCTCTGGCTTCTGTACCTTGATTTGTTTTTTTTCACTCACTCTAGAAGCTTCAAACTTCTTGATTTCACTAGTTATCTCCTTAGTTTAGGCTAAAGTATTTGACTCATCCACCTTGTCATCCTTCTTCTTCTCAGTCAACTCTTCATTCTTACTACTTTGATCAACCACATGAAAACCAAGACATCTTATATCTCCTAACATGTGGCTTGAGAAACCACTATCTATACTCTGAGCTTTCATAGAATCTTTTGCTTTAGTCTTTTACTCCATCTTATCCATAGGGTCTAACTTCTTGATCCATTTCTTAGTGGCATGACTATGAACCTTCTTGTCTTGACTGGTCTTCTTCATATGCCTCATCTTTCAATATCTTACAATGTGTCCTCTTTGATCACTATTGTAGTAAATCACACTGCTTTTATTGATATTTGACCCTTGGAGAAATGAATTTTAGAATATTTTTGGAAATCCATGACTATTCATATCACTTCTCCATGCATGATTGCTTCTAGAATTTGATCTACAATCTACAACTCTATATCCAAACTGATTACCAAAAAAATAGTAGACATAGATGAAAATCATGTACCTTATTGCATTCAGTTACAATCTCTACATATTTTTGAAAGACATTGAAACTTTTGTTATCTCTATGAGAAGAGACAATCTCCTTGCCCTGTCTTGACCTCTGACTGTCATTCACAATCTCATATTTCTTGAGAGCATCAGCATATGTCTTTGGCTTACTGATATTCTACTCTTCCTTGCTATTCTTCTAGTCATTCATGAATCCAAGGCTTGTTCTGTTGATAGGTGACCTTTGACTGTTCAATGTGTCATCAATAATTCCATTGCTCTTTTCAAATTTTTGACAATTTTTCAATTTGACTGTGAACTATTCCAAATCTAACTTGAATGAAACTATCTGAGATTTGTACTTATTACACTCTCCTTCCTTGGACTTCAGACTTGCATTTTCTTATTCTAACTGAGTCTTGAGATTGTTGATGACCTCCTCAGTTTCCTTGGCACTCTTAGTTATCTTAGTTTCCAAGATACATATCTATTCTTCATTACTTTTGACTAGAGACTTCAAATTTTGGTTAATCTTTCTTTGATTCTTCAATTCATCCAAAACACTGATAAGTTCTACCTCAAGAGCAACCTCCACTTATTCTTCATTCATTTATTCATCATCCATGAAGACTTATTCTTTTGAACTATTCCCATCTTCATCTTCAATGGCCATGAAGTTTCATCACTTCCCTGGTCTAAACTGCAGTTATCACTATCTAAGATATCTTTATCACTGATTTCAGAAGAGCTATTGTCCTTTTTAGAATATAGACTCTTTTTGTTATTGAATAACTTTTTCTTATAGTCATCTTGCTTGAAATTTTTCTTGCTCTTGTCATACTTATCAAACTTCTTATTCTATTCACCATGTTCTTCATCATGATCATGTTTTTCCTTTTGAGGACACTTGGAAGTGAAATGACCAATCTTGCTATAATTAAAACATTTTAATGGTAGTATGCCTTTGTACTTACCTGAACCTTTTCTCAGCTTCCTAAAAAATAAGGCTTTGGCTTTGTCTTCATCAACATCAGTGTCACTGTCAATTTCAACCTTTTTGATTTGTGTTTTTTTTGCAACCTTGAATGTTGCTTCCCTTTTGAAAGATCTTCCATCATCAGTCCTCATCTCATAAGTAGTAAGTATTTTATGAAGCTCATCCATTTGTAACTTGTCTAAATATTTTACTTCCTCAATAGATGACACCTTTGAGTCAAATCTTGGGGTCAAAGATCTTAGAACCTTTTAAATAATAGTTGACTCATTAACCTTTTCTCCAAGACCTCAGATTATGTTGACTACTTCATCAACTCTAAGAAGATATGCTACAATATTCTCTTCTTCCTTCATCATTAGACCTTCAAAGTATCTTTTATAAGTTTAAAACTTTTCCAATTTACCTTAGTGTCACCTTCATAGATAAGTTGTAGCTTGTTCCAAATTTCCTTAGCTGTCTCACATTGCATTACCTTAACAAACTCATATTCTACTAATCCACATAATATAACATTCATAGCCTTTGAATTATTCTCACTTGATTTCTTTCCTGCAGCATCAGTTGGAGGAGTTTGAGGGATAGTATACCCATCAATAAATGACTGCCAAATGTCAAATCCAAAAGCCATCGAATAGGTCTTCATTATAATGCTTCAAAAGGCATAATTAGTTCCAGTGAACAAAGGGGCCTTGTTTGTTGAAAATCCTTCTTATACTTGATGACTAGACATTATGATTCTTGGGATCTACCTTCCAATTGTCAAGTCTGACCTTCAAGGACCTCCTTTGATACTAGTTGTTGGAAGCTTAGCCATTGAGAGGGGGGGTGAATCAGTAAGCTCTTAAAACTTTCTTACAATTCTTTTGTTTGTTATTCAAGCATCAATATAGAATCCATAAAGTAATTAAACCATAACAAAGAACATAAAGACATAACACATGATATAGGTGGGAAACCCTTAAAGAGAAGAAAACCCATAGTGATCATTGCATGGACTACTTATCCTAAATTAGATCTACAATGAGTCAACAAGATTTTTGAGCACCCATTCAGCTTGAGGCACCAACCCCAAATAGTCAAGCACCAACTTGACAAAAAGATTTAGCAAGCATCCACTTGCGAGGAAGCACCAACTCCCTAATTTGTAGACACCAATCTATAGAAGGCTTCAACCCCCTTTACTAAGCACCAAATTGACCAAAAGATTCAGCAAGCACCCACTTGCTAAGAAACACCAACTCTTGCTTCAGATTATCCACCTTTCTCAGCTGCTTCTATCAACAGATGATGGGACAATTCTACTCTCTCTCTCTGCTTGTCTAACTTAGATTCATTCTACTATTTTTCTACTCATCACTTTCAAATTCATTTTGATATTTTTTTTCTCGTCACTCATAGATTCATTATATTGTTTTTATGCTCATCACTCTCAAATTCATTATGAGGTTTTTCTTCTCATCACTCACAAATTCATTCTATTATTTTAATACTCATCACTCTTAGATTCATTCTACTATTTTTTATCATTACTTTTAGCTGATTTTGTATACTTTATGAATCATTTAATGATTTCATACTCACTCCTATTTGGCCCTTTGTTCCTCAACATGCCTCTACTCTGCTCCTTACTAAATTTATCTAATCATCCTCTCTATCCATTCATTCCTCAACAGACCTCTGCTCTGTTCCTTAGCAAATTTATATATTCATCTCACTTTTTTAACTTACAAAAAGGACAAGTTGATCTTGCTTATATACAAGACATTTATCAACAAACTTTTGAATTCAGCCAAACAAAACTCTACAGTCAGTTGTATAATGATTTATTCTCTTTTGAAAACATAATTCACATTAGCTTAATTAAAAACTCACTCACATAGGTCATCCTGATTAAAATGAAGCTGAGATAGACCTAATAATCATTAGATACATTTAGTGTCAGCCTGATGAAATCTATAGTGATATTGAAACAATATGTAGCAGCTCTAATGTAATCCATATCAATTTTGTTGTAATCTATAAAAACTCTTTTGTAATCCATAGCAAGCTTGATGTAACCCGTAGCTATCTTGATGTAATCCATATCAAGCTTGATATAATCCGTAGCAAGCCTAATGTAATCCGTAGCTTACCTGATGTAATCTGTATCTATTTTCCTAGTAGCTCCAGACACAATCTTCATCTCGAAATGCTTTGAATCACCTTTCTTCACACAGAGCAACTTATTCAATGGTCTTTAGTATGAATTAATTCTGCAAGCTATTTCTGTGTCTCCATATGATGTAAAATATAGATAACAAGTCTCTTGGCCAATTTTCTACTTCACCAAAAAAAATTCATTATAAGTTATAGTGACATCAATGACCATATTCTTTACTAAATAGCAAACCCTTTGATATAACTCTTTGGCATCACTCTTTGACATAAAATCTCACAAGATGCAACATTAATGACAACATCAACCTTGATCACTAATCACCTTTGACAACATCATGCTGTCAATTGAGAACACACTCTCAACAAGCTACTCATATCCACAATATTCACTAAAGGATCAACACTCTTTTTATGCCACTACCATGCTCAAGCACTTGACCAAACATTTTCTCACATGCTTGAGACTACTCATCTCACCAAGCAACCAAGCACATGCCTTCACACAAGGTCTCTTCATGCCATGACTAGGCCATGACAAGACTCCTTAAGCTCTTGATACTTGACACAAGGATCTACTTCTTAACTACTTATCTCATCACAACAACACTTAATTGTTCACTACAACACTCTCTTCAATGAACTCATACAAACCTCATCACAACAGTCTTGTTTGATAAGAACTTGATAACTAACCTTGATCATCCTTCATTAGAGCAACATCAACCTTGACAACTTTATGTTGATACCTCAACTATCCTTGCTTACCTGAAAATTAGCCTTCACTCATGCATACCTCAAAGACCACTCACCATGCATCTTTACCAGATGCATCTAGACATTAGTGACAACACACTTTGACATTAATGACATCAAATTAACATCAATGACAACACTATGCCATCACCTTACATGAATATGCTCATGATCCTATGAACAAGATGGAGTGTTTAACACATCAATCCTAAAATAAGCTTACGCAGGTTGAAAAGACTTGGTCCCAACTTGCTATCCCCACAAGGAATACAAAGACAAAGCATACTAACTCCTGTAAGTAATCATGCACAAACTTCCCACACACATACAATATAACCAAGCATTGCAACTACCTCCCTATGAAAGATTGATGAGAAGCATTGTGTCAAAGTAAGGGGTATTACAGTGTTGGTGTAGACTTTTATTTGCAAGGGGTATTATAGGGTTGGTGTAGACTTTTATCCCATTGGGTTTTGTCTACACAATCTAGTCAAGCTTGCATAGGTTTAATAAAGGTCCTTAGTGGAAAATAATCCCACATGCATGAAGATGTTGAGACTTGTCTATTTTTAATCTATATAAAAAATATTTTTATGTAATTTTGGTTAATGCTTAATGAGATAATGCTCTTTTGCACAACTTTTCCTGTGTGAGCTTTTTTTTTTTAAGTTATGAAATTTCACTCTACAGGTTCTTCACACTTACATCATTGTTCAGTTGATCATGGTTTAATCTGACAGTAGTTAGATCAGCATTTCAAGTAACCATGGCCTAAACAAATTATAAATAAGAGATAGTAATTAGCAATTGATCATCATATTGTGGATTCTATTATTATTGTAAGGTTGTGGAGGTTTCTCCATTGAAGTGTCTCATCATTTACTCATATATTCTGCTTTATTTCAGTAATATTTTGTTCTATTGACATTATTCTACTTTATTAGTGAAGTAATTTCATTATGTATGGGGTTTTAAAAGAATTGTTCTATGTACCATCAAGAGCTCTTCATGATAGTGCATAATGAGTTGTATAATAATTCTATTGCCGCATGAGATGTGAGTGGAAGTTGTGGGATTTGATTCCATGAAAGGGTTGTATATTTAAAATGAGGATTTTAGAAATGTATAGAGAGCATGCAATGAACCAATGAGTGTGGATAACACAATATGGATGGAATATTTTTTAAAAAGGATTGTTGTTAAAAAAACACAGCTATGTATCCCTAGAGGATCTATGTGCAAAAATGTTCTAAAGGAAAACACAGGTTTAGCAGGTCATTTTGCAAATAACAAGACTTATGTGTAGTTAGCAAAAAATTACTTTTGGCCAAGGATGGGCATAAATGTGTGAAATTTTATGCAAGAATATAGAGTTTACTAGTTTATGAAAGGAAAGAATCATAAATTAGGGTTGTATCAACAATTTATTATTCCAAAGAGACCGTGGGATGAAATTAGTATCAATTTTCACTAAGATTACCAAAAATAAAAAAATGGAATGATTACATATTTTGTTATGCCCTTAGCCTATAACGTGCTTTGGGATATGTGTAGACAACTTGTGGTTTACATAACCCATTCTTATCATATTATATTTCTCTAGGAACTCATTTGGGTAGTTAGATTGGCCTATGGAGTAATCATGGCCTACGTAGACTATAAAAAGGAGTTAGTAATCAATAATTGATCATCATATTATGAATTTTGTTCTTATTGTAAGGTTGTGGAGGTTTTCCCTTTGAAATGGTTTGTCATTTACTCATATAATATGCTTTGTTTTAGTCATATTTTGATCTATTAATATTATTTTAATTTATTGGTGAAGTAATTTAATTTCAAGTGCTATCAAAGCATCGATTTGGGCCATTAAGTGGGTGAAACCCTAATACTAAAAAATCACTTATATCCTGAAATTTGTAGTGAATTTCTCCCCCAATATTTTTTATTATAGTTGGAGGATAATTAATGACCTCTCAGTAAAATAATTAAGGTTTGGGGATATATTTTGAGGGATTTATTACTGATTTATTTTTTTTTAAATTCACTCTATAGGCCATATTTTGTTGATTTTCTCAAATTTATTTACATTTTTAGAAAATTTGTAAAAATATAATGGTGGTATGTTATTTGTAGTTTCTGATTTGAGGTCAACATCATTGTAAAATCTCTTAGTAAAACTTGGGTTAAAGGCAACATTCAAGATCAGCATTGTCAAGCCTTGTTATGGCAAGATTACAAACTAGGGGTTGAGGCAAGAGTGATGAAACTCTTAGTAAAACTCATCAAAAAAAAGAGATGGATTTGGAAGGGAAAATTACTAGATCATTTGGTCTATGATTTTATAAGATGGAAAAGAAAGTGAACTAACTTAAGTATGATATGCAAGTCATACATTATGAAATGAAGGGTGTACAGTCTACTTTGGAAAATATCATGATGAATTTAAATAATATTCAACAAAAAGAACCACCTATCCCCACTGCACAGCCCCACTTGGGTGGATCTTCAAACCATCTCAATCCTAATCCAAGTACCTCATAGCGAAGGAACAAGATGCCAAATGTGGAAATGTGAAAGTTTGACAGGAAAGATCCAATCACCTAAATCCTCCATATAGAGATTTTTTTGATATACATTAGACCCCATGTGGACAAAAATTGGTCATGGTATCCCTATATCTAGAACCAAAATAATTAATTTGCTATCAATAGTTGTGTGCTAAAAATAACAAAAAGGCTTTCAATATCACATGGTATGATTTTATGAAGTTGTTTCAAATACACTATATTAATAGTGTGAGTGATAACCACTTTCAGAGGTAATTAAAGATTATATTCATCAATTAAAAAACCTATCCTTGCATATGGAGAACATTTCTAAGGCATACTTGAATGACCTATTTCTTAGAGGTCTTAAGGACCACATTGAACATGGGGTATGCATGTTTAATCCACTTACTATCTCTGAATCTATTCACATGACTCACGGGATTTTTATTTTTTACCAATAAAAAAAATCATTCATTAACTTAAAAGATTGAAGCAACACAACACAACCATTTACTTAGCCTACAAGATTGACCCCTCAACAAATTAAAGAGAAGTGTGCAAAATGGTCATGTTTTGGTTGTGATAACAAGTGGAGCAAAGAAAATAAATGTGATAAGAAGTTGTTATATATTGAAGGTTCCAATGAAGATGAAAAGGATGATGTGGCCTCGAGGGAGGATGAGAAAGATATATAATAGGTACCTGAAGATTCCCAGCCTACAATATCATGCCATGCACTTTTAAGTATTAACACTCCTCAAACCCTTAAGGTTGTGAGTTTCTTCAAAAAATGAAAGGTCACAATTTTGATTGACTTAGGGAGTACACATAACTTCATCAATAGCAAGTTGGATACTCTTTTAAACTATTCCACTTACCCAATCGACAATTTCAAGTCATGATTGCATATGGTGGCATAGTAAATTGTTTAGGAAAATTTCATGGTATTAAACTTGTTATGGGAGACTACAAGCTAGATTCTCCCATGTTTATTTTTCTCATGGGTGGGGAAAACATTATTATAGAAGTCCAATGGCTCACATCCTTGGGCACAATAGAGATGAATTTATAGGAATTGTTCATGTGATTTTATTATGAAGGTAATATATTTGAAATACGTGGATTAAAATCAAAATCTCCATAATTGGTTAGTTTGCATTAGATGAAAAATATTTTTAGAAAAGGGGATGAACGATTTGTAGCCATTTGTTTTCCATTGAACTTCAAAAAATAAAGAAGTTTACCCATCATGTTCTATAGATGATTATTAATGACCACTCAATTATTTTTTATTTGATGCCAAAAGGATTACCATGAAGAAGAGAACACGATCATGCCATTTGATTGCTTCCATGGAGTCAACCACCAAACATCAAGCCATACAAATATCGCTATGCCCAAAAGAGTGAAATTAAAAATATAGGACATGAGATGCTAGAGACAAATATTATTAGACATAGCCAAAGTGAATATTCATCTTCGGTGGTCATGGTGCATAAGAAGGATGACACTTTGAGGATGTGCCCAGACTATAAAGAACTCAACAAGTACACCATCAAAGCTAAGCTTTATGTTCTTGTAATTAATGACTTATAGATGAGTTACATGGTGTTGTTTATTTTGTAAAACTAGATCTTCCTTCTAAGTACCATCAAATTCAGATTAGAGATGAGAATATCCTTTAAAAACTTTCAAAACCCATGAAGACCATTATAAATTTTTGGTCATGCTTTTTGGTCCCACAAATGCACCATCTACATTTTGGAGCTTGATGAGCACTGTTCTTAAGCTTTTTTTGAAGAAATTTGTGAAGGTATGTTTTAATGACATTCTAATATACAACAAAATTTTGAAAAACATTACAACATGTGAAATAGATTTTATTAGTTCTATAACAACATGAGCTTTAAGAAAAACTTTCAAAATATGCTTTTGGAGTCCACAAGGTGGAGTATTTGGGTTATATTATTTCACATGGAGTCAAAATAGACCCTAAGAAGATCAAATATATGATGGATTTGAATGTGCTGAAAATGCTCAAGAATCTCTAAGGTTTTTAGGAGCCAACAAGTTACTATCATATATTTGTGAAAAATTATGATAGCATAGTAGCACCACTCACAAATTTGTTGAAGGACTCCTTCCATTTTAATGAACAAGCTGCATGGTATATTTCAAAAGATGCATGGTATTCTCAAGATCATTGTAAGTTATCATGGTCTCATAGTTACAAATAAAGTTTGGATGAATTTAGTCTCATGTTTGGGTAATTAGTTGGCTTATAAATCATCCAATTATCCTCAATATGATGGTCAAACTAAGATGGTCAATAAATTTCTTGAAGAGTATCTTCATTGTTTTGCATTTGATAAATACAAATAATGGGTTCATTGGCTGCCACTAGTACAATGGTGGTATAACACTTCCTTCCACATCTCTTCCAAAATGTATCCATATGTGGCACTTTATGGTTATCATCTATCACTTCATCTTTGAGGGTGCAACCCAAAGTTTTAGTTATTGAAGAGAATAATTAAATATCAATAGGCGATACTAGCTAGTTTGAGAGAGATTTTGGCCATGGCACAAAATAGAAGGAAGCAACAAGAAGATCAACACCAGAGTGAGGGAAAAAATGACATAGATGATTGGGTCTTTGAGCACTTGCAACTATATAACCAAATGTCTTTAAGGCAACATAAAAGGATAACACACTTTCTCCCAATTATTATGGCCCTTATAAGATCCTACAGAAAATTAGTAGTGTTGCTTACAAGCTAGAGCCACCCCAGTCCACTTGTAAACATCATGTATTTCATATATCTTGTTTAAATAAGGTAATTGGATAGACAACTTCTGTCTCGACTAAGTTAACATACCTAGATAAAGAGATTTGAGTCATTCTATAACTTAAGATAATACTTCAGACATGCACTAAAAGGCTATGAACAAGAGAAATTAAGGAATATTTGATCAAGTGGAAGAATCTGAATCATGAAGAGGCAATGTGGGAGGATGGAGATTTTCTTTAGTAACATCCAAAGTTGCTCAACGTTAAGGGCAATGTTATTTTGAACAAGAGGCATGCTACACCCTTATCCCTATAGTGTGCTTTGGGATATGTGTAGCAAACATGTGGCTTAAATAACCTCTTCCTTATCATATTACATTTCTCTATGATCTCATTTGGGTAGTTAGGTCAGCCTATGGAGTAATCATGGCCTAAGTAGACTATAAATAAGAGATAATAATTAGTAATTGATCATTATATTGTAAATTATTTTCTTATTGTAAGGTTGTGAATATTTCCCCTCAAAGTGGCCCATAATTTACTCATATATATATATATATATATATATATATATATATATATTTAGTCATATTCTGATCTATGGATGTTATTCTAATTTATTGGTGAAGTAATTTCATTGTATATAGAGTTTTATAAGAATTATTCTATGTTCCATCATGAGCTCTTCGTGATAGTATATATTAATTTATAGAATAATTCGATTATTGGATGAGAGGTGAGTGAAAGATGTGGGATTTGATTCCTTGAAAGGATTGTACATAGAATATGAGGATTTTAAAAATGTATGGAGAGCATGCACAAAACTAATGAGTGTGGATAGAATAATATGGTTGGAATATTTTGTAAAATAAGGAATGTTGTTCAAAAGAACACAACTATATAATCCTAGAGGGCCTATGTTCAAAAACATTATAAAGGAAAAGAAAAACAAAGGTCTAGTGGATCATTTTTGAAATGACAATACTTATGTGTAGTTGGTATAAATTTAAGTTTGGCCAAGGATGGGCACAAATACGTGCAAGTATATGCAAGACTATAGAGTTTACTAGTTTGAAAAAAAAAAGGAATCAAAAAGTAGGGTCATATTAATAATTTATATTCCAAAGAGACCATGGGATGAAATTAGTATAGATTTGCATTAAGTTTACCAAAAATACAAAAATGGAATGATTACATATTTTACTACACCCTTAGCCAATAGTGTTCTTTGGGATATGTTTAGATGACTTGTGGCTTAAATAACCCATTCCTTATCATATTATATTTATCTATGAGCTCATTTGGGCAATTAGGTCAACCTAGAGTAACCATGGCTTACATAGACTATAAATAGGAGCTAGTAATTAGTAATTAATCATCATATTGTGAATTTTGTTCTTATTGTAAGTTTATGAAGGTTGCCCCCTCGAAATGGCTTGTCATTTACTCATATATTATGATTTATATCAGTCATATTTTAAACTATGGATATTATTATATTTTATTAGTGAAGTAATTTCATTACAAGTGTTATTAGAGCATCAATTTGGGCCATTGAGCGGGTGAAACCCTAAAATTAGAGAATCACTTATATCTTGAAATATGTAATGAATTTCTCACCAATGTTTTTATTAAAGGTCTAGGATAATTTAATGACCCCTTAGTAAAAAAATTAGGGTTTGGGGATCAATTTTGAGTGAGTTATTACCGATTTAGTGTTTTTCACAAATTCACTTTATAGGCCACATTTTGATGAATTTTAAAGATTTTTTTAAATTTTTAGAAAATTTTAAAAAAACATAATGTGGGTATGTTATTTTTGGTTTTTTATTTGAGGTCGAGATCATTGTAAAAAGCTTGGTCAAAGTTGGAGTAAAGGTGACATTCAAAATTGCCATTGTCAAGCCTTATTATAACGGGACCGGAAACTAAGGGCTAAGGCAAGGGTGTTAAAACACTAAGTAAAACTCATCAAAAATAAGAGATGGATTCATAAGGTGGAGTTAATAAATCATTTTTTCTAGGATTTTATGATATGGATCATGAAGTGAGCCAACTTAAGTATGATGTGCAGGATTTGATGTGCAAGGCATACATTTGAAATTAAGGGTGTACAATCTACTGGGCAAATATCATGATGACTTTAAATAATGTTCAACAAACCAACCACCTATCACCATTTCAAAATTCCACCAAAATGGATCTTCCAACCATCCCAATCCTAATCCAAGTACTTCGCAGCGAAGGAACATGATGCCAAAAGTGGAAATGTGAAAGTTCGATTGGAAAGATCTGATCACCTAAATCAACCAAATGGATATATTTTTAATATACATCATATCCCATGTGGACAAAAGGTGGTCATGGCATCCCTACATCTAAAACTACAATAATTAATTCGATATTGATGGTTGTGTGCTGAAAATAAAAAGAAGGCTTTGAATCTCACTTGGTATGCTTTTATGGAGGAGTTTCAAAAACACTATAGCAATAGTGTGAGTGATAATCACTTTGGCCAATTAGAAATGTCGAGATAAATAGGGACAATTAAAAATTATATTCATCAATTATATAACCTATCCACTTATTGTTTTTAAATCTATTCACATGGATTGCATTACAGAGGAAAGTTTTTAATCCAATAAGTGCTACACCCCTAACCTATCACATGTATTGGGATATGAATATTTGATTTGTGGCTTAATTATCGCTCTTTGATGTCATATCACATTTCTCTATACATTCATTTGGTTAGTAGGTCAACCTATGGAGTAACCTTGGCCTAGGTAGACTATAAATATGAGGTAGGGGTAATTATTTATCATCATATTACAAATTTTGCTCTTATTGAAGCTTGTGGAGTTTGCCACCACAAAGTGGCTTTTATTTTATTCATATATTATGTTATATTTCAATCATATTGTGATCTATTTATGTTATTCTACTTTATTATTGAAGTAATTTCATTACAAGTGGTATCAAAGCTGTGATTTAGGTAATCTTGTAGGCAAAACCCTGATTTTAGAGATTTGCTTATAACTTTCAATCTGTTGTGAATTTTTCTATAATGTTTTTTACTGAAGTTGGGGAATCAATCAAAGACATCACAAAACAAAATTAACAGTTGGAGGTCAATTTTGTGTGAGTTATTTTGTTTTTAGTGATTTTCATAAATTCATTCTATAGTGCACAAATCAAGGTATTTTTTTGAGTTCTTTACATTTTTGAAAAACTTAGAAAAATATAGCTTGGGTATGTTCTTTGTATTTTATGATTTGAGATTGACATAAGTACATAAATAATTGTTCAAAGTTGGGTCAAAAGTGTCAAATAGGATCGACATTGTCAAACCCTTTTATGGTAAGACCCTAAACTAGGGGCCGAAGAAAGGTTGCCTAAACTCCAAGTAAAAATCCTCACTAGGAAGAGATGGAGTCAAAAAGGGGAGTTACTATATCCTTTGTACCAGGGTTCTCTGAGATAGATCACAAAGTGAGCCAACTTGACTATAGTGTGCAAGGCATTCAAAGTGATATGTAAGGCATACAATATGATATGAAAGTCGTACAATATAGTTTGGCAAATATCATGATGGATTTAAAAAATAATCAACCAAATCATCCAGCTATCACTATT
Organism: Torreya grandis; assembly: GCA_037957365.1. Classification (NCBI taxonomy): domain Eukaryota; kingdom Viridiplantae; phylum Streptophyta; class Pinopsida; order Cupressales; family Taxaceae; genus Torreya; species Torreya grandis. Next base: position 1,645,439 of record JARHVA010001805.1, on the reverse strand, counting down.
ACACAACCCCATTAGGGTGGATCTCCCAACCAACCTATCCAATCCAAGTACCTTACCATAACGGAACCTGTTACCAAAGGTAGGTATGCATAAATTTGATGGAAATGATCCACTCAATTGGATCAACCAAATGGATATTTTTTTTATTTACATTATATCCCATGTGGACAGAAGGTTACCCTGTCATCCTTGTATTTAGAACTCAAACAATTCATTTGGCATTGATGATCATGTGCTCAAAATAAAAAGATGACTCTTAGTATCACTTGGTCAAGTGCTAAAATTATATTATAGCAATAGTGTGACAGAGAATTACTTCAGCGAACTGGAAAAATTATGACAGACTGGCTCAGTCAAGGATTATATTCATCATTTTTAAAACCTATCTTTGTGTGGAGACAATTTCTGATGAGAACCTGAGTGTCCTATTTTTGGGTGGCCTCAAAGATCACATTCAACATGAAGTACGCATGTTTAATCCACTTAAAGTTTCTAATTTTATTATCATAGCATGCAGGGTTGAGAAGAAAATCATAGCCAATAAGAAGCAACCATTCACTTACTTCAGAGATCATAGCATATTGACACCATCATTTCCTCCACCTACTAGATTGACCCCTCACAAATTGAAGAGAAGCATGCAAAAAGATTATGTTTTGGTTGTGATAGCAAGTGGAGCAAAGGACATAGATGTGCTGAGAAGAAGCTATTATACATTGAAGGATTTAATGAAGATGATGAAGAGGATGATGCCTCTAATGATGAGGAATAAATAGAAGAGGTGCCTGAAGATTCCCAACCTATAATCTCTTGTCATGTATTTTCAGGTATTAGCACTCAAACACTTACGGTGGTGGGTTTCCTTAAGAAATAGGAACTGACAGTGTTGATTAACTTAAGAAGCACACAACTTCATCAACCATCAATTAGGCATTCAATTGAACTATTTTATTTACTCAGCATCATAATTTTAGGTCATGATTGCAGATGGTGGCACAATTAATTATTTATGGAAATGTCATAGTATTAAACTTGTTATGGGAAAGTAAAATCTAGATTCTCCAATGTTTGTCATTTCCATGGGTGGTGCAGACATTGTTTTGGGAGTCCAGTGAATCACAAGCTTGGGTACAATTGAGATGAACTTCTAGGAACTATTTAGGTGCTTTCATTTTAAAGGAAAAAAAATTGAACCATGTGGATTAGGGGCAAAATCTCAACAATTGGTTAGTTCACATCAGATGGCCAAGATGCTAGAAAAGGGGTACAAAAAGATTTATAGCACGATTATGTTTCATATAAGTTCAACCAACACAGACATGTATACATCCTGATCTACAAATGATTCTTAATGACCACCCATCTATTTTTGGGGCCATGATAAAAGGACTACCACCAGAAAAATTACATGATCATGCCATTCAACTACTTCCAGAGAATCAACCACCAAATATCAGACTATATAGATATCCATATGGGTAAAAGAGTGGAATAAAAAATATGGTCAATAAGATGGTGGAGGCAGGGATCATCAAGCACAACTAAAGTGCATATTCATCACCAGTGGTCATGGTTCATAAGAAGGATGACACATGGAAGATATGCACAGATTATAGGGAACTCAACAAGTACACCCTCAAAGATAAGTTTTCTATTCTAGTAATTGATGATTTACTTGATGAGTTACATGGTATTGTTTATTTCAAAAAATTGGATCTTCGTTTGGGGTACTATCAAATTAGAATCAAGGATAAAGATGTTTATTAAATTACTTTTAGAAATCATGAGGGCCATTATGAGTTTTGGGTAATGCCCTTGGGTCTTACAAATGCACCATCTACTTTTCAGAACTCAATAAACACTATTTTTAGGCCTTTTTAAAGAAAGTTTGTGATGGTTTTCTTTGATGACATATTAATTTACATCAAGACATGAGAACCACACTTGCAACATGTGAAACAGGTGTTTATAGTTTTGGATAAGCTTCAACTTTATGCAAAGCCATCTAAATGTGCTTTTAGAGTACACAAGGTAGAGTACACGAGTCACATTGTATCTTATGAAGGTGTTGAAGTTGATCCTCAAAAGATCAAAGCTATGGTGGAATGGCAAAAGCCCAAAACTCTCAAAACCTCTAATGGTTTCTAGGACTAACATGTTACTAACGAATATTTGTGAAAGGTTATCGCAGCATAGCAACTCCACTCACTACATTGATAAACAAGGATACCTTCCACTAGAATGATGTAGCCACTAAAGCATTTGAGCAACTGAAAGTAGCTATGTGCACCACCCCATTTTTGGCTACTCTAGTCTTCTCAAAGATGTTCATTGTTGAATGTGATGCTTTCAGATCAAGGTTGGGAGCATTACTAATGTAGGAAAGAAGACCCCTTGCGTTTGAGAGTCACCAATTCAAAGGTAAGAATTTATAAAAACCTGTCTATGAGAAAGAAATGATGGTTATTATTCATGCGGTCAAATAATAGAGGCGCTATCTGATGGGTAGACATTTTAAGGTGAAAACAGATCATGATAGACTCAAATATTTTTTAGAGCAAAAATTATCATCTAAAGAACAACATAAGTGGGTAACCAAAATATTGTTTTACGATCTTGAAATTATATACAATAAAGGTAAAGATAATGTAGTAGCAGATGCATTGTCTAGACAAGATATATCCACAAAAGCTTTACTTTGTGCAATGTCCATATTGCAAGCAAACTAGGTGGATGAAGCCAGGTTAGAGTGGGAGCAGGACAAAGATACACACGTTCTAATTCATAATATCTAGCAAGGTTCTATAGCCTCTGACAAATTTGAATGGAAAGGTAAAGCCCCATCTATAAGGATAGGTTATACTTGTGCAAAGATTTAGAGCAAAAGCATAAGATTATTACAGAGTTGCATGCATCTCTAATTAAGGGGCACTCTGGGTTCTTGAAAATTTATCACAGAATCAAGAAAGAAGTATTTTGGGAAGGACCCAAGGGAGATGTACAAAATTTTATCGCATAATGCTTGATATGCCAACAAAACAAAGGTGAGATAGTTAAGACCCCAGGTATGTTACAACCTTTAACAATTCCTAGTCAAAGGTGGGAGGAGGTTTCTATGGATTTCTGATCCGAGCAACATTTCAGGTGACAATTCGGGTGATGGTTCTATCCCAATTGGTGGCAGAACTTCTGGGAGCCATAACTGGTGTTAGAAAGCTAAGAATAAGGAGAACATAGTGAAATGGCATAGAGCTTTACTCAATGGAAGTGCTCCAAATTTCAATTTTAGTAGTACAGTCTAAAAATAGTAAGTTTCTAACAATAATAATTCCTCAAATTTTGTATTGTTGTAAATCATGAAAGTCGAACCACTTAATCTTCCTCAAGATTGGTGACCTTCCACATCCTCCTCCTACGTTCAAAATATGTATAAATGAAGATGTAATCCTCTTCTCAGAGATAGGCATATGTTTGGGTCTATAAATTTAATGAATAAAATATCTCTTCTTAGAGATAGCATTATTGTTATCATGTTGTTCTTGTTTCTTGAATTATATTTCAACCAAAGCTTTTGACTATCATGTTGTTCTTGTTTCTTTAATGGAAAGGTAATGTCCCATCGTATAAGGATAGGTTATACTTGTGCAAAGATTTAGAGCAAAAGCATAAGATTATTACAGAGTTGCATGCATCTCTAATTGAGGGGCACTCTAGGTTCTTGAAAACTTATCACAGAATCAAGAAAGAAGTATTTTGGGAAGCACCCAAGGGAGATGTACAAAATTTTATCGCATAATGCTTGATATGCTAACAAAACAAAGGTGAGATAGTTAAGGCCCTGGGTATGTTACAACCTTTAACAATTCTTAGTCAAAGGTGGGAGGAGGTTTCTATGGATTTCATCATAAAGTTTCCTTATCCTGAAGGTAACAATGTTATCTTGATAATTGTGGAAAGACTTACAAAATATGCCCAAAAAAAAGGAATCAACAGATGCATAATTTTTTGCAAACACCTACAGAAATGGGTCCATCGAATGACATCCGACTGAGGTAAGAAGATATTAGTAATTGTTTCCAACTCTCATATGATAAAGATAGAGGTCTTAATTATTAGTTTTAGGAAAAATTTCAGTCAATGTAATTATCTGAGCCAGTTTATGAGCAGGGTTAAGTTGATTTACACAACGGATTAAATAGTCCATTACTTCCAACTTGAACTATAAAATAGTTATTCACCTTACTAAAGTATTGTCTAGGGAGGGTTAAATCACTATTGTATTGCCCCACATAAAGTTTTAGAAGCCATATATCTCATGCATATCCCCTTGGGAGGTCTCACATAGAAGTTGACTCCATTATGAAGAACGTATCAAACGAGATAACACTAGAATCACATCTTTAACTTCAAAGATCAATTATCCCACACTAGATTAATTTATTTCAAGATTAATTACATTACTTAATGTTATATTACACTGAAAGCTAAAATTAAATCTTATGATATTACTACAATAGTTAACCTAGAGGAATTGCAATTGTTCCCATTATGAACCAATTCAACTTATATTATAACATCTTGTTCAACCCTTTTAAATTAGCCTATACCACAACCAAGTATAGTAATAATCACCATGTAATAGATGAACTTCATTTGTAATCAACTTTAGCATTAACAATAAAATGTCATTTCATGGTAAGAAAATCCTAAAAGAAAGTATTTCCTATTCAAGGATTACATTACACAAGTCTCAATAATACAAAAATAAATGATAATCTCTATAGTGGTACATTTCTAAAATCATATAATACATATTTTTCCACTAAACACATAGCTCTTACGACATTTGTGCTAAATCCACAATAGCAAGTGTCAAGATAAAGCTGACAAGTATAAACCTATCTCATAATTCCTCATGATATTCAGGTAATAAACACGTTAAAACAAATGTAAACAATTAATGAAAGATATTACACCTATCTATATAAGGAATCATGTATGTGTGTATGTGTGTGTGTGTGTACACACACACACACACACACACACACACACACACACACACACACACACACATGTATATACACATATTTATGTATATGTACATATACATATAGATGTTTTAATACCTTTAGATTCATAAGAGAAACATACAAGTGTTTTAGTATTTTTGGAAAACTAGTGTTTAGTTCCTAAATAATAAAGGGTCTAAAATAAGGGAAAAATCTAATTTAATATGGTAAAATACATATTTTGATCACATTAATTATATAGGGAAGAGAAGTAACTTATCTGAAAAAGTAGATTGAGATGACTATTTCAAACCTTGAAAACTATTGCACAAGACTAAGATGTCAGGAATATGGATCTTTCATTCGTTGAAAGGATAAGAGCACCAAAAATAGGACACTTCAAGGTCTGACGTTGTAGTCCAGATCCTACCGTTGTTGTCTAAATTGGTCACAAAGATCTAAGTTTTCTGGGTTATGTCTATTATCCCTGTGTGAGCTTGCCTGTGATATTTCAGATCTTGAATGTTAACAGAGCTCCTTGTAGAGTTGTTTTAATCTTCAAAACCTTGGATTCATCTACACACAAAACAACAAAGACATCAAAAATAAAAGGGGAAAAAAACTGAGTTAGAGGAAATATGATTGCACGATCTAAATCCCCTACTATCTTGATCGTTGCTCATATTAACCCTCAAGCTAAGGTCTCAGATCAAATGTAGTTCTCCCTTAGAGAATGTGCATAATCAACATGCATGATAGATGCAAAAATAAACTTTCACATAGGCCCTTCCTTGATCAAGCATGCAAATCCATGTGTGATGCAGAATGCTAAGCTATATTATTGACTAATTTTTTATTATGTGTTGTGCTGAAGTAGTAAGTGCTAGATATAAAATGCCTTGTGAAGTCCTTTATATATGAGACTATTTGTTTTAAATTTGATAAATTTATTCGTATTTGGTTGACATTATAAAGACAAAAAAAACTTAAGGACGAAGCTAAGAAAGGCTTGAGACTCATTCAGTGAGGGACCCTGATCATGGGGACTCAAAATGCAGTTGGATAGGAGCGTTGGAAATAGGACACCCTAGGGTCCAGCACTATAATCCAACCCCAACGCTGATGTCTTACAGGCTCATGACTCAAAGGGATGGAACTATCATAGGAAATAGAGTTTGGTTGAACTAGAATGACCATTTGGAAGGCTACGAATAATTGGCAATAAGCAAAAAAGTGACTTTAGCATGAAATGAGACCAAGATAAGTAAAACAAAAGACATGGCTAAATGTGAATAAGGCTCATATTCTCCAGTCGAAGTCTCTTGTGAAAAGACTATGAAAAGACATGATATGTGTGGTTACTTGACCAATTTAGGGTGTATACATGTGTCCCCCTTTTTATTGTAATGATGCAATGAAATGAAGTACTAGAGGAAAAGAAAGAAAAAAATGCATACCCAAACCTACTTGTGTGAAGATAAATGTGTTGCAAAGGGTCCAACTCACTTCCTAGCCAAGGACGTGAATGGAGAGCCGAATAGTGCTTGGAGAAAGAAAGAATCTCTGAAATGGATGCCCCCTGTACTGAATCTGGTAGTGAAATCCATGTAACATGGAGGAGGGAAATGATTGACCCCTGTGTTAAATCTGACTAAAGATGAGGAATGCTCGAAGGCCCAAAATTAATGTTTGTCCTCTATCCCACATAAACTCATGTAATTTGGAATGTGTGTATAGAATTTCTATACTGTGAAGAGCAAAATCTGTCATGCCCCCACTCTGAATATCTGAACTAGAACTGAGAAATGCTCAGAGGCCCAAAACCAATGTCTATCATTTGTCTCATACAAACTTGTGTAGTCTGGATCTAGGTAATATAATGGACTGACCACTATAGACAGTCATATGGTCCAACTTGATGACACCCTGGGTACAACTGGGTGTAATCTAAAACTTTGGTCAATGTGTGAGAAGAGAATGACATGTTTTGCCATTCCATCTGTATAATCCTGAGTGATGAAGAACATGAACATATGTGCCATGCCCCCAAATCTAGTATGTGAATGATGTGTCTATATAATCTAGTAATCTGTATAACCACATGTGATATGACCTATCGTGCCATGCTCCATATCTAAAACCAAAGATCAAAACATTGTGCTCAGCGTTACGTCTATGATCTACTCTCTGGTCTTGTAACTGTGTCATGTTATATGAAGTTGTATGTTTGAGACGTTTAGTAATATACATGCCTCCAAATCTAGTATCTAAGTCTGAATCTATATTGAAATCACTATGAATTCATATAATCTAAACTGTTGTATCTGAATAGTCTGTGTATCTATGAACTAAAATCACTATGAATTCATATAATCTAAACTACTTTATATGAATAGTCTGTGTATTTATAAATTGAAATCATTGTGGATCCATATGATCTAAACCACTGTATTTAAATAGTTTGTGTATCTATAAACTGAAATCACTATTGATCTATATGATCTAAACCACATATCTGAATAGTCTATGTATCTGTAAACTGAAGGTATATCCCTCTAAATGTCTTGAGTAACGTGAAGTGACCTATGTAATCTGAATCACTATATATTTCAACCGATCTGAGCTAAATTTGATAATCTAACTATTGGATGTGTACGAACCATGGTGTATCCACCTATGAGAGTGGATGGCTATTTTGGGTATGTGTAGAAATAGGAATAGTAGGAATGATGCCCCTCTTTTGGGGAGAAGGATGAAATTTGTGATAAAGGAGGTTGAGCCAAAAGTGATGACTAGTGACGTAAGTAGAAATAAGGTTGTCTTGTTGTAAATAGTTTGAGAGGTTATTTAATCGATTATACTGAGTTGTTGAAAGTGGAACACATTTTATTGATGAGGACCAAGATGTGTGTCGAAGTATAAAAGAGATATAGAGATACTTATGTTGTAATAGGCAGTTGAGGTAGTAAGAGAGCAAAGTTTGAGTAATGTCGAAGGTATCATTGTCATGATTTTGTAGAAAAATGGTTTGAAAAATGGAGTTACAGAGTTCAATTTATGGGCAAAATGGTATTTTGTTTTGATTGAAAAAGTTGGGTAATATAGGAAGTTGGATTGATTCTCAATTCATTTATGTATTGACGAGTTTGAGATTTAGAGCTCTAGAGTGAGAGATATGTCGAGGAGATGAGCACCTGTTGTGACCCAAATGAGTAGTTGGTAGCCCAAGTTCAGGGTTTGGTGATGTTACCCTGTTAAGCAGTTGAAATATTTAATCTTTGTCTGTTTTAAAGTTTGTTTTTGATGTTTTGAGTTGTTTAAAGTGTTCTAGGAAACATTTCACTAGTTTCAACACTCATGTTCTGTATCCAACACTATTGTCCAAGTTTCAGTGCTCCTCTCCAGGTTACAACGTTGTTGTCCTGTACTCAGCATTGTTGTCCTGTGGGCAAGATGTTTTGAGATGATGTTTGGTTAGTTGTTTTTACTTGGCTAGTGATTTGGCATTATGGACTGATATATATGTTGTTTTTGGTGTTTTTAGGGTGAGGTGTAGATGAGAGAGTTCTGCAGAGACCAGGTGATGGAGATATTATGCTTGTTACCATTGTCTATGGATGAGAGAGTTATCATGGATAGGGCAGGGTTGGGTCATGTATGTGACCTAGGAACAGTGTAGTGGGATAGATATTTGATTACCGCCTTATGTGAGAGGTGGAATGCAGATACATGTACTTTCCAATTTTTTATAGGGGAGATTATTGTGACTCTAGAGGATGTGTATCGCATTTTACATTTACTGGTTAGTGGATGATGTATGATGTTGTAGGATGATATGGGTGTTGATGTTATTGATTATGCATCCTTGTATTTTGCTAGTGTGCCCTCAGGTATACATCGAAGAGGGAGTGATATTGATGTATTGTTGTCAGTTATAGTATAGTTTAGTGTTTTGTGCTTGCAAAAGTGGTTGGCTGTGTTGTTGGCCTCATTTGTTGCTATGGATGGAAGTGGAGTGTCAATTGCAGATAAGATGCATAAGATTGTGCGTAGTGTGAAGGTATATATCATTGTGTTCTCATGGGGTAAGACTATGTTTGCCCACCTATATAAAGATATTTATAAGTTTGCACAAAAGACATTTAGTGATGGATTGAGTGCAGCAATATTATTGCATTGTTGGGCTTATGAGCACATAGCGGTTGTGTGATCGATAGGATTATCAAGGGAGAGGTGGGCACCTTCACAACTATTTGGGGAGGGTGGACAAGTACAGTGGCTATTTGATCCCCTAGGATGGATCACTATAGGAGGTTGCTAGATAGATTGGTGGTTGGTGACATTATATAGAGGCCTTACAAAGGATTTTTTTAAGTGGGTCAAGGATGGAGTGCAGTTCTGGTATATGAGGGTCAGTTATTGGATACATGACCATTAGGTTGGAGTATACGAGCACTTTTAATATGAGTATGTGATTAGTTAATATGGGGTACCACAAGATGTACCCTCGACAACATGGGTATGGGTGAAGAGTGCTTGATTACCAACAAGGGTAGGAGCTCATGTGAGGCCTATTAAGGCTGAGCTAGCACCATTACATTTGCATGCACAAGATATGGCTATAGATATTCCTGATGTAGATGATGTTGAATGTACAAAGGCATATACTATGGTGAAAAAGGCATCAGTGGGCTCCATTGTACTCGATTGATGGAGGTGATGCTCCAGAGTATGAGGATCCTCAGTCGATCCAGATGATGGGAGGTAAGCAGCAATTTTATTTGAATTGTGTACAAATTTGTGCTTTTAGTTTTTTTTTTCTTTTTTTTTAAGTATATAGCTAATGTAATGCCCTAATTTATGTGTAGGTGGAGTGGGAGGTGCTCAGGATGAGGCACATGCGGGGGTGGGGAGTGGAGATGATGACTATTGGGAGACCATCATACACTTTGAGAGCTCACACAACATGTTCTTGATGATGCAGTGGAGGGATTAATAGAGTGAGCAATGGTTATGACCGGTATTCATGCTCATCTATTTGATAGGGTTGTTATAGCGACAGCTACATATGTTAGGGCAGCGAGAGAGAGAGAGAGAGAGAGAGAGAGAGAGAGAGAGATGAGTTGAGGGCTGAGCTGGATAGGCATAGGATACCCCCACCTAATTTTAGATCAATGAGTATGAGGATTATGGATGAGTATACAGACTTTCAGAGGTGGTATGTGAACTTGCATGAGGAGCATGGTCTGTTACTGGAACGAGAGAGTCATCGTAAGAGGCATTCAGGAGCTGGAGGAGGTGTGGGGTCATTGAGTGCTAGATTCATTATGGTATTCATACTAGAGGAGAGAGTGAGATTGAGAGTGAGGGCTTCATGCCCATTCATGATTGATTGTATTTGATACCGTGTATATGTTTTTGAAAACTCATTATATATATATATATATATATATATATATATATATATATATATATATATATATATATATATATATATGGATGTTGGTTTGATTTTGGATTCAGGCATATTGTGTTATAGATTTTGGAATAGATTGGTATATTTATTGCAAATAGTTGATTAGAAATAGTTGATTTGACATTGATGTGGAGGTTGCATATGTTTTGGCAAAATGTTACTTGCAATATATGATTTGATTATTGTTGATAAGTGTGATGTTAGTTTTGATTTTGAATTATATGTGAGTAAAAATTTATTTTGTAATTTGTAAATTGATTTGATAAAGTGAGTTGGTTTAAGATTAGTAAAATGGGATATTGGTAAGATCAAGATTTTGCTAATTTGGTTTGGCTAGTAATGGCTATTTGGAACTAGGAATGTTAGTTATTAATAGAAGGGGATGTAAAATAGCACTCTATGCATACCACTTCTCTGAGAGTGGCTCAAGAATACAAAGGCTGGTCCTTTGGCTCCATTGTCACCTACTAAGTGAAGCGAGGTGGTCATACATGTGCTAATTGATGTTTGGACTGTGTGTTCAATCCCTTTGAGTAGGTGGCTCAAGAATACAAAGGCTAGCTAGTCCTTTAGCTCCATCATTGCCCCGTGAAGTGAAGCTATGAACTGATGCTGGTATGAATGTGTGTTATATCACTCTATGTTGTATCACTATCTGAATCTTGATGGCCAACTAAACAAGTGCACTTATGATATATAAGAACATGTTATGTATTGGATATTATCTATTGTGCACTAACTGTAGTTGTACGTGGAGACTCTACCAAATGTAACCTTACTGGATGTGCAATTGAAACTGTGTGATGTGAGGAAGGCTCATCTATCCGCAATTGTAGTGGATTGTTGCATGAAATAACACCATGTGGCTTTTGTTGTGATGCATATGACTGAGCAATAAATCGAGCTAGAATTGTAACTTGTGATGGGGGCTCATCTACTTTCAATCATAGCGGTTTGTTACGTGAAATGGGTCCCTGAAAGCTTGTCCATAGTGAGTATCTCTCTAGAACAATACTTTGTGATATGGGTTCATCTAATCTTAACCGTAACGGGTTGCTACGTGAGATAAGACCCAAAAAACTCACCCATAGTGACTATCTTTTTGGAGCGGTACTCTACTGTAGTGCTTATGACTGTGTTGGATATATATATAGAACTACACTATGTCCTCCTCAGACTACAATGTTATATGTAGGTTGGTCTCATTGTACTGGTTTCCAAACCTTTTGAGTAGGTGGAATAGGAGATCCCTTGTGAGACTATGTCCTAGAACTTGCATTACTTTCACAATGAGCGACCGATGATTCTTGTTAAGAAATGCCCTAGAATGACTCAATCGTGGATGAATGAGGTCTATGGTTCCATGATGGAGGAGATCTTAGTGTCCCATGTGTGAATGTTATGATGTCATTATCAACACATCTATTAATGCAATCCCTAAGTCCATAAAAATCATTATCTTTGTGTCCACAGATATGATGATAGTTATAAAAGCATCGATCTGGTTGTGTATATAAGAGATGTGGATCTCATTGATGAGCAGAAGGTAATGTGATTAACCTCCTTTTTAGTGGTGCTGATAATATGTCACAAGCTATCCCGCTCTGAATCAAACTATAATGGTGCCTTTCTGTTGTTCTTTGTAGTGCATACTATAGGTTGTGTTCTAGAAACCGGCTCTCTATTCTTAATTGGTTGCTTTTCTAGTTGAGGTCTCCTATCTTGTTTAGGACATGGTGGATGCTCTATGCTAGGAGCTGTAGATGGAGGTACTACTATGAAATCTAGAGTGATTTGATCAACTGAATCTGCCTCAATCAATCCTAATTTATTTTCCAAGGCTAGAACTATATAGCATGTGTCTGAAAGAGGACTCTGTCTAATATAATAGATGCTTGATGAGAGGTTAGCAAAGCCCTTTTATAAAGATATGTTGAATCTCTAAATCTATTGGTTTATAGATCAATCGTAACATGTGAGTCTTGAATTGTAAGATATAATCACTAACTAGCTCTAAAGTATTCTAATGTAATGTGGCAAGTTTCTCATATGTAACATGAGGGCCTATGTTTGTTATGTAATATCTAAGAAATGCCTCATCTAAGTCATCATATGTGTGTAAGGAGCCAACGAGTAGATGAAAAAACCAATTTTGTGCTTACCCTACTAATGTCTACAGGAACAACTTTAGTAGAATCAAAGAACTCATATGAGATGGCAAAGCCTTCTGAAAGATTTGAAGGTGTATGAATGGATCTCCAGTTCCATCAAAGTGAGGTAATGATGTTATCTGAAAATGCTTAAGTAATGAAGCTTTTACAAATGTCTTCAAAAGAGAGTTACCATGTAAATCATTGGCATCCATCCAAGACTTAAAAGCCTTATTTTTCCAGCTAAAGAGATGTATTTGGTGTTGTAATTCACCAACTACATGCATCAAAGAAATAATCTCCTGGGATGGTATATTAGCATCTTGAAGTGGTTCATTTAATCATTGAATTTGATCATTAATTTTAGCATGAAAATGTTACATTTAGCAATTGGATCATAGGGAGGGGGTGTGCTCACTTAAACCTTTGGAGGAATGGTAACTTGGACCTTAGTAGAGGGATGTGGACTACCATTCTCTTCAAGTGACGAGTGAGAAATAGGTGCTACTGTAGTAGTGGGTGGCTTGAGAGATTCATTGATATATTTATGTTTTAGTGAATCATATTATAATTAAGTAGAGGATGTGATGTTATCATTAATATATGCATCATTTGAGATAGAATCATGCATAAAAGTATAAACAATATTTGGCAGTGCATTATGTTTGAGAGGAGTGAGAGAAGAGTTAGAAACATGAGAAGCATTTTCTTCTTCACTATGTACATAATAATCATCATTATTCCATGTATTATCATAGTTAAAATATTGTTCATAGTCACTCTCATTTTCATATTCATTAGCATGTTCACTATCATACTCATTCTCACTTCCATTGTTCACTATAAGAGAAGATTTTAATTCTTTTCTAATATGCAATAAGTTATCATGAGAAATTGGAATATTATGTGCATCTATGTTATCCATGGATGGAGTGTATGTCTTATTTTCATTTGCAATATAAGAAGAGTAAAAGAGTTATCATTTAGACATTATTTTGATAAAGTAGAGTTGAGAGCATGAGATGGATCATTTGAACTATGCATTGACAATTTGATTTTATTTCGTTTATATTGTTGTATTTCGAACATAGAAGTAGCAAGAGAGAGAGAGATTAGGTTCAAATAAAAGCAAATTATCATCAATAAGATATCCACTTAGAAGTGCATGACTAATTTGTTCATTTGGTGCATTGTGCATAGGAGAATGAGATGAAAAGTATATTTTCTATTTATCAAAATTATTTTCTTTAAAAGAGGGAATAAAAGAGATAGGTTTGAGAGAAAAAGCTGCATCTACTTTTATTTCACTATCACTTTCACATGTATCATCACATTCCTCATTACAACAATAGTAATTATCTTCATAAATCATTTTCTACATTTTTAACTAATGTGCAATTTTGTAAATTTGTCCATTTATTGTCATAATTATAAGAAAAATTTAGAAATTGACCTATAGGAAGAGAGGGAAGAAGTGTCTTAGTGGTCATTTTATTTCTTTCACCAAAGAGATATCGGAGTTGTTGCCAGAATTTGGATAACGCGAGTGCAATAGAGACATGATCACACAAGATGAACAAGTGCACACCACATAGATGCTAAAGCAATTTAAAAATAACACAAGAAGATAAATTGTACAAGACAAAATGGAGAAAACCAAAATCTGATTAGCATGAGATGGCCAAAGTGAGGAATACATATAGGAGAGTACATAAGTAACTCCTCCTCAAAATGTGGACAAGGCACCACAAGAATAGACAGTAACTCCTCCATGAAAGGTGGTGACAAGGTGCTAAGAATAGAGAAGTAACTCCCATCAAGGGAGTTACTTATGACATTCTTATGACACCTATGACACATCTATGACACACACCTCCACATAAGCTAGCCTATCCCACAAATGTAGGAAAACTCCATGTATGCACAAGAAATATAATTTCTTTAATTAATAAATAGGAAAAATAAAAACCTACACTAATACCCCCCATAAGTGCAACTTAGGTGGGTAGTGTGGAAATAGAAAATGGGTCTCAGCAACTAGGCCTGATGAGGTACCCATATACAAATGCAATCTCCCATAAGATAGAGAAAAAGAGAAAACCTATAGGAAAAAACTCCCCCCCAAAAGAGAGACATAAAAGAAAAAAGAGGCTAGAAGGCCCCCTGAATATGATGTTGCTGCAGATGTAAACCACACCCCAAGAAGAGCTCGTAGATGAATGAACTTGCTCTCAATGAAAGGTTTGGTGAAGATGTCTGCAACCTGCTCCAAAGACTGGGAAAATATCAAGTCAATGACCTGACTATGAATAAGCTCTCGAATGAAATGCATGTGAATCTCTATGTGCTTGGTCCGTTGGTGCTGAACTGGATTCTTATAAATCTGAATGGTACTCTGGTTGTCACAATAAATGATGGTGGGCTGCCTGATAGGAATGTCAAACTCAGAAAGAATCCCCTAGAGCCAAATAGCTTCAGTAGTTGCATTAACAGCTCCCCTGTACTCTACCTCTGTGGATGATATAGCAATAGCATTTTGCTTCTTGTTAGACCAACTGATAGGACCAGAACCTAGAGAGAAACTGTAACCAGAAGTGGACTTACGAGTCTGTGAATCGCCAGCCCAATCTGAATCTGTATATCCAACCAAGTCAACCTCTATGCCAAATCTGTAATGAATCACGTATCTATGTGAACCCTGTATGTAATGCAAAATCCTCCTAGCTGCTTTCCAATGCAGCTCATGAGGTTCTTATATGAATCTGGAAACAAGTCCCACTGTATATGATATGTTGGGCCTGGTGTGAGTCAAGTAGATGAGACTACCAATAAATTATCGATACCGAGTGGCATCAACCAATGGTGAAGAACAATCAGCGTCAAGCTTGACTCCTGATAGAAAGGGAGTCGGAGATGGCTTACAATCAGCCATGTGAAACTGAGCCAATAAGTCAAGAGCATACGTAGGTTGTGTAAGAGAAATCCCTGAATCTGACTGTGAGATCTCGATGCCAAAGAAGTAGTGCAACAAACCCAAGTCTGTCATATCAAATCTATCTTGGAGAGATGCCTTCACTGCTGCAATAGCCGATGAAAAACTCCCGGTGATCAAAAGGTCATCAGCATATAGAACCAAAATCAAGAGTGAATCATCCTGCTACAAGAAGTAGACATTGGGATCAGAATGGCACCTAGTGAAACCCGCTGTGAGAAGGAAGGAATCCATCTTGACATACCAAGCCCGAGGCGCCTGTTTGAGGCCATAGATAGATTTCCTAAGTCTGCATACAAAGGAAGAATCTTGAACAAATCTTGGTGGCTACTCCATGTAGATCTCCTCCTCTAGGTCTCCATGAAGAAAGGCACTCTTCACATCCATCTGATGCACATCCCAACCATGTGTTGTGGCAATAGCCAAGGTGAGTCAGATAGAAGTCATCTTTGCAACGGGTGCAAAGGTCTCTGAGTAGTCAATGCCTACCACCTGTGAGAAACCCTTGGTGACCAATTGCGCCTTGTACTTATCAACCGACCCATCTGCTGCAAACTTGGTTTGATATATCCACCTACATCGAACCATCTTTCTTCCCTTAGGAAGTGAAGTCCCAAGTGTGATTTTTGATTAAGGAAGAATATTCTTCTTCCATAGTACTATCCCACTTAGGTACCCCAGATGCCTCTCAAAAAGTCTGTGGATTTGAAATTGAAGCAAAGAAGGCATGTGGATCTCTCTGAAAATCCCCCCTAGTACGTCTGTTATCTGTGGGATCTCCTGCCCAAGTCCCATCACTTTCAAGTGTCTGTCTGGCCCAAAGTGGCCCAGAAGTAGCCGAGTCAAGTGCTAACTCCTCATCCTCTAACTGATTAGAGGTGGATGACTCTGCATCACTGTCCTCGTTGTCTGAACTCGAAGAAGAAGAAGATGATTCTGGCTCAAAAATCTATTGTGGCTGATCTGAATCTGACAAGGAATCATAATGAAGAAGTAGATCCGATGAGGGAGAAGAAGTGTCAAGTGTTGAGTCTCTAAGACACCTGAAAATGGACACTTCTCTTGATGAACAACTCATGAGTGACTGGATCTAGAAGGCAATATCCATTAATACCATCTAGATATCTTATAAAGATGCAAGGCTTAGATTGATGTTCCATAGCTTTGCGTTTCTTCTTCAGAATGTGGGCCATGGCTGGGGATCTGAAAACTCTAAGGTGCTCAACATCAGGTTTATTTTTATGCCAAGCTTCAAAGGGTGTTATCCCTTTCAAAGCTTTGTGAGGAACCCTGTTTTGAATGTAGCAAGCACAATTGATGGCTTCGGCCTAGTACTGTGGCGCTAAGGATTTAGAGTGAATCATACAGCTACCCATATCTTTCAAGAACCTATTCTTGTGTTCTGCAACCCCATTCTGTGAAAGACTGTAGGTGATTGTGCACTGCAAATCAATCTCCTCTGTGGTGCAAAACTGCTCAAACCTGATGCTGACATACTCCCCTCCATTATCAGTTCGAAGAACCTTGATGGATTTCTCACTCTGTTTCTCAACAAGAGCCTTGAAGTCTAAAAAATTTTCAAACACTTCAAACTTTTGTTTGAGAAAATATATCCAAGTGTACCTAGAGAAATCATCAATGAAAGTGAGGATGTACTTGGCCCTTGTGAAAGATGGTTTGTGAAAGGGTCCCGATACATCACTGTGGACTAATTCCAAAGGTTGTGAAGCCCTCCAAGCTTTGCCTTTGTCAAATTTTACTTCGGCATGCTTCCCAAGGGAGCACCCCTCGCAAAGTGCTTTTGAGAATTGGACATGAGGTAAGCCAATGACCATGTCATTTTTGCAAAGTTGCTCAAGATAGCGGTAGTTAAGGTGGCCAAACCGCTCATGCCACAATTTGCTAACTCCATCTAAATGAGTCAGCAATGCTGTTGGAGAAGAATCTAGTGCAAAATGTGAGAAAGTGTATAACTTGGCTTGGTGATCTGCCCTACCCACTGCCACTGTAGTATCACTATGCAAATCCCTGATAGCCACTGAATCTGGTGAAAACTCAACTCTCATACCCCGACCAATGTGAGTGATTTGGTACACTGATAGGAGATTGGTTGAAAGAGAATAAACACTTAGAACATTGTTGAATGTTCCTCCTTCCATTTCAACTGACCCTTTCCCTGCAACAGAAACTGAAGTGTCATTGCCCAAACTAATTGAAGTCATGCTACAAGGCTCTAAAGATGAAAACTCAACTAGTGAAGAGCCCATGTGGTGAGAAACACCCGAGTCAATAACCCATGAAGATGTAGAAGCTGTTGTAGCTACAAGGGCCTTGCCCTTTTCTTTCTCCTTACCCTTGCCTTTTGCCTTGGTAGAATTTTGGGTAGATGAATTCTACTTGATGGACTCAGGAACACCTATGTTGTTCTTCTCTAGAAAATGAGTTAGGTGATCTATTTGTTTCTTCATACATTTGTGTTTATCATGCCCTGTCTTTTTACAATAGGCACACTTAACCTTCTCTTTCTTAGGTTTAGCATTGAAAGAGCAAGTCTCAGTGTTGTTTTTGGCAGGATTGGTGTTTTCTTTCTTCTTCTCCTGATCCTTGTTTTTTTTTCTTCTTCTCCTTTGTTGAAGTCTTATCCTTACCATTTTTAGCTATCAAATCTTGGGGTTGAGTAGACTTCATTGTGCCCATTTGAATTAACTTATCTTTCTCCCTAGTCAAGTCGGCAATGAATGAATCCAAAGAAGACATTTTCCATGTAGTCCCAAGAGCACTTTTTGTGGCATGGAAAGTGGAGACAAAGACTGAATAGCTTGGACCTAACTTTGCAAGAATAGAAATTATGAGTTGATCATCTTTCTTCTCTATTCCGCATTTTTTCAATTGCAATCTAAGGGCCTTAAACTTAGTGAACAAGTCCTGTAGGGTTTCAAAGTTGCTAGGACTTACACTTATGAGTTCATTTTCGAGCTCGTGACCTCTCATCTCATCAAGCTTCCCAAATAACTTTTCTAAGGTGTCCCATATGTCATTGGGAGTCTAAGAGGATTTTAGATGGAAGAAAAGTTCTGAAAACACAAACAAGCTCAGCAATCCAAAGGCTTCATCACTACGGTTCTACCACTTAACCTTTTCAGCATCAGTGTTGGGTTCTACTTCAGTACCCATGGTGATCCTATACAACCCTTTGCTTCTAAGAATGATTGACATTTTAACCTTCCATTCATGATAGTTGAAGGGTGTTAAGGGTTTAAGTTGAAAAAAAATATTTTTTAGCTGAATTTAGATGAAGTTGTGTTGATTGCAAATTGTGAATTTATGCAAAAAGGAAAATGAAAGCAAAGATAGCAAGTTGTGAAAAGCAATCACACCCCCGCAAAATATTGAACCCCCAAATATGCAAGTGCACGCTCAAAAGACGTCGGAGTCAACCGAGAATGCATCTTAGAGCAATCAGTGCAAGATTAAAGCAAACAGGACGTCAAACTCAGTCGAAAATGCGTCCCGAAAGACCCAAATTTTTTGCACTTTATAAACTAGTGCATTTTTTACAAATAACAAGCTTACGCTGTAGAGAATTGAATTACAAACACTTTTATAAAAATGACACCCAAATCTTAGCTACCGTTTGCAAGATATTAAAGGTTCAATTTTTTCGTAAACTAGTGTTTTTGCAAAAAAACACTAAAACATTAAAAAAATGCTTATTTTGAGAGAGAAAGTGGCCTTCCAACCACTCGTTGGATTCGGCACGGAATGAGGAATCTAAAAGAAGTTTGTGTGAGGGGGAATTGGCCACCCGCCAACCCGGGCCTCACCCTTCGTCTTCGTAGGTTGAAGATACAAGTTTTAAATTGAAAACCCCAAAATTACAAAGCTGTCTATTAAATTGAATATTCAACGACCTCACCCTTCGTCTTCGTAGGTCGAAGATACAAATTTTAAATTGAAAACCCCAAAATTACAAAGCTGTCTATAAAACTGAATATTCAACGAAATTCACTTATTTTTGTTTTATCAAGTCAATTTTAACTTAAAAAATGAAGCATAGATAGAAATGAATGAAGCTACGTGTCCAAGGGGTGCCAAATGGGATGCCAAGTAAGGAAGGGGCGTCCAAAAACAAACAATCTAAAATTTTGATTCAGAAAAGACAAAAATAAATGTGCAGACCTATTGGACGTCGTACGGTCTGCTTGGCACCTTGTTGGGCAAGAAAAGATGATGAAATCTGCTGACTTCAATGCACAACAGGTCTGGGCAGAAGAATACATGAAAAATGCGCCATATTCACAAAAAAAATAGACATGTTTTGGACGTTGTACAGCTGATGGCGTGGCAGAGGTGAAGGCGCCTTGTTGCTGCTTGGCATGCTGGAATGACAGACTTCTGCTGCTGGAGGAGTGTGGCACAAAGTTTGAAGGACTGCTGACCAGAAGTGCATGGGTTTGCACGCTGAGATCTTGGAGTGCAGAAGCTCGTTGAATGGTGTGCCTCCCTTGTTGCTGAGTGCCGCTCATTCTTTTGTTGCTGAGTGCTCAACAATGGTGCCCAAGCTAACTGCTGAACCAGCCCATGAAGTGAAGACAGTCAAGACACCCAAAGGCCAAGGATTTCCAAAATGCAAGAAATGATACCAGAAATTATATATATATATAGAGAGAGAGAGAATAAAAAAACAAAGAGAACTCCACTCCTCTTGATTTCAAAATGAACTAAAAGTATAACCATACACACGATTATCGTTCTTGCTCTGATACCATATCGAAATTGTTGCTAGAATCTGGATAACACGAGTGCAATGGAGACGTGATCACACAAGATGAACAAGTGCATACCACATAAATGCTAAAGCAATTTGAAAATAACACAAGAAGATAAATTGCACAAGACAAAATGGAGAAAACCAAAATCTGATTAGCATGAGATGGCCAAAATGAAGAATACATATATGAGAGTACGTAACTCCTCCTCAAAATGTGGACAAGGCACCCCAAGAATAGACAATAACTCCTCCATGAAAAGTGGTGACAAAGTGCTAAGAATAGAGAAGTAACTCCCTTGATGGGAGTTACTTATGACATTCTTATGACACCTATGACACATCTATGACACACACCTCCACATAAGCTAGTCTATCCCACAAATGTAGGAAAACTCCATGTATGCACAAGAAATACAATTTCCCTAATTAATAAATAGGGAAAAATAAAAACCTACACTAATAAGAGAATATGTAAAAGTACGATCATGTAAATAAATGCAAAAATAACTACTAACATAGAGATTTTATAAATATTTTTGGCACTCTAAAAAATTTGTAAAAATTCTAAAATATTTTTCTAAAAATTGCAAAGGCAGCGTGAGGTTTGAGGACCTAGTTTAGAAATCTAGGGTTTTGGGTTGGGGTTCTAGAATTTTTGAAAATTATTGCTATAATTTAAATTCTAAAATAAATTTGAATAAGATAAATGCACAAAAAATTATACAACAATTAGAAATTTGAAATTGAATTTTTGCACAAAATAACTACCAACGTGGAGATTTTGAAAATATTTTTGACACTTCAAATCATTTGTAAAATTTGAAAAAATTTATCTAAAAATTGTAAGGGAGGGAGGCTTGGGGTTTTAGGACCTAATTTAGAAATCTAGGGTTTTGGGTTCGGGTTTTAGAATTTTTGAAAATTATTACAATAATTTAAATTCTAAAACAATATTTGAATAAAATTAATACACAAAAGTTTATAAAAAAATCAGAATTTTAAAATTGAATTTTTGCATAAAATATGTAAGAAAAACCCTTAAGGTATTTAGGGTTTTAGATTTGTTCGAAATAAGTCAGGTTCACCAAATGTTTTATTATTTTTCAGAAACTAGTGTTTAGTTCTTAAACAATCAAGAGTTTGAAATAAGAGAAAAAACTAATTTAATATGGTAAAATACAAATTTTGATCAAATTAATTACATAGGGAAGAAAAGTAACTTATCTAGAAAAGTAGACTAAGACAATTGTTTCAAAGCCTAAAAATTGTTGCACAGGACTGGGAACATGTCAGGGATCTAGATCTATCTTTCGTTCAGTGAAAGGACAGGAGCGCCAAAAATAAGACACTTCGAGGTCTGATGCTATAGTCCAGACCCTACCATTGTTATCCAAACTAGTCACACAAATCTAAGTTTTATGGGTTTTATCCATTGTCCTTGTGTGACCCTGTCTGTAAAATTTTGGATCCTGAATGTCGATATAGATTCTTGTAGATCTATTTTAATCTTTAAAACCCTGGGTTCATCTACACATGAAACAAAAAAGATATCAAAAGCAAAAAGGGGAAAACTAGGGTAAGAGAAGTATGATCGCACGATCTAAAACCCATGTTGCCCTGATCGCTACCTACATTAATCCTCAAGCTAAGGTCTCAGATTAAATGTAGTTCTCCCTCAGGGAACGTGCATAATCGATGCACACAGTAGATGCAAGAATGAACTTTCGCCTAGGTCTTTCTTTGATCAAGCATGTAAATTTATGTGTGATGTAAAATGTTGAACTATACTATTGACTGATTTTAATTATGTACTATCAAATTAGTAAGTGTTAGATATAAAATACCTTGTAAAGTCCATTATATAGAAGACTCTTTATTTTGAATTTGAGAATTTTATTCACATTTGGTCGACATTAGAAAGACAAACAAAACTTAAGGACGAAACTAAGAAAGGCTTGGGACTCATTAAGCAAGGGAACCAAATCATTGGGACTCAAAATGTAGTTAGACAAGAGTGCTAAAAATGGGGCACCTTAGGGTCCAACACTATAGTCCAACCTCAGCGCTCGTGTCATACAGGCTTGGGACCCGAGGGGATGGAACTAACAAGGAAAATAGAGTCTGGTTGAGCTGAAATAACCATCTGGAAGGCTATGGATAACTAACAATAAGCAAAAAGGTGACTCAAGCATGAAACAAGACCCAGATAAGTCAAACAAAAGACATGGCTAAATGTGAATAAGGCTCATATTTTTCAGTCGAAGTCTCCTTTGAAAAGAAATGATGTGTGGTTACTTGACCAATTTAAAGTGTATAGAACAAACAATAAAATTATTTTGAATGCAATCAAGTAATGTTCAGATTTTAGCAATGTATAATACAATATTTTGACAAACGCTATGTTTATTTTGAATTAAAAAATAAACCTAGACCCGAATCCTAGAGTTTTGACAAAAAATAATAACTTCTATCACCAAATACATTTAATATCATCGAGAAAAATCATAAAATTATTACCACGATGACGAACATACTCTCATATTTTCAAATATATGATTTTTATAATTTTTGGACTATTTTAAGGTTTTAATCTATGTTGATTTCTAACTATACTTTTTTTAGGCCACTACAGGCCTCAAATATACATGCCTATATATGCTTGTGTATCTTTTTTTTCGATAATTCAAATGCAAAAATAAAATATGGTTACAAACTAAGCCTAATTCTACACATTAAAAAAAAACTAGTTTTTTCTAGGTAGTTAAAAGGGCCACATGACTAACTATCTATTTTTTTGTCAATTTTCAGGATCTAGTTACTTGTAAAATTAAAATAAAAATATGTATTCATCAGAAAATTATAAAAAAATATAGGTTACAAACTAGATGATTTTATCTAATATTTCACCAAATAGTTTTAAACAATATTAAATGATGCTCAAAAAATGAGAGGCCACATGACTGGCTATCTACTCTATTCTTCTAAAAAAAATGAGTTCCTATTGAAATTTTAGATGCTTTACTTAGTTATACTTAACCATTCTTTTAAAAGACAATGTTTTGAAAACTGTACTCAAAATGCTACAATTTATTTTCTTACACCATCCTCAAATTTTGAGTGTAGCCATCTCGAATTATCTACATAAATTCATAATTCTCAATTCCTAGAAAAAATATGTCCATTGATAGGCCCCTTTTTGTCCCCCCAACTTTGTGCACTTACTTTATCATGATCTTCCCAAAAATATCCTTGGAAACATCATCAATGCAAAGAAACTATCTCATGAGTCTACCCATGATTTCATCAAGCAATGGAAGTCCTTGGCACATAAGTCCAATCATAACATGAGTAGGGTAAGCCTCTTCAAGATTTTCATTACCTCTTTGAAACCTCAACTCCAATATAAAGTACAATCTTTCTCTCCTAAAACTTTGGAAGTAGACTTTGAACAAGCTAAATGACACAAAACTATCTCATGAAACAATTTGAGCCACCTCAAAAAACTAGTAAGGAGTTTTTCAAAACAACAAATGTTATCAATACTCAAGTGTCTCTAAGAAAACCCTCTCAATCGTCTAAATATTGAAATTTGATTCCCCCAAGTAATCAACTTAATCAAAACCCATTTCACCTGCCCTTGAGTCTCCAAGAGCTCAAGAAAAGGATTTTGACATCTCAACCTATGATTTTTGATCCTTCTAAGCTTCTATCACCATGGTATAGCTAAGATACGTTTTGTCGGTGGCATGCTAATGTAGGAAATTATCATGAAAATTGTCGTGATCTTAAGAAACTTGCTTATGACCTCACATCAAGTGAAAAAATCAGCCATGAAGTTATCACTAAATATCTTTATCAAGAATACCTCTCAATTTATAAAGCTCAAATCACATCAACACCATCAATCACATCAATAACAACAAGATCAAAAGTATCAAAGCAAACTTATAATCCTACCATCACACCTATGAACAATTGTGTAGGTGCAATTGAAGGTAATTGTGACCAAAACTACTCAAAATATGTTAATGCGACAAAGGTAAACTACTATAATAAGTTTGCTCATAAAGATCTTGTCACTTATCCTATGAAACCCTCTCAAGAAGACATGAATTTCAGAGATACAATCATAAATACAACAAATTTAACATCTAGTGAAACATGTACCCACCAACAAAGTCTCAACCTAAGAAACAATCACCTGCTATCATAAAACCTCATAAAACATACCCTACAACTCAACCTAAATATCATTGTGGCTCTTACCAAAAATTAACTCATTGGAATTTTCTAGAAGAACTCAGCACCATGCATTGCAAAATTCTCTTAAATGAACTCATGAGAACGTCACCCTATAATAGAAACTTTCTCATGTAA
The DNA here is from genome assembly GCA_037957365.1 of Torreya grandis. Classification (NCBI taxonomy): domain Eukaryota; kingdom Viridiplantae; phylum Streptophyta; class Pinopsida; order Cupressales; family Taxaceae; genus Torreya; species Torreya grandis. Next base: position 1,620,664 of record JARHVA010001805.1, on the reverse strand, counting down.
CAATTGCAAGATATAGAAGAGTTTGCATCACAAACTGAATGTGAACCATCTAATCAATCCCCTCAAGGTCTTACACCTAACAGTGTTTGTGCAATTGAAACTAACTCTCATACTAAAACCAAATAACAAACTCTCCATTGGGTTTCCCATGGATGACATGATCAAGGATGAAACCCTTTACCAAGCCGACAATCCTCCTCTTTTCATTAATGTTATGATCAATGATGTTCAAGAGAGGAAAGTGCTTGTGGATGAAGGCTCAGACAACAATGTTACTTCCTTATGGTTAGTAAAGAGCTTATGATATTCAACAAATGATCTTAAGAAAACAAGACTTGATTGTCATGGATTTGACAAAAATAAGTCAAAACCTCTTGGATGTATTTAACTTCCTTTCGCTATAGGACCCAAAACAATATGCACCAAGATCATAGTCCTTGACCTTCCACTCTCTTACAACCTACTCTTAGGCCACCCTTGGACTCATTGCATGAAATCAAACACAACTTCTAGTAGCCAATGCCTAAATTGTACTCGTAACAATGATATTCAACAAATGATCTTAAGAAAACAAGACTTGATTGTCATGGATTTGACAAAAATAAGTCAAAAGCCTCTTGGATGCATTTGACTTCCTTTCACTATAGGAACCAAAACAATATGCACCAAGATCATAGTCCTTGACCTTCCACTCCCTTAAAACCTACTCTTAGGCCATCCTTGGACTCATTGCATGAAATCAAACACAACTTCTAGTAGCCAATGCCTAAATTTTACTCGCAACAATGTCTGATACAAACATGAAGCCAGTCCTAACCCATGGGATCTCAAACTACCAAATCTTAAGAAAGAATTTTGCATCCCTACAACTAACACTATCAATCACTCTCCAATACTCAAGTTCATCAACATGCATCTTGATTTGCTTGTCACCATTGTTAACTCCAATGATGATGAGCCAAACAAAGTTCAAAATATTTGTAAAACAACAAACTTACCTTCCAACACTCTTGATTGGCTTCCATCGTCCCTTTTACCAACAAACTGATACCTTCCCCTATTTGACAAAAAGTAAGAAATAACCCCCCTACAATACTAACGAGACCTCATATGATGAGGATTCATTTGAATGCAATGATAAAGGAGTGGTTAAACACTTCCAAGATCCATTATCTCTCTCTCTCCTTGAGATTTCAGTCAAATTAGCATTTCTGTCAAAAATTCCTCTAGCAATGATCATCAACAAGACCATAATCAAAGCCAAGCTTGCACAATTCAACCATCTTATGATGAAGACCATGCCATCTCTCAAGCTCAAGCTAGAAATCTGGATGTGCTTCATTATAAAAATACTCTTGCTGCTCTAAATCAAGATGTAATTACTTTCAATTTTAATGCAAATACATATTTCTACCCTTTTACTTTTGAGAATCAAATCAAAGCATTGTTTAGAGTAGAGTAGTTTACTTATTATAGTTTAAAAAGTTGGTTATTAGTTACCTCCAATGATTTCATGCCCTTGTGCTTGCAACAATTTCATCACCTATGCTTGATGTCTATTCATAACAAACCGCTGAATTGTAGTTTTTTTTAATTTTTTTCACAGATCAGGGGTATAGAATACTTTTTCGACTTAGTGTCAAGGATTGAGGGGTATCCATTGCACCAAATTTGTTCAGAGCACGATCTCAGCCTTGTCCCTTTTTGGTATCTCCTGAAATTTATACCTTGGTGGATGGTTAGGTAGCACCTTATACACCATCATCCTCACCGTTAGACTACAACCCACTTGATTGTAGTTGTTTTAGAAGTGTGAGTTAATAAAAAACAATATGGGATGATAACTGTGTTACAGGACTTACTTTTGAGGGTTCATTTCTTTCAAATAGTCGTGCAGATTCAAGACCAACAGGTCAAATTTTACCATTCATATGCTAATATAGCTCATGGTACGATCCTCTTTCAAAATACCTGCAGACATTGTGCCAGGCTATGGCCTTGTTATGTATGGTTACAACGGAATGTCAAAATATGTTCCAATAAGTAGCTCTGTCTGAAGGCAAAACACAGATTGATGCATTTCCATGATTGTCTGCAGAAATTCAAAATATGATGAACATATTCTTTCAAACGTAAACATGATGATCAGTAAAAGTGGACCAAATTCACAAACGGGTTATCGAGAGTAGCGTGCTACATTAGGCACCATGACAGATCCCATCCAGAGCTGCCCATTTCTTTCCTCCACCTCACTGATGAATCTCACAGTGCTACCCAGTTTGTCTACCAGTACTTCCAATATCTTTCCATCTTCATTAAGACGAATGGCTATTGCCTCTTGACTTCCACCAGTGAAGATATAGTGAAGCTGCTTAATAGAGAGGGGAAGTTTAAAGAGGACCCACCGAAGCCATGGATAAGATAACGCCAAGCTCGTAGGCAGATTCCTGCGGCAATGTAATGCCACCCAGAATTCCCCTTCTGGGTTGCGGCGTACATTGTCTGGAAATCCAGGCAATAAAGCAAAGATCTCTGAACTGCCTGCTTTAGGACCTTTCAACCAATACCTCAAAATCCTGGTCACCCAAAATTTGTAACATTCAAACTATGCACATAGACAGAAAATGATAAGAACCTATGATAAAATGAAAAAGAGAAGATGGGTGTATTAGCACACCCAAACTCATAGGCATTTCTGTGTCTCCTTTAGGGGAAACAGTGAAATGCTGGAACTCAAAATAGGGATGTCTAGAGTTACTATAAAAATCCTAGGAATGATATTTGAATACTAAAATAGCATGAGGACTGGAACTTGGGGATGGGGAGGGCCGAGGGAGCCAAAACAAGACAAACAGCAACTAAACTCAACACTAGATAAAATTGAAAGGGAGTACCGAGCAATTATCTGGGCCACATCCAGGGGTGTTGTGTGAAACACAACTTGGAGATTAGTGAAAGAAAACACAAAGGGGTAAGAAATATACCTGCAATTTGTGGTTTCCGATACAAGCAGAAAAGAGAAATTTTTGCTCATTGCAACTCCATTTGCAAACTTGAGGTTCCTTAGGAGCACAGTGGTTTCTCCATTCTTTGGATCAAATTTTATCAGTCTGCCCGTGTCATCCCCACTAAGTATGCAAAACAAGAAATGCCTGCAACCCATAGGAATTTATGTAGTTCCACATAAACGAAAGTAACAAGAACAAATAAATATGCAAATTTTGGTTTAGTTACCTTCTTTGGAAAACAGTACTAGTATCAGTGAAGTAGATCAGACCTTCTTCATCAAAATCCAGATCATTTGTGAATCTAAGTGGTAGTCCTTCGGCCTCATTAACAATGTTCTTTGCAAGGCCTCCTTCAGAACCCACAACAAGCAATCCAAAATATGCATCTGCGATGTAAAGCTCGCCTGATTGCCTATGGAATCTCATTCCCAGAGGCCGGCCACATATATGCTCAAAAGCTGGATTGGGTGCAGGAGATTTCTTTGGATTACAGACTTCTGATCTAGGAAGACAGAGACAACAAATAAGAAACCATCATCCCATAATCTTATCTTTATCTTTAAAATTCAAAAATTCATGTTCGCTATTTACTCATGCAATAAATAATTTGACTAATAAACAACAACTAAAATCTAAGGTACCTACATATGTCTGAAACGGTATCAACTTCATTTTTAAAGATGCATTTTGGATTCTACAAAGCAACTGAACAGAGGCAGCCTATTTGGCTTGTTATCAAGAATAATGTATTCAAGCCCAAACTATTTTGGTTAATATCCTTAGAGTAACTTTGAAGAACATAATTTTAGTTCATGTATAAAAATGATGATCAAGCTTTACAAATTGATGGCATTACAGAATTCAGTAAACCACATTATGTAAGGATTTTGAATACTGCATCTTCAAATTAAAAGTTATACTGGTTTATTTTTCAAAACAAGATGGTTCAGATGGCTCCAGTTTGTCTCTCGAAACAGTGAAATGCGGCCACTCAATTATGAGGAAGCTAAGTAATTATCTTGGTTTTCCTTCTTGTTCCTTGTCCTTTCATTAAAATCCTCTGTGCTATTTTTAGGCATTGTACTTTTTTGGAAACCGGATAGTCAATGGATTGCTGTGTTTCCAGCTGTTGTGACCAGACTTTGATGATGCAAGGACTACATTTTATGAAGAATAAATGCATAAACTTCCAGTAGAAGATCTTCATAAATCTTATTTCGTTACTTTTCATGCTAAAGGAAGCCCTGGGTCATGAGATATGGATCTTAGGCAGATATTAAAAGTGGTCTCAAGGAAAAAAACTAAAGAGGCATTACAAATGTGGCTCAATATCAAAGCTTGTAAATAAGTTACTTGATGAAATTTTAGGTCACAGTGCAAAGAGTATGTGGGGCATTTAGAGAAACTTAAGGATCCTGTTTACTTGTTTCAATTTGAAGGGCTACGCTACTTATTTTAAGGACAACCCTTCTATTGATGTGTGCAGGAAGAAGCAGCAAGAGCAGAGTAACGAGAAGTGGAAGGAGCAGGTGAAGAGAGCCCTGGACAGAGAGGAGTGGACCTTGATCCACAAAAGGAAAAGCATGGCTGAAGAAACTTATCAGGGACCGAGTAAAAGAACAAGAGGAAAGGATAAAGAGAAAACAAAGTCTGGGAACAGCAAGTGGTTGTCTACTCTGACTCCGAGGAGTCCAAATAGTATCTTCTGCGTTTCCCCCGTGTGTCTTTTTGGCTTGTTTTTATCAGGATTTTGGTTGTCTTTTGGCTGATGATATATAGTTGTTTGTGGCCTGCATAGCCACTGTTGTTTGTTTGTTCCTCTCACTTTTAGTTGTATATCTTCCGTGGTGTAAGGGCACGGGACCCTCTCCCTGTTTTATTAACGATATCTAATAAAAATTTGTGCTTCCAGGTTGCAGTGTTCAATATTTAGAAATTAAAATAACGAGGGACCTGCAGGGTTTCCAACAATTTTCTGCTTAAAAAGTTGGAGCCACACCAACAAGCAAGGTTGTTTACAGTTTTATGGGTAGGGGCTTTCCTCTTAGCACATCACGAATCCTTATATTTACTCAGGAAGCACCATACATAGGGTAGATATGAAAGAATCTAAAAGTTGTATTATATGTCCTGCATTTTACAAGGAAAAACAGAGTAAAACAGAGAGTAGAGAGCTCCGAGAATAGAATAGTAGTGTAAAGGTAAAGGTAAAGGTAGTTTTTAAGGTCACTACCCAGGGAGACATGAATTTGGTGTATGAGATCTCCCTTGTGGAAGCCCACAATGGGATTGTTTTCCACTTATATTATATACGTTCAAAATCTGTACTCCTGGGTTTTGACCTCATGATCAAACTTGGCAATAAAATCAAACTTATCAATCCAAGCTCAGTTGTATACGAAATAGTAGCATATAACTGACAGTTTACAAGGAAAAATACAGAGCGGAGAGAGTATAGTTTCTAAGTCAAGAGCATGTTGCTAATATTTTGAGAGGGAACACGGTAGTTTTTAACTATATTAGCATATCATCAAGAACTTGTGGCAGAGCATGCCACAGTGGAATAAAATGCTGACCCTGACCACTCACTAACATATATTTATAAACTAATAACAAACCCAAGAGGACTTCTTAAAAGGTATACTTAGGAGCCAAATAGACCCTTCCATGGAACCATGAATTTAGTATTGCACAAGTAACAAGTGCATTCCCGATCCTTATAGCAATTGAAAGATTGGTGATAAACCCCTTTTATGGCCGAAATCCCAAGTTCCCAACTTGTTCCCACCCAAAACAAGAACTTAGTCAATATTGATGCAAATGCAAGTAGCAAACAGATCTGCTAAATAACTAATACTATTTTTTCTTCCATTTGACCAGTATAGTTTGACGTTTCAGCTTCCTGTTATAACACAAATCTAAAGAAGTCACTTACCTATTTGGTGAAGTGACAGCAAATTGAGTCCAACCCAAGATTGGGCCATCCCACCTGAGAATCCTGCCATCACTGACCCCTGTATAAGGACCTCTGCCATCATTGTCAAATGCCAAGCTTTCTGGACCAACTGCATCATCAACCACAGCTGCAATCTCTGCATTCTTTAGCCTGTTGTCTACATCCGTAACTCTGGGTTGGGATGAAAGTGGGTGAAGTTGGATTGATTTGAATGATAAATTTGGATGCTGTGATAGAAGGCTGATTCCTAATGGGTCTGTTCCTATGAAAAGGGCCACCAATGCAATCACTACAGAAAGCAGAGCAGTCATACTAGCCGCAGACATTGCTATGAGGTTGGATTATTTCACACTTTTTTTTTATGGGCGATGGTATAAAAAGCGCTGAGATGGGTTACTGTTTTTTTTTCTAAGTATGGTGTAATGGCCGGCCATTCAACCAGTTAGAATGTTGGCTGTGAGTGGTTAGTCCCTTGACTTTAGTCCCTAACGGCTATATAGAGAAGAAAAAGTTGGGAGTAAAACAAAACCAGGAAAAGAATAAATAGCCCAGCCATAGAAAATGTTACAAACAAAGAGACACCTTAACTATTTTTTCTTTAATTATGATGGGGTATGTAAGCTATTTTAATTTTATTTATTTAAATATGTTAAGAGATATTTTTATTAGATATCCAGGAATGTTTTTATAATATTGATTAGAGTTATGATTAAAGTGGTCTTGGCCACAATCAAATCACGTTTTATTGTTAAAAGATTTTTATAATATTAATTAGACTTATGATTAAAGTGGTGTTGTACACAACCAAACTACATTTCATTGTTATAATATTAAGAAGCAAACATTATAAATATACAAAAGTTATGACCCAGAGTAATTGTATGAAATGAGATATGAGGATGGCCCTGAGTCTGTAATGAACGTCAAGTATTATGTATCCAAAATGCCCCACTATGTTCTGTTTGGTCTACATGGAGAAGTGCGACCCTCCTAAAAAAAGGGGCCCCAACCTACACTTGGAAGTGGCCATAGAGACACCTTGAGATAGGGGTCGAACTTCCTCATGTGTTATACGCAGATCATAGCGAAACGATTCAACTGCAGATCGTTCGGTGGACATTACGGACCCAGGCCCACCCCCATTAAGCTTTATATGTAGATTATCTTTTAGATTCCCTTTAGATGGCATCATATTATCTTTGGGGATAATCCAACTCTACCTCCTCAATTCATCCAAGTTTTGCATGTTTTTAGAATGGATATTTTATTTTGGTTATGTAAAGAACGTAATTTAACGATATTTTCTAATAATTGTGTTGACTCTATGTTTATTACTTATGATAAAGCTACCATTATTTCTAATGTGATTCTATAGACACAAGTACAAACAAACAAAGTGGCTATGGAACTTGATTACATATACCGGCTCTTTCTTTACTAGGGTGGCGCATCTTGTACCGTTGCTTGTGTGTCACCTTCCTCACCAAGGGACACCTCGCCTTACAATCAGGGTGGTCTTCTTAAGGGTGTCTCTCATCGTAATCGGCCTTGCCACCGCTCTCGAGCTTCTAGTTCCTCGTAGCAGCATCATTTTCCCCCTCTAGGGTAGCAGGGTCGCTGGGGTTCCTCCTATTGATCGATGTGCTAGCTGGGGCTCTCTGCGTCCGCCATCTCAACATAGTTAGAGGTGGGACTCCTCACCTCCGGTGGCCCAACCTCAAGGGAGGTTGTAATCTGGGAATACTTAGGATGGTTCTTTTCAGCGTTTTGATAAAAGTTTTTCACGATTTAATTTAGCCATTTCTCCCTTGCATGCCACTGAAGAAAAAGATAATATTGTCCAAGTGGACACTAATGCTAGATAGGACTTAGTGGATGATGGGAAAGATCTTCTAGGCTTTGGATGGGTTGGTCCTCCAAACAATGACCTGCTCCCTGCTAATTTATTTGTTATTGTTGCTTAAATTATCCTATTTTTTTATGTACTAAATCTTTTTCTAGACGTGGCCTAATTTATCCGTTCAAAGATATTAATATAGAAATTTTTATTTTAAATTTTTGATATATTATGTTGATTAATAATTGAACACTATTTATTTTGATAACTTTTTGTTTGAAACTTAATTTGTATTAATTAGTAACTTACTCTTTTTTTTTTTTTAATTTCATAATAATCCAAATGTGTCTCATTAAAAAAAAATTAAAACAAAAAAAATTCAAAGATATTATTTTTTTTATGAAATAAAGTTTATTATAATATTTAAGATATAATTTTTAATCTTAAAAAAATAATATTTAAATAAAAAATTAAATAAACATCTAATTTAAAATTAAACATATTATGAACAATCATAACATTACAATCTACACAATACCATTATAGAATGCATTTTAAAAATTATATATATATATATATATATATATATATATAATAATCAAATAAATTTCAAAATTAAAATTTAATGTAATTATAAATAATTTATTATATTACATTTCATTTTAGATATTTATTGTAAAATATATATCATCTTAATAAATTGAACATTTTATAATAAAATATATTAAAAAATTATTGAAGATAAACTGAAATAAATTTATTATGTTTATTAATGTTGATTTTAAATTTTTACATTTATAAAAAAAATTGAAAATATACAATCTTTATTATTTTTATTATTGTTATAAAAAAAATCATAAAATATATAATAAGTTTTTAAATTCATTTTATTGTATAATAAATTATTTTTTAATTATCTTTATATACTTAAATAATATTATTTTATTATTTTTTTAAATTATATTAAAAATTAAAAAAAAGTTTTAAATATTTCTCCAAACAATGTATAGTTTAATCCCTACAAATTTGTCTTGCACTTTTTTAATAGTAAAATTGAAATTTTAATAAAATTTAAATATTTCTTCACTTGATGCATTGATGCATGGTGTAAGATAAAAATAAAGATGAAAATACACATTTCTTTAAATGAAAAATATAATATATATTTTAATGAAATTATTTCTTTCACTGTGTAATAATAAGTAGAGTTTTTTTAAGAATCAATTAAGTACCTTGATTACATTTATTTTTTAATTCCATTATATATATATATTATTTGTTTTTTAAATTTTTTAATACTTTTTTTAATGTGTTAATATTTTTATATTTGTGTTGGTGGTATGCATTAAAATATTATTAAGTATTAAATGGATTGTAATTTAATTGTGAAGATAGTGTAAAAGGTGTTATCTAATTATTTACCAAGGTATAAATTTTAGAAGATATCAAAAGGGATGAGGACAAGGTCATGAGTAAATTTAATAGAACAAATACCTCGCAATCCCTGATATTAAATCAAAGAAACATTAAGTCTCTTGTGAATATTTATAAAATTATTTATATTTTAAAAATAATTCAATAAATTTATAGTTAATAGTGAGAAACAATGAGTTTCATACCATTGATAAAAGGTCTAGAAATAAAAAGGTCAAAATTTTCCTTATAAACTACACAAAATATCCATCGTCTCAAAAATCATTATATATATATATATATATATATAACAATTACATGAGATACCACCCACATGTTGAGAGGCTTATAAAGTAATATATAAATATTATTTAAAAAACATGTTTATGAAAACCAATTATAAGTGGCTCTTCACCCAAGTCATCTTCATTTCACAACCCTACTGCGGTCTCATCATCCTCAACACTGGGGCAATCAACACTTGATTTCCTTTTCCTTGAGGTGGCCTTAAGGCTGAGCAGCTTGAGCTTGATATTAACTTGAGATATTGGTAGACCAAGTGATTTTGAAATCAAATGGTTGCACTCTATTTTATTTATGCCTGCAAAAGACATCAAACAATGTGTTGGGACCCTAATTTGGTTAAGTATGGTTCTGCGCCAACTTGATTGACATCTCAGTGCAAGGCAAATCACTTGGCATGATTGTTGTTTTGATATCTTTTGCACCAGTTAGAAGAATCGACACACAGCTTGCACCAGCTGGCAAGCGGTTAACTAGAGCCTAAATTTTCAGGGCATCTTCATGAGTGACTACACATGGCAACCACAGCGCAAAGGATGCAAGGTGATGGAGCTGGCAAAATGATCAAGAAAGTCTCCAACTCAACACCCTACATGTGCTCTCCACCCTGGCATGGAGATGCCCCTATGTGCTATAAAACTGAGCTCGAACCAGTGAGCAGAGAGACACGAATGGATATAGCAAGACTCTAGAGAAATGATCCTATGTTTTAACCACCATTAGAACTTAGGTTTAGCTTGGTGCCTTTCAGTCTCTGTTTGTATATGCCCATGCTCCCCTGTGAGACTCTAGGCTATTAAGTATTTTGAATTATACACACACTCTATTTTATGTGACATGAACTCTATTATGTATTTAAACTCTGAGTAATGAAGGAGAATGGTTGATATAATATATGGTGTTCCTGGTTTTAATGTCTTTCACTATGTTATTAAAATGCACAATGAATGTAATGATTATAGTGTTATAAATTCAACATCTATATGTTAAGTTTAACAAGCTCTGGTTCAAGTTATTAATGTCATCCCTATGTAAAAGATGATATCAGCATAACTAATAATGAATAACCTAAGTATATAGATCCCATGCATTGATGCTCCTACCTTTGATAGATGCACAAGCTAGGAATGAGCCCTCAAGTTAAAGCATCCCCTTGACCCATCTAGCGCCTACATGTCACTAGACTTAGATTGATAAAGGTGTGCACCCTTATGACCAAAACTAAGTCCCAAAATAGGCTTGTGCCCATAGACGATAAGACTTAGCCTACAAATGGCTCGTGCTATTGAATCCACCAAAATCCTTCTCTCAAATGACAAAGTCTTATATGAGAAGCGTTATGCCATGGCATAACTAGTCCAATGGTGGGCCCCAGTGCTTTCTCTCTTACACTTTGGGTGAGCGCATAAGTCTTGAGCTCTATGTGAATTGATACCAACATAATTGAGTGATAAATGTTGAGCGCTACGGGAACACACCAAGTTTGCACCTAGTTGTAATGAGTCGAGAACTGACTTGGATAACCAGATAAGCACCTGACTTCATAAATGATGAATTGAAACACCCAATTAAACTACAATATTTTGGTTCCATTTTTGGGACCCATGTTAAATTTTGTTGTTGCAATGGTGAAACAGAATAATGCTCCAACTCTCCCTCAAAAACATCGAGTGCTAGCTACAACAGGTAGAAGACAACTTTATGTTGAAGCACCCAACTTGTAGAGGACAAAAGTTGAGGAAGTGGGTCCAGAAAAACATATATGATGCTCTGTATGAGGTCTTCTTTTGTGAACTAATTGAACATGTATACCAATGGTTGGTTGCCTATGCGGCCTACAAAAGATAAAGCTATAGACAGTGCCTTAAGTGGATGAAAGAGCACTTAGAGAGACTTAAGATTCTAGATTCCACTTGGATGAGAGCAGTAGACAAATGGTGGTAAGGAATGTTGAACAGTTACATACTTGCATTCATTGTTTCCACATACTCTTGCCTAAAAGAAGTAGAGTATCAATTTTTGCACGAACCTAGAGGCATGTTTGTGAAAGAGTTTGACATAAAACTCAAGAAATTAATGGTGGATTATGGATTTGAAACTATGAGAATGGAAGGTTAAAGTCCTTTCAAATATGAGCAGCACAATGGGGAAGAAGGGGGTGTGTAGGTAAATAACAATGGAAGGGGATGAGCAAATTGACACCTGAGAGCTCAAGAGACAGACTTATAACAATAAAAATCACAAGCTGATAGAAGATTTGGTACCTAAAAGTGTCGAGTGAACCTGTAACTAGTGTGAAGGGCATGGGGAAGGATATCTTGAATTACAATAGTGCCAGGAGGAGAGAAACAATGAAGCCATAGGTCGAGCTAAATAGTTGATAGGTATATAATGTGTTAGATTCCTATAGAATTTGATAACTGAAGATGCACTGGATGTGCCTACCCCCTTTGAACTTGTGGTGTAAGTTCATATGCTAGATCCCTCATTAGAAGAAAGAAGAGTGATATCTAACCCTGTTATCAACATTGACTTTGACCATTTTTCAGACTTGGAGTATAATTTTTTGATTGAACAAGTTGTTCCTTATGAGGAATTGAGCGAGGATACCTTTAGACCTTTGGGTGCCAGCTGGACAACATAGAACGTGAGCACAAGCATTCCAATTTAGCGAATGTCAGCTGCACAGACTAGGCAATAGCCCATAGGAAGTGGCCCAATGCCACAAGTGAGTAGTACAATGTCTTTGACATCAATGACACCAATAGTAACAATGGGGCTAATGCCTAACCCAGTAGTTAGAGGCATTAAAGGACTACCACCTACATAGATACCAAGGGGAAATCACCTTAGATGCTAGATGCACCCCCATAGCAAATTTACTATGAGATGGCCATGCACCTACCAGAGTATCATGGCATGGAGAATGTCATAGAGCATGTGCTAAAGTGTGAACTACAATGGTGTGCTCAAGGTATCACCCAATTAGAGCATAAGTCAACCCAATTCATTACAACTCTATTAGATCGTTCCCATACCTAGTATAGGAAATTTGATCCTAATCAAGCTATGGTTGATTATGACACCTTGAAGGAAGCATTCCTGAAGGAATTTGACATACCCAAGTTTGAACAACAAAGCATCACCATGCTCAAGGAGATTAAATAAGGGCTCTTAAAAAGCATGCACCTATATGATGTTAGGTTCAAAACACTTCTTTCCAAGCTTCCTTTTGACATTCACCCCTCCCAACATGCTCAATGATTCATTGGAGGATTGTTAGTACCATTCAGAAGAGCCCTATCCATGAAGACATTCATGGACCCTCATGAAGTGCTTAGAGTTTAGGCAGTCAGAAGCACTGACACTAGGATCAACATATTCATGAAGGCACAGATTGCATCCATGGCCAGCCAACTCCAAAAGCTTATCACTAGTTCATCATAAGATGCTTGAAGCAGGTCATGGTGCACTGATTGTGAAAAAAAGGCCATAACAAGAATAATTTCCCTCGAAGGAATATGCGTACATTGATTCTAAGCTGTGAGGTTTGTCATGAGGTGCATGATGTTTGCAACTACCCTTTATTGCAATGTGCCAGTTAGGTTAACACAACCATATATTATCATTTGTGTGACACCTACACTCATACCATAGTTGATTTTTGATTAATCAACGAGATGCACAAAGATATGTAGAGAGGTGCATGACAGACAACCATAGCTGGCAGAGGGAAAGGTAATAAAGGTAATGAGGGTTATGTCCATTATAATGTAGGCTATGGGATGCAAATAAGTACCAAAGGGCAAAGTGGAGGATGCGATGGACGAAGATTCCCATAATGTTCATGTTACAAGTATGGCTCGATAGAGCATTATCAATGTGACTACCCTATGCATCCAAAGTGTGGGTATTATCGAGGAACACATAAGGTCAAGGAATGCCTTGAATTGTAAAAAAAATTGACCCAAGGTAGGCATGGCATAGATAAGGGCACATGAATGATCAGGCACAAGCTAAAAATGGGGAAGTAGACTATAAATGCACAACCAACACACAAAGAGCTAATCAAAGTGCATGCAACTAATCATAGTGGATTCACCACTCAGTCACCAATTGCATAAGTACTAGAGTTACACCTAAAATATGGGGAACAGAGCCACACTAAATGTCTAATGTAGCCTGAACCTAAAGCTATGTCTTACCCTGACCTTATGCACCAAAAGGATGTTTTGCAACAAGCGATGAGTGTCATTCAAAATGTACAAGGAGATCTCCAACTGAAGTGAGACATAGAGGTGTAGGTTGTTTCCTTCTGCAAGAAACAAGATGGCTAGGAGGATGAGATACAAAAGCTAACAAAGATCTTGTGCCTCTTAAAAATGGAAGGAATGTTGCCCTTGTTGAAAAACTTGCTCTTGGAGCACATAGGGCAAAATCCAGTTGAAGTTACCATGCCACACATGAAGAGGGTGAAAGAAGTGAGGCATACACAAAATGTGGAGTACGATCAAAAAATCCTTGAAAATACCACCATTGATGGATGGTCTATATGCGAGGTCTTTATGGACATAGGTGTTGAGGTTAATATCTTAACCAAGAACACATGGGAGAAGATGGGTAGGCCAAGTTTGAGGCCTTCCCCTCATGTGCTTTTTATGGCTAACAAGACCCAAGCACAACCAATTAGAATTTTTAAAAGTGTCATTGTAGATATCATGGGTGTCGAGTTCCATGATGACTTCAAGGTGATTGAGTTGGTAGAGTAAGACAATTATCCAGTGCTCCTAGGAAGGCCATGGTGTTACGCAAATAACACATATATGCACTTCAAGAGGTGCTACATGACCTTCAAAAATGGTAAGGAGAGGGTAGTGATTCCCCTTTCAAGTGACCAAGGGCCCCCCTATGTAGAGAGTGTTGATCTTGAGGATGAGATCAACCATATATACAACACCATGGTGTAAGGCATCAAGACTCTCAACCCTAATGATCAAAGAGTGATTTCTTGGGAAGATAGACAATCAACTTTGAACACCATTGATGTTGCTTGAAATTGATGGGTCGAATAAGCTTATGAAATCATTAGTTGGAGGTACCACTTAGTGCGCATGAAGGTGCCAAAACCTGTGAGGACTGGTTGGGTCCAAATTGATTGCACTTTGAAAATATGGGTCCCTTACACTAAGAAAAAGGGAAAGAGAGTGTTTTTCCTGAGTAAAGGTAAACTTGCAGCATTCCCAAGATATGAGGGGAGAAAACTTATTGAAGATTATGTCTGTGATCTTTAATCATGCATCCCAAAGGAGGTAGATAGGATGGGTGCACTAGTGTATACTTTGAAGAGCATTGTTGCTCATTGGTAGGCAACACAAAGACCCAACTTGCCAACTTGGCAAGATGTGATTGTAGCCATATGCACTAAATTCAAGAACAAAAATGAGGACTTTGACATCTCTGCCTACTCTAGTGATTCTAACCCTTTAGTGGATTTGCATTTATGCAAGGAAACTTGGACTGTATATGGTGAGAATGCCCCAAGGAACCTATGGGTGCACACCTTCTACATGACCCTGAAGATGTGAGCATGAGAATGGTACATTATCAATGAGATGCACTGTGAGACAATAAATTAAGATGTAATTAAGGAGTGGTTCATGCACACCTCTCCTTTTCTTCACAAAACCTATAATTAATTAAACCACTGTAATTAATTCACAAGGTAGTGTTTGAGGACACTGCATTCCTATAAGAGCACCTCAAAGACATATTTGGGGAAAAAGGAGTGGTGCTCCCAATTTTTTTTGAGGAACAAGTGCTCAATAGTGACTCGAATGAAGAGGATGATGAAACATGGAAGGTGCACAACTAGATGACCTTGATAAGCAAAAAGAAGCTAGTGCACCAAGTGGATGATATTAACCCCAATGCAGAAGATCCTACTCATCTTCACATTGTAGAGTAAAAATTTTACTCTACGTTGCATTTTGATTTTCGATTGCGCACTGCAGATTTTGTTCCCACATACCTTGGTCATGATGGAAAATTTTTGGAACAAAGCGCGGGCTTGATTCATTTGATTCATTCTCCGTCTAAGTGTCAAAGAGCAGCGAAAGCTGCCAACTGGCATCATCCAAACACAGGTTCTTTTTCCCTTTTTGATTCTTTTGTTTCATTTTTGCCCAAGTGTTGAATTCGAGCAGAAGCTGCCAAGTGTTGCTTTTCGAGATACGAAACCGGCCAAGTGGCATCGTCTGAGGTGCCTTTCATAACTTTCAAGAGGACCACGAAACGTGCCATGTATCCAATAACATCTCAGCAAAACACACCACGTGTCGGCATCTGTATTCCTTTTCGGCACCCACATTTCATCTTTTTTGGCAAAAGGTTTCAACAAGCTAAGTATCAGGATCAGGTAGAAAGTGCAAAGCGGCAATCATGGAAGGCTCTGAACTGCTTTTCCAAAAGAATGTAGAAGTCACCACATGTCAGCATCTAGGAGACAGTCGGTTCAATGCCTTGGTTCAATAGGGCGATTTAAGGCCTCGATTAAATATTTTGGTTCAAAATCTTGAGTTATGTGTAAACGACGCGCAGTGTTGAACCGTTGAACCCTTGAACTAATTTTGGTTCAACGGGCAGTTCAAAGGAGTGTCCCAAAAAACCAAAGGGATCAAGCACCCTTTCGGAAGGCAGTAAGGTGTTATTTCATTTTTGTTTAAGTGTCGAAGATAAGCAGAGGCTACCAAGTGTTGTTCTCCAAGCCCCTTTCTACTCCATTCCCAGGAGAAGTGAAAGCCGCCACATACCCTTAGCAAAAGCAGCAGAAGATGCCATGTATCTTCTCAAAAGACGTGGAAGCCTCCACGTGTCAACATCTGAGAGATCATCTTTGAGTTTCATTACTGAATAAAGATCGTGATGGGTACCAGGTTTTATTTCAAAGGTTTGTAGAAGCCGCCAAGTGTCACCATCTGTAGGAGCTTAACATGCATCCCAAATATTTCTACAGGCATAGCTAAAGAGCAAGTGGAGATTGCCACGTACATCTTTCCCCTTTTAAAGGTTACTCGGGCAAGGAATGTGGTAAGTCTTATTTTGTTGAAATTACTAAGTATCAAAGAAGCAGATTGCGACAGGTGTCAAAGGCGGAGTGTTGCTGAGCAAGATATTGGGAAAGTGGAAAGTGCCGCATGTCTTTGATAAATCAGGCAGAAAGTGCCAAGTGTCATCCTCCGGTATCTCCTAAGAAATAAGAAGATTTTTAGGGAATTGACTAAGTGTCCTCTTCTATTTCAACATAACAGAGGGTCCTGTGTAGACACTTTCAGCTCAGTTAGAGTTTAGTTTGGGCCATAAATTTGGGAACGCATGATCAATCTAGAGGGAAACTCAGCTGGAGTTAATTCCAGTAGATGGAGCAGTTCACTGGGTAGATTTTTGGGGCCGGCAAACATTGAAAGCATCGTCTATTTATCCCCTGTGAGATAAAGGTGGAATAGACAGTTGCGCGAGAAAGGAGGTTATGGAATGAGAGATCTGAGGCTATAAAGAGGAGTGCAGGGATCATCATCAAAAGGGAGAAGAAGATACGAAAAGAGAGAATTTCTAAATATAGAATTATTGTAACAAGCTTTAGACTTTTTAGAGCTATGGCTAAGTAATATCATTTGCTTTTGTCTCATTTTTTTGAGTTGAAAGGTTTATATGACTGCACGTGTTTCTGCACCTTTTGTATGACTGGAAGATTCAAATAAGGAAATTGAACCCTATGCCTTTGTTGATATTATCTGTGTCATTTGCAAAAGTAGTCTAGATAGTAGATTTTCTAGAACTGTGATTAGTAATGTCATTTGCATTTGTCTCATTTTCTTGAGTTGGAAGGTTTACATAACTGTACGTGTTTCTGTGCCTCTTATGTGATCGAAAAATTCAATTAAGAAGATTGAACCCTATGCCTTTGTTGACATTTTTATATTTCAACAAAAGAAGTCTATGCTGTGAGCCTCTGTTTCTATTATTTCAATCTTTTACATGGATCATGCAATTATTTGCTCTTAAATGTAAATGAATCCTACATATAGTTTCATTGTGCTCAGGATTAAGGTCAAATTACATTCAGGCGCATTGCCATAGTTAGATTTTCTTTCTTTACATTTGCATTTATATTTAAATTCCCATCCCTTTTCCCCCAACACTTGATATAAAGAAGAGACCAGCTTCTTAAAAATCTCGAGGTTGTTTCAAGTCACATGTCCCACATCTTGAAACTTCCCATTGTTGGTGTCTAAAACAAAGCGTAATTTTAAACATCAACAATTTTTGGCACACCCGGTGGGACCAGTCTTGAAGTTTTTTTCAAGACCATATGAACTAGAGAGCTACAAGGAGTCAGAGCTGTGGACCAGTCACCAGATCACAATCTGCTACAAATCTAGGTATTCTTTTGTCACCTCTGGTAACAAGTCCAAGGAGAAGAGCTAACCAGTTTGTACCAATACTAAATATGGGATCCCCTATACCCCCAAGAAATTATGCAAGCTGGAACACTGGTAGTCCCTTAATCCTCCCAACACCACTAGCCGTTTGGGATCCTATCCCAGTAAATGCCCTAAAAGCTCTGCCCAAGTTCAGTGGGCAAGACTCTAAAACACTTGCAGAACATCTTCAAGATGTATCAGATGTTTGTGTTATACATGTTGTCACACAACAAAATGTGGCCATAAGGTTATTAGCAACTTCTTTTAAAGGGAAGGCTCTATAATGGTATCGGTCTTTGACCCCAAATACCATATCTACATGGGATCAGCTTGGAGATCTGTTCTTTGAAAGATTTGCAGAAAAGGGTGATAAGTCTTCTTTGTTACAGTAGTTAATCACCATTCAAAGGGGACCATAAGAAGACATGACTGACTTCAATACCAAATTTCAAAAAACTTGGGACAGAATCCCTGCTACAGCTAGACCACCACCAGGTATGGCCATAGTGTTTTATCTCAAGGCTTTAAATTCAGATATATCTGTTATGATTCAGTCACTTGGAGGACACACTTTGCCAGAGGCTTATGAATATGTAGTCAGAGCTAAGAATCATTTAATATATGCTGGAAAGCTACCTCCAAGGCCTCCCATGCCCATGTTCCCAAAAATTTCCTTGCCATTACCTCAAGAAGTACCTAAATTTGTAAGCCCACCTGTGTCTATGTACACTTACCCTCAACCATATGTGAAAGAACCTGCCTCTGCTCAGTCATCTAAGATGGATGATATCAAGAATATCCTAAGGACATTCTCCAATGAGCTGATCAATATAAAAAGATAGCAAAATACTTTCTCCAAGCCTCCTTATCAAGGCTATCAAGGAAATAGATTTTTATCCCAACCAAACCAATATCAGGGTCCTCCAAGACAAATTAACCATTAGCCAATGAATCATTTAGTTACAGTTCCCACACCCTCACAGACCATTCCTCCCAACTCAAATAGGGAGATGGTTTTAGGGCAAAATAATTATGTGGATGATACTAATGCCTGGTGTTTCCCTTACAATAATGCTCATACACCTAGAGATTGTCCTAGGGGTAATCTACAACAAAGGGTGGCAGAGTAGAGAAGAATGGATAGTCAATTTGCTAGTAACAATGACAATCAAGCCTATTAGTCTCCTAGTATGCAAAATTCAGTCCTAGTGGCTCAGATGCAAGTAATGTCCTTGCAACAAGAGGAAGAAATAGCCCTGGAACATGCTTTGTTCTCATGGGTTGAAGATGAAGAATTAGTTTTCTTGAACGAAGCATCTACCTCCCAAAGACTAGTGGTACAATCTGATTATTACACCAGATCAAAGAGGAGAATGGTGGAGCAGCCTGAGATTGTAAGTGGTCAAGTCATGAATAATACTCCATCTCAAGGGCAAAGAAATGCTGCTGTCAGACAAGAAGTGCCTTAGCCGGTGTAAGATCAAGGGATTCCTGCCCAAACTCAGGAAAAAATGAGATATCCTTATGTCCAAAAAACTTAGTCTTTAGGACCGATAAATGTAGTGGATCAGTTGAAGAAGACTCTAGCACAAGTATCAATATAAGATATATTGGCTATTCCTAAATAGAAGACACTGCTACAAGAAGCTCTGCAAGGCCAAGCAGTGCCCAAGAGTACTGTCACCAAAGAAAGACCTGCTGGAAAAGAAAAGCTCAAAAATATGGTTCCTTTGAAGACAACATCCTTTGTGAACGATGCAGTGCAAGTAAGTAAATCCAAACCAGAGCCCTTCTATTTAACTCTGATAGTTAGAAAGAAACTCTTGCATAATGCATTGATAGATTTAGGAGCTAGTCCTATAGTGATGCCCAAGCAAATAGTTGATGCTTTGAAAATAAAATATGAACCCCTTGCAAAAAGAGTTATGCAACTAGATGGCAAAATAGTACAAACCATCAAGAGAATCAAACAAATCCCATTGCAGTTATACACATGTCCCAACATAATTGTAAATCAAGATGTAGTAGTGATAGATATACCTCTTGTTTTTGGCTTATGTTTGTCAAGAGACTTTATAGCCAAAATAGGGGGATATATGTCCCTTGATTAGTCTCATCTCATTTTAAGAACCCAATATGGTTCAAAGATGAAGATATTTTCTGAACCATTACATAAATTTCACATCACTAATGAGCCCACTACAAAGTTAGAGGCAGCCCATGCCATGATGAATAAATAAGAGAAGGTCTTTGTCGAAGAACTAGGTGAATGGACTGGGTATAATCAAGAAGAAAAAAATGATCATTTATTAGCTATGATGCAAAGTGACCCATTTGGAAATTACGACTCCATTGGTCTGGGAACTTACATTATACTTGATGAGGATCATAGAATTCCAAATGTTCTGGAGGAAAAAAAGTCAAAAGATACCTCTTCTATTAATCCTCGGGTCTCTTATGAATTTCAGATTCCTAGTGAGAAATTATAGGCATATATTTTGACCCCTGATGAAGAAGAATTAATCTCTGACTTTCTTCTTACTTTGCAAGATGATGAGGAAGAGCATGGACGATTCCTAGACCATGATTTAAATGATTTGCTTGAAATCATTGAGTCTGGTTATATAATTTTTCAAGATAGTTGTGAACCGGTTACAGATAAGTAGAACGACATTGAGCCTCAATTGCATGCACAAAATTATTGCAAACTTTCAAAAAAATTCTTTCAAAATATTGGTAATTTTGAAATTATTAAGGAGGATGGTCATGCAGTAGAACTAGAGTTTGAAGCAAAAGGAATTAAGTCATTAATTGATTTCCTAGTAAGACATGCCAATATCAAGAGCAGATATTCGATGAGCTTCCAAGAACAAGAAGAGTCTGTATATGTCGAAAGCATGTTTGACTCAAACTCACTTGAATACAGGAAAATCAATGAGGCATACACCGAAGGCAATTCACCAAACCCATACCCATTAGGAAAATTTGCTTTTGATCCAGGAGGGAGATAAAGATGCTTCATTAATGTAGATAGGTAGTTTCCCTTTCCATTTTTTCTGTTTTCTTGCTTTGTTTTTCGTTGTTGTTTTCCCGCTTTTCTTTTAAATAAGTGTTCTTTGAACACACTGTCGGCAGTTTAGAAAGTTTTCAAATTATTCAAGTCCTCGACACATTGAATGTTTCCCCAAATCCTTAGAAATCTCCAACATACCTTGCGCTGCCACTTGCATAACGTGTTTATCTCGTTGTCCAAGGAATATTGAGTAGGATTTGCTAACGGTTATCTGATTTTAATGCCATTTTGAGACTTGATAGGTCAATAAATAGCTCTTATCAAGAGTTAAAGTTAACCAACTCTCAAGCATTCTTGCATTTGTGAGAAAATATCCTGCTACTTGCAAAAAAAAAAATTTAGCACCTAGTAAATTTGCTTCAACGAGAGTGTTTCTATTTGTAAAGGGTTCATACCAGTTACCACAGAGAGGACATAGAGATGGAAGGAGCATCATCTTCACAACAAGGAGCTGGGACTTATGAATCCCTTGATAGGTTTTTGGCAAGTAAGTCATATGCTTCAGCTGTCGCACAACCATTAAAAGCCTATACAAGGACCAAAATTTTGGAGGTTGGTCAGGCCAGTGACCCAACAAAAGTAAAGGATTATGTGAATGGAATCATGGACCCAATCTTGCAAAGAGCCAGCAACAAAAACCTCAGAGAAGGGGCACATCAAAGGTGCCTTCAGAGAGCCAGAGCAGGGCAATATGAGACATTTGGCATGAGGATGTGGACCTCAAAACTGGCACAGTTCCTTGTCCTAGCTATGCATCCATCCCCGACTTGGTTGAATTATGTGCAGACTGGCTCCATGCACCCTCATGCACTATTCATCAGGGTCCTTTTATGGTGCAAATCACACCATAGGACATCAAAGACATGTTATCCCTACACCATGATAGTACAACAACATTTCCCACTATTGCTAAGATGCAAAGGATGTGGGCTAACGTCAATACCTGGTTAAGGTTCTTAATAATCAAATTGCAAATGAGTGATGACAACACTATTGTGCCCACACTCCCTGCAAGAAGAGGCCAATTCACACAAGTCAGCCAAGACGCACTGTCCATGATGGCTTTCATCTTTGGCATGAAAGATGATATGGCAGTTTATGCAGAGCAAATGGCTATCCTCTTCAGGTTGAAGATTGTTGATAAGACCCAGGAATATCGGCTCAACTTTTTGAAGCAAATTTCTTTTTCAATGGTGGAGCAATTGGCCCAGTTTGAATCCAAAGGAGTGTTTAGGTACTCTTCTTATTTGTTTCACCTCATGGTATACTAGAACACTGACCTCTTCACCCAACATATGCATCTGGACATGTATGACCCAAGTTTTGACCCCCAAAGGACCATTCCTGTGTTTGCATGGACACATGTTTTGTCAAGGACCAGTGACCCATATGATTTTTGGGAATTGTTTGTTACCCCTGCTCTTTGCCACCTCAGCCCCAAACCAATCATGAATAGATTATTTTCTAGTGTTTCAAACCTCTTGGCCAGTTGCCCAATTCTATGTGACTTCTACTTTGGATCCTGCCATACGATTCTAAGAGTTCATGGTTTTTGTGGGGAACCAATGTTTCTACCGAAGATTCTAACTCTTAGGTTAGCATTTTTAGAGGTCACCAGGCAAGTGTCAGTGGTAGACAATGATTATGGTTCTTGGAAACAGAAGAGGAAGATGTTTGATCTCCCGTGGATGGCAGGCAACATAGTTTTAGAATCCAGGGATGCTAAAATTTTGTTGCTTTGAAAGCTAGCCTTATTGGGGTTCTTGTTAGTTGAAGACAAGTGGGTTTATGACCCAAACAATTTCATAGCCTCCTAGGTAAGGACTCACAGGGTTGTAACTAGAATTGCACATGAAGGTCGCCCTTTTTGGGAAACCAGGAAAAATCATAGGGAAGACAATCTTGGATTTTATGTTGAGTTAATAGACTTGACACTTCCACAGAATAGGCCATGGGAGACATTCTATGTTAAGCAGAAAGAGTATGATCCTAAAGTCAGAATGACTTTTGGCTTAAGGAAAGCATTAAAGAATAAATATTGGGATACTAAGAAGATAGAGGCCTATTGAAAGTATAGGCAGGAAATTTTTCAAACAACCCATTCTTTCAGGAATGTAGACACAGATGAAAGATGGGAAGAACTATGGGATGAGTGTCATCTCTCCCCTGCATCTAGCCCAAAGACAAGTAATTTGCCTATACCGGGTGAAGGACAGGAAGCTAGGGCCGGGTCAAGCCAGGAGTTACAAGCCTCATTGAAAGGAGCAGAAATATAGCCAAAAGAAGAGACACCTAAGAAACAGAAGAGGGTGCAATTTCAATTAGCTTCAGAGGAAGAGACGAACACCTCACAATGCCAATTACAGGTTACTGTAATTGCTCCTCAAGTAAGTACTACTCCTCCCTCTCCTTCTCAGCCTATTTCTTCCCCTATCACTTCTACCTCTCCCATTTCTCACTTCATCCCATCAATGCCACCTCAGGCCTTAGCATTACCCTATTTCTCCCCTTCTGCTCCCAAGAAACCTTTCCCTTAGATTGCCCATAGCCAACAATTGACTATTCAATATGGTCTGCCACAGGGACATCCTTTTGTAGGCGGGCACATTGCCTCCCCTTCTACCTTCCTGACCCAAGCAGATGTTGCACGGATGGAAAGGGAAGCCCGAAGAGAGAAAAAGAAGACAAAGGAAAATAAGGCACTGGATACACCTCATCTGCGGTCACAATTTGACCCAATTCAGCAACAATTGATGGTGACCCATTTGTCACCTAATGTTATCAAGCCAGTTGAGCAGATGCAGCCTGAGGATTACTCAATGGATGTAGTGGCCATCAATATGTCCCTTTTCAGGCCCTAAGATAGAGTTGATTTGTTAACTGAATCCACTTTTGCAATCATAGAAGACTACTTGAAAATGTCAAGAAGGCTACAAAAGATGGAGGCCGATTTGGCCAAGGAAAAGGCAAACTGTAACAGTTTGACCAAATAAATCAATAAGAAAGATAGTGAAATAACAAGTTTGAATAAATGGTTGCAAGTTACTATTTCCCTTTAGATTCACTGAGCAGTCCAGGCCCAGAATGATTCCTTAAAGGCAGAGCTAACGCATGCAAAGGATTCAGTGATGACCCTTAGGCGGGAGAAAGTAGCATTACAAGGAAAATATGAAGAACATCAGCTACAAGTTATTCAATTGCAGTAGAAGCTGCTTGGTGAACAAAATAATACTACAGCTTTTCAAGCTCAATTCCAAGCAGAGCAACAGAGAGCGGCACAACTGACCATAGAGTTGGCTAATAGGCCAAAGGGTGTCAAAGTGATGAAACTGGTGAAGGAGATCTACTAATCTATGTGGAAAGAATCTCCTCAGAGATTATCTAGCTCAAACCTTCTCTCACCTTCCTGCTCAACGCACAAAAATTGTGTGAGAAGGTGGAAGATTCAGTAAAGAACACTCTAGCTATAGTCTCCGACAGAGTAACAGACTCTCAACAGTTGTTGTAGAAGCTCTATGACATGACATATACAGCATTGGTAGCCATAGGAATCATTGATAGAATGGTCACAACAAAGAGAGTCAATGAGGTCCTCAGTTGCAATTCTATAGCCAACAGTTGTAGAGAGCTCCTTGACATCATGAAGGAAGGCATCAGTGAAATAAAGCAGCATATTGAAGATCTAGTGCGATTAGGCCTTCCTTCTCCATTTATTGATGATAACACGGTGTTGATGGTTGATCAAATTGAACCATTACTGCTGGCCAAATAGAACGATCAAACAATTTTTCAAAACTTACGGGATGATTCTTCAGTCTCAAAAGTGGAAGCTGTTTTGGTTCCTATTTCCCAGCTTGAATTCAAGTTGAAGGCTATAGTTCAAATTTTGCTAAATTTTTTGCACAAGGATATTATTCACCTTGATTTAGCCTTCATCAACTTGAAGAACAAGCAAGGGTTATCTGACCATGAATGGTCCACTTGCCAGACAACACTTTTAAAGCTGTGAATTTTGCAATTTTGACAAAGCAGGAGTTGTGTTTCTTTTTTTGAGCAGGATCAAAAGTCTTGGGGGTCACCAGTAACTGTAGATTAAAAATTTTACTCTACATTACATTCCAATTTTTGGTTGCACACTGCAGATTTTGTTCCCGCATACCTTGGTTGTGACGACAAAATTTTGGAACAAAGCGCAGGCTTAATTCATTTGATTCGTTCTCCATCTAAGTGTCGAAGAGCAGTGGACGCTGACAAGTGGTGTCATTTAAACATGGGTTCTTTTTCCCTTTTTGATTCTTTTGTTTTATTTTTGCCCAAGTGTTGAATTTGAGCGAAAGCCGCCAAGTGTCACTTTCTGAGATACAAAACCGGCCAAGTGGCATCATTCAAGGCACCTTTCATAACTTTCAAGAGGGCCATAGAACATGCCATGTATCCAATAACAACTCAGTGGATGCACCACGTGCCAGCATCTGCGTTCCTTTTTGGCACCCATGTTTCATATTTTTCGGCAAAATTTTTCAACAAGCTAAGTATCAGGATCAGGGGGAAAGTGCCAAGTGGTAATCATGGAAGGCTCTGAACTACTTTTCTAGAAGAATGTAGAAGTCACCACGTGTCAGCATCTGGGAGATAGTCGATTCAATGCCTTGGTTCAATAGGGCGGTTCAAGGCCTTAGTTCAATATTTTGGTTCAAAATCTTGGGTTATGTGTAAATGGCGTGCAGTGTTGAACCGTTGAACCCTTGAACCAATTTTGGTTCAACGGTCGGTTCAAAGGAGTGTCACAAAAAACCAAAGGGATCAAGCACCCTTTTGAAAGGCAGTAAGGCATTATTTCATTTTTGTTTAAGTGCTGAAGATAAGCGGAGGCTACCAAGTGTCGTTCTCTGAGCCCCTTTTTACTCCATTCCCAGGAGAAGCGGAAGCTGCCACATACCCTTAGCAAAGCAGCAGAAGATGCCATGTATCTTCCTAGAAGACGTGAAAGCCTATATGTGTCAACATTTGAGAGATCATCTTCAAGTTTCATTACTGAATAAAGATCATGATGGGTCCCAAGTTTTATTTCAAAGGTCTACAGAAGCTGCCAAGTGTCACCATCTATAGGAGCCTAACATGCATCCTGAATATTTCTACAAGCATAGCTAAAGAGCAAGCAGAGATTGCCATGTACATCTTTCCCCTTTTAAAGGTTGCTCAGGCAAGGAATGCGGTAAGTCTTATTTTGTTGAAATTACTAAGTATCAAAGAAGTGGATTGCGACAGGCATCAAAGGCTGAGCGTTCCTGAGTAGGATATTGGGAAATCAGAAAGTGTCGTGTGTCTTTGATAAATCAGGTAGAAAGTGCCAAGTGTCATCCTCTGGTATCTCCTAAGAAATAAGAAGATTTTCAGGGAATCGACTAAGTGTCCTCTTCCATTTCAACAGAACAGAGGTTCCTGTGTAGACACTTCCAGCTCAGTTAGAGTTTAGTTTGGGCTATAAATTTGGGAACACGTGATCAATCTGGAGGGAAACTCAATTGGAGTTGATTCCAGTAGATGGAGTAGTTCATCGGGTAGATTTTTGGGGCCGACAAACATTAAAAGTGCCATCTGTTTGTCCCCTATGAGATAAAGGCGGAATAGACAGTTGCACAGGAAAGAAGGTGGTGGAATGAGAGATCTGAGGCTATAAAGAGGAGTACAGGGATCATCATCAAAAGGGAGAAGAAGATATGGAAAGAGAGAATTTTTGCATATAGAATTATTTTAACAAGTTTTAAACTTTTTAGAGCTGTGGCTAAGTAATATCATTTTCTTTTGTCTCATTTTCTTGAGTTGAAAGGTTTATATGACTACATGTGTTTCTGTGCCTTTTGTATGACTAGAAGATTCAAATAAGGAAATTGAAACCTATGCCTTTGTTGATATTATTTGTGTCATTTTCAAAAGTAGTTTAGACTGTAGATTTTCTAGAATTGTGATTAGGAATGTCATTTGCTTTTATCTCATTTTCTTTAGTTGGAAGGTTTACATAACTATACGTGTTTCTACACCTCTTATGTGATCAGAAAATTCAATTAAGAAGATTGAACACTATGCCTTTGTTGACATTTTTATATTTCAGCAAAAGAAGTCTATGCTGTGAGCCTCTGTTTCTATTATTTCAATATTTTACATGGATCATGCACTTGTTTGCTCTTAAATGTAAATGAATCCTATATATAGTTTCACTGTGCTCAGGATTAAGGTCGAATTACATTCAGGCGCATCGCCATAGTTATATTTTCTTTCTTTACATTTGTGTTTCTATTTAAATTCCCATCCCTTTTCCCCCAACACTTGATATAAAGAAGAGACCAACTTCTTAAAAATTTGGAGGTTGTTTCAAGTCGCATGTCCCACATCTTGAAACTTCCCATTGTTGGTGTCTGAAATAAAGCGCAATTTTAAACATCAACACACATATAAACAACTGAGGTAACTATGCAAGTTGAGGACTCACATCAGGAAAGGAATGAGCCCTACCATGTACCACTCAAAACTAATTAGGTAGACATCAACTTAGAAGGGGAACCAAAGATGGCTACTCTAGGCATATATTAGTCTGATGTCAAACTGGCATAAATTGTGGATCTCTTAAAGAACTTTAAAGACGTGTTCCCTTGGAATTAATGAGACATGAAGGACACCTACCCATCCCTTGGTAAAATGAGTACAAATCTAGTGGATGGTGCAAAACTTGTCAAGAAGTGATTTAACAAAATGAAACCCAATCTTCACACCAAGGTCAAAGTGGAGACTGATGGTATGCTAGCCACAAGCATCATCTACCCTGTGAAAAAATCTAAATTGGTGAGCCCCATGGTTATTACAATCAATAAAGAAGGTATATTCATATCTGTGTCAATTATAGATTGTTGAATGTTCCCTGCATCACTAACCCCTTTCTGATTCCATTCATTGACAAAGTCTTGGATGGCATCATCGGTTATGATATTTACACTTTCATTGATGTGTTCTCAGGATACCATCAAGTCTAGATTGAAGAGCAGGACAAGCCCAAAATAACCTTTGAAATGGAATGGGGTTATTTTTCATACAACATGATGCCCTTTGGACTCAAAAATACACCAATCATGTTCTCGAGAGTGGTGATCACTACATTTAAGAACTTCATTCACAAGTTCATCTAAGTATATTTAGATGACTGGACTGTGTACGGGCTCATAAGGGACCATCATGACAACTTAAACCTCATGTTTGATAGGTTTTGGTAGTTACATATATCATTGAACCTCAAGAAGTACATCTTCATGACACCATTTGGCACCTTGTTTCGGTAGGTTGTCTACAAAGATGGTCTACTCATTGATCCTGTGAAGATCATAATTATTCTATAGCTCCAGACCCCTTCTACGTAAGAAGACATTCATACCTTTCTTGTCCATTGTGGCCACTATAGAAATTTCATAAAGAATTATGCAAGGATTATGGTGTCGTTAGAGGATCTCTTATGCAAGTATGGACTATTCTATTAGGGCACAGTGCAAGAGGATGCCTTTAAAACTCTAAAGTTTAAGTTGGCTAGCATGCCTATTTTATAATTTCCTGATTGGATGATTCCATTCCATGTCTATGTCAATGCATTAGGGTCTACAATTAGCATCATTTTTCTCAACTTGGTGAAGGTAAGATAGATCATCCCATCTCGTTCATGAGTTGAAAATTGACCCAGGTAGAGTAGAATTATACAACAACTGAATGTAAGGCACTTGTCATGGTCTATGCCTAACATAAATTTAGGCAATACTTGTTGGTGACACAATTCATCTTTTTCATTGATCACAAGGTGCTTAAGTACCTTGTGAAGAAGCCCATTTTCCATGGGTGTATTTATAGATGGATAGTTCTATTTCAAGAATTTTAGTTTTTAGTTATTGTGAAGCTTGGAAAATAGAACTCGAGCCCAGACCATTTATCCTGCATCAATTCTGGTGATGCAAAGTGCCTATTAAGGATGACATGCTGGACACACAAATCTACAGAGTCTAGCGCATACTTGAAGACTTGGTGAAGATAACCACTTTTGTAATGTCTGGGTCTATGCCTTAGACCATGAAAAAAAAGGAGAAAAAATAGCTCACAGTGCATGTCACCCCCTTTTAGATCATGAGTGAGGAGTTATATAAATTAATTTGTGATGAATTCCCACACCGATATATCTTAGAACATGAAAGGGACTTTATCTTCTAAAAGGTGCATGAGGGGATATCAGGAGGCCATTATGCTAGAGATGCAATGACATGCAAGGTGATACAATCAGGCTTATAGTGGCCAAGTCTATTCTAAGATGCAAAATATTATGCCAAGGCTTGTGACATCTGCCAGTGCACAGGGAAGCTAAATTGCCAGGATGAGATTCCCCTCATCCCCATTCTTACCCAAGCATCATTTGAAAAATGGGCCATTGATTTTGTTGGGACCATCACTCCTCAACAAGGTGCATAGATGCAAGATATTTTCTAATGGCCATCAATTATTTCATCAAAAGGGTTGAGGCAATGCCAACTAAAAAATACATGGTTGCCATTGCCACACAGTTCATATGGGAGAACATCATAAGTCGTTATGGGTGCCCACTTAGTTTGAATATTGACAAAGGCACATAATTCCTTAATAAAACTATGCAAATCCTGTTGACTGAGAACATGGTGGCACACCACAAGACAACCCCATATCATCTCGAAGAAAATGGTACAGCTAAGGCATTTACTAAGATATTGGGATTGTGCCTCATAAAAATATGTGACATTGGTTGTAAAGATTGGGATGATCGAGTGTTAGCAATACCATGGCCATACCACATAATGTACAAGCACCTAAACAAGGCTACACCATTTCAAATGGTGTTTGGTGGGAAGTTAGTTTTACCAATGGAATTCATAGTGCCTTCATTGTGTATTACATGTATCAGTCATTTGAATAACCAAAAATCATTAAGTGCACAGATGGAAGACTTTGAGCACTTGGATGAGGTGCACACTTAAGCAAGATGGAGCCAATAGATAGCAAAGGCATGCCAAAATTTATGGCATGATAGGCATATAAAGTGTAAGGTACTTGCTGAAAGGGCATTGGTCCTACTCTATGAATCCAAGTACCTCAAACACCTAGGCAAGATGCAAATTAGGTGGATGGGTCTATATGTCATCCATAGCATATTTGGAGATAGGCATATGCAAGATGCACATATTATCTAGTGAAATTTTCTTTAGGAATTTCAATGGCAACCAATTAAAGCCCTATAGAAATTAGGATGACACTATGTCATCAAACACTGACTTCCCAATCACAAGTTAGTTGTGTTGTGCTAACCAGAATAAATATTGGTACAAGCCAAATGTTTCCTTTTGATTTGTGTTATTTTTCATGTTGAGTGAATAATCAAGGAACTTATAACACCACAAGAGAACTAATCTAGCACTTACATGCATAACTCTAATCAGGTGAGTTGAGCATGATTGCCTTCTAAGCGCCTGAGGATAGACATCTAAGTTTTTGGGTGCATGGAGTTTGCCAAATTTGCACAAATTTGAGTACCAAATGATAAAGGGAGGTGTAGAGGCTGTTAATTCATAAGAGATAGGAAGAAGGCACACTAGATGATCATGCATAAGAGATCAATAGAGAAGAGTGTAGCGTTGGAGGACCAGTGTATGAATTTGTATGGGGTAGGACATGCCAAGGCAAGAGTTAAAAGTGTAAGATATTGATCAAGGAATGGAAGCACACTTGAAAGGAAGTGTGGTAAGAAAGGAGGAGATGGAATAGAAGAGGTTGAATCACATGCATGTGAAGTGTTACACCCAGGTTACCATAATAAGGGTGAAGTTCATGCCAAGGTGAATGAAGTGCAGAAAGAAGATCATCCAAATAAGATGACATCCACCCAATGGTAAGTGAGTAGTGATTATTTGAAAACACCTATCACTTCACCCAAAATACCATTTATAGAATTTAATGAGGTGATGGTGAAAGCATAATGATCTGTATTGAATGCATATGTGGCGACATATTTTTGTAAATTTTGTGGGTTTTAGTGGATTTTAAGAAAACCAGACACCGTCATGTCATGACTCACTTGTAATTAAGATAGTAGTTAAAATCAAGGTATAAAGGAGTAAAACAATAATGGGAATAGGTTACAAACCTTAAGCAAAATTGAGCATTGAACCATAGCTGAAAGTGAGAAAAAGCTACCATAGGGAGACCTGAGCACCCATAGATGCAAAAAAAGAATGATTTAATAGGGAGTGAAATTGCATTCCCATTTGAGATTAGAATAGAGGATTGCAAGGAAAAAATTATGAGAAAATAGGACACAAAAATTTTGAGTGACATCAAGGCTGCCATTAATGGTGAATGAAGCTCAAGATCCAAAGTCACAATCATAGACCCCATAACTATGAGGAAGTGCCATGAACTATTAGAGGCTTTGACATAATCAATAGACCATACTTAAACACTAAATGGATGATTTTGGGTCTACCATTGGTTCAGAAGGATGCCAAATGGGCATGGATGATAGAGGAGACAACTGTTGTAAAGAAGGCATAGCTAGTCAAGGGATTGAACATCATTGAGGTTGACCCTGAGGCACTCACCAAAATGTCATATAGGGAAATGTAATTTTCCCTAGAGGTCCTGATAGGGGAGAATTGGGTGTCTTTCATGCATACCTATTAGTTGAAATAATATAACCATCACACCCCAAGAAATGAGTAAGAACTCAACCAAGACTGAGTGGTTGACATGGGGGCAAAGTTAAAGGTGGGTGCAACATTGTTTGACGTCTCCATTCGAGATAGGCTTATAAACACTAATGTAACCTAGCTCTATGAATTTTCCTGTTTTGGCAAGCTAGAGGAGCAGGTGTAGTTCCTCCTCTCATGCATTTATAGAGACCGCTTCTAATTTGTAGGGAGGTGCATGTGGATATCAATATGTTAATCGATAGAATCACTAGGCTCCCAGACTTAGGCACATACATCTACCAGATGATGGTAGATGATGAATAAGTAGAAAGGGTCATGAAACTACAAGGGACGATTTGTGTTTCCTATAAAAGATATAAAGGGCCCCGATACAATGGCCACATCGTGCTTAGTGAGCTCTAATCTTTGCCTTGATGGGAGATGGATGGACATTAGCAAGGCTTACTTGTGTATTGCTCATCACATGGTGCAAGGGGTCAAGTTTAACATAGCAAAATTCATTATTAAATAGATGGTAAAGAATGCACTTGAGTATCACAAGGTATGAGAGACCTTTAGGTGGGGGTCAATTTTGATATTGATAGTTATGGAAGAGATTGGTGTGCATGATGGTGATGAAGATAATCTCTAGGCCTTTTCGATGTTGAAGTACAGATACTTCACCTTACCACCTTCCTTCTCCCAAAATTATAAGACCTGAGTAATGGGGTGGTATGCCCAATACATTGAGGTGTTTGGGATATAATGGTGCATCCTACAAGAGCTCCCCTAGCATATATATGGGACGAAAACCTTCATCGTCATGTAAAACTTATGTGTAGTGTGCCTGGAACTCATAGATGGTAACCTATTCAGATGGATAAAACTCCCCTATGCATTTTATGGAAAATACTCTAGGGAGGTGATAAGGAAGATTCCTAATGCATAGTAGCTAGACATCCCAGTGAAATCCATGGACCTAGAAAGGAGCAGGCTAAGGCATCAATATGTGCACCCAAGTGGGAAAGCCACAAAAGATGAGGATGATGACTCTGATAGAATGGACATCAATCCCCTCCAATGAGAGATCATCATAGGGTGCATCTTTAATTTAGTTTACGATGTGAAGTCATGAAATAAGGTTACAAACCCTAGGAAAGACGGTGACTCCTCCTCTAGAGCGAAGATAATGGAGTGAAAGTGTCGACAGTACAGAATAAGTCTCCCTAAAAAAATAGGAAGAGACTATTTAAGGAATTCAAGAGCACATAAGGTTAAGGGTTGCCTTCGGCGAAGAAGCCACCCCTTTAGCTTAAAATAAGAAGAACATGACATTCATGCCAAAAATTGCTTCATCTAGTAAGAAGCTAGAAAACAAGAAGTTTAAGGGGCATGTTTTGATACCAAAAATAACCCTAGTAGAAATAGAGGTAGAAGAGGCCTACGCACAAGGAAGGGAGGAAGAGATGCAGGAAGAGGAAGAAGAAGGGATAAAGGTCTACATTGTAGAAGATGAGCCCAGTGCTGAAGAAGTTCAAAAGGCCCTTCAAGGAAGCACTATGTTGTGCTTGAAGAGATAAGAAAGCCACCTAATGCCTCATCTAAATATCCCTCTACACAACCCCCACAAAATGAGGAAAAAATAAGATTATGGAAGAAGATGGGCCACAACAAAGAAGAGATTGAGATTAAGTTAGTACTAGAGTAAAAGAGGAAGGTGATGAAGGAAGCTGGCATGACTCAAGAAGACATTGAGAGATTTGAGGTTGAATAAGAGAAATTTGAGGAAGAGAAGGCTAAAAAAAGGAGGGAGGCCAAAGAAGCAAAGGCCAAGAAAGAAAATAAGAAAAAGGAAGTTATTGCAATCACAAAACCAACTAAAAAAATGATAGAGAAGGCACCTAGCACCCCCACCAAAGAAGTAGATAAAGCTACACAATAGGTGTGCTCAAGTAGTAAAGGGGTGCCTAAATAAAAAGAAGGTGATGTTGGTGCCTTAGAAAAGCAACAAATGGAGAACACCAAAGAGACCTAGCAGAAATAGGAGGAAGATGAAGCTAGTGCCAAGGGACAAAAATAAGTGGACATATTGGAAATATTGTCATTGATGTCAAAGGTTTAGTATTATTGGTGATAAAGGCCCCATTGCATTTAATGTTATTTATCTTGGCTAATATGAGTTAATATTTATTTAATATTAATGAATATATTTTTGGTTGCATATGAGACAAAACAAGGGCCCATGGAGAAGTCGAAGAGTCATGGGATAAAGACAAAAGAAGGATGGGACACATTTTCCCATGAAGAGTCATCTTGGGGAATACCAAGAGTCACCAAGTGAAGAAAAAAGAGTAAAGGGCGAATTTCTCATGAAGGGACACTTTAAGGAATACGAAAAGTCACCAAAGATAAGGACAAAAGTGGGAAGGACGTTTTTGGTCATGAAGGGTCACCATATGACTTTTCAAATGCTTGGATATAAAGGGTCATCCAAGATTGGCACCATTTTCCATGAGAATTGAAAGGTCACAAAGGGGGAAGGCCAAAGGTCATTTGGAAATCTATAAATAAAGGCTTGAGTAGCCATTTGTAATGTGGATGTGAGAGGTTGATTTGA
Source organism: Torreya grandis (assembly GCA_037957365.1). Lineage (NCBI taxonomy): Eukaryota > Viridiplantae > Streptophyta > Pinopsida > Cupressales > Taxaceae > Torreya > Torreya grandis. The sequence goes on along the minus strand of JARHVA010001805.1, from coordinate 1,586,235 downwards.
TATTGTAATATCTAGCTTAGAAGAGCAATTGTGAGAGATGATTTGTATTTGTTATATCTAGCTTAGAAGAGCAAAAGTGAGAGAGAGGAAGGAGATGTTGTATTGATCTATCATTTGTTGAGATAACAACATTGAGAGATAGGTGTGTGGTATACACAAATGGGTTGGTGCTCACGAATAGGTGCTGGGTTGGTGCTCGGCAAAGGGGTTTGAAGCTCTTGTGGGTTGGTGCTCATGAATTATAGCTGAGGTTTGTACTTGGCAAAGGGGTATGGTGCTCTTGTGGGGTTGTTCTCATGAATATATTTGAGATTGATTCTCTGTGGTTTTTCCCACATTGGGTTTCCACGTTATATCTGGTGTCTCTCTATGTCTTGTGTGATGTTTATTGTTTGAGTTTTATTGCATATCTTGAATGATTGATTAAGTATAATTTGGTTAAAGGAAAGATTTATAAGATATATAATATACTGATTCACCCCCCCTCTCAGTATATTTCATGTTTAACAATTGGTATCAGAGCAGGTTCCTTCAGAAAGGGTTTAACAGCTTGAAGGTAGATCAAAGAAAAGCATAAGATGGCCAAGCAGCTAAAGAAGGAGAATCAAGAGTTGAAATTTGTGGTTGAGGATCTTAAGGAAAAGGTGTGTATCTTGGATTCTAAGTTGGATATAGAAGTAAAAGAAAATAAGATATTTATTCAAGATTTTAAGAATTAGTTAGAGGTTGTAACTTCAATTTTAACATCTAAAGAAGAAGAGTGTAATCATTTGAGGTTAACACCAAAATAGTAAAGGTTGATCAGGTTGAGGTTAAGAGTGAAAATGAATTACTTGCTATAGTAGATAAAGAATCAGATAAGAAGGATTGTAAAAAATCTCTTGTTACATTTTGTCAGGTTGTGGAGCTAAAAGCTTCACCAGGATGCAAACAGGAGGAGTTACGAAGGTTGCAGAGAGTTGCAGAACGAGTTGCAGGGCAACCAACATTGGTCTGATCAACTGACATCGGTCAAATAGTAGTGCAGAAGCAATCGACATCAGTTACAAGTCGGCCAACATCGGTCAGGAGGAGCTGATGTCGGCAACCTATGTGTGAACATGCAGTTTACATGCGGATTCCAGAGAGTCTATTTTTGGACTATTAGTTTGCATGTTAAAGGCTAATTATAGTCTTGGAGTTGCGTGTCTAATTATTGTAATTAAGATAGTCTAATTATTGTAAGCATGAGATCTATATATAGACTCATGGGCTGTATTGTAAATGAGTGCTAGAGAGTAAGAGAGCAAAATAAGCTCTTTCAAAGAGAAGTGAGTAATGGTGTGTTCCTCCTAGTGCCACAGTACCAAGTGTGGGTGTTGGTTTGGAAAATCAGAAGGGTTCTTCGTGTATGTATGATCTTGGTCAGCAGATGTGCAGACCACGTTTGGAGATCTACATTGGTGAGTAAGGTCTAGTGATTTGCAGGTGACAACAGAGAGCAAGAGATCTACTTGGAGTACGGTTGTGTGCTTGGTGTACTGGCAACGTGTTACTGACTGGTGGAGGTGAACAACAACTCTGTATTGGAGTTGTGTGTTGGGACCATAAGAGAGAGAGGGAAGAAGTCCTTGAGGTGTGGCAAGCCTTTGAGGTGGAAGAAGAACTGGCATCTTCTTTATTGTATTTTCTTCTGAGTGATTATTAATACAATTGTGTATTGTCTCTCATATTCCTGTGTTGTTTCATATTTCTAGTTACTTATCATTCTGGTTAAATTCTGTGTTTAGTTGCTAATACAAGAAGTAATCATATGTGCTCTTATTGGGGAGCAAGATCCTGACAGTTGGTATCAGAGCAAGTTGAGCAGGTTGACCAGGTTGGTACCAACTTGACAATTGGTATCAGAGCTTTTGGTTGGGTTGACTAATAGGTGGTTCAGATTTGCTTAGTGTTTGCTGATTACAAGTCACTCTCAGGGGTTTCAGATTGAGTGGGAGTATAGCAATGGCAAAAGAAAGTAAGCTACAAATGGAGAAACTGAATAACACGAATGGTTTGATTGATGAAAAGAAAGAGCAGGGAAAGGATGATTGTTGGTCGATAAAAGATCAGCGTATAGAAGCAGATGTTGCAGGTGATGTTGCACAGGTTGCTCTGGATAAAGTAGAATATTTGTTTACAGATTCTTTTGCCTCTTTCCATGCATTTCGAAATAGAGCATCTTTTCATGGGTATGTCTTTGGAGACTTTAGAGATATTTATTTAGGAGCTGGTGAGCCTTGTCAAATGATTGGCAAAGGGGAAGTGACACTGAAATTACAGACGGGTAACACACAGGTGTTGAAGGAGGTCATGCAGGTACCAATCTTGGAGATGAGTCTAATTTCTTCAAGAAAGTTGGGTGATGAGAGATGCACAGTAACTCTCACAGTGGATGCACTTGAATTAGATGGTGGTAAGAAAGTAGGTATCTTTTATCTATCTACTTATGTTATTGATTCATCTTCTATTGCAGAGATGTGGCTTTGTAGGCTTGGTCACATATGTAGGAGGGGAATGCAAGTTTTTAAGCAGAGGTCAGATGTCTTTGACAAACTTAAGAACTGGAAAGCCTTGGTGTTCATGGAGGAGATGACAAACAGAGATCAGCTGAGGGGACTAAATTATTCTGAGTAGGGCTGTGTTGATTTGAATAGGGTTTTGATCCAAAAGGAGCTCACGGGTAAAAAGTCATCACTCATAGGCGAACATAGGTACCGACGTCGGTCATACAGTAATCGATGTCAGAAACAAGAAGACCGATGTCAGTCAGACAAAAACTGATGTCGGTAGAAGGGATACCGGTGTCAGCCAGGGAAATGACGTCGACAGTCAAGGTTAGTGCAGGGAATCGACATCAGTTGGATGCAGACTAAGAGATGGCCGAGATCGGTCACTAGAACAGATGTTGGGCAGATAGGAAGCTGTCAAGGAGTCTCAAACTCCCATATGGAGATCAGAAAGGGTAAGTGGACCTCATATTCGTTGTTCACCTTTTTACTAGTTGCTTACTGATGGTCAAGAACTAGGAAGATGTGAAGAGGCAATGCAGGTAGAATCTAGGAAACAATGGGAGCTTGGCATGGATGAGGAGTGTGAGTCCTTGGAGAAGAACCAAACAAGTGTTTTGTTGGTGGAGTTGTCAGCTGGAAGAAAGCACTGATAAAGGAATAGATTCCCAGGTTAAAGAAGAGAGTGGATGGACACGTGAGACAGAAGGCCAAGGTATAAGGTCTTGAGGAAGCTGCAGAACAGTGGTATAGGGCTAACAGGTGGTACCAGGTGGATGACAAAGCAGAGCTTTTGTCAATGTTAGTATAACCATTGTGTTTATCTTACCAAGTGGATGATGGTCACAACATTATCTTGTTATTGTATGTGGAGGATAAGCTTGGAGCAAGTTCAAACATACAGGGTTTTGCTGAGCTAAGGGTAAGGTTAGTTCAGAGGTATGTCATGAAGAATTTGGAGTAGCAAAATTCTATGGCATAAGAGACATGGAAGATCACAGGTTGATTTCCAGTGGGAGCTGATGTGAAGATGGTGTTGGTGGGGTTCAAGATGCAGGATGCAGAATCAAAAAGCACACCAAGGGCTGGATAGTTCAAGCAGAGCTTAGAATAATGTTCAAAATCACATGAGGTCTGGTGTAGACCTGATTTTTCCTAAGCAGTGGGAGTTGTCAGAGAGTTTGGAGCCAATTCATAGAAGGAGCACTGGAGGGAAGTTCAGTGGATTCTCAGATATCTGAGAGGGACTAGCAGCAGGGATTCTTGTTATGCAGGGTCAAGGTCTTCACTACATGGATATGTAAGTTCAGATGTGGCAGGTTACTTGGATGACAGGTGTAGCATCACAGGTTGTGTCGTGGTTGGTCTTCAGGATTGATCTTGAAGAGGGATACAAGCCAGGGAATAAATTAGACGGTGTACAGGTACAGGTGTAGCTATTTATCTCCAAGTGGGAGATTGTTAGGTTGTGGAGCTAAAAACTTCACCAGGATGCAAACAAGAGGAGTTACGGAGGTTACGAAGGTTGCAGAGAGTTGCAAAATGAGTTGCAGGGCAACTGACGTTGGTCTGATCAACCGACATCGGTCAGATAGCAGTGCAAAATCAATCGACGTCGGTTACAAGTCATCCGACATCGGTCAGGAGGAGTCGACATCGGCAACCTGTGTGTGAACATGAGTTTGCATGCAGATTTTGGAGAGTCTATTTTTGGACTGTTAGTTTGCATGTTAAAGGCTAATTATAGTCTTGGAGTTGTGTGTCTAATTATTGTAATTAAGATAGTCTAATTATTGTAAGCATGAGATCTATATATAGACTCATGGGCTGTATTGTAAATGAGTGCTAGAGAGTAAGAGAGCAAAATAAGCTCTTTCAGAGAGAAGTGAGCAATGGTGTGTTCCTCCTAGTGCCACAGTACCAAGTGTGGGTGCTGGTTTGGAGAATCAGAAGGGTTCTTTGTGTATGTATGATCTTGGTCAGCAGGTGTGCAGGACCATGTTTGGAGATCTACATTGGTGAGTAAGGTATGGTGATTTGCAGGTGACAGCAGAGAGCAGGAGATCTACTTGGAGTATGGTTGTGTGCTTGGTGTACTAGCAGCGTGTTACTGACTGGTAGAGGTGAACAACAACTCTGTATTGGAGTTGTGTGTTGGGACTGTAAGAGAGAGAGGGAAGAAGTCCTTGAGGTGTGGCAATCCTTTGAGGTGGAAGAAGAAGTGGCATCTTCTTTATTGTATTTTCTTCTGAGTGATTATTAATACAATTGTGTATTGTCTCTCATATTCCTGTGTTGTTTCATATTTCTAGTTACTTATCATTCCAATTAAATTCCGTGTTTAGTTGCTAATACAAGAGGTAATCATATGTGATCTTATTGGGGAGCAAGATCCTAACACATTTGAGCATGAGCTTTGTCAAGATAAGATAGTTGCAAAAGTTGAGAAAAAGAAGAACATCATAAATGATAAGGTTAGTAAGTCAAAAAGGTTAGACATGCTTAAACGGATTCTAAAAGAAAAACACAAGAAGATCAAGGAATAAATAGAGATGTGGGAATCTCCTGAGATGTATTTCTAGAACCCTTTTGTGTGGGGGTGTCTCTTCTAGGCTTCAAGGAGACACTTTTAAGAAAATTGAAGCATGGTGGATGCTATTGGGTCTTGGATGTTTTGCATGACAAGAAGGTGAGTTGACAGATTAATTTTTATATCTTTTGAGGGAATATATTTTTGAAGAAAATTTTGCATCAGTATTATGGTTTGAGGCTATTAGAATGATTCTTGCATATGCAGTGTTTCAAATGATTATGGTCATAAGAAATTAGAATGTTGAAAAAGAGCTAACAGTTTCAGAGAGAAAGAAAAGGATACTCATGCAGATTCAATCAAGAAGGATCAAAGTTTCAAAGCTCCATTCATTAGGAAGAAGGTTCAGTTGTGTTCATGGTAGAAGAAACGACCTGAAGATTCTATGTTGGTGCAAATAGCTCTACATGTAAGAGATAAAGATCAGCCATGGTTTGTTGATAGCAAATGTTCGAGGCATATGACAGGAGATAAGAGTAAAGAAGATCAATGGTGGTATAGTGAGATTCAGAGATAAAACCACTATCAGGATAGCCAAAAAAGGTACTTTATTTTTGGATAATGGTAGAACCAAGACTAAGAATATTTTATAAGCATAATCTATTGAGTGTAAGGCAAATATGTGATCAAGGATACACCTTAAAGTTTCATATGGAAGGAAATATTCAAATGAGTTGATTGCAGATTCTCAAAGGACAGGTAAAATTGGATATCTTCTCAAAGATCGGCGAGAGGAGTTGGGAGTAATTTCTATTACTTCCTGCCATTGATGTTCAACATCAAGTGAGGGGGAGCTAAGTGTTAGCTCTAGGTAGGCCCTTTGCCATTAATGTCAAAGGGGGAGAATAATAGGTATAGGTACAGGTGCAGAAAATAGGTACAGTGAACAGGTATAGGTTGCTACAGTAAGGGGGAGTTACTGTATGTTTTTAGATGATGGTATGTGCAGGGGACAGGATGTGGCAATTTTAGGATTGAGGTTGCCATCAATGACAAAGGGGGAGATTGTTGGAAATATTGTCATTGATGTCAAAGGTTTAGTATTATTGGTGATAAAGGCCCCATTGCATTTAATGTTATTTATCTTGACCAATAGGAGTTAATATTTATTTAATATTAACGAATATATTTTTGGTTACATATGAGACAAAATAAGGGCCCATGGAGAAGTTGAAGAGTCACGAGATAAAGACAAAAGAAGGATGGGATGCATTTTCCCATGAAGAGTCATATTGGGGAATACCAAGAGTCACCAAGTGAAGACAAAAGAGTAAAGGGCAAATTTCTCATGAAGGGACACTTTAAGGAATACGAAAAGTCACCAAAGATAAGGACAAAAGTGGGAAGGACGTTTTTGGTCATGAAGGGTCACCACATGACTTTCAAATGCTTGGATATGAAGGGTCATCCAAGATTGGTGCCATTTTACATGAGGATTGAAAGGTCACAAAGGGGGAAGGCCAAAGGTCATTTGGAAAGCTATAATAAAGGCTTTAGTAGCCATTTGTAATGTGGATGTGAGAGGTTGATTTGATATTGTAAAATCTAGCTTAGAAGAGCAATTGTGAGAGATGGTTTTTATTTGTTATATCTAGCTTAGAAGAGCAAAAGTGAGAGAGAGGAAGGAGATGTTGTATTGATCTATCATTTGTTGAGATAGCAACATTGAGAGATAGGTGTGTGGTATACACAAAGGGGTTGGTGCTCCTATGGGTTGGTGCTCACGAATTGTTGCTGAGTTGGTGCTTGGCAAAGGGGTTGGTGCTCACGAATAGGTGTTGGGTTGGTGCTCAACAAAGGGGTTTGAAGCTCTTGTGGGTTGGTGCTCATGAATTATAGCTGAGGTTTGTACTTGGCAAAGGGGTATGGTGCTCCTGTGGGGTTGTTCTCATGAATATATTTGAGATTGATTCTCTGTGGTTTTTCCCACATTGGGTTTCCATGTTATATCTGGTGTCTCTCTCTGTCTTGTGTGATGTTTATTGTTTGAGTTTTATTGCATATCTTGAATGATTGATTAAGTGGAATTTGGTTAAAGAAAAGATTTATAAGATATATAATATACTGAGTCACCCCCCTTAGTATATTCTGTGTTTAACAGGACAAAGGGGACAAGTCCAAAGAAAAACCCCTCTAGGAATAAGAAGAGGACACCTCTAAATAAAAAACTAAAGAAAGCGGTAGCATCGAGGAAGAGGAAGAAGAGCAAATGGAGCTGGATATGATAGAAGAAGGTGAAGAGTTGAGCCTCAGGAGAAGATGCAAAAAAGGTGGATAGATGAAGATTTTTTCATGTTTGAATATATGCCCCCTAAAACTACCACAACCAGGATGCGCCAATAGCTTTCTTTTGAATTTGATAGCTACATAGATAAACCTCACTTTGAGGCACCGTAGAGGGCCATATTCAGCGTGGATAAACCTGAATAAGGGCATGACTCCCTTTTCATAAATCCCTACACCATGAACCAATTAGGTTGATGAATGCACTCATCATATGGCCACTAAAGTCACATGGAATAAAATCATCAATGATGTTAGGGCAATGAAATGGAAGAAAATCACCAAAGATGCTGAAGAAGATATGCAGGCCATGAAGTTCAAGCGACAACTAGTCGAATGCATAGAGGCTACCAAACCATCCTTTTTGTTTGGTTTTGATACATTGAACCTCTCAAAGATTGATAAAGTGTGTGTGCTAGTGGATTAAATTCTCTTGACATTGAAATTAGACCCAGTGTAGGAAGAAGAAGAAGAAGAAGAAGAAGAAGAAGACCCATGTGCCATGCTGCATAAAGAGCTAGCTGCCAAGCTCAAAGAGGTAGAGGACCTCTTTTCAAAGATATAAGAAGGCACATATGCAATCGATGCCATCTTCACAAACTTTTCCAACCAAGCATCAGTCATTGATGCATGCCTCAAATAGGTAAAGGGGGAGAAGGAATATTTAATGGCATAGGTGTAATTTGCAAGTAGGGCAGAGTGTGCATAGATAATGGGTAGGGTCAAGATGCTAAGTGCACAAATAAAATAACAGGATCAGATCCTGGAAGAAATCTTTTATGCCTTGCAAACTAAGGCCTGTGATCAAGGAGTAATTCTAGATGGAAGAGTTAAAAAGTCTAAAAAAAGGTTAGAGGCCTTCAAGAAGGAGTTATATAGAACTGATGTGCTCGTACTTAGTGTCACCTCAATAGAAATAGATAGTGACATGGAAGAGATCAAGATCATTATCAAGGGATTTGAGGACTTTAGCATTGAGATGAGGGAGAGTGTGCCTAATTTCTATGCACATAAGGCTTTGGTAGCCTAGTCTAAGGGTGGACTAGCAATTTTATATGGGGTAATGTTGGGCCACTAATTCAGCTAAGTATGGTTTCATGCCAACTTAACTGACATCTCGATACAAGGTAATTACTTAACATGATTTTTGTTTTGATATATGTTATGTCAGCTAGAGGAATTGACCCACATCTTGCACCAACCTGTATCCAATTAAATAGTGCTCAAATTTTTAGGGTATCTTAATGAGTGACTACACATGATGACTATAGTGTAAAGGATGCAAGGTGATGGAGTTGGCATAATGATCAACAAAGGCTCTAGCTCAGCTCCCATCATGCACTCTCCATGTTGGCATGAAGATACTCCTATGTGTTATATGGATATATAGGCCATCTGGTGGGTCTATCTAGATATAGGGTGGCCCCCTCTCTCTATGAAAGATCTCAAACTAGTGAGCAGAGAGATGCGAATAGATGTAGTGAAGCTCTAAATAAATGATCCTACATGTTTAAACCACCATTAGAACTTAGGTTTATCTTGAATGCCTTTAATGCTCTGTTTTTAAATGCCCATGCTCACTTGTAAGCTCTTGGCTACTAAGTATTTTTGAATTATACACACACTCTATTTTATGTGACTTGAACTTTATTTTTTATTTAAACTATGAACAATGAAGGAAAATGGTTGTAATATATGATGTTCTTAGTTTTAATGTCTTTCACTTTGTTATAAAAATGTAAAATGAATGTAATGATTATAGTGTTATAAATTCACCATCTATATGTTAAGTTTAACAAGCTCTGGTTCAGGTTATTAATGGTGTCCCAGTGTAAAAGATGATGTTAGTGTAACTAATAAGGAATAACCTAAGTATATAGATCCCATGTGCAAGTGCTCCTACCTTTGATATATGCATGAGCTAAGAATCAACCCTCGAGTTAAAACATCCCTTTGACCCATCTAGTGCCTATATGTCACTAGACTTAGCTTGATAAAGGTGTGCGCCCTCATGACCAAAACTAAGTCCCCAAATAGGCTTGCACCTATAGACCATTAAACTTAGCCCAAAAATGACTTATGCCATTGAATCCACCAAAATCCTTCCCTCAAATGACCAAGTCTTATATGGGAAGCGTTATGTGATGGCATAACTAACCCAATGTGGGCCCTGATTCTTTATTTTCTATGCTTCAAGTGAGTGCATAAGGCTTGCACCTTATGTGAATTGATGCCAACACAATCGAGTGATAAATGTTGAGTGTTATGGGAAAATGCCAGGTTTGCACTTAGTTGTAATGAGTCAAGAATTGACTTGGACAACCAAATAAGTGGTTGACTCCATACATGATGAATTTAAACACCCAATTAAACTACAACATAATGATAGACAAAAACTATGTGAGAATCATTGTAGCATTATATTACTATAATCTAAGCTACTTATTGACATCTCATTGAAAATGAATAAAGATATAACAACACAATAGCTTTATTGAAGGTAAAAAAATAATAGCATAGCATATGTTAAGCTAGATGAATATTTTGTGTTAGGCCTGATGAATACATTGATGTCATTTGGAATAGGGGTATACGTTATGGTAATACTACATTGTTTGTTGTTAGGTGAACATTTATCTATTAGTTTCATAAATGGAACAAATAGACAAATAATAACCTAGCAAAAAATAACAAGGTATTACCATAACATATACCCATGTTCTAGATGACATCAATGTATTCTATATGAAATTAAGAAACAAATGATCACTTAGCAATAAACAACATGGTTTACCATAACATATAACCCTGTTCCAAATGACATCAATGTATTCATCAAGAATGTTGGTTAGAAATGTTGTATGTTAACAAAGTTTGCTGATCACATACACTAATGTTACAGGATTGAGTCCATCCTCTATTAGCATGGGAGGCTACTTTAATTAAAATTAAAAAAATTAAAAATGAAAAATATTTACAAATATGCATTGTTGTTTTAGGGGTGCAGATTTGGGAGGGGTGGAGGAGCGGGGGCGTAGGGAGAGAAGTTTACATACATGTAGAAAGAAATATTAATGAGCAGAAGATAGACAAATAATTTAAAGAAATTTAAGATTTAGAATAATAAAAATAAGAGGACATGAATAATTGAGCAAAATCATATTTCAATTATATTCCACATTCTTGAGATGAAAATAAAGATGACTATTTAACAATAGACATTTTTCATGAAAGAAAGTACATAAATTAACAAAATGAATCAATTAATGTATGAACATTCATTCATTGGAAATAAAGTCACAAAGTCTTGTAATGACCTAATTTTATTAATTTTTGAAAACAACATAAAGTTTCTTCCTTTTCCCTTTCTTATCTCCAAAAATCTTGTATCTTGTCAAAAGTTAAAAGTTAAAAAATCCATGTAGAATGGCATGCACACCTCTATTTATAACTTAGAAGATGGTAGTTACAAATAAAGACTCTACCCCTTGACTTAGTAAACCCTCATAGTAAAAACTTTTATAAAAATAGAATTAGTTGCACTTTTAATGCAAAATTGATATTTACAAAGTGTAAAAATCCTAATTTAAAAATTACGAAATTATTTAGGTCAAATGCAATTTTGAAAAGTGCAAAAGAGTGTAGATCAAAATTATGTAGATTTAAAAACTATAAATTAGATAACTTCTTCCACTCATTGCTCACTATTACCTTCATCATAAATAACATGAATTTTATTTTAAATTTCTTTCTGAATTCTTTTTCGGATTTGTTGGGTGAATATTTTGTCTTCAACTAACTGAAGGCAAAATGGTTATATCAGCCACATTTTACTGAGATAAATCTCTCCTCTCAGCAAGGGGAGGTTCCCTATAAACTACACAAACTCATTTAAATTAAATACTAATTTAGGGGTGTGACCATATCATTCATTTCTCTTTTTTTAGAAATGATTACAAAATAAAAGAACACTTCCTTGATATTAATTGAAAAACTAAGAAACCCACGAGAGCACAAAGCCTATCGTTGCTTCTTTTGTTGATTCATAACTTAGAACACAATAGAATGAGGTGCAACCCAAAGTCTTCACCAAAAACTATAACAACATAAATGATCACAAAAGATAATAGTAGTTCAAAGCCTTTCCAATATCCTTTACTTTTAAATCACCAAATCGTAAACTAAAGATAATTGTTGTAGCACAAAGTCTTCACAATCAACTTTAGAACATCTCCCAGATTATTTTCACTCACACTACTATTTAATTAAACAGATAAGATCGTATTCAAAAAAGGACATAAGAACAATTTCACTTACAACAAAATTTATTTCAACGCAAAGTTTGAAATATCACTTGCTTTCTCATTCACTTGTTAAAATTTGATTTACAATTTGAAATCAAAGTCTCAAAATGCTCTTCAATTTGGTAGAGTTTCATTTCAATAACTAAAAGATAGATCATTACAATAGAGGCCCTCTTTATTTATAGGGAGAGGCCTTGAGAAAATTTAAGAAAAACCTAAAAACTTTGACCTATTCAAAAATAAGAGTCCTTATTGAATTGGGACTTCCTATTTTTTACATGTAATTATATATGAAAAAAGTACATGTAAAAATATCCAAAGTTGTTTCAAAAGTACATTTTAAAAATAGAAAATAAACTAAGGGAAAAAGATACTACTTCAATTCGTATCACCATCTTTCTTCATGTGTCCATCATACATAGTGAAAGCTACTTGTATCCTGATACTATCTGGACTAACAGTAATCCTAAAAATCATCTTGGCTCTAACTATGGCATCTCTTACTATGGTGACTGATTTTGCATGATTAGTTAACTTAGTTTTCAAATTATTTAGAGTTAACTGATTATCTGAAATATTGTCCACAGAGGCTATTGAAAATGTTTTATCTTCAAACTCTTTCTAAAACATATCTTCAAATTCTTGAATCATTTCTTCTACAGAGAGAAATTGGTTATCTTGTGATATGAGCTTGCAAGGTAGCTCATCCAATTTATGCAAAAGATTGAGATCACTTTGTTCACTGAGTTTCCTTGTAATTTCAAGGTCATTGATCAAATCTTTAAGCACACGGCTCCTATATGTCAATGCTTCTTTAGTTTTAGTATAAAAATCCCTATCAAAAATGATGCTAACTGATATTAGAGTGCTTATTTTCAATTTTCTCACCTCCACCCATTTATCATGATTCTTTTCTATACTCTCAATATCGTGAGAAACAACATCAATGAGATCATCAAGTTCTGTTCTTATTTTCCTTATTTTATTTGTCTTCTCAGATAGCTCTGTAAGTAGAGAAATTCCTTGTGTAGGCATCTTGTCTAAGTACTCTTTAAGTACTTTTCCTTTGAGATGAGTCTTTTTTGCTTTCTGAATGATGGGATATTCTATAGAAATGGCCTCAAGAGTTACTAATTCTGAATTGAAGGTGATTTTTCTTACCATTGCAGTCAACTATTCCACTATTGCTTTGTAGTGATCTTTCATTTCTTTCTCCCTGTCAATTTTATGAATCAGGATGTCCATGGCTGACTGCATATCATTCTTAGCACTTTCATGAGTTATCTTGCCTAATTCAACTCTATAGATAGATTAATCATTCATATCAAAATTTTCAATGGTTGCATCTTGTGGAGGTCTTGCAATCTCCAAAAATTTGTGTCCCTTGTCCCTAAGAATTTTTCAAAGAATATTTGGCTTCTTCGAGGTCTTGGATTTTACAGGCACCAGCTTATTAAAATCAAAGTAATTTGGGGAGATGGCTTGTTTCTTACTTTTTGGTGTATAAGCTGACAACCATGATGTAAGAACATAAGTACTCACATTAGAGTCTCTCCCCATTGTTGGCGTGACTAAAACTACACTTTCACTGATAATGAAAACAATAGGTGGAGTGTTAGTAAAAACTGCACCTTTTACAAAGTGATCAAAAATAGAAGTATCTCCAATATCAAAAGATGAGGAGGACAAACTGGGAATAGACCCTAAGGGATGGAGAACATCTTCAAAAGTGTTTTGAGGGTTGTCAAAAATCATTTTGGAAGGAGAGGGAGATTCAGAAGAGGGAATATTAATAGGACAAATAGACAAAGGAGCTGCAACAGGTGTGTCAGGCAAGGGAGAAGAGACTCATTTTTTTTGTTGTACATTCTCTTGTGGAGACAAAGTTTCCTCCTCTTGTTGATTTGTAGGCCTATCTTCTATCTCCATCTCTTCCATCGCTAGTTCTTCAGTGCTCTATTTCTCAACTTCCATATCTTCTATTGCAGGCTTTTTTCCATAGCTTTTGACTTCTTAGTCACAAATATGATCTTAGGCTTTTGTGGTTTGAAAGAAGAAGGAATATCACTTTTGATCTTCATCCTATTCTCCACCTTTCTTCTTGTTTCCTCTTGAATCTCAATTTCTAAACTTGTGAGGAATTCTTTCAAGGTAATTCCCTTGTTTGCTAGCCGATTATTGGTGTTTGCCAATATAGGTTCAAATCTTTTCCTTAAAGAGGTCAGCTCTTTTTGGGACCATTGGATTGGAAGGAAAGGGGCATTAGGTGCCTATTCAGTATTATATCTATCATTAATCAACTCTCCATCATCCACTAGATTGTCAGGGATATTATCAAGTCTCAGATATTCAATTTGCTCAAGAGATAACCTGTTGTAGTCCAACTTCATGACATCTTCTTCTGTCCTCAAATCTACCCAAACATCTTCAATCATAGGTTCATAGAATTGGGTTTTCATCTTGATTATGTATTTCACACCCCTATCATCAAAATTTGGTCTTCTCTTGAATTGCTTCATAGTTACAAGCTGCATCTCAGTTTCCATGACCCTAGCCTTCGCAACAATTAATACTAAATACCTACCAATTTCAATTGGGAACCTAAAACTAGGCTTCTTGAGCTCCATTTGATTATTATGCACGATGAACATTTGTCTACATAACTCCATTAAGACCAGTTTGTCTGAGGGGAATCTTAGAAGTATATAAGGATGACCTTGAAAAATTCTAACCCTCAGATATGAGAAAGAAGGAAACTGTAAGAATATGCATCCAAAATCATTTACCACTGTCCAAGCCTCATCTGACACTCTTCTTTGTTCTAGTTAAGGATAAAAAATACATAATAATACTTTAAAGAAATCATAATTTACTCTCCTAAAATGATGAATAAAACCCTTCAATGTTAATTGAGAATAGTATTGATACACAGGGATTACTCTCCTATCTCCTTCTGATGTTAGACCTAGAAAGATTCTCATTGAAGCTACAATATACACCAGATAAGAAGTCATGTAGAACTTGAAGGTAGTGGATACCTTCATCAATTGTTCATGCAAAGCATTACTAATTTGTTCTCTCCAAAAGATGGTTTGTTTGCCTTAGATTATTACCCTGATGAAAGGATACATCTATTCATGAAATTGTGAGGAAGAGGATAAACCTCTTATCCTGCTGAGAAGAGTTATCAGAGCACCAACTTCTTCTATAAAGTCACTTCTAAGAAAACTCCATGGCCACCTTGAAAAATTTGACCTTAATGTCTTGAGCCATTTATTATTGATTACCTTCTTTGCCTTTTCAAAAAAAATCATCCTTTTTTTGTACTTCAACAAAATCAAGTTTTATCACTTTTGTAGCAGAAGGGCACATAGACACCTTATCAATGAATTTAGGATCTAGTTTGATTATCACATTGCCACTAGCATCCATCATATCCCTAGTATCTTTGTTATAAAATTGAGCACAGTGAAGAACAAATTCCATGTTGTGAGCTACCACCAGGAAAGAAGATACCAAATAAATGTTACTGTCAATTATCTTCTTCATTTAAGCACTAGGATCTCTTGACTTGGTTCTCTCCACAAACTCAGCCATGTTCACATGGCCAATCTTTGTATCTCTAATTTCCTCGACATTAGAAGTAATTGAGGTGATTGAAAAAACACCTTGATATTTGTACTTCATCACTTTCAACTTCTTCAGAGACAACTCAATCATCTAAACAAGTTGTTACCAGAAGGATGTCGATGAAGAAAGAAGATCCACAGAAGAAACTACAACAAAAAGTCATGATCACGCAATTAAGAAAAATACTGGCAATCTAGGAAAATTACATGTCGATGATCACGACTATGGAGATGTGCTTGAAAGGGCTAAAGTGTGAGCAAGCCAAAAAATCAGAGAAAAATGGGCTTGAAAAAACAAAATTGAAAATATCCCAGAGTTAGGAAAATTTAAGAGAATGTTTGCATGGGCGGAAAAAAATTTCATCCTTGCATGTGAGGGATATTATTATATTTACATAGGTGACAAAATTCATTGATATTGAATATTTGTCAGATGTTGGAGCAGCAATTTTTGTCGATACTGCAAGTAACAAAGAAAATACAAGTTTGATGTTTTGAGCAATGGAATTCATTGCTACTGCAGGTAATGAGAGCAATGTTTGAGCGGCAATTTTTATCAATACCACATGTGGTATCGGTTGTAAAGTTTTTTTTATTTTTTTTTAAAATATCACTTTGAAAGGGCACAAAAATTTTCCACCCTTACACTTCCTGTTGATAACATCTCAAAATACTTAAGCGGCAAAAAATGTTGTCTTTGTAGTTGACTTGTTTGCAACAAGTAGTGTGAGAGCGGCTTATTAAAGCCATCATCACAAAGTTTTTTTTAAGAAGATGGTTTTCAAGCAGATTTGGAGGGTAAACCTTGGTCAGGTCAAACCACCGATGACACGCACAATAACCGAGGGCACAAATGAAGGTTGGTGGATTTCATCGGTTTGACCCATTAAAGATTAAAAATATAGGACATAAATGTATAAAAGAACAAGGGTTCAACAAAGCAAAAATAAAATATTAATTTGTAGTAGATATCTCTCAAAAAATAAAACCCTGTAAGTTGAAAATAACTTACCTGGTGAGTTTAAAACCCTAAGCTTGGTGGTGGAAAATTTAAAATCTTCCTCTGTCACCACAGTTGAGCGATTGTGAAAAGGGGTCGAGGAAACTCTGATAAAATAAATGACAAAAAGAAATGAATTTAAAAGCTCCAAAACAAGATTTTAATACTCAGCATGAGTGGCCATTAATGCCACTCAAAGTTCAAGATCTCAAAGATCTTGCTCAGGTGGCAAATTTGGCTGACCTGACACATGCCGGTAATAAGAACATGCAATGGTGACAAAAAGTTCCACTCATGCATATTGAAAAATAAAAACCATGTAAAAGTGGCAAAAAGTGCCAACCTTACATAAGCAAAATCAGAATTTCCTAACACCCTCAAAATTATCAAAATTGACATTTTGATCAGTTTATGACTACAACAAGTTTCATGATTTTTGAGAAATCATGATGAGGGAATGTCGTAAACTTTCCTAGGATGTCAAACAACTTCACTTGAGATCAATATAACCTTGTCTCAATCAACGAACTTAGAGTGTAGATTATGAAATGGACAAGTTTTGTAGGGGTTATCCATAAAATGAGCATAGCTGATTTTGGGAACAATAATTGGCTCCAGCTGGGGAACTTCTATCGATTAAACTTTGAAATGATCAAAGGGAGAAGAATCTAGTCTTTAAGTGCCTTTATCCATGACATTGGGCTATGGAGTTAAGATATTAAAAAGAAAAAGATAAAAAATACTAAATAAAAAACTCAAAAATAAAAACATAAAAACTATACAAATGTACAAATGAACTTATCTGATACTTCAAGGATTGAAGTGTTTCAGATGTTGCCCATTGTGAGGTAGTAATAATGGTGTTCCATCCTGATATTCAAATAATAAGTTATTTCCACCACATAATTGATGAATGGTGAATGGACCTCTCCATAAATAATCAAACTTGCTATGCATTCCTTTTGGTTCTCTCCTCTTGTCCCATAATAAGACTTGATCTCCAATCTAAAACTCATGAGTCCTTGCTTTCTTATCAAAGAGTTTATTTACCTGACTTTGATGCTCAACGATACGGTCCACTACCATAGTTCATTTCTCCTCTAGTTCAGTTAAGTACATGATCCTTTTATCAATAGAACTTTTAAAAGTTTGATCTTCCACTCCCTTTGCCAACTTTAGTGCTAGTAATTCTAAGGTAATTGGTATCTCCGCATTTAGACCATACAGAAGCTGAAAAGGTGACAAACCTATTTCCCTTTTAGGGGTAATCTTGTTTGCCCATAAAGCATCAAAAAATGCTTTATGCCAAGTTCTATGATTCTCATCTACCAGTTTCTTGATAATAGTAACCAGATTCTTGTTACTTGATTCTGCCTGATCATTTCCTTACAGATAATAGTCTGAGGAGTGGTAAAGAATGATCCCATGCTTGTAGCAAAATTTAGTAATCTCATGGGAAGAGAAACAAGTATCATTATTTTCTACAATCTTGTTTGGAACTCCAAATTGGAAAATAATATTTTTCTTAAGAAAATTGCATACCACTTTCAAAGTAGCATGCTTAACTAGGATGGCTTCCACCCACTTGGTAAAATAGTTTGTCACGGTGAGAACATAGTCATGTTTGGCACTTGATGATGGGTTCATATTGCCAATGAATTTGATGCCCTATTTCTGAAAAGGTTCTTCAATCACCACTGGCTTGAGAGGTAATGCGACCAACTTAGGTTTTCCAATGAACTGTTGACACAAGTCACACCTATGCATCCAATTATACGCATCTTGAAATCATGTAGGCCAATAGTATTTAGCTCGTAGAATATTGTGAGCTATCACAAGTGCAAAAAAATGTCCTCCACAAGCCAAATTGTGGAAAGACTCCAAAAGTCTACTTTGTTGTGCTTTATCCATGCAACGAAGAAATACTCCATCAAGTCTTCTTTTATACAAACCATTGTCCCATAGGACATAATTAGTATCCTTCAACTTAACAGTTCTTTTTTATTTATAAGATAGATGGGTAGGGCACTCATTATAGGTAAGAAAATAAGTGATATTTAAATACCACTTATCAATAATAGTGACAAAAAGAACTGTTGGCATGTCTTCAACTTCTACTTCTTCATCCCCTATCTCTTTTGGTATGTTATCAGTAATTAATTTACACAAACCTCTTCCACACACAATCTTAGTAGGTTTGATATCAAGATTAAACTCTTAGATCTTAGCAATCTAATTTCCCCTTTTAATACCAAACTCTTGTTGAGTTAGAATAGACTTTACTGTTGTGTCAGGCACCAGAACAACAGTATGTAAATTCAGGATATAGAATCGGAAATGCTTTACCACCTTAACCATGGAATAAACATGATTCTCCATGTTTTAATATTTTAATTCATGAGCATTGAGAGGATAACTCATAAATGATATGGGATATTGCACACCTTCTTCATTCTGCTGAACCAAAATGGCTAAAAGTGTATGTTCAAAAGCATAGCTGTATACTATGAAATCTTTGGTATAGTCCAAACAAACAAGGACTGGATCATGAACAATAACCTTCTTGATATTCTCAAATGATACTTTTCCTTCTGCAGTACAATGGAAAGTAACCTTACCCTTCATCATATTAATGCTGTGATGGGTTTTCTTTACAAATTCAAGAATGAACCTTCGCATAAAATTTACCTTTCCAAAGAAAGAATGAACTGCAATCTTACTAGTAGGAAAAGTAAGACTTTGAATAGATTTGAATCTTTTTGAGTCAATTTTAATGTCTTCTTAGGATACAATGTGACCGAGAAGTTTACCATCTATAACCCTAAAAATTGACTTTTTAGGATTGAGAGAAATACCATTTTGCTAACAGCATTCCAACACTTATCATAAATGGTGTGCATGATTAGAATGGTGTTTGGAGAAAATAGTCAAGTCATCAAGATACACCACAATGAACTTCCCTATCTCATCTCTGAAGGCAAGGTCTATTGCTTTCTAGAATGTGGCACTAGCATTGATTAGACCAAAAGGCATTCTGTGATATGTAAATGTGCTCCAAGGTGTAGTGAAAAGCAGTTTTATATTGATCTATTTCATTAACTTTCACTTGATTATACCCAGAAAAAACATCTAGCATAGACAACAATTCTGAACCAGTTACTGTTTACAATACTTGGTCCATGATGGGTAGGGGGTAGTTATTCTTTAGAGAAGATTAGTTGAGATTCTTGAAATCAACATAAATATAAATTTCTCCATTCTTCTTCCTTACAGGAACTATGTTTGTGATCCAAGTAGAATGATGAATTATAGAAATTATCCTTGCATTCAACATCTTTTGAATCTTAGAAAGGATAGTACCTAATATTTTAGGGTTGTATTGCCTTTGTTTATGCTTGTGAGGTAATGACCCAACTTTAAGGAGAATTTCATGTTGAATTTTCTAAGGCCTGAAGGATTTTAGATCATCATAAGAATATGCCAAAATATCAATTTAATGATGAAGGAGAGTAATGAATTTGAACTTTTCATCATCAATGCAACATTTCTTAATGTTGACTATTTTGGGATCTGCTTCTGAACTCAAATTTACTTGATCAAATTTCATAGAGGAACTTGAATCTAGTCATTGCTACTGCTTGATATATCTATCATGCTTATAAAATAGATTTTCAAGAGTAACCAAACCTTTTAGACTTTTATTTCCTTTCAGTTGAAGAAACTCTTCACTAGTTTTTGAATCTATTTCAGAAACGTATTCCCATGGTGGAGATTCACTACGTTCAAAATAGAGCTCGTCAAAGCTATCCATATTTTCCAAGAAATTAATAATTTGATTATCACTATGAAACACCTACCAATGGTCAACATTATCAGATACACTTGGTCGAAAGACCATCTCAATAGTGTACTTATCTCCTTTGAAATCCTTATGAGAAACCATGAGAGTTGCGGAGACAGCCAATGAATCTGCACAATCATTAAACTCTCTTAGCACCATAGAGATATTGAAAGCATCAAAAATTTCAATGCAATCCCATACATGATTACAATAATGTCACAATATTTCATTTTTAGTTTGACACAAATTTCTCACTTGACAAACCACTAATTCAGAATCTCCTCGAACATGAATAATCCTAACACCTCTAGCATGAGCAACTTTCAATCCAAGAAACAATGACTCATATTCAATGGTGTTGTTGGTATTGTCAAATTTCAACTTGTATGAGTAAGGAAAAATATCTCCTTGTGGGGATATAAAAACAATTCTGGCTTCAGAACTGGTAGAGGAGTAACTACCATCAAATTTTAAAACTCAAACCTCATTAGCATTTGATTTTCTTGAATTTCATTGGTCAAAAGATTCCTCTTCATCAGTGAGGAAAGATTCCTCTTTACCTAAAATTTTCTTTAAAACTTTTCTAATTCTCTATCTGAATTATTTGAACTGTCACCTGATGAACTTTCATTTGATGGATTAAAAATATCTTTAGTGGATAGGAAATAATTACCCATTCCTAAAGACTCAAACAAAATTTGAGCTTCAGTATTTACCATTTGGGTAACAATATATTTGGCCTCCTTTTAAGGAAGCAACTTTTTCATGACACCTTTAATAGGTATCCTTGCTTCAGATAGATCAATGTTTAACTCTCCACCTACATCCTTGCAAAAATTACATCTGAGCAGAATGCCATAAGAAGCTAGAATATCAGCCACTAGGACTATCATCTTAATCCTCTTGTCTGAAAAAGTCATGAATGCAAATTGGGCATCTTTGATTTGACCCAAAAGTGTTACTTGCTTATTTTTCATGGATAAACATCTCCCAAAAGTCTTAGTTAGGGTGAGACCGAGAGAGTCTGCTACCTTGGTGGGCATAACATTATCAGAGGCTCCAAAATCTATTATGTAATTGCTCAACTTATGATCATTTACCAATAGAGAAATATAGAAAGGTTTCATTTTTTTAGAGACAACAAGGGGCGTAGTGACAAGATTATTTTGAGTAGATTTATTTTTTGAAGAATCATGGGTAACTTTTAGAAAATCTTATCCTGTAGGGATGGTTTTGTTTTTGATGTATTCAGCCAACCTATCAAACTATTCAAGATTAGTTTGTAAATACTCAACTTTAGACATTTGGATCTTGGTCTTCCTAGCATGATCTATTATGTCGAATAATTGGAATGAACTAGGAATAAAAGAAGGAAATCCATCATTTTGATTTTTATTTGATGTAGTATTGATCTGAGGAATAGAAGCGAAAGATACATGATTGTTAAATGTACTTACTTGCTTATTTCCCATTGGGTCCTTTGATTGAAAAGGCAATGGAGTTCCCCATTTATAAATTGAGATCATTGGTTGAGGTTCTTCTCTTACTTTTCCCTTATCAACTTGCTGAGTTAACTAATTTTGGGACCTAGTGAAAATAGCATATGCTTCATCATACACTTCTCCTTCTTTTTTAGCTTCATCTTGGTAATTCAAAAAACCAATGGTGGAGTCACCATCTAATTCTTCTACTCCTAAAAAGAGATTAGCATCATTCTCTTAGTCTAAATTAGGTTGAAAAGAATGATCATGTGCAGCTTCATAATAACTAACTGTTGAGTTGACCAGCATTGCTTCAATGGCAAGCTTCCCCTGTGTAGGAGGAAGATGATTGGGTTGCCCTTAGTTTTTAGCAGCATTGCCTTGATATGAATTGTTGAAAAATTTCCTCCTTGGTATATCTCGATAAGGAGGGGCAGACATACCTTGGGATATTTTCCTTTTCAGAGATAGCAATTCATTTGCTAACTTTTACATCATTAGGTCAATGGTGCTTATAGAAGAATCATTAGAAAAAGGGGAAACTCTACTTCTGTTAGAATCTCTTCTTATCTTATCCATAAGATAAGATCATCTTCAATTTTAGTAGCCAAAATTTGAGCTGCAAAAAGATCTGCAGGGCTAGCCTGCCTTAACAAAAAACTCACTTTAAGAAGTTAAGAATTGATAAAGAAGCACTTAAGATTCTCTGGTGTTGGTTGAGTGATTGCAAGAATCCTATTTCTCGGATTATTTAATTTAGTGATGAAGTATCACATAGGCTCATGAGGCTCCTTCTTCATTTGTGTAAGTTGAGCCAATAAAGCATGTGCATCTTCTGTAAGTTTGAACCTAGACTCAAACTTGGTCTTGAGAGTGTTCTGATTGGTTATAGTCTGAGCTTGAAGATAATAAAACCAATCTACAGTAGCACCTTGTAGTGTTTCCAAAAAAATATTTACTGCCACATCTTCATGTTCAATACCTATCACACCACAAGCTATGCAGAAAGCTGCAATGTGTTCGTCAGGGTGAACTTTCTCGTCACCTTAAAACTTGGAAAATTTCCTTTTTAAACTAGGAGGTAGTTCATGCAAAGGTAGGGTTAAATTTAGAGGACCAAAAGTGTTACCCCAAGGGCCTTGGGCTGCCATGATATGATTATTAAAAGGCAGGATAACAAACCTTTGTGGAGTATGAATAGACAAAACTTTGCTAGCACTAGAACTAGAAGCTTCACCTACTATTGGAGACCTGGCATTGGTAGGAGGAAAAATCCTGGTTCATAGAAGGTGAGGTCGTAGAGGCAAAATATCAAAATTATTTTGTTGCATCAACTCAAATATAGGATCAATAACACCTTGAGATTTCTTGCTTTGCATATATCATGAATATGCCAGAATGTAGTATACTCAACAAAATTTTGAAACAAATGGAAGAGAACTAAAAATGATTCAACTCATAGTGTGAAGCTTCAAATTGCACATTATTTTTCAAGTGGAGTCACCAAAAAACTATTGGGTGAATATTTTGGCTTCAACGAGCTAAAGGTAAAATAGTTATATCAACCACAGTGTAATGAGATAATTCTCTCCTCTCAGCAAGGGGAGGTTCCCTATAAACTATCACAAACTAATTTAAAATAAATAACAATTCAAGAGTGTGACCAAATATTTCCACTCTCTTTTTTTTAAATGATTTTTACAAAATAAAAGAACACTTTCTTGATATTAACTAAAAAACTAAGAAACCCACGAGAGCACAAAGTCTATCATTGCTTTTTTTGCTGATTCATAACTTAGAACAAAGTAGAATGAGGTGCAGTCCAATGTCTTCACTAAAAACTATATCAAAATAAATGATCACAAAAGATAATAGTAGTTCAAAGCCTTTCCAATATCCTTTACTATTAAATCACCAAATCGTAAACTAAAGCTAATTTTTGTAGCACAAAGTCTCTACAATCAACTTTAGAACATCTCCTAGATTATTTTCACTCACACTATTATTTAATCAAATAGATAAGATCATATTAGGAAAAGGACATTAGAACAATTTTTAATACAACAAAAGTTATTTCAACACAAAGTTTGAAATATCACTTGTTTTCTGATTTACTTGATAAATTTTGATTTACAATTTGAACTCAAAGTCTCAAAATGCACTTTAATTTGGTAGAGTTTCATTTCAATAACTAAAATATAGATCATTACAATAGAGGCCCTCTTTATTTATTTGGAGAGGCCTTGAGAAAATTTAGGAAAAACTTAACTACTTTGACCTATTCAAAAATAGGAATCCTTATTGACTTGGGACTTCCTATTTTTTATATGTAATTAAATATGAAAAAAGTACATGTAAAAATGTCCAAAGTTGTTTTAGAAGTACATCTAAAAAATGGAAAATAAATTAAGGAAAAAAGATACTACTTCAATTCATTTCACCATCTTTCTTCATGTGTCCATCATACATAGTGAAAGTTGTTTGTATCCTGATACTGTCTGGACTAACAGTGTTCCTAAAAATCATCTTGTCTCTAACTATGGCATCTCTTACTGTGGTGACTAATTTTGCATGACTAGTTAACTTGATTTTCAAATTATCTAGAGTTAACTGATTATCTGGAATATTGTCAACAGAGGCTATTGAAAATGTTTTATCTTCAAACTGTTTCTAAAACATAACTTCAAATTCTCAAATCATTTATTTTGCAAAGAGAAATTGGTTATCTTATGATACGAGCTTGCAAGGTAGCTCCTCTAATTTATGCAAAAGATTGAGATCACTTTGTTCACTGAGTTTCCTTGTAGTTTCAAGGTCATTGATCAAATCTTTAAGCACACAACTCCTAAATGTCAATGCTTCTTTAGTTTCAATATAAGAATCCCTATCAAGAATGATGCCAATTGATATTAGCATGCTTATTTTTAGTTTTCTCATCTCCACCCATTTATCATGATTCTTTTCTATACTCTCAATATCTTAAGAAACGACATCAATGAGATCATTAAGTTCTGATCTTATTCTCCTTATTTTATCTATCTTCTTAGATAGCTCTGTAAGTAAGGAAATTCTTTGTATACGCATCTTATCTAAGTACTCTTTAAGTACTTTTATTTTGAGATGAGTCTTTTCTACTTTCTGAATGATGGGGTCTTCTATAGAAATGGCCTCAAGAGTTACTACTTCTAAACTGAAAGTGATTTTCCTTACCACCACAGTCAACTATTCCACCATTAATTTGTAGTGATCTTTCATTTCTTTCTCCCTATCAAATTTCTGAATCAGGATGTCCATGACTAACTGCATATCATTCTTGGCACTTTCATGAGTTATCTTGCCTAATTCAACTCTAGAGATAGAGTAATCATTAATATAAAAAATTTCAATGGTTTCATCCTGTAGAGGTCTTGCAATCTCTAGAAATTTGTGTCCCTTATCCCCAAGTATTTTTGAAAGAATCTTTGGTTTCTTTAGGGCCTTGGCTTTTACAGGCACCAGCTTATTAAAATCAAAGTCATCTGGGGATATGGCTTGTTTCTTCTTTTTTGGTGTATAAGCTAACAACCATGGTGGAAGCATAGAAGTACTCACATTAGGGTCTATCCTCATTGTTGGCATCATTGGAATTACACTTGCACTGGTAATGGAAACAATAGGTGGAGTGTTAGTAAAAATTGCACCTTTTACAAAGTATCAAAAATAAAAGTATCTCCAATATCAAAAGATAAGGATGATAAACTAGGAATAAACCCTGAGGAATGGAGAACATATTCAAAAGTA
This sequence comes from Torreya grandis, assembly GCA_037957365.1. Classification (NCBI taxonomy): domain Eukaryota; kingdom Viridiplantae; phylum Streptophyta; class Pinopsida; order Cupressales; family Taxaceae; genus Torreya; species Torreya grandis. The sequence continues at coordinate 1,560,796 of JARHVA010001805.1, read as the reverse complement.
TTTTGAGGGTTGTCAAAAATTAGTTTGGAAAGAGAGAGAGATTCAAAAGAGGAAATATTAATAGGAAAAATAAACAAAGGAGCTGCAACAGGTGTGTCCGGCAAGGGAGAAGAGACTTTCATTTTTTGTTGTACATTCTCTTGTGGGGATAAATTTTCCTCCTCTTGTTGATTTGTAGGCCTATCTTCAATCTACATCTCTTTCGTCGTTGGTTCTTTATTGCTCTATTTCTCAACTTCCATATCTTCTATTTTAGACTCTTTTTCCACAACTTTTGACTTCTTAGTCACAAATATGATCTTAGGCTTATGTGGCTTAAAAGAAGAAGGAACATCACTTTTGTTCTTCATCATATTCTTTGCCTTTCTTCTTGTTTCCTCTTGAATCTTAGTTTTTGAACCTATGAGGAATTCTTTCAAGGCAATTCCCTTATTTTGTGACTAATTATTAGTGTTTGCCAATATAGGTTCAAATCTTTTCCTCAAAGAGGTCATCTCTTTTTGGGGCCATTGGATTGGAGGGAGAGGGGCATTAGCAACCTGTTCAGTATTATATCTATCATTAATCAACTCTCCATCATCCACTAGATCTTTAGGGATATTAGCAAGTCTCAGATATTCAATCTGCTCAAGAGATAACCTATTGTAGTCCAACTTCCTGACATCTTCTTCTATTCTCAAATCTACCCAAACATCTTTAATCATAGGTTCATGGAATTGGGTTTTCCTCTTGATTATGTATTTCATGCCCCTGTAGTAAAAATTTGGTCTTCTCTTAAATTGCTTCATAGTTTCAAGCTACATCTCATTTTTCATGACCCTAGCCTTCACAGCAGTTAATACTGAATACTTGGCAATTTCAACTAGGAACCTGAAACCAGGCTTCTTGATCTCCATCTGTTTATTATGCATGATGATCATTTGTCTGCATAACTCCATTAAGACTAGTTTGTCTGAGGGGAATTTTCGAAGCATATAAGGATGAACTTGGAAAAATCTAACCTTTAGGTATGAGAAAGAAGGAAACTGTAAGAATATGCATCCAAAATCATTTACCACTGTCCAAGCCTCATCTAACACTCTTTTTTTTTCTAGTTGAGGGTAAAAAAGACATAATAATACTGCAAATAAAGCATCATTTACTCTCCTAAAATCATGAATAAAACCCTTCAATGTTAACTAAGAATAGTATTGATACACATGGATTACTCTCCTGTCTCCTTCTGATGTTAGACCTGAAAAGATTCTCATTGAAGCTATAATATAAATCAGATAAGAAGTCATGTAGAACTTGAAGGTAGTGGATACCTTTGTCAATTGTTTATGCAAAGCATTGTTGATTTTTTCTCCCCAGAAGATGGTTTATTTGTCTTGGAGTATTATCTTGATGAAAGGATACATCCATTCATGAAACTTTGAGGAAGAGGACAAGCCTCTTATCCTGTTGAGAAGAGTTATCAAATCACCAACTTCTTCTATAAAGTCACTTCTAGGAAAACTCCATGGCCACCTTGACAAATTTTACCTTGATTTATTGAGCCATTTATTATTGATTACCTTCTTTTCCTTTTCAATATTTTTGTCATACTCTTTTTGTGCTTCAAAAAAATCAATCTTTATCACTTCTATAGTAGGAGGGTACATAAACACTTTATCAATGAATTTGGGATCTAGTCTAATTATCACATTGCCACTAGCGTCCATCACAACCCTAGTATCTTTGATATAAAATTGAGCACACTAAAGAACAAATTCCATGTTGTGAGTTGCCACCAAAAAAAAAGATACCAAATGAATGTTACTATCAATTATCTTCTTCATTTCAGAGCTGGGATTGCTTGACTTGGTTCTCTTCACAAACTCAGCCATGTCTACATGGCCAATCTCTGTATCTCTAATGTCATCGATATTAGAAGTAACTGAGGTGATTGGAAAAATACCTTAATATTTGTACTTCATCACTTTTAACTTCTTCAGAGACAACTCAATCATCTGAACAAGCTATTATCAATAAAATAAATTACAACAAAAAGTCATGATCATGCAAATAGGGAAAATATTGGCAATCTAGGAAAATTGCATGTCGATGATCATGACTATGGAGATGCGCTTTAAAGGGCTAAAGTATGAGCAGACAAAAAAATAGAGCAAAGTGGGATTGGAAAAACAAAATTGAAAATATCCCAGAGTTAGAAAAATTTAAGAGAATGTTTGCATGGGTGGTGAAATTTGCCGCCCTTGCATGTGAGGGATATTATTATATTTACATAGGTGAAAAAATTAATTGTTATTGCATATTTGTTACATGTTAGAGTGGCAATTTTTACCGATACTGTGAGTAACAAAGAAAACACAAGTTTGATGTTTTGAGTGGTGAAATTTGCCACTACTACAGGTAATGAGAGTAATGTTTGAGCAGCAATTTTTGCCTATACCATATCTGGTATCAGTTGCAAAATTTTTTTGTTTTTTTTTTTAAATATCACTTTTAAAGGGCAGAAAAAAAATTTGGCCTTACACTTCCTATTGAGAACATCTCAAAATAATTAAGTGACAAAAAATGCCATCCTTGTATTTGACTTGTTCGCAACAGAAAGTGTGAGAGCGGCTTATTAAAGCCATCATCACAAAGTTTTTTTTTGGGAAGATGGTTTTTAACCAAATTTGGAGGGTAAACCTTGGTCGGGTCAAACCACCGATGACACACACAATAACCTAGGTCACGAACGAAGGTTGGTGGATTTCACCGGTTTGACCCATTAAAGATTAAAAAACTAAGACTCAAACGTATAAAAGAACAAAGGTTCGATAAATCAAAACAAAAATATTAATCTACAACAGATATCACTCAAAAAATGAAACCCTAGAAGTCAAAAACAACTTACCTGGTGAGTTTGAAACCCTAAGCTTGGTGATGGTAAATTTGAAATCTTCCTCCATCACCACGATCGAGCGGTTGCAAAAAGGGGTTGAGGAAACTTTGATAAAATAAATGTATTTAAAAGCTCCAAAAAAAGCTTTTAATACTTGACATGATTGGCCATTAATGTCACTCAAAGTTCAAGATCTCAAAGATCTTGCTCAGGTGGTAAATTCGGCTGACCTGACACGTGTCAGCAATAAGAACATATAATGGAGGCAAAAGGTGCCGTTCATGCATGCTGAAAAATAAAAACCATGTAAAAGTGGCAAAAAGTGCTGACCTTACATAAGAAAAATCAAAATTCCCTAACACCCTCAAAATGATCACAATTGACATTTTAATCAGTTTATGACTATAACAGGTTTCATGATTTTTGATAAATCATGATGAGGGAATGTCGTAAACTTTCCTAGGATGTCAGACAACTTCACTTGAGATCAAAAGAATCTTGTCTCGATCAACGAACTTAGAGTGTAGATTATGAAACATACAACTTTCATAGGGGTTTTCCACAAAACGAGCATAGTTGATTTTGGGAATAGAGGATCCATCAAATTTATTCATTGTTTCCTTAACTTTATCTTCATCCAAACCATTCAAATGAAGGCAGATGAGCTATCCTTCAACTATGACGTCTATCAATAGATGTGGAACACATCAAAAATTCTAAAAAAAATTATCTAGTTTATCAAAAGTGTTATGATATCTAAGAAACTTTTTGAATAAAATCAAAATTGAAGGTAAAGCTAGTATTTGACTCTTTTTCAATCAGCTATTTGAGCTCATTCTTGATAGCCTTTTCAAGGAGTACCACTCCATTATTATTAAGAAATGAGCAAGGAATTTTCTCAATTATCTCTTGGATATCATTTTTAGCCTCAATTACCATTATTTTGGATTCTTTAAATTTTCTGAGGGGTTCTTCAAGCATCTAAATTCGAAACTTAGTAGTGCTTAATAATTATGTGTTATCAGATATTCTTGACTTAAAATATTTTATATGATGAGACTATTTAGATATACTTTGGAGAAGGTTTCTAACTTTAAAAATAATTATTTCCATTTGTTGACTTTGGTTTTGTATGTAGCCTCATATTTCCTAGCATAATTGAGTTCATTCTCAATTATTGTAATAATTGACATAGTTTTATTTATTGATCAGGTCCCTTGAAGGATAATTTCTCTGGCCATTCCTTAATTGCCTTGCCCATATGCCATATCTCCTCAGTTATTCTCAATGTTTTGGTGTCAGGTGCATAGTCACATAGACAAGATTGAATTGGGTTCATCAATTTCTATATCACCAATAAGAGTTATTCAATCTTCTCCTTTATTTGATATTTACTCCCTTTATCCTAATCATACTTTTAAAATAACATGACAATATATGTTTGCACATCTTATTTTATCCCCTCACAATTAGCCTTGGCAATGTGTATCATTGATACTTAGTAATCCTCAATACCAACTTATTCATTGAATTTGTCTGGAGGAGGGACTATAACCTCAGCATTTTTGTCACCATGTTCATACATGATTATGTGAGTGACCATTTTTGGTTTCATTGGTACATGAGGATTATGAGTGGTAAGTGTAGGAAAATCAATATCTTTTGGTTGGATAATTTTATTCCTTTTATTAATAACTTCATTCAACCAATATGGAATATTTGCACTAGGAATATCCTATAGAGATTCTTTCTCTATCTAGGTTTGAAGCTTAACATAATCAAGGGTAACCATTAGTGCTTACTCTGATGTAAGTGTGACATCTCCCTAATCATGTTTATAAAACTCAGGTTTAGATTCCATAGCAGAAGAGGAATGTGGAGTTGCAACCTTTGATAAAGGTTGAAGAGGAAAACTAGCTATTTTAGGATAAAGTTTAGGAGATGCACTGTCTGAAGGAGTAGACATGGGGATGACCAATAAGGGTTTGTGGCCATATATTACAATGTGGTGTTCTTGATCAAACTTTGAGAATTGACCATATTTGATGAGGGATCACTTAAAACTGTAGAGATCCTAAGAGCTACTTTAGTCTTTCCAATTGACTTTCTAATTTTGATCATGAGTGGATTTTTGGTTTGACCAGCTTTTGGGGTCTTTTATTCCTTCTCATTTTTCTCTTTGATTACAACTTATCTTTCACCCACATTGAAAGAGGAACCTACAAGCGATTATTTACCCTTTAATTATGGTTGTTGATCAGGTCCTACGTCTATAGCCTTCAATGGCGGTGGGAATCCAACCTTTTCTACATTGACCCTTTTTCCTTTAAGCCATGAGATAATTTTATCCAATACTATCTATGTCTTATCTTCCAATGATATTGATTCAAGCTTACTCCAAACAACCTGAGGTAGGGGTCTCATCTCTATATTTTTCTCCTAATAAGTAGGGTATACATTATCCTCATCATATTTAACCTCATTTGGATACAATGTTCTAGTTAATGACTTGCTCTAGGGTGAAGAGAGAATGATATCTGAGCCTTAATTCTCTCTCACCATCGTATTACATCTAATAATCTTCAAAATATGGAACATGATGGTCTACATAACTGATAGTATTCTTAATGACTATTCTAACATTAAAAGATGTCTACTATGAATAGAACTGATAGTATTCTTAATTAATCCTCTAACATCAAAAGATGACTATTGTGAAAAGGTCAAAGAGTTATCCAAGTCATTTCCACATCAATTGATTTTTTTTAAAGAGTGAGGGGAAATTATATCTCCTAATAGTGATTGAGAAATGAACCCATACCTTATGCTTACTAGATATTAGCTAGTGTATTTCTAATAGATGGCATGCTAGCTCTATCAAAGCCCACCTATCATCAACAAATTTTAGTAGTATATAAGGGGTGTTCTCAAATAAATAGACTCTAATATGACAAAGTGGGGAATTTTATGAACCAAACACCCCATATTGAGATCTCGATGGTAGCTATAATAGACAATATGAAATTGTATGGTTCTAGCTCAAAAATTTGAATGATGTAATGAAGAAAGACATCATTAACCCTATGGAAATGTTTAAAACTCACACCCAACACAATTTGTGGGAAAAATTATAGATCTATGTTGATGACATCTGATCAATTATGTTTAAATTATTATATATCCTCATACAATTAATTGCGTAGAATAAATAAGAAGTATTATAAAACTTCCATGTTTGATGCACCTCACACAATTGCTTATGGATAGATCCACTAATTAATTATACCTAGTTGATGAATTATTTATTCTCATGTATGATTGAAATGTATTTTTACATCCACTTTTGAAAATTGCTATTAGTAGGGTTCCCAACCACTTTATTTATAAGTGTAATGATGTCATTGATCTCCATATTGAAGTTAGAGCATGTGATAGCCTTAACTAACTTGGTGGAGGTTATTTTCAGATTTATGAGCCAATGTTTATTCAATGCATTTGAATAATAAAGTGAATTTTCCTCCATGAACTATTGATTAGTTTTAGGGGAGAGATCAACAAATGAATCATGACTAGGGATTCACAACATGTCCTCAATGTGTTCTACGCCAAGATGAAGAACATATTCATCTTTATAATTATTTACCTCCCTATTTTCTCTATCATAATGACTTTTTAGAGTCAACACAAGCTCAAACACTATACTGATATCAATAAATTTATAGCTTGAGGTAACCCATTGTTGTATATAATCTGAATCCAATCAAATTTATTATCAATATTGATCATCTCATATAAATTGGATAAACTAATATGTCCCAGATCAACGTTAGTGATCTAGTCAGTATTTGAATCTAAATCAGATTGAGGATGGCCCCTTAAAATTGATATTTCATGGTACTTTTCTTCTTCACGTTTCCCAAAAATGTTCATTTGAAGGCTATGTATTAGATGGGTAAAATCCTACTAAGGAAGAAACTAATAGTTGCTAAGTAGGTGACAGAGTTTGTGAATTGTTAGGCAGTGTTTGGGTTCTATAGGTTACCAAGCAAGTTTCAAGGTCTAACGAGCTGTCGGTAACATTACAAGTTCCAATGGTTGTCAAGAAATTAGTGTATTTTGGTGTGATTATGGTAATGATGTGGGTTTTAGTGAGTTATGAGTAGGTGTCAGAGTACTCAGAGACTATAAAAGATTACTTTATATCCAACATGTGACAAATAGGTACACGAATATTGTTTAGCAATCTGTTTACTTAAACTACATAGATGCCTTCAAGATCTTCTGAGAATTTCGTCATGGATGTGGACTGGGGTGATTTGTGGAGTGATAAACCACCTGTTAAGTATGTATAAACAAAATTCCAAACACCTGCCTTAGCTTCAAACTTAGAATAAATCACACCTAAAAATATGAAAATGGAGCGAGGGTTCTTTATGTGACTGTCCATTGTATGCTTTGACCTTCCCTAACTAGATCTTAGTGATCAATAATTGGTAATATAAGTAGTGACACTAAGTGTTTTTATCCAAAATTGTTGTTCTTTATTATAAGTAGTCTTTTTTTTTAATTTTTAGATTAGAAACCATGTTTGAAAATTTTAAAAGTCATAAAAATATATCATTATTAATTAGTCCAAATAATTTTTATTGGTGATTTGAGGGGTGTTCCACCAATATACCAAGCCCTCAACCAATGCATTATAATTATTTTAGCTTACACACACCTTTTTAATATATAAGAAGCACCTAAGACTTTAATATCACCATAATAAGCCTTTAGTCATTTGTATTATGTGATACACTATTAAGTAGTTATCCCCAAGATTTTACTTGCACCAGACCTTGGAGAAACGATAGTGGGCTATGGAATGGTTCAATCATCTATAATTAGAGTTTCAAAATATTGTGTTGACACTATTTACTAATGTGATATGTATCTTTGTGAGCTCAAATACAAGACATACCTTATAATAATCTTCCATATCATAACCGTATCCCTCTTGGAGTCACAAATGTGCAACAAAGTTTTGTTGGACATATATTAACCATAGTAATAAAAAATTTTAAGACTATTTTGGCATCATTTGGAAACTACAAAAACAAGAAAGGGTTAGAATATACTCAAAAAAGTATCTAGACAGGGTCCAAGAATGTCATCACTCGTTACTAAATAAAATAATATATACATCTATGTTTCAAAGTTTGGGCACCTAAGTCATCTCATCAAGCCAATTATTTTGATATATAATTCTAGTACAACTCTCTGAAAAACCTTGAAACTCTTCTATATGGTGGTACTAACTTGATCAAGGGACATGGAAACATAACTTGCTAACATTCTAACAAAAATGCATGCCATACAAGATAACCTCCAATAACAAATCTCTAGTTTTAATTCTCAGCACACAAGCATGATGGACACTCTCCATGAACTAAGTGGTCATGATTAATGAACTAGTCTAAGCAAAAGTTTATAATAAAAATCCAATTATATAGAATGCCACATAGTCCCAATTTAGATTTCCCTAAATTTGATGGTAAATATCTCACCAATTAGATCTCTAAGGAAGAGCAATAATTTTCATTTGCATGACACCCCATTTTGAGATAGAGTACCTATACCTTCTTTCAACCAAGAGAAATAATTTTTCATATGGTTCCACTAGTTACGAAAATTATAATGGTGTTTTTCTATGGTCAAAAATTTATGAATTTTTATTGGTTCACTTTGGTCCAAGTGCATATGAAGATTTCATGGAATCCCTAACCAATTTTTGGAAAATTAGTTAAGGACTATTAAATGGAATTTTAAAAAATCACCAACAAAATGAAATGATTAATAAGTGAATTATTCATGAGTTATTTTATCAATGGCTTAATATAAGATATTAGAGTCAAGGTGAAAATTGTCAAACTTCAAGATATGATGAAAGCCATTGAGTTAGCCAAGTTGGTTGAAGAACTTTTCACAATCCAACATAATTCTTCCAAATCCCACCCATTCAAAAATTCTATGCCACAATGAATGAAAACATTTCCACATCCAAGAACTAAATCTATCAAATGCTTAATAAATGATGAGATGTGAGTTTGATAATAAAAATGATTATGTTACAACTATGATGATATATTCGCATTGAGCCATCAATGTATGGAGAAAAAATTATACCTACTTCATAGAATCACCTATAGAATTTGATTAATGGGAAGATGCACTAGAAGCCCCGAATAAAAAATAACATGTTATCAAGGATTCCACACAAGAATATTTTTTCATGCATTGGATAGTATCACATCTCTTTAGACATGAAAAATTAAGGGGTAAATTTAAAAACATCCACTCACAATCCTCATTGATTTTGGCAGTACTCATAACTTTATTAACTCTCATTTAGCTAAACAAGTTAATCATGTCACATCACCAAATTTATTTAAACTTATTTTTTTTTAATAACTAAGGATATGAATATAGATCTCCTATAACTTCATCATTAATTGAACCATCAAATGTTAATAGGTGATTGAGAATGGTAGAGAACAATGGAGGATGAGTATTAATTAGCAGGATGAGTATTAATTAGTAGCTCAAATGGAACCAACTCATGTTGGATAACCAAGGATCCACATTTATTGACAAGGCAATTCTAACTTTCAAGCCTTTTTACACTATTACCTTGTTCCTCAAATGGCACATAACATGGTTTATTTATTGAACATGACATAAGATTAATTGATTGGCAAATGCTTAATAAAAATAGACTATCTATAATAATAAGTAACCGTAAAATAGACCATAGACAATTCATCACCGTCATTCCACCCAATGTACCTTCTTAAATTGATGTGTCTTGTAGATTTATCATGGCACTTCCATTTAAGATTCAACCTAAACTTATAACTTTAATATGGAACAAAGAGGCACAATTCATACAATTGATTAACCTTTAACATATACCCAATTTGACACATCTTAGCTTAACATCCTTTTTTTGGACCACAGTTCCCATTTGGGGTTTATTGCCATTAAAGTTAAATCAACCCATACTTATGAATACAAGTTCTTACAAGGTTGTATAAATATTATTGTTAAGAGGATAACATCAATAGTTGAATCTTAAGAAAGACATGACTGATAACCTTGCTTGGCATCGATTAAAGCTCCATTAGTTCATTACAATATATGTTTAACTTAATATCAAATGGAAATTTAAAGGTGAGCTCCAAAACAGAGCAAGGTTTATCACCTCATAAGAAAATAAACTTTGACATTATAAATTTTGGTGAAACAAACTTAAATAATCTCCATTACAATCAAATTTATTTACCTTTTTATAACAACAGACTCTTGCATCTATAAACTAATACTTTCAACATAATATCACATAGCTAATGAGCCTGAATTCATGGCAGCCATTTAAAATAGTAAAGATAACTTTTCAAAAACCAAGAAATAATTTAATGAATAAACCTTATACTATAAATAAGTCAATAAGTGACTATACATGCAAAATTAATATATCATGGTAGCACAGTGAAGGTAATGAGTTTATAAACTATAAAATTAGGTGCAACTGAGATGATAACATGGTTATTTCTTCATTAAGATATCAATAAGGAAAGAAAACACATTAAGGCTATAGACATCACAAACCTTTCAATATTCCTAATGACCTTTATCAATACATGAAACATCAACTTAATAATTTCTAATTAATAATATAAATCATTAGACTGTCAACACAATCATAGCTCAGTCAAGATCAATTAAGGATTGGAATTTACACAAATCAAGATTTTTATAACCTCCAAGTCAGTTCTTTAATGACAAGGAAGTTATTAATATGGATGTGAAATGCTATAAGACCATTCCAATATTTAAAATACCTTCCTAATACATTGATTGGATAGTGAGATCCAACATAGATAATTATGTTGCACAACACTAATGTATAGCTTGTGAAAGTGTACTTTTTCCTCTTAATATGATTAAAACACACTGATAACTCTTGGTACACAACCCATATTTACCATAAATCCTATAAAAAAACATAGATATACAAGTAACATAAATTATCTAAATTGTATTACATTAAGTAAGAACATAAATCAATCAACAGATGTATACGAATGAGAGGTTATTTATAGCCTAAATATAATAACCTACCAAAATAATTGATAGTGCTTCCTACAAACATTACTGATAATATCTATACTAGAAGATGAGTACAACCTCATGTAAGATAGAGAGTTACAAAACAAATTATATACTGCAAAGGGAGCCAATGGTATATTGGGGAGTCCAATAGAATCTCTGAATCATGCACATGTATGGGTTTAACGAGAAAAAGACAAGCAAATACATAAAAAATTTCTAAAAGTGAATGAAACCACAAATGAGAACAATTATTAAAGGTTATAGGTGAATATCAAACACTCCATGAATATATCATTAATCCAATATGTACAAATAGGAGAGTATGGTGTTTAACTCCCCATGAACAAACACAAAGGACCTATAATAAGCACTTAACTCCTATGATGAAATAACATCCACTAAACAATGATGATGGATAAGAATAACTCCCAATGATATGAATGCCTAAACAAGCTAACTCAAGTGTATAAATAACACATGAGTGTAATAATAAACTAAATGAAAGGAAAATAAATACCTTATACTAACACTCCCTTATAAGTGTATCTTCGATGGGTAAAAGAAATGGGTCCTAGTAACAAGACATGATGAGGTACCCATGTATAAACGAACTCTCATAAAATGGAGAAAAGGAAAAAAAACCTATAGGAAACCCCACCCCCCCAAAAAAAAAGAGATAAAATAAGAAGAGAGAGTTAAAATCCCACTTGAAGATGATTTTGAAGAAGTTTGCACTCCAAGTACAACTTGTAAGTGTAGACATCCAATTATTATCACTATTGTGATGTAATTTTCAAACTAAGCAACATTTTATGACAATGTACAATCTAAGCCAAAATCATTAAAATGCGCTAAATGGTTTGAACTTGTCATGTACAGTTGATGATTTAGGCTAATGTATCCCTTCAAGTAATGGATTTTATGTGATTATTATATTTTTTCAAATCAATTCGAGTAAAATTATGACCACACAAAATGACACTCTAAACCATTGAATTATTCTAATTCAACAACACATGTCACATGCATGTGTTATTTTGCATCCATAATTCCCTAACTAGGGTATTGTTATGTATGTAACTAACACATTCTAATTATACTCCAGTCAAATTATGACTTTGTAAAATGACATTTTTGACCAGGTTGATTAAGCATGCAACTTATTTCCAAAGAATTTCAAAAAATTAAGAAAAGTCACTTAAAAAAATTAAATAAAATCAAAAACCTAAGTGAAAATTTCATGAAAGTTATTAAAAATCTATTTATTAGAAATTCATTCCTCAAATCTACATCATCTCATGACATCATCAATGAGGTGGAATCCATAAGCCATTAATTGAATAAATATCAAGATTAAGCCTTCTCATGCCTTATTAATGCCCCATTCTTCCAAATATTTATGGCTTGTCCCTCTAAAATTGAATCGATTTATGGCCACAAATCTTGATCTCAAGATGGGTGTTCATGGTTAATCCTCCACATTTTCAGAAAGCTATAAATACAGGGCCTCACCATTGATTAAGAGAGTTTCATTCATGCAAACTTATTATGCAAAAATTGCTATAGAAGAGCTTCACCTATTTGGAAAAAGTGATCAGAGTCATGACCCTAAGCCATTGGTGCACTAGGAAATGATGGAGGAGCTTGCTACTCATTATTGACGTAGACTTGGAGTGCTAAATCTAGGGAAAAATACACTTCTTGGTTGCACTTAGAAGGAGGGACGCTATTTGGAAGGTTTGCTAGTATTCTTCTTTAAATATATCTTAGAATTCATTTACAACACCCCATGAAGGAGTGGGCTTGATTTTTTATTGTCTATATGCTTATTTATAAAATATTCTCTTGACTAATGCATGGACTAATGCATCTTATAATCCTACTCTACATTTTGCCATGTTTGATGGGACTTGTACATGATAAAAGTCTTTATACCATCTAATTTTCCATTCAAAGCCTCTTTGGAGGATGTTTTACACTTATTTTTCTCTCATTTTATGTTTTCATAGCTTCTGAGACAAATGGCAGGATCGACCTGTGAAATGGCAAGTTCATTCTGAAATCGGCAGGATCAACCTAGACATCAGTGAGATAAACTTATGAAATGGTGGGAACACATCTGTGAATGGTGAGATTGATTTTATACACTTTTTATTTTCCTGTATATTTTATAGAATCAACTATATCACTCTACAAATCAATAGCTTCACTCTATAGAACAACAAGAATGCACTATAGATTAGTGAGATCACTCTATGGATTGGCAAGATTGTCCATTCAAACAACAAGATCATTTTGAACCAAAAATTTATAGGTGACTATTATTTTATTTTAATCAATTTTTATCATTTTGGTGGGATCACCCTATGATTTGGCAGGTTTTCCCTACTAATTAGTGATATCACCCTCTCAAACGGTGAGATCGCAACCCAGTGTTGTCTTTGTTCTATCTTTCAACAAGATCACCCTGTGGAATGATAAGAACGTATTGAAGAATTGCAAGATCACTTTGTGGAATGACAAGATTGACATGTGCAAGAAAACAAAGACTTAAAACAACAAGCTATAATTTTTTGATAATAACTCACACCTTGATTTCAAACTTATAACATTTTTATTGCAGGATTTAAATCACTTAGTCTCCATTTCAATAATTAAAGCAAAGGCAAAATTCATTCGTACTTCATTTTAGTTCCTTAAAAGGAATTCTCACATTATCTAAACACTCTTAAGAGTTCTATTCACATGCTTATTTACTAAAATTATTTATATTTAATCAAAATGAGTGTTACGTGTATGCTCTCTTTTCATCCCCTTAAGGAACTTGTGTGACCAAAGCGCTCATTTTTTACATTTATGCCTTGTCCAAAGGCATGAAAATAAAGTTACAAGGGCATTCCTCAAATCCATATGGTTTGGGTGATCCCAATACAACCATAGAGTCTTTTCATTTGTCTTCATTATTATACATTTTGGCTTGTGAGTGGGAGTTCATAGCATCCACATGGGTTCTCTAGGGAAGCGTTGAACTATAAATTCATCTCCCAGCATCATTTCAACCCCACTCCATGGTGAGGTATATAAATTGAGATGATCAATCATTGGGATGGTAGTTTGAATAGTTAAATTATCTCTATTAGCAACTACTTCCCTCTGAACATATGATCAACTCGAACATCACACTCCATTGAATAAGTGACGGATGTAGTGGTTGTGAAAAACACAAGACATTTTCACAATAATATGGTTGATGTGGATCCAATTGACATGAACATATCTTATGTTAGCCACACTTGGGACCATTTAGATTCTCAAAATTTTAGTTTTAGAATAACCCCACTTGCCTCGAACATATTGTTGATGCAGGGCGAGTAGCCTAAAGTTCCATGTCACCATAAAAACTCTTGAGAGAAGAGGGGGTGTAAAAACCTTAATTTTCATGTGCTTTTAATTTTGGATTAATAATTAAAATCCTCTCAAGAGCACTATATATATGGAATTTGATAATATAATGCAACCTTATCAATTTTAGGACTTTGGGTGTTACACTAAGTTGTGTTTGGTCATTTTATCCTTTACTTGGTATTTTTGAGTCTAAAATTATTTAAAAACCAAAACACTTTATCATACACCATTCTGGTTGAACAAAGAGGCATTGCGCTAACCAAATTGAAACCAGTTTTTGCCTTGTTCAAATCATCATTTAGAACATTGTGTTTATTTTTTCTGAACAACATATTTATGCTATCCATTTGAGTATAGACCGTTTGCCTACTTTGCAAAATATCAAAGTCCTTCAATTTTGTCTAAATTTGAAATCTCACCTTTCTAAGTTATAAATCAGGGTGTTATCAGGTTACCTTTCACACTTAGTTTGAGTAAACTTGGATATGATTTCCCATTTAAATTGAAGGTCATTACCTAGACTCCTCATCATTTTATTCTCAATATGGACTTAAATTATCTTGCATTCACTCATGCTCTAAGTTCCTGGACCATTTTACATCCTATTACCATATGGTGGTGTTTTTCTTCTTGTTTGGTTGTAGCTTTATACTTGGGAGTTCTTGTGTTAACTCATGTTTTGATCTTCATGGTGTGCATTATTATCTTCCTAATCAGAAAGACCTTCTTCTATATTTCTAATTGTAACTCACCATAGTTGTATTTAGCTTTTATAGTATTGATGTATCTTTGACCTAAGGTGGTTGTGTTAGCCTGCACTTTAGGTTCCAAAGTTGTCTTACCCTCTTCTAATTTGATGATTTTAACCCACCAAACTTGAGTAAATTTGTAACCACTTTCTTATAATTGTGTGTACTACACTTATTTTATTATAGTCTCATTTTACCTTGTCATTTGTTTGAAGAAGTCCAAACACACCTTTTAACATTTGAAAAACACATTTCACATCTTAACAAATGAGGAAAACAACCTTCCAATCATGATGCAAAGGTATAATCATAGTGGGGTCTCTTACAGCCCTAATTAAAAGGAAGAGCATTGTTATGATAGACAGGAAAACTCTATTGTGTTTGAATATATCCCAACAACCGTAGGATCTGAAGAAAACTATTATGAACATCAACTTTTTAGAAGACAAATATGAATCCCTCCTAAGGTTGATATAATCAGGCACTAGGTTACCACCATATTTCCCTATGGAATAATTTCACACACTTTTTAGGGTATAAGAACAATAGCGAGAGTAATCTCTTACTCACAATGCAAAATCTAACATTGTTTATTATATCAAAGGAAAGGAAACACTCATAGAGTTTGCTCCCAATGATCATGATCTTATGATATTGCTATCAAGATTCAACTATATATTTTTCAATTCAAACTCATTAACCCATGTCTCATGAGTATTGGTTCACACGAACCCATCTCTCATGAGAATGAATGGTCTACTTAGCACTCATTGAATCTAGGTGATGCTCACAGGGGTGAAGCATTGGGCCTTCCTGGGAGGTCACCCATCCCAGTACTACTCCAACTTAAGCATACTTGACCATGGATTTTACTCCAAGGTTAACTCTACTTAGCTTGCTACCCCATTTGCAAAACCTTCATCAAGTGTTTTGCCTTATGAACCATTCATTATAGATCCCTTTAAGCTCATCAATTGATAAGTAGGAGCTATTTTCCACAGTGAGTTAAATTATGATATTGATATCAAGATTCAAATATGTAGTTTCTGAGTCAAACTCATTGACCCATGTTTCATGAGTAGTGGTTCACACGAACCCATATCTCATGAGAATGAATGGTCCACTTAGCACTCATTGCATCTAGGTGATGCTCACATGGGTGAAGCATTGGGCCTTCCTGGGAGGTCACCCATCCCATTAATACTCCAACTCAAGCACACTTAACCATGGAGGTTCCTCCAAGGTTAAGCAAACTTAGCTTTCTACCCCATTTACAAAACCTTTAGCAAGTGTTGTGCCTTATGAACCATTCATTATAGAGCCCCTTGAGTTCATCAATTGATAAGGAGGTATTTTCCACAACAAGTCAAATTATGATATTGCTATCAAGATTCAACTATGTATTTTTTGAGTCAAACTCATTGACCCATGTTTCATGAGTAGTGATTCACATGAACCCATCTCTCATGAGAATGAATGGTACACTTAGCACTCATTTCATCTAGGTGATGCTCACAGGAGTGAAGCATTGGGCCTTCCTGAGAGGTCACCCATCTTAGTACTAATCCAACTCAAGCACGTTTAACCATAGAGTTACCTCCAAGGTTAAGCCCACTTAGATTTCTACCCCATTTGAAAAACCTTCAACAAGTGTTGTGCCGTATGAACCATTCATTATAGATCCCCTTAAGCTCATCAATTGATAAGCAGGATGTATTTTTCACATTGAGTCAAATTATGATATTTCTATCAATATTCAACTGTGTAGCTTTCAATTCAAACTTATTAACCCATGTTTCATGAGTAGTGGTTCACACAAACCCATCTCTTCTGAGAATGAATGGTCCTTTTATCACTCATTGCATCTAGGTGAAACATCTAGGTGATGCTTATAGGGGTGAAGCATCTAGGTGATGCTCATAGGGGTGAAGCATTAGGTGATGCAATGAGTGATAAGTGTACCATTAATTGTCATGAGAGATGGTTTCATGTGAACCACTACTCATGAAACATGGGTCAATGAGTTTGACTCGAAAACTACATAGTTGAATCCTGATAACAATATCAGAATTTGACTCATTATGGAAAATACCTCCTACTTATCAATTTATGAGCTTAAGGGGATCTATAATGAATGGTTCATAAGTCACAACACTTTCTAAATGTTTTGTAAATGGGGTATCAATCTAAGTGGGCTTAACCTTGGAGGAAACTCCATGGTTAAGTGAGCTTGAGTTAGAGTAGTACTGGGATGGGTCACCTCCCGAGAAGGCCCAATGCTTCACCCTTGTGAGCATGACCTAGATGCAATGAGTATTAAGTGGACCATTCATTCTCATGAGATATGGGTTCATGTGAACCACTACTTATGAAACATGGGTCAACGAGTTTGACTAAAAAACTACATAGTTGAATCTTGATAGCAATATCATAATTTGACTCACTATGGAAAATACCTCCTACTTATCAATTGATGAACTCAAGGGGTTCTATAATGATTGGTTCATAAGGCACAATACTTGCTGAAGATTTTTCAAATGGGGTAGAAACCTAAGTGGGCTTAACCTTGGAACAAACTCCATGGTTAAGTGTGCTTGAGTTGGAGCAGTACTAGGATGGGTGACCTCTTAGGAAGGCACAATGTTTCACCCCTATGAGCATCACCTAGATGCAATGAGTGATAAGTGGACCATTCATTCTCATGAGAGATGTGTTTTTGTGAACCACTACTCATGAAACATGGGTCAATGAGTTTTACTTGAAAACTACATAGTTGAATCTTGATAGCAATATCATAATTTGACTTGTTGTGGAAAATACCTCCTACTTATCAATTGATGAGCTTATGGGGCTCTATAATGAATGGTTCATAAGTCACAACACTTTATCAAGGCTTTACAAATGGGGTAGAAAGCTAAGTGGGCTTAACCTTGGAGGAAACTCCATGGTTAAACACACTTGAATTGGAGTAGTACTAAGATGGGTGACCTCCTGTTAAGGCCCAATGCTTTACCCTTGTGAGCATCACCTAGATGCAATGAGTGATAAGTGGACCATGCATTCCCATGAGATATGGGTTCATGTGAACCACTACTCATGAAACATGGGTGAACGAGCTTGAATCTTGATATCAATATCATAATTTGGCTCGCTATGGAAAATACCTCCTACTTATCAATTGATGAGCTTAAGAGGCTCTATAATGAATGGTTCATAAGGCACAACACTTGTTGAAGGTTTTTCAAATGGGGTAGAAAGCTAAGTTGGATTAACCTTGGAGGAAACTCCATGCTTAAGTGTGCTTGAGTTGGAGTAGTACTGAGATGGGTGACCTCTCGGGAAGGCCCAATGCTTCACCCCTATGAGAATTACCTAGATGAAATGAGTGCTAAGTGGACCAGTTATTCTCATGAGAGATGGGTTCATGTGAACCACTACTCATGAATCATGGTTCAATGAGTTTGACTCTAAAACTACACATCTAAATCATGATATCAATATCATAATTTGACTCACTGTGGAAAATACCTCCTACTTAGCAATCATGATCTTGCTACCAAGATCAATAAAATCAGTGCATACCAGCTTATCACAAACTTAACTAACTCTTTGATTGTAACTTTTATAAACAATAATGATTTTAAATAACAAGAGGATGTGATAAAACAAGCGCAACATACCCTAGTTGAGAACATGTCTGCAATAGATCCTGATGTCTCATCTGGACAAAGCAAACCCAAGGATACTTTGCAACATATTTCTTTGGATATAGAGCATATATTCTTCAATCACCAAGAGGATCTTGTCCCTTCATAGAACCAAGGGACAAAAAATCAACACATATTAAAGGTATTGTTCAAAACGCTTTTGCAAATTCCTCCTAAGCAACACATCCTTTGGTGAATCAACTTAAAACACCTCAAATCTAATAATATACTTACAATTAATGGTGGAAAATTTTAGGAAATGTTTATCAACCACCTAAGAATCAACAACTAACTTATTCGACTCAAGGAGTGAACTAGAATAAAGTTATAGATTGTAGGGTTTATATCCCTAACAGAATAACACAAAAGGGACACATACCACCCCAACAAAATTATATTCCACTTACAAATGCACCAAACAGTAAGAGTAGAATTCAATGAAAGAAATCATGTCTAGATTGGAGACAAAAAATTGAGTCAAGAAATATAAGTTTGACGAGATATGTCCTTATCTGTTTGACTTAAGTATTCTCTAAGTCCCCTTTCTACCCCATTTTGATGCACCCAAGTTTGATAAATACAATGGGAAGGGTTACCCTCAAGAACATATCCAAGAATTTTTTGTATTGTGTCAAGAGGTAGGCTATAGTAATGTGTATTTGCTTCCCTTATTCCCATGTATTTTGGTTGGGCAAGCCTTAGACTAGCTCCTCAAATTACCTAAGGGATCAGTGGCATATTGGAATGATTTATTTGAAAAAAAATTCAACCATTTCTCTTACAACATTAAACATGAATTGATTGTGGTCAACTTATAAAAATCCAAACAACGAGATGGAGAAAGCTTCGCAACATATTTACAATGATGGAGAGCATTATTTAGATGCTTTCAACACAATTTACCAGATAAATAGCTAGCCAATATTTTTTTTCAAAACTTATACCCTAAGGAGGCTCATAATTTATGACTCGATTGTGTAAATACATTTGAGGAAATCATAGACAAGGGTGTATAGATTGAGAAGGCACTTATCACTAAAGGCCTTGTCAAGATTTATTTACATGGTCAAACATCTAATCAGACCTAATCACATGTTCAAGTTTTTACAACAGAGAAACTTAAAGGGTTTAATAAGAATAAGAACATGGTATGGAATGGGGTGATAAAATATAGACATGTACAAATAGTGTAGGCTTTGTTATATCTTAATGTGTAACTATCTCCACCTAATCCACCATCTACTTTACAAAGGGGTCCTCTGTGAAGGGCATTAAATAAATATAGAGTATTCAACAAACTGGAAGTAGTTGTTGAAGCTATGTTTCAAAATCTCATAAAAGCTAATCTGATTGTGTGGCCTATACCAAGGCCATTTCCTAAAGATAAAACTAAACCTAATTGGTATCGAGAAGATGAGTTTTATAACTTCTAGCATGTTATTGGATATCATATTTATAAATGTGTTTAATGAGGCATCCTATTGAATATTTGATCAAAAATGATGAAATTGAAGTAAAACATGTGCAAAATGCTAATCAAGATATGGGAATTTATAAAGACCCATTTCCTGAACACAATCAAAATCCAACAAGAAACAACCAAAATCAAGCATGATTTCAATGTCAACAAGCACAAGGCCAAAATAATAATCAGCATTATTGTCCTCGAAAAATGCCACTCATTTTTTGGGACAACCTACAGATCAAAATCCTCTCTTCCCCTTTCAAAAATTGTTCTGAGCATTTCGGTTCTTCATTTTTCAAAGCTTTCTCTTAGATCTACGAACTCTGTAAACAGGCTCATTTCTACAAGTTCAACGGGCTTCACGACTTCTGTAGGTGGGTTCAATCAAAAGAATTGGTTTCTAACATTTGGTTATTTTTGGAATTGGTTCATCACCTTGGTTCGAACAGAAATTTCCATCGGCAAGCATCAGTAGCAGGTTCAACGTTTGGTTCATTTTTTGGTTCAACGGTTAGTTCAAACATATGGTTCAAAGCCTTTGGTTCAATGAAATGGTTCAAAACCATGGTTCAATGGAACGGTTCAATAGTTGGTTCATCACCAAAGTTCAAAGAGAGCCCAAATAAAGCAAAGGAAAAGCCCGCGGAAAAGCGCCCAATGGAAAAAGACAGTGTTTGCATCCATCATGCAAGAGCGGCAATTTTTGCCGCCTTTGCATCGTTTGGTTTCTTCTATGCAGGAGCGGCAAATTTTTCCACCCATGCATCCCAATTTTCTCTCCTCCAGGTGCAAGAGTGGCAATTTTTTTTGCCCTTAAACGTTCTTCATCTACTCCCTGACGTGCACAGGCGGTAATTTTTGCCGCCTATGCACAAGAACTTCTCCAATATGCAAGGGTGGCAATTTTTTCCACCCATACATTCCTTCTCTCTTCTTCTTCTCATGCACTTTTGTCATGTAAAAGTGCATGCAATTTTGTAATATATAATTACATGTAAAAAATTTAGAAAAATATCTCAAAAGTCAAAGATGAGTCATCTTTGACTAAGATATTTTTATATTTTAATATTTTCTAAATTTGAAAGTTTTTCCCTATATATAGTGGAGACCTCTTTTGTAAATCGATCTCTAATAATTGAGAGCAAAAACTCTGCTGAACTTGAGACACTTCTTGAGACTTTGTGCTCAACTTGTAAATCATATTTTGTTGAATGAATGAGAAGCAAGTTTATTTCAGACTTTGTGTTGAAGTTATCTCTGTTATTTAGAAAATAGTTCTTATGTCCTCTTTCTTGATAATCTCTTATTTGTTTGATTTAATAAGCAAAGTGTGTGTGTTGACATTATCTGAGGCCGTTTCTAAAAGATAGAAGAGAGACTTTGAGCTACTTTCATCTTGGTGATCCTATTATCCTTTGTAGTTTCAGGCAAAGACTTTGTGCTTTGTTTCACTCTACGATTATTCATATTCTGGATTGGTGAAGGAAACAACGAAAGACTTTGTGCTTGCATAGGTTTCTTTGTTAACTTTATTACACTTCAGGGGATTTTCTACTCTTGGTTGAATACCATTCTTGAAAGAAGAGGAATGTTGTTGGCCAACGACCAAGATTTCTCTCTCTTGTTCCTTGGACATCACCTCTAGAAAAAGAGAGGTGGATGATGTTATACCACCCCAAGTGTTATTTTCTGCTTAATTATATATACATATAGTGTATAAATATTCATAGGGAACCTCCCCTTGATGAGAGGAGAGATTTACCTCGTCTAGATCTGGTAAACCCACACTTTTTTTAGCATAAATCTCCCTATGTTGTGGTTGATATACCCATTTTATCATCATTTAGTTGACGACAAAATATTCACCCAATAGCTTTTGGCGACTCCACTGGGGACACAGTAATTTTGTGCAATTTGGAACCTCAAGTTTCAGATTGAAACATCACCTGTGTCTTACCCATAATCATTATAACCCTTATCCATTTAGAGTCTGGCGACTCCATTCCATGTCTTACCCATTATCATTACAGCCTTACCATCTTCCTCCACTTCTGTTATTTTATCTGGTCTGTAAAACTAGAGCTGCTGGGAAAGAGTGCACAGTTTGAAGCCTCAAGCCTCATGCTAAAGTAGGGCCAATTCTTTTCCATTTTTGTTCTACAATCTGGCCACTCCATCTAGATTTGTTATCCCTATTTTTCATAATTAAATCATGGCAGTTTGAGGCCCCTGGGGTAACTCTTTTGGCCCACTCAACTTGACTCCACCTCTGTATGAGCTTCCACACAGTTCAAGAAAAAAATTCCCCAAATTCTTTGGTGATGGGAAAGTTCATCTTGATGACCACATCACAGCTTTTAGCATAGCCTGTGGCATAATAGGGGTGGAATTTGAAGACATAGCAGTCAGGCTGTTCGTGGAGACACTACAAGGCATTGTTGCAGACTGGTTCTACCACCTGCAGGCTAGATTAGTGACTAATTGGGACACTCTGAAAGACAAAATTGAAGCCAGGTTCAGGTCTACAGAGGATGTGCATGCTTTACTAGCCCAGCTCACTCAAATGAAGAAGGAACCTCATGAGCCTATGAGGGACTTCATTTCTAGGTTCAACAAGCTAAGGCACAGGATTCTCATGATTGCCCAGCCGACACCTCAGAATCTCATGTGTTTCTTCATCAATTCACAGCTGCCTGAAGTGAGTTTTCTATTGAGACAGGCTAGACATATAGACCTTGAGGCTACTCAAGACTTAGCCACTAAGTTATAAGATGACCTTATCTTGGCTAGAAAGATAAGAAGGGATTCAAACAGAGGTGCATCTTCCTCATCTTCTGATAACTCACCTGCAGCCACCACTGATCCAATGGTGCAGAAGTTAGCAAATGAATTTCTAGCCTTGAAAAGGCAAATGGCACAATGTATGTCTTCTACTCCTCTATATAAAGATATACCAAGGAGGACATTCCCTAATCAGCCATATCAAGGCAATGCTGCCATAGGTCAAGGGCAGCCAAATCATCTTCCTCCCCTATAGAGGAACCTGGCCATTGAAGCACCTCTAGCCAACTCAGTAGTTGGATATTTGGAAACAGAGCATGATTTCTCTTTCCAACCTAAGTTTAATCAAGAAAATGATGATGACTTCTTCAGGGAGGATCAAGAAGAGTCAGTTGGTGACTCCTCCATTGGTTTTCTGAGTTACCAGGATGAACCTAGAAGTAAAGGTGAAGCAGACGAGGGGCCATATGATGTATTCACCTAGTCCAAGAACTAATCAGCTCAACAAGCTAATAAAGAGAAAGTAGAGGAGTGACCTCAACCAGCAGTTTTAATTGCTAAGTGGGGATCCACTCTTCCTTTTCAGCCAAAGGACCTGGTAATTGTGAGAAAAGTAAGTATCCCAAATAGTTCTACAACTTCTACTTTGATTTCGCAGTCCAGTCCTCCCTCCCCTCCCAAAAACCAAAAGGATGAACTCCCATCCTCTATGCCTAGTCCAATTCAGTCAGTTGACATAACTAATCATGTCAAAAAGACTAAAAGTCAAATCACTGAATTTGAAGTCCTGTAGTCCAACCCCAATCAATTGGACAAGTTGGTACAAGATGTCAAGACCCAAATGTCAGCCCTTGAAGCTCAAATTTTGTTTGAGTTTTCAGGCAGGGGTGATTACTTCTTGACACAGAGGACGTCCATGTTCCTATAGATGAAAGTTTGGTAGGTGGTGATCCAGGAATTGATTCAAACCAGACATTAAAAGGATTGGTAGGGCGCAGTACAAATGAAAAAGGGTCTTCCATCTCTAATGAAGAGAAATCTAACAGAAGATCCATTTTTGGTGATGTTTGGATCTGGGAAATGGATGGCAAAAATTCCTCTACAGGTACTGGGGCCAAGTTGGTGTTGATATCTCCTAAGGGGGATATTCTTCTTTCTTTACATGAGTTGCAATTCAACAACACCAACAACACTGCCGAGTATGAATCTCTGTTACTCGAATGGGGAGCTACTTGAGACAAAGGAGATGCGGAGCTGGTGGTCTGCCAGGCATCTGAAGGGGACAATCAAGACATGTGCTGGACTGAACTATTAGAATAACAAATTATGGTAATAGACCAAGCTGCTACCCATTAGAATCAGAAAAAGGGACTATGCAGGAGAACCAAGATTCATAGTTATCAGACTAGAAATCAAGTCTTGCCAAGGGGCAGCAAGAGAAGAGAACCAAGGGGAAGACACAGAAAAGTGGTTTCCTAGTGGAGAGTCCCATTCACCCATCACCAATTCTAGGGACAAAATGGTTTCCTACTGGTTTATCAGGATGGCACACCATTTTCATTGTCTCATAGTGCGCGGCATCAAAGTGCTTCAAATCTTGAGGCATCAAATAAGATCATCTGTATATATGTATATTTGTATAGTCTTTAGTTCTATTTTGTGCTTTTCATTTTCATTTTTGGAGCCTTTCTTTTTGGGTAGCATGACTCCGTAGCCCAATGGCACACTTCAAGGCACTGGAGATTCTGGACTCTACTCCCTTCAATCAATTTTTTGCAATAGAAGGAAGTTCCCCAACTGGAGCCAACTGTTGTCCCCAAAAAATGCCACTCATTTTTTGGGACAACCTACAGATCAAAATCCTCTCTTCCCCTTTCAAAAATTGTTCTGATCATTTTGGTTCTTCATTTTTCAAAGCTTTCTCTTAGATCTATGAACTCTACAAACAGGCTCATTTCTACAAGTTCAATGGGCTTCACGACTTCTGCAGGTGGGTTCAATCAAAATAATCGATTTCTAACATTTGGTTATTTTTGGAATTGGTTCATTGCCTTGGTTCGAATAGAAATTTCCATCGACAAGCATCAGCAGTAGGTTCAACGTTTGGTTCATCCTTTGGTTCAACGGTTAGTTCAAACACATGGTTCAAAGCCTTTGGTTCAACGAAATAGTTCAAAACCATGGTTCAATGGAATGGTTCAACAGTTGGCTCATCACCAAATTTTAAAGAGAGCCCGAAGAAAGCAAAGGAAAAGCCCGCAAAAAAATGCCTGATGGAAAAAGACAGTGTTTGCATCCATCATGCAAGAGCGGAAAGTTTTGCCGCCCTTGCATCGTTTGGTTTCTTCTATGCAGGAGCGGAAAATTTTGCCACCCATGCATCCCAATTTTCTCTCCTCTAGGTGCAAGAGTGGCAATTTTTGCCACCCTTACACGTTTTTCGTCTACTCTATGACATGCACAGGTGGCAATTTTTGCTGCCTATGCACAAGAACTTCTCCAATATGTAAGGGCGGAGATTTTTTCCACCCATACATTCCTTCTCTCTTCTTCTTCTCATGCACTTTTGTCATGTAAAAGTGCATGCAATTTTGTAATATGTAATTACATGTAAAAAATCTGGAAAAATATCTCAAAAGTCAAAGATGAGTCATCTTTGACTAAGATATTTTTATATTTTAATATTTTCTAATTTTGAAAGTTTATCCCTACATATAGTGGAGACCTCTTTTGTAAATCGATCTCTGATAATTGAGATCAAAAACTCTGTTGAAATTGAGACACTTCTTGAGACTTTGTGCTCAACTTGTAAATCATATTTTGTTGAATGAATGAGAAGCAGGTTTATTTTAGACTTTGTGTTGAAGTTATCTTTGTTATTTAGGAAATAGTTCTTATGTCCTCTTTCCTGATAATCTTTTATTTGTTTGATTTAATAAGCAAAGTGTGTGTGTTGACATTATTTGAGGTCGTTTCTAAAAGATAGAAGAGAGACTTTGAGCTACTTTCATCTTGGTGATCCTATTATCCTTTGTAGTTTCAGGCAAAGACTTTATGCTTTGTTTCACTCTACGGTTACTCGTATTCCGGATCAGCGAAGGAGACAATGAAAGACTTTGTGCTTGCATAGGTTTCTTTGTTAACTTTGTTACACTTCAGGGGATTTTCTACTCTTGGCTGAATACCATTCTTGAAATAAGAGGAATGTTGTTGGCCAACGACTAGGATTTCTCTCTCTTGTTCCTTGGACATCACCTCTGAAAAAAGAGAGGTGGATGTTGTTATACCACCCCAAGTGTTCTTTTTTGCTTAATTATATATACATATAGTGTATAAATATTCATAGGGAACCTCCCCTTGATGAGAGGAGAGATTTACCTCGTCCAGATCTGGTAAACCCACACTTTTTGTGGCATAAATCTCCCTATGTTGTGGTTGATATACCCATTTTGTCATCAGTTAGTTGACGACAAAATATTCACCCAACAAGCATGATCATAATCAGGATCATAATACCCATGTTAATAACCTGGGTTACATCAACATGCCTTATGATTAAAATAGCATTGTGAGACGTATTTCTACAAACCATGTTACCACCATCACTATCAAAGCTCATGAACCATCTCATGTTATTTAAAGCACTGGACACCCCATTATAAGGTCAACACCCTCTTCTTTAAATAATACTGGATCAGGTTCAAGTAATTCTATTGTGCCTTGGTTTTCATGGGTTACTATCTCTAGACCCTCTTCTTCTAATTATAATGGTTCCTTGCCAACTCTAGATTACACAAACATAACTAAACACTCACGATTCACCATTCAAGGCCCTTTACCTTCATCTTCTACTTATAATGGCTCCTTACCAACTCTAGATTATGTAAACATAATTAGATGCTCTTGAGTCACCATTCAAGTCCCTTTACCTTCATCTTATAATTATAACATCTCCTTGATAACTCTAGATTTTGCAATCACAACTAGATGCTCACGAGTCACCCTTCCGGGCCTTTTGCCATCTTCCAACACTAGACCCAACATGAACACTGTGCCTTTGGATCCAAAGCTGAACACTACACCAATCAAGGTTAAACCCTCTCATGCTTCTATTGAAAAGCCATATAGTATATTGGACCAACTAAGTAAAACACATGCACAAATTTATATTTTAGATATTCTGCATATGTCTGAAGTCCACAGAACTATTTTGAATGATTTCCTTCAATAATCCATTGATCCCTAGGACATTAACCCTAAATAATTCTAAACACTTGTAGTACATTTGTCTCCTTTTTGAAAAGTTACATTTGATCAGAGGGACATGTCTACTCTTGGTCCTAGCCATAACAACCCCTTGTATATTGAGGTCATCATTGAAAATCATAAAATCAAGTGGGTTCTTATAGACAATGGTTTAGGACTAAACATAGTGTCTCTCAAGTTAGTATAGTGATTGGGTTATACTGTAAAGTACATCTAGCAAAAAATAATCATGATCAAAGCATATGATAATGCTGAAAGGGAATCTTTTGAAACTATCTATTTGTCGATCATTGTTGGGTTTGTGTCCCATCATATTTTGTGCCATATTATGGATATTAAATTACCTTATAACATACTTCTTGGTTGTACTTTGATCCATGAATTACAGGCCATCCCATCCACTTTGCACTAGTGTCTCAAGTTCCCCCATAATGGGATTAAAGTCACCATTCTTGTCAATCTCCAACCCTATCAATATTGCAAACACGTAGAGGCTAAATTTCATAATTATAATTATTGCCCTTATTTTAAATTCATCATGAAAAATAACAAAGAAATAGTTTCTCATCCATCCAAATCTAATCATATCAACCCAAGTGACCTTGTTTCCACTTTGGTTGATCCATTTCCCACAACCATTACACAATAAGTCATTATTGAGGATGCAGGCATTTCCACGTACCATATGAAAGATGTCTTCCATATTTCTACATTTCCCAAGTCTCCTAAATCTTTCGACAAACCCAAACCTTTCCAAAGCCCTTACAAGCCCAATATGATTTGGCAAAAGAATAAATATATGCAGAAACCACCAATGGTATAAATACCTGCTACTTCACCAAATCAAGATTGGGAAGATTTTATTGAAGGAGATTATTTATATTTTAATAGAATTGTTTATTATTTTCATAATCCTAAATATCCTATCCCTAATTAGATTATGGATAACTTTGATTATACAGGAAAAGGCCTTAGGCTATGAGAGCATGAAAACATGGAACCATTATCAATAGGCACGCATAACATTAGTCAAAGTCTCAAATTTATACCACCTGGGGATGAACTCATGTATTTCGATAGTGATTTTTATGAATTGACTAATAATGAGACTCCTAATAGTGACATTGCATCTCATTATACTATTTACGATGATATTGATGACACAAACCTATTTGACTCAAACTACATTATGAGTATCATGTCCCATTGTTCCCTTTGCCTTTGCCATCCCAAACTCATTGATTGGGACTAGTAAAATTCTATCATACCCCTTAATGAATTCTAGAATGAAGAATTTATTATTGAGTATATGGGTCTCAGAGAGATATTATCAATTGGTGATCATAAGGCTTTGGCTTCTCCTTGGATTTTTCCACCTATTTTGGAGAGTAGAAAACTTTTTTGATCATGAAAAAGATAAAACGTTGAGATCCTTAGGTGAAAACCTCTTTGAGGTGCTTATTGATCAGGGAAATAGTAAAGAAAATAAAAGCCCTTGAGTGAAAACCTATTTTAGGGACTCTTAGATGGGGAAGATTGCTCATCTCCAAAAGACGCATAAGCTCCATCAAGTTCTAGCTTCATATCTAGTACCAGTATCACATCCAAACAACAAAAAGTCTTTGAGTGCATTGCTCTTGAATTTTTAGAGATATTTGCTAGTTTCCACTACATGAATCGATAGATTTAGATTCATCTCATTATAAAAAGATTTGGGAAGAACAACTAAAAGCTAAAGCAAAAGAAGAGGATCAGGATCAAATGCTCTACCTATTATTCTAGAAGATGGTTCTACACTCCCTATAGAAAACACTAATGAAGTGAACTTGGGGACTTATGATGATCCCAAAATTGTTTATCTTGGATCCTCCCTCATTGATGAGAAGCATGACCACATTTTCATCATCCTAAGGTATTTCATTGATATCTTTGTGTGTACTTATTCCAACATGCCAGGCTTGGACTCTAATTTGGTTATGCATTGACTTGTTATCCATCCAGATGCTAATCTAGTCAAAAAAAAATTGAGAAAGATGCATCCATGCATCACTCTTTTGGTAAAATCAGAACTGGAGAAATTATTAGGAGCAACTTCATCCGACCACTAGTCTATTCTGAATGTCTATCAAACATAGTCCTAGTAAGTAAAAAACCATAGGGTATACACATTTGTGCTTATTTTAGAGATATCAATAAGGTGTATCCAAAATATGATTTTATTCTACCTAATATTGATATGATTATTGATTATACTACTGGGTATGAGATGGTATCCCTCATGGATGGATTCTCAAGATATAATCAATTCAAGATAGCTCCAGAGGACCAACACAAAACTACATTCATCACTTTGTGGGGAGCATTATTTTATCAAGTCATGCCATTTGGCTTGAAGAACACTAGGGCCACCTATCAGCATGATATGACTTTCATCTTCCATGACATGATGCATGATATTGTTGAAGATTATGCTGATGACATCTTAGCTAAATCAAGAACATGTGTTAGACATCCTGATGTTCTATAAAATATATTTGAGAGACTTCATGATTACAAGGTTCATCTAAATCCTAAAAAGTGTGTATTTGGTGTCACTTAAGATAAATTGATAGGGTTCATTGTATCACAAAGAGGGATTGAAGTGGGTCTCATCAAGGTCAAGGACATTGTAGAAATGCCTCCTCCTTTTAATCTCAAACAACTTGTCAGCCTACAAAGAAATATCCAATCTATTCGCAGGTTCATTTCATAATTGGTAGACAAGTGCCACCTATTTACACACTTATTGAAGAAAGGATTCAAGTTTCAATGGGATATTGAGTGTCAATTAGCATTTGTGAAGACCACAACATACTTGCCAACCCTCCAATTTTGAGACTGCCAACACCTAGACAACCATTACTCCTTTATATTTCAACCACTGAACATGCACTAAGGGCACTCTTAGCCCAGCATGATGATCAAGGAAAGGAACATTCAATTTACTATTTGAGTCACACACTTATGGCTTATGAGCATAATTATATGCCTATTGAGAAGGCTTGTTTAGCAATGGTGTTTGCCTCTCAAAATTTATGACATTAAATGATAAATAATAAAACTATTGTTATTGTTAAAGTGGAACCCCTCAAATATTTATTATCCAAAGCAACTCTTACTGGATGCATGGCCAAATGGGTCATGATCTTAATTTAACTTGATGTTGAGTACCAGAATCAAAAAGCTATCAATGGGTAGGTAATTGAAGATAAACTTGCAGAATCCCCTATTATAGACACTCAACCACTCATATTTGATTTTCTAGATGATTCTATTATGACAATATAATAAGTACTACATGAACTTGAATAATCAAAATTATACCTTTATGGCTCCTTTACATCCCATGGATATGGGGTCAACATTTTGTTGATTACACCATAAGGAGATATGATTCCCAAAGAATTTCATATTAATTTTCATTGTACCAATAATATGGTTGAATATGAAGCCCTTATTACAAGACTTCACCTTATAATATAGTGGGATAAACAAAACTTAATGGTCTATGGAGATTCAAAATTGATTATAAATCAAACTATAAATCAGTGTCAAATCAGAGATGTCAAATTTGTACCTTACAAGCATATTGTGGATAATCTCAAAACCCACTTCAAATGTTTATAATTTGAATAGGTACCATAGGCCAATAACAGATCAGCTGATATAATGGTGACAATTCAGTCCATGATAAAAATTACTAGTAGTGTTAACGAGTATCAGTTTCTCATTAAAAATCTTCTAAAGCCTTCTCATATACTATCAAATTCAGAGAGGGTATGCACCATTGTTGGTCTCGATTGCGTACATGTACTACTTTGGTTCTAAGACATTTATAATTATTTCCATGATAAAGTTTTTCAATGTGGCATTTCCTGTAATCACCATAAAATATTCCTTCATCGCATAGCCCATTATACCCTCCTTGGAAACACGCTTTATCATAAAGGATATGATAAAACACTACTTTATTATTTATCTTTGGAAGAATCGTTAGTGCTTAAGGAGGTTCATGAAAGAATGTGTGGGGGCCACACCAATGGTGTAATCTTACCCAAAAATTTCCTCAAATTAGGTTACTATTAATCCAAGATGAAAGCAGATGCTTGTCATTATTTTAAGAAGTGTGTTGCTTCCCAATAATATGGTAATTTGATACATGCACCTTCCTTTCCACTATAGCTGATTACTACACCATGGCCATTTTATATATGGGGCCTTGATTTCATCAAAAAAATTAACCCAACATATTTTGATGGCCACAAGTATATTTTTACTGTTACCAAGTAGTTTACTAAGTAGATCGAGGCCATTCCTCTCACTTATGTCATCGGGAAGTAGATTACCAAGTTCATCCATTATCATATCATCTATCGATATGGTATCCCAACCCATATTATATCTGAGAATAACAGATCATTTTTAAAACGAGATGTTAAAGCTCTTTTTGTGAAATTCAAAATCAATCATAAAAAGTCCACACCATGTAACCTGCAAGGCAACGGTCAAGCTGAGGCATCAAATAAAACCATTGTTGCCATACTAAAGAATATTGTTAATGATGTTGGTCATAATTGACACTTACAAAAAAAATCTACCCTCTGAGCTTATCACACTAATCACCGAACCCCCATAGAAGCTACTTCATACTCTATTATTTATGGCACATAAGTTATTATCCCAATTAAGATTGAGTTACCTTCACTACAAGTATCCTTAGAGAATATTGAAGATGATGAAGATTATAGAGTTTCCAAGTTGAAATATCTATAACTCCTTAATTCCAAGCATTTGGCTACCCTAGATAACCTAAAAGCATATCAAAACATATTGCATAGAAGCTATAACAAGTGCATTCTCCCTAGGGAGTTTTAAATTGGTGATTTGATCTTAAAAGAGAATCAAAAGAACACTAATTTTGAATGCAAAAATAAGGGTAAGTTTCAACCCAATTAGTTGGGCCCATATGTCATCATAACGAATTATGAATCGGGGGCATACTGACTAGCTACTCCAGATGGTGAAAAACTCTTAGAACCCATGAATATTGTATATCTCAAATGGTTATACGCTAACCAGCCTTTCAAACCATTGTCTACAAGACCCCTTAATTGGGGTTAACTTGTGCTAAATTCATTTTATCCCACTATTATATCCTACACCATCCTATCTTGGACCATTTTTATTATATCTCGACCTACCCTAGATCATTCTAATGTGAACCATATTCTTTTTCGACTCTAGACCGTTGTACCGCTAGACTGTTGGCACTTTAGATCGTT
This sequence comes from Torreya grandis, assembly GCA_037957365.1. Lineage (NCBI taxonomy): Eukaryota > Viridiplantae > Streptophyta > Pinopsida > Cupressales > Taxaceae > Torreya > Torreya grandis. Next base: position 1,528,076 of record JARHVA010001805.1, on the reverse strand, counting down.
TATAATCCATTAGACTCATTTTCATTCCATTCTAGACCATTGTAACCCTAGACCATTCTACTTAGAATAATATTCTTTTCATACCCTAGACCATTGTAACCTTGACAGTTCTATTCCTTGAACCAATTATGATCCTGATCATGACTCATAGGCATTCTAGACACACTCAACGCTAGTTCTACAAAGCAATTCATCCTTAACAGTATTTTACAACTTCCTCTTATAGACAAGTGAACATGGATGCATCAGCACATAGATTTTGCCTATTGAATGGTTCTTTAGATTTATCCAATATTACATATTGTTTTATTATTATTTGGTAGGCATTATTGCCTTGACAAGATCACAAGTACTATTTTAGCCAATTTAGCTATTTACTTGTTTGTGGATATGCAACTCCTTAGCTAGGTAGTTTTTTGTGCCATTGTTTATATTCACGAAGGTCATTACAGTCAGATTTAGCTATTATTCAAACTTCTACTCTTGGACTTGCATCTCCTTGATTAGTCGGTTCCATGTGCCATTATTTAAATCTAAGATCTCTATTTCAGTCAGTTTACCTATTAATTGAACTCTTACTTATGGAAATTCATCTCCTCGGTTAGGTAGTTCCTTGGACCTTTTTGTTAATATTTCATTTCTATTTCTTATCCCAAAAAAAACAAAACATTAGAAAGTGATAGACAAAACAAACAAAAAACATTATCTATTATGATCGTACGCTCTCATCATTTTGCGACCTATCATTTGAATGCACTCACCATTTTGTGAACCAATATCTTTATTCTTATACAATATTCATCATGTTGTCTTATCATAACTTTTCATCTATCCTATATCCTGGGAGAACTACATTTGGCCTGAAGTTCATGTTGGATCTAACATCCATGGAATAATTCCTATATCCTGGGAGAACTACATTTGGCCTGAAGTTCATGTTAGATCTAACATCCATGGAATAATTTAGGCAACGTCTACTTACCTCGTACATCTGGACTCAGCTCGACCACCCCTTTTTTTAATTTTATTTTCCCCCATTTTATTTTGTGTTGTTATTTCCATATCACTTGGGGGAACTTTTTATCTTTTATTCCTATTTCATTATATCAGTATTATTATTTCCTACCTTAGGGGTCACCCTATCGTAGAGAGTAATGCCTCTATTATGTGTACATGAACAATTGTTTTTTATTTCCACTAACATTATGATTAACCATTATTTGTGTGTGTTTATTTGATCTTTATTGTTGTTTTATTATACTTTGTTATCTCTTCATTTATTTTTGTTAGTGTTTTATTATTTATTCGTAAGTTTATTTTTGCATTGTGTTGTGTCCTTATTTTATTTGTTGGTGTTTTATTTTATTTTCATTATTATTTTGCTAAGTTTTTATTTTATTTGTTGTAGTTTTGTTACTTATCCATTTTTATTAGTAGCTTGCTCTTTGTTTCTTAGTGTTTTGTTGTACCTTTCTTTTTTCTTTTTTCTTTTACTATTGTCTTGATTATTTGTATTGTTTTGTTCTTTTGTGTTAAACACATTCATTAAATGTTTTTTAGTATATTCTTCATTTAGGCTTCATTTGTTTAGAGTTGTGATTGACTTGTTTTATTATTTGTGTGTTTTCCAAGTACATTTTGTTAATACATGTGGCTCTTGATTAATCATATCTTGAAATCACGTTGTTTAAAACAAATTGTCTTGCTTTGCTTTTATACATTCTTGTCCCTTATTAAATCTTGATTGTCCATATCTTGATTTTAAGTTAGGCTACATTTATGTATAATTTTTTATTTTTGTCTTTGTTTAAACGTAAATAATTATAATTCTAATTTTGGTAATATTTTTATCATTATTCTTAGTTGTAAATATTCACATTTGAATAAGCCAATTGCAATAGAAATACAATATTATTGTAAGTAACTCATAGTTATGATTGAGAGGATCCTTCCTAACCAAGTTAGCAGATAATTACAAATACACTAAATAAACTATGAAAATTAGTAATATATTAACTTAAATAAGTAGAACTAAATTACAATAGCTGAATTGAAGAATCATTGGCCTCTTTGAGGGGGAAACCTCCTTTGAGAAAGCTCAATTCAATACAATTCATGGATGCCTTCATTGCCCTCAACACTTACTTATATACTAAGTCTAATTTAAGCAACTACTACTTCCCATGAATGTGGGATAAAACAAAATGCTCACGAGATGACTTACAAAGCATATGCATCCATAGTAACTAATATACTAATAAAGTAAAGATAATGGGTAACATGGGTTCCTAACATCCCCTCCCTCTTAAAAAAGCTTTATCCTCAAAGCTTCAAACATGGGAATTTATGTTGAATTTTAAATAGTGGTTCCCATGTTGCATCCTCTGGTTGCATTCTGTGCCACTAAATTAATACCTCTATCATGAATTGGGAGTGAAGTTGGCATGTGCGCCTATTCAAAATTGCCTCCAACTCAAGAAGGATGGATCCTTCATTATTAAGTTTTGGTAAAATAATCTACACTCTAATGTTTGTGCCAAGAACTTTCTTTAGAAAAGAGACATGAAATATGGGGTGAACTTGGGAAGAAGGTGAGAGCTTCAACTTATAAGCAACCGACCCAATCTTTTAGAGAACATTATATGGCCCATAAAACTTGGGAACTAACTTATGATGCCCTTTGAGTTTTAGGAAGGATTTTTTGTATGGATATAGGTGAAGAAAAACCATATCACCTACATGGAAAGTGCACTCGGAATGGTGTTGATCAGCCCATTATTTCATTCTATTTTGTGCTATATGAAGATTGTCCCATAGGGTGTTGAGGATCTAATCTTGGGTTTGGAGAAACATGTCAACCACTTGAACCGGTGAACTACTGGGGGTGTATAGAAGGATCACTAGTGGTGCTTGACCATAGACTGCTTCATATGGAGTCATTTTAGTTAAAGTGTGGTAGGAGGCATTGTACCACCATTCAATGAGAGGGAGCCACTTTACCCACTGATGTTTTTATTCTGAGGTGAAACAATGAAAGAAAGTTTCAAGCATTTGTTGATAATTTCCATCTGCCCATCTGTCTCTGGATGATACCTGAAACTCATCTTTAATTAGATGTCAATGCATTGAAATAGTTCTATCCAAAAATGGTTGGTGAAGGTTGCATCATGATCTGAGACAATGGAAGAAGAAATGTCATCAAAATGGAAAATATGGTCCAATAAAATTTGTACACCCATAGAGGTGGTATAGGGATGGATGAGGGCACAAAAATGACTATATTTGGAGAGGTGATCAACCACAACTAAGATCATTATTTTCCCTCAATATTTAGAGATACCTTCAATGAAATATATATAAATATCTATCTAAATCTTGGTAGGGATGGGCAAGGGTTTGAGAAACCCAAAAATGAGTGTTATTTCACCCTTGTCACGTTGGAATGTATCACATTCAGCCACCATATTCTAAATTATCTTTTTCATTATCTTCTAAAAGAATTTGCATCATACTCATTCATAAGTTTTGATAAACCCTGAGTGCCCTATGAATGGATAAGTATGGAGTTCATAGAATACAACCTGTTGAAGATATATGTTCTGGGGAAGCACTAGATGTCCCTTATATCGTAAAGAAGCACCATCCCAAGAATAATGTGGTACAATAGAAGGGTTAGTGGCCAACTATTGAATTATTTGAGATAGTGAGGAGTTATTGACATACCCCTGCTATATAGTGTCCAACCAATTCAAAATAGGCATGGAAATAGTTGAAAGGGAAGTTTGGTCCATAAATATGTGAGATAGAGCACGAGCCACAATATTGTCCTTACCCTTATTGTAAGTGATCTCATAGTCATAACCCATGAGTTTGTTGACCTATTTTTATTGTGATGGGGTGGAGACCCATTGTTCTAGGAAATATTTTAGACTTTGGTGATCATTTTTTATGCAAAAATGATTCTCCAATAGGTATGGCTGCCATTTTTGAACTATATGCAAAATGGCCATCATTTCATTCTCATATGTAGAGAGTACTAAATTCTTGCCATAAAGGGCTTTGTTGGAAAATGCAATAGGGAATCCTTCTTGGAGGAGAATAACACCAAATCCATTGCTACAAACATCACTCTCGATCATGAAGGTCTTAGAAAAAACTAGCATAACTAGAATAGGTGTAGTATAGATAACTTATTTCAATTTTTCAAATGCACACTCAATAGCTTATGTCCATGAAAAATTATCCTTTTCCAACATAGCAATTAGCAGAGCTATAATCTTCTCATAGTACTTGACAAACTTGTGATAGTATCCAATCAGACCTAAAAAATCATGAAGGCTCTTGAGTGTCTGAGGATGAGGCCAATTTGTCATGGTAACTATTTTTTTGAGAACCACCCAAACCCCTTGGGATAAAATAATATGCCTGAGATACTCCACTTCATCCTTGCCAAAGTAACATTTGGACTATTTTGCATAAAGATGATGATCAGAGAGAAGTTGCAATGCGAGATTTAGATGTTAGAGATGTTCAGACCATGTTTTACTATAGATGAGGATATCATTGAAGAAGACCAGAATGAATTTTTGAAGCTAGAGCTAGAATATTTTATTCATCAATGCTAGGAATGTTGAAAGAGCATTAGTGAGGACAAAGGGCATGACTAAAAACTCATAGTGGCCATCATGCATGTGAAAAGTGGTCTTAGGGATATCATCTTCATGAAGTTGAATCTGGGGATATCTAGAGTGGAGATCCAACTTGGAGAAAAAATGAGCACCATGAAGCTCATCAAGAAGATCATAAATAATAAGGATAGAGAAATTATCCTTAATTGTGATGTGATTAAGTGCATATAAGTCAATGCAGAGGCACCATGACCTATCTTTTTTTTGGACAGGGAGAACTAGGGAAGAATATGGGCTGGTACTAGGGCAAATAATGCCTTGATTTAGTAAGTCTTGAATGAGCATCTTGATCTTAATATTTTGATAAAATGGGTAGCAATAGGGCCTGATGTTGGGAGGAACTCTTCTAGAAAGGAGTTGAATATGGTGGTCCTCTAGCCATGAAGGTGACAATCCCATTGGTTTGGCAAAGACACATGTATACCTATGTAGAACAGTTTGTAGATCAGAAGGAGTAGTGGAGACTATTGATGGTTTTATTTGAATGGAGTTAGGAAATGATGTCATGTGAATTCTTTTGAAGAATATTTTCCATGTGATGTGAACTTATGATTCTAAGAGACCCTGATTGTAAGCCTTTTAATGTGTATTTTTGCCCATTGTCTAAAAATTGCATCCAAATTTTAGCAAAATCCTATAAGATGGGTCTAAGTGTGAGTAACCATTGGGCTCCCAAATCAACATCACATTCACCTAAGGGCAAGGTAAACATGTTAGAATGAAATTTATAATATCTAATAGAGATAGGCACATTATGACACTTCCCTTTTCAAGGTAATGTGCCCTCATTGGCAATCATGACTTCAAATTTGGAGTAAGGATGGATGAAACAATCAACCTATTTGGTGATTCAAGGGTTAATGAAGTTATGAGTGCTACCTAAATCAATGACCCCTGAATTGCATGGTTTTTGGGGTGGTAACTCTTTCTAAGGCATAGAAAGATATCTTGAGTTGGTCTTCATAAGAAGCAAGTTCCATAATCAATAGAGATTCTTTTGGATCATCTACTGTATTCTGAGCATCTTTCAAAACTTTAGTTTTAGGTGGAGATTCCACATCCAATAGGTAGAGATTTTACTTCACACATCAATGTCCCTAAGTGAATTTGTCATCACAATTATAACATAGTCATTTTACTCTATGTGCTCGCATCTCTGCTTCAGTAAAATGTTTGATAGGAGTGGTTCTAGGTTCTGACATTATTTAAGATCATTGTAGAGTTATATTTTTTAATGGAGCAAAATTGGATTTGAATTATTGTTGAGCTGTGATCTTGTGTTCTGTTAACTTATCCAACCCTAGGGCTTTCATCATCATGTTGGGCTAGAACATTTTCATCTTAGATTGAATTGCATCTTTTAGTCCATTGACAAAGTAACTCTTGAAGAATTCATCAAAAAATCACTCTATGTGATTGGTTAGTTTTTCAAATTTTGTTTAATATTCTCTCACGGTACCTATTTGGGGAAGTTTTGTGAGTCCTCTAGTGAAGTCATCAAAAGTACTTAGGCTAAACCATTTCAAAATGAGGGTGCAAAAATTAGTCCATATGGGCTCATCATGAGCCTTGGTATACCAACAATACCATTTAAGGTCTTAATGTTCCAAGTGAAAGGATGCAATCAAGACCTTGTTGGCATCAAAAATACTATGCAGACTAAAATATGATCTGCACCATTGAATCCAAGAAAATCAAGCTTCACCCCACAAAAAATACTAAAATAAGAAAACCCAATGTCTGAAGAGGACTCTAGATGCCGTCAATTGTTCAAGGTAGTATGTTGAAGATTGAAGTTGAGAATTTTTTCATCATGATATTTGATTTGGGTTTTGAGGGTGACAATTTCATCTTCCATGTTTTTTGGTCTTGTGCAGGTTACTGCCATGACCAGAATAAGAGATTTATTTTTTTGAAATGGGTAGGAAAACTAGAGTTAAGACATGTTTAGTAAGGATATATTTTAATTTGGATGAAATCAAAAGGGGTAAAGGTAATTTTACTAAAATGTTTACATAGTGGGAGTATTATTGATGAAGGCGAAGGCAATTTTAGAAGTGAAAATGGAAAAACTGGAAAATTTGTAAAAGAGGGAGAAAGAAGTAGAAAAGGGAGATGAATAGTGTGGAAATTGTTTGAGGCAAATGGACAAAAATAGAAGTTATGACAAAACCTAAAAAAAAGTAAAATTGAGATTTTCAAAAATTAGGAGTGGAATCAGGATATGGGACCTCAAAGAAGAAAATATGGAAAATAGAATTTTAGGTGTCCAGATAAAGTTTGAGGATCAAAGGGGCTACAGATGGAGAGATATGGTAAAAAAATGATTTTTTTTTTTTTAGTTTTTGGTTTCTATTTTTTGTCAAATGTCTAGTTGCAAGTCCTCTGAGATTCTTTTGATACTCTGTTGATAGTTTTTTGAAATTGATAGGATGAAGATTTTTTGATTTCTAATTTCTATCAAATATCTAAATACAAATCCTCTGAGAGTGTTGATACTCTACTGGAAATATTTTGAAACTAATAGGAATGGGCCCCAAGTTTCAACGACTGTCTAAGGTTTTAAAGATATCTTTTTGTCCACTAATACTGTCTAAGTGAGTACCGTTAATTAGAAAAAAAATAGCCATGAGTTTACCTCTAAGTGATAGCTCTTGGTTTTCCTCATGGGTGTGAACTACTTAATCAAGAAGGGGTCGTTGCTCATTTTTCTAGCAGGTCCTCTCAATGGGCTAGCTACTTTGGCGTTCTTATGATAATCCTCACAATGAGTTTTAGGGATTTTACCCAAGCACTTCCCACAGTTATGTAGATAGGTTTTTACCTTGATCTGAAATAGATTATTGTAATACAGGAAAATACTTAAATAAATTATGTATTAGAACAAAGTTTAAACTTTCTGGAAAACAAAATGGCCCTGGAAAGCACTCTGACAGCAGATGAGAGGATCTTTCCTGAATAAGTTAGTAGATAATTGCAAATACACTAAATAAACTATGAAAATCAATAACATATTAACTCAAATAAGTATAACTAAATTTTAATAGCTAAATTGCAGAATCATTGGAATCTTTGAGGGGGAAACATCCTTTGAGCAAGCTCAATTCAATACAATTCATGGATACCCTCATTGACCTCAACACTTACTTATATACTAAGTCTAATTTAAGAAACTACTACTTCCCATAAATGTGGGATAAAACAAAATGCTCACGAGATGACTTATAAAGCATATGTGTCCATAGTAACTAATATACTAATAAAATAAAGAGAAGGGGTAGCTCAAGTTCCTAACAACGATGCAAAATTTCAATTTTCTATAGTAAACACCAATTGCTCTAAATCCAAAAGTCAATAAAGCTCCAAAGATCATTTTTGAATACACCATAACTAACACCAGAATCTATGCAAGACATGCATCTTTTAACATACATTGTGAGTCTAATTCACTATTTCTATTATTAGTTTGGGACATGCATCTCCTAAATTATATTCTAGCATTTAGTCATACATAAAATCAAAAACAAAAATCATCAACATCCATATGCTAACTAAGGGAATGCATCTCTTAAAACTAACATATCACAACAAGAGCAATATCAATGAACATAGAATGTGACAATGAAATAATATTAATAATCCACGTACAAGTAGTAGTACACCAAAAATGAGTGTCATATCAAGAGTATCTATACATCTCATAAGTACACAAAAAATATAGAACTAGTACAATCAGCTCTCATCATACTCATCCTTGGAAACACTCTAATGAAGATCGTGACCTACCCTGGATGTAGTATCTAGTGGTGGATGTGGTGGAGGAGGCCCTATGATAACTTATTGTACAACTACCTGTATCACCAATTTCTCCAACTTTGTCCCATATTTGGACCTAGCAATCTAGCTAGTCTGTTGTGACCTTGTATACTCCCTATAAGAAGATACTCTATGATCTATAGGAACTACTACCTTGTATGCATGCCTTCAGTAGGATATCTCATCCTTGGCATGTAGGACATCATCCTTTATGCACAATGCATCATCCTTGGTTAAAATCACGTCAGCTAAAGCTCTTACTAACCTTACTCCTAGATATTCCCTAGTGTTATACACCTCATATCTCTACTAAGTCAGCCTCTACATCTCCATCTGAACAAAGTCTCACTTGCCAACCATGGTCACATACTCTATATCTCATGTGGCTAATAGGGCATGAACCCATGCTATTTATTACAACTATCCCATGAGACCTAAAATATCTACATCTTTGGCTATGATCAAACCCCATAGCCTCATGGTCTATCCTTATACAGTATCCAACTGTACCTATAACCTAGCCATAAAGATTTGTAAACTTGTTAGCTCCATAAGGCATACAAATATCCCCCTCTAGATCATGTCAATTAATGTTTGGTCCTCTACAGACCTCCTTATGCCCAAGGGCCCTACCCCTATTGATCCTTTCCTTATCTCTATACCTATTTCAAAGGGCCCTACCTCTCTGAAACCTATCCTTATGCTTGGGGCATCCCTTATATCTACATCCTGGCCATCTAGCTTAGCCATTTCCACATCCACTACTAGATCCTGCTACCTTTAAGGATATACGACCTATAGTGGAATTAAAAAAAGGAATAGTTGGTTTCACTGGCAACTGATCCTATTAATGTGTTGGAGCCTATCCCTAATCCCTCCTCATCCATACCCACCTCTAAAAAAGAATTGGTTATTGGGGTACTGGCTTGGTCAATCAAATATATCATAATCCTAACCATTAGGCAACATATGCATCAGTCACCCTGGATCTATAACTCTATTGATGTAGTCCTATAGTGCATATACCACCCTATCATAATTAGTCACTACCTCTACCCTAAGCACTGGTGCCCCCTCTCCTTGGTCTCCCTAGTCACATGGGCAAAATAGTGTGGACCCTATGGGACATCCTGCTGCATCCAAAACTATCATTAGACATGATCTGACGTGCATCTCTCCACTTTATAATCATGTCACCCTATCATACAACATGGTATCATCATGTATCTGATCACAAATAGATTATCCACCCATGCAAATTATGTCCCTATAGAGGGGCACCAAATGAAATCCCCATCATCCATCTCATTGATGGTCTACCTATAATAGGGTAGGTTCCTCAAATGTCCCTACATAATTGGTCTTATCAGGTACCATGCCCAAGTCATGGGATCCTCTAATCCCCTCTGATACTATAATATCCCCTTTAAATAGGGAATATAGAAAGACAAAAGCTCTGAACAAAGATGTGCTTTTGCAAAATAAATTCAAATAAACAAATCAACCACAGTAAATCTCTTAACTGTCAAATCACTATTCTTATTAATTGTCCAGATGGTTACAATAGTTGTCCTCTATCATGCATATACAAAATATGAAAATACAGTCTTGAAAACCTGATTCCTATAGCAAATTGGAAATAACCCTGGGTCTATGCAACTCTCGGGTCACTGTGTCGAAAACACAATCGCCATCGTCGGTCGATATACTGCCGACGTCAGTCACTGTGGGTCCTTCTCTGCCGACGTCGATCTTCAGTCGGCCGATGTCGGTCACTGGGGATCTCTACTTGTCGATGTCGATATCTACGTGGATCTGTACGGATCTATATGGACTTCATACAGCCACCAATATAATATAACACACCCTGATTGTTGAACAACCTGATCTCAAGATATATGATTCTAATACAGAAGATCTATATCTGTATCACTTATTGAATCAAAAACCTAATAAAATAAATACCTGGAAAGCTCTGTGACAACTTTTGTATGAAGTTACCTATCAAATCTGTAAACCTCTGTGATAACTTCTGTATGAAGCTATCTCTCAATTTGGCAATAGATCAGCTGATATTTCATAGCCTCTAAATTGCACACACTGAAGAGTGGACATTCTCCAATGCAGATGGAATCCTGGAACCCTTGGCTCAGTCTTCACAGAAGAATTCTTCAATATCAAAATCAATAATCAATCATGAATAAAATAATGGCCTCCATGAGAAACCCTTATACCCTCAAAAAGATGTGCTTGCCCTAATTAGGGTTTTTCTTAAATTAGAGTTAGGGTTTCTAGTTAAAAAATAGGCCAAATAATTAATATTTGATTAAATCAATCAAATATTAATATCTCCCTCAATATATGTTCGATCCTCGAATCGACTAAAGCTGGTGAATCAGGGAGTGATTCTTCACATGACCATACCAAAATAAGGGTGCTCCGCTGCATGTCAGAAGTCCCTAAATAATAGGAGCTTAGGCTAAATGTGTCTGAAAGAACCTGAATGACAGCCAACTATAGAAATTCTGCTAATCGAAGCCAAGCCAAGCTCCATCATGACCCTCTATCCATCCTATCAACCTACGAGGGTTGCATAATAGGCTAATCATCAAGTCTATCGATGTCCACTAAAAAAGGGGACATGACAGATACCTTAGCCCTACTGGTCGTGTGATCATGATGTGCTCCCAAGCCCATACCTATAGTAGTGTGGCATGCCCTATGTTGTGCCCTTCCCTATACATGATCATGTGTAGATTCCTCTATAATTGAGATAGGATAATAGGTCCCAAAGTGAACTACATCAGGTGATTGAACATTTGTTATACTATGTTGATCAACCCCAAGGGAAAGTACCAGCCACTTTTATCAAGCAATAGAAGCCTACTAACAAGAGCTATCAAAAACACTACTTCTAGGGGAACTATTCCCTATCCTACCCCACCTTTTGGGTGGCAAGATAAGTCCTCCAGTGCATATACGTCAATGTACTTATCTAAAATCTCCTACTCCACTACCCCAAGTAGGTCATCCAACACAGCCTGTCCCCCTACCCCTATCCACGTAATCTTGAGTCCTCATATGGGTACCCATAAAATTTAGTGCACATCCTCTAGTGTCACCATCACCTCATTAGTCAAAAAATGAAATCTATAAATATTAGAGTGTCATCTCTCTATCAATGCTGAAAAGTATGCTCTATCTATATGAATCATTGGCAAACATGCCAGGTGATACAGGTCCACTCCAACCAAGATGCTCACAAGCTCATCTGTTGTGAGCCCCTACCACCATAGAACTTGGGAATGTCACTCCTGTGATGTGACAATTGCTACTCACTCTTATATAAAAAATTGGGGATCATGTCAATTATCTGTCTATCTTATTCTTCTAAATTTGAGGCCTAGACTCAAACTCTATGGGCCTCTATCTCTCTTCTTCTAATTTTGGGCCTAGATTAAACCCTTATAGGCCTCATTCTACTTTCTTTTTGTGTTTTTACCATTTTTTTATATGATCCTACCATTTATCAAGATATTCTTGCTATTTCATAAGATGATCTCATTGATATAATGAACCTAGTGTTTAGCAGCATGTTCCCACAGTTTGGCAGGGTGATCCCACCAATATGGGTGAAATCACCATTTGACAGGGTAAAATTCACACAAAATCATGAGTTTTCCATTTTAATGGCTATCTCACCATTTTTACCTATGGTCCCATCGAAGGGTCAGTGAGATCACTGATCTCGTGGTGTTCTCACCATTTTCATGGGTGAACTCATCATTTTCCAAATTGGGAAATTAATGGGATCACCCCAAATACCACTTTATACATGAAATAAATGCATTAAATGACAAATTCAAAAACCCAAAAAGATACCTATCGATTTTCCACTCCCTAGTGGTTGTTGGTACTCTCTCAAATGCTCCCCAAGATGTTGGTGGTGCAATATATTGGCCATCTTACTCAACTCACTCATGTGCAAATACCAAAGCTCCTTATTTACTACAGCTAGGGTGCAAAATGACTTATTTTTACTCTCAAGGGTCAAAATATATCATTTTTTTTCAAAATTTTAACCCCTAGGCCTATAGTTTCATCATTTTATCTTTCTTGGGATACTATTTTAGCCTCATTGATCTATTTTTCCTTTCACTTTCTTATAATTGCTCCATTTTTTAGTTAATTTTACTAAAATTAATGAGATTATGATTTCTTTCAATTAAGGGCCCACCCATCAAATACTTTTAAATTCTCTATTTGCCCCTCAAGGGGGCATCATGGGCCATCCAAATGATGTTTGAGACATTTTTGTAAACATATTTCTTTGTAATTCATGTAAACTTTAAAATGGACAATGGGAACGAAATTTATTTCTTCTGATTATAGTGACCTTTTCATTATTTGAAAAGGAATCACTTCAACTGAATGTCTCACCACATATTCTCAAACAGGGTCAAAATGTAGACATCCAATTCATATCACTATTATGTTGTAATTGTCAATCTAAGCAACATTTTATGACAACACATAATATGTGCCAAAATCACTAAAATGTATTAAATGGTTTGAACTTCTCACATACAGGTGCCAATTTAAGCTAATGTATCCTTGAATGGGGAAATGCATTTTATGTGATTATTATCTTTTCTTAAATCACCTTGAGTCAAATTGTGACCATGCAAAATGAAACTCTGAACCACTGAATTATTCTAATTCGGTATCACATGTCATATGCATGTGTTATTTTGTGTTCATAACACCCTAATTGGGGTATTGTTTTGTATGCAACTAACACCTTCTTATAATTATACTTTAATCAAATTATGACTTCATAAAATGACATTTTTGACCAAGTTGATTAAGCATGTAATACATTTCCAAAGAATTGTAATAAATTAAGAAAATTCACTTAAGCAAATTAAATTAAACCAATAGTCTAAGTGAAAAATCCATGGAATTTATTGAAAATCTATTTATTATAAATTCATTCCTCAAATCTAAATCATCCCATGAAAAGGAGAGCTCATCTCAAAAACCATCAAAACTAAAGAACATATTATGGATGAAGCACATATATCCGTAATATGAATATCCGCATGAACATATGAGTCATCAAAGCTCTCAATGGGTGTACTCACATTGGAAATAATAGACTCATTAAAAATATAAGATTGTGAATGATATGGAAGAGCAACATCCTGAATAAAGATGAAATTATAATCTATGATAGGGTAGCTGAGGTGTGGTAGAATCTCATCCTGTAGTGGTGGCTTAACAAAAAGAAGAGCATAGTCCACCATGAATGTGTCATCATAATAAATAGGGGTAGGAGGAAGGAGTACATAAATATCTAAAGATATGAGAGAAATATGAGGAGGAGGAGTGATATATATCTAAACCAAATCTATGAAAAGATATTTTATGATGTTACAAATAGTTTAGGGACATGATGTATATTTCACATGGCAACAAAGATCCATGGAAACATGTAACAATAAGGTACCAAGAACCTTATCACAATAATTATCCCACTTATTATATCAAACAAGATCAGTGGGAGAAAGAATCTATCTATATAGTAATGGGATATTATTCTTTCTTGTGAGAAAGTGTTCCATGTAAGCCTACCAATAAGCATAGTTGGTCTTTCTAAGAAGAACCACTGGTGTAGAATCAAATTTCCTCGTCAGTTGGTATCTCTTAGGTGGAGTTTACATGATTGAGAGAAGATACACCAAGTAAGTACAATTATGATAACACCACACAAGTAATAATTCATGCTCAATAAATGAATGTTAGGTTTAATTGAAAATGCATCTAAAAATGCAATAATAACTAGTGCAATGATCACCAAAAGGGTGCAAATAAGTTGTGAAAACTATGTGCATATAAGAGATAATGTAGGGCCCATATCAACCCCTTTGATATAATCAATAATGACTCCCCCCCCAAAAAAAAAAATTACAAGTTGAAATCATGATCAAGTGAATGGACATCAGGATTAGCTAACAATGTGTCCACAAATGTGAGAGTAATCTCTACTAGTGATGCGAGTACCAATGCATGTTCTAGGTATGGACGTCGAACTCAATTGATGTTGAGTGTAGAATAAGGTTATTAAAATCATAGAGTATATCTATTATACATGCATGCAATTTTCACTCATTTTGTCTTTTGTATAATCTTTTTGTATGTATTTGATCTATGTAAGCAAATGATAGATGACAGAATACAAAGACTCACTCTTATTGGACATATCAAAAGGCTTGAATATGAAGAGACAATGCTAAGTAAAACTCTATATATAGCCTTCAATTGTCTTTATATATAGTTTTGATGTGATAGAGATTAATACATATTTTTCTAAAATGGTTTTTCTATGTATCTTTTATCATTGTTTTGTGTGTAGTGACTACATTGTTTGTTTTAATATGTTAATTATATGAATTTATAATGACTGTTAAGATTATAATTAACATGTGTCTATCTATGCATCTATTTATGTTGTCTAGCTAATGAAAATATTTAGTCTGAATATGATATCAAATATTTGCCCATGTGTAAGTTATCCCTGAATTAGCATGTTTTGAAGTGTTTCGAAGAACCTCTGCTAACAATGGTGCAGTGAGCAGAGATCTATGTTGAAATATGTTGAGATGGTTTCTAGTACAAAGATATATAGAGATATGGCTCGATGAAATAATTCAAAATTTTATTGAAGAGGAATCAAGAAGAATAGGAGAAAATGTGAAGGAAAGTATTGAAAAGCATATCTATGGTGAAATATACAAAATCATATGGTGTGAACTCCCTGACCTATTAGTTGCTTGGTTATTCAGATTGGAGTACTATTATTTTCAGCCATGGAGAATGAAAATTATAAATTTTTAGAGGAAAATCTAGAAAACATGTGAAACCTAGACACTAATTAGATTCATGCAGTAGACTACTATACCATTGATGGGTATATCACCAAATTTATTGCACAAGGATATTTAGATTTTGAAGCTATGTAGGACCAATTTTTCAAGGGAATCCATAGGAAGTTCCTTCAATGGCTACATACTTTAATTAATATTTTTGTTGTGGAATCCATGGTGCCTACTCTTGTGAACATGGACTAGTCACTTCAAGAATTATGGGGATGCATGCAATGTAGGAGTGAATGATGTAGATATGAGTAGAGAAACTTGAACCTAAACCTAGAATATGGAGGATGAAAAGAGACAAAGTGAAAAGAATATTATGGGATTGGAAAGAAAAATAAAAAAATAGAGAAGATGGAATAAATTCAATAATCTAAACTTAACTACAAGCAAGATTAGGAATAAGGCAGAAGATGTTGAAGAAAAGGGAGCCCAGAGAGAGGCTTCACAAGGTGCAAGAAGTAGGGTTTATGTAGAGTAGGAAAGATAAGGGCCTAAGGAGAAAGAAGACAGAGTTTCAACTAGTGAGGAGATGGAGTAGAGTGAAGAATAATAAAGTAAAATAAAATTAGAGCAATGAAAAGATAGGATTATTTCGTAGTTAAGAGGAAAAGTGTTTGAAGCAATGAAAGAATATTCATAAAAAGAGATTATAAAAAAGTGTATAAGTATGACAAGTTAGAGATCATAGTCATAAGAATTTGAGGATAGAGATCATTTATTTCTTAAGTATGCATCCCCCAGCCCAATTTTTATTTATTAAAAACACCAAGTGTAAAGGAAGGGATAGGGAAAAGCTGGTTTGGGTCATTTACAGATATATTTGGAAAACTTAGTGAAAAGATAAAGAATTCCATAGATAATAAGAGGTTGGAAGAGGTTGGATTTGATTTCAAGATTAGTTTTAAAAAATTGGTAAAATTAGTGCATGAAAGCCTATAGTCATAGTGACCAGTGCACAACAACCTATAGTCATAGTCATTAGTGCACTTCAATCAATATTACCAATTATAAGTACTCAAAATATGTAGTTCAATCAAGGCATGTTTATTATATTGACACAATATGATGGGCCTATATACCCTGAGCAATATTTGTTAGCCTGTGACATGAAATGGTAGGTTAGGGGAATAATGTCTCATGATGTAAAGAAGTGTAAGATCAAATGAGATTTAGTAGGTCATGCTTTGGAATTAAATTTAAATGTAGATGTAAATGTTTTAGATCTTTATCAAGTTAAATCATAGTTAGTGGTAGAATTTAAAATGAAAAAGTACACAAGCCAACCTATTCAAGATCTCAAGGAGATTTGGAAATAGAGTGGATAATCTGTGGGATTATGATCACAGATTATCAAATGTGATGAATAAATTAATTTCATCCTAAAGTATAAGGATAAAGCTTCTAGTTCATAGAATGACTATGATCAAGAATTAGATGTGCTATTACACAGTCTCAGTTCTTGATGAAGGTTGATGCTCGATCAGTTGCCCTATGAGTGGAATAAATTAAATATTATAGAGATGTCCTAATCGCTAGATCTAAAGTTGAGGAAATTATAAATGCTTTCATGAAGAGGATAAATGAGATACATGAAAGTGATACACCTAAACTAGGTTTATGGTTCATAGTATGTGATTGAGAAGGAAATCATAAGAATGATTGTCTTAAACTTAAGAAAAAAAATCTATGAACTTTGTAGAGTAGTAGGGTAAGCAACTACAAGATTTCATCTACTAAAATATTACATTCAAAAATCTTAGAGTTTGTATTGTAGTTTTTGTAAATTAACCAATCATGATATAAAGAGCTATCGAGACTTGCAATAATTAAAGGAAGATATCACCAAGAATGTCTTTATAATTGTAGCATAGTAGTTACCCACTGTGAAACAAGGACTTCTAGGCCCATAGGTATAAATAATGAGTGCAACACAAAGTAGTCCCATATGGATACCTTCATCGCCTCTATATTAATATCAACTCCAAGGTCTAGTTGTATGGACACCTTCGTCACTGCAGTACTAGTATAAATATTCATGGAATAATTCAATCCCATAATAATAGTAATCAAATTAGGCTCTAACATCACCTCAACATCAGTATGGTAGATATAATGTGTAGCAATAGTAGCAAGGAGGATTTACTAGATAACAATCGCATGATTGGGGCTTTCATAAAAATAATAGAATATATCGAGGTGGTTGAAACAATGATAATTGACAAGCTAGACAACCCATCCAATGTTATTTGTGTGTTTAGTACAATCATTTTGTATGAAAGTATCTTATTAATCCTCATAGACAAGTATATTGTGTGTAATGTAGAGTAGAAGGATAACATCAAATAGAAGATTTCCTGGTGTTAGAGAAATAAATAAAATAAAAACTAGTGTATAATGTGAACATGATTAATGTGTAGCCTAAAGAAAATGCATTTATTCAAGCAATTACTAAGCAACAATATGCAGATTAAGGATTGTCTGTATTAAAAATATTTCAAGATCCATGAATCAAGAAGGTGTGATGGAACAAATATCTTAATCCCACAATATAAAAGGGCTTGATGTATCAAGCTGCATAGGTCCTTTAGGACATACAACAATAAAGTATGTCAGAAGGAGACACCACAACCATTGTTGTACAAATATATAGTCAAATTATGAAGAAAGAAGTTGTGATAACACTGACATATTTGTTACAATTAATCAACACTCTTCACAATGAAAATATCTCCAATAATCTTACAAATCTCTTGAATAATCTTCTGGAATGCACACAATAGGGACAACAACATATTGGCAAGGTGGTATGGTATGTTAAAACTAAGAAAGTGTGGGATGTGGACTCATATATGGGCATTGAGCTTGTAAGATATGAAATCCCTTATGCAATATTTGACTTTAGAAGTACTAGTTCCTTTGTGCCGGATCTGAATAATAAGAAGTCCTAGTTCTTTTGCATTTTACCTCTTACAAACTCATCAAAAGGGGATAGTAATGTGAGTCGAGCTAGCCTTAGCAACCACATGTGTTGCTAAGTGTTTTCTACATAGCCAACACTCCAAAGAGGGCCTCAAACTCACATGTAGTTAACCTTCTTATGCATGTGTAGAATTGTAACAATACGACTATATGCTATTTCTCTTATTAACCCTTAGTGCAAGTGATGCAATAGTATATTTGACTTTTTGAATGCTTCAAATGTTTAATTCAGTGGTGTAGTGCAATTTGATCACTTAAAATAATCAGTACTTCCTAATTAGAGAATTGTTTTCTCAAAATTTTAAGCGTGTTAATTTATTATAACATTTGTATATATAGGAACCTTTTGAATTTGAATTAGAACCTAATGACATGTGAAAATAAAACCATAGGATGGGCAAAGAAGGATATCAAAATGGTCACAAATCAAAAGATATGGAAAAAGATGAAAAGATGAGCCTAGATAGTTGCATTGAAGTTGGACACTAACATCGATGTTGGTCTCTAGGATGAACACAAGTGTCCAATGGGATAAAAACATATATAAAAAAGGAACAATGGGTAGTTATCCCTGACATACATTAGATGAAGATAAACAAACATAACACACATACCCAAGGGATAGGTAAATCAAGTGAAATAATTTGGAACTGAAGAGGTCCATGAGAGGCCATGTCACTAGATGTCTAATTCTCAGTGAAAAGGTATATACATATAAGGAGAATATAAATGTGTGGACTTGTACCAAAATGGGTGTCTACACTAAGCCTCAATAGAATGAAAATTCTAAATTGAATATTTTCAGTAAGCCATTTCTAAACCATGATACTAACAAGGATAATTTATTAGTGCATCATACGTAAAATGCATATCCACCTCTTGAGTGATATGAACATCCATTAGTTGGAATTATTGGTACAATTTTTCAAACTACTCAAGCACATAATATGATTACTTTTGATGATAGTGAGATAGTGGAAGATGATTCTGATCTTCATTATTTATGTATGTAAGCATATATTGAGTAACAACCTCTTCATAGTGTGATAGTTTATGTTGGATTAAGTGATAATACATGCATAATGACATTACTTCATTCATTGGGTTACACATGCACAATGACATACATGCAATGTTTAAAAGTGTAAAGACATTTAAATGGAAACCAAAAAACTACTTTGGGACACATTGTGTTGCCTCTTCAAATAGGTCCTTCTATATTATTAACTCATTTTCTAGTTCTACCAAAAAAATGGGTCTTTGACATGATATTAGGAATCCCTTGGTTATAAAAGCTCCATGTTGTACCTTATACTATTAATATATGCCTAAAGTACATTCGTTCCAATCATGTTACAATTTTAAGAATCAAATATGAGTACCCCCTACAATTTTATGGTACCTCCTCCTCCCCATCCACCACCATAGTTCATTGATACATCTATAAAATAAAAAAGTAAAAAATAAATTTTTTAATTTTTTAACCGTTTCAAAAGAAATCTATTCAACTAATTTAGAAAAAGTTGAGATCTCAAAATAAACCAATGCAAAAGCAAGCTTATTAGAAAAAACTGTCTAGCTCTCAACAAGCACCATCACATGTAACATCTTCTAAATTGGTAATACATACAAATCTCATCATGTTCCTTAAAGAGTATAACATTTGGCACAATACCCTACTAGTTCTCATTGGACTCAAATCATTATGCATCTCCTAGAGCTAATCCTTCTACACAATATTACATGAGTAGTGATCTAGATAGTTTTATTATACCACATGATGTTTTTTTTAATTTTGAGATACACATCTGGCATAGTTTGTTCATGAAATATGATCCTTGTACCAATTATTATAGATTATTATGACCTTCATATAGATTGGATCATTAGTTAGTATGTTGTATTTTATAATATTATAAAAATTCAAAAACTTTCAAATAATTTAAAATAAAGTTTTTAATTGTATATAGCTTTTTGTTTGCTTCATTATGTAATTTTTCTATTTTTTCACATGTGAGTGATTTAATCAATTATTCTAAGCCCTTGGCTCTTACTATCTTTTTTTCCTCCTGGCTATTCATTTTCACTTTCCAAATCTAAAATGTTTGACACATTGATCCATTCTACCATATTATGTCATTTATCTTGATGTTTTCATAGTCTATAATGATAAAATTATATTTTATATCAAAGATAACATTGACTAGTAAAGGATAGGAATGACTGCCCTTATTATCCTAATTTGGTCGATCATGTATTGTACCTATTTTCACATAGACATTAAAATATTAGCACACAAAGCCTTGATGTTTTTTAAATTATTGATATTTCACTTAGTTCTAGTATGCATAATTATACTTATACATGCAAAATATTTCTTTTCCTATGATATATTAATCGTACATGTGTATTGCATATTTCTAAAAGTGTATATTTTATGAGATGAGGATGTAAAATATTTTCTTTACATATTTATTATGTTCTCACATATATTCAATTACATTCACATATACAGTTGGGGCACCTTGCTCATACATGATTGCACCATCATATTTCCAGTACATGCTTCACATCGATACATGTTGTGGATTGTTTAGATCATTTCCCTTTATTATAATTTCAAACCCATAGTCTCATATTCTAGTATTATTTGGTTCTAGTTTCAAAATGCAAAAAGAAAAAAAATAGAATATTTCAAAAATGCTAAAAAAAAGTATTCTAAAAAAATCAAAATCAGGATTTGAGCATGATTAGACATCTAGTTTATATTATTATCATATGTTATTTATCTTATTATTGATATAAAACATATTATTTTTATATCACACATGCATTTCACTTGCATTCATGAGTGTTATGTATGATATACAAATTTTACATCAACTAAGATGTTAGACTTGCCTCTACCTAGTAGCCTTGCTAAATTGGGGTTCATCTTTTCCATAGGTTATAGTATTTACATGTGTTATCATTCTATGAATCCTAAATTATTGAGTTATAAACACTTTTTACAAATGTCTTGATATCATATCTATCTTACATTGTGTACATGGATATGTTATTTGCTATGATATGATCATATTACATATACATGGTATAGACTATCTAGTCTATGCTCTATCGATGCTATTACTTGTACGTAGTAGATTATATATTACTTGTCTATTGTGTATGTCCCTTATATCTTGTATGAAAATCAATTCAACATATCTATGAGATCATTTTTTGGTATATGTGACATTTAGACATGTCCATTACTTGTGGTCCTTGGCCCTTGTTTTGTGTGACATTTGAACATGTCCCTTATATGTGGTCCTTGGTATTATTGTATTACATTGTGCTTGTTGTGATTATGTGCTTGTTGTGATTATTAAGTTTGATAAGTTTCATGATCCATATCATGAACTAACTAATACATAGATTTTTAATCTCACATATACTACTATATACATTTCTATAGGTTTGAACAATAATATATTACATACATAATTTGAATGGTACATATCTTATTATGTTGACATAATTTTCACGTATGTTACATTATTCAATTATTGAATCTTACTGTGCATCATACAGTTAAATTTTATTTTGAAATGAGTGACTTTTAGGACATTGAAATTCCCTCATCTCAAAAGGGTGAAATTTTAGTAGGCTTTTCATAAATGAGATAATCCTTTTCAAGAGAAAAAAACATTTTCAATTACATAATACATTTTTAAAGGTTTCAAAATTATTCAAAACTCAATCATTGGTATAAATTATGGGTGCATATGCCATGCATATGCACTCACATTATAGGAATAAAATACAAGTTCATACAATTTTGGGTGCATGATATAAATTCATGCACAAGTTTCACAAAACAAAATTACAAATTTGTATTTATAATACAACTACATATTCTATAGTTATCACAATGGGGGCATGATATATATTCATGCACACAATACTATTTTTCAATTTTAAGGGGCATGGTATAGATTTATGCCATGCTTTCAATATTACATGTTATCTACAGACATGGTGAGAGCATGGATGTTCTCCATTCTCTTTTGATCGTGCATTCAGGATCTAAAGAACAGAGTGACAATTGAATCGACAAGCCATATGCACTGGGTTGATTCAGTTAAAGTGTGTAATGCATAGCTTAAAGGTTTAATTCTTTCTAGCATTATTTCATGTGAATAAATTGTGGATTCCAACCTGTTCAATGTCATGGGGTTACAAAGAACAATAACAAAAATTATAGTTTCTACATCCCTTAATGGATTTTATTTTAGATACATGTTCAATCTAATTTGGGGCTTGATCACCCTCAAATTCACCATTGGTTCAGATAAAGAACCAACTTCTCCAAGTGCTTCAAGGGAAGCACCAATTTTTTAATACTTCAAGGAAGCATCATCTCCAAAGAAAGTTACAAGATCAACATTGGTTTCACACATAAAAGATTTTCCATGGAACAACTTACATGATTGGAGATTTATCCTAAATACAAAGTGTGTTGTATACACTCAAGTATATCTTTTGTTTATTAAAGTAATTTCATTTCTAGACTAAATGGTAGAAAAATTTAGTCACACAAATTTGGTCATGAATACTTGATAATGTCAATTTTGGCCCTATTTCACTTTAATTGACTTGATCACTTAATCTAAACATATTTCACCACCTCACCCTATCCTAAGCACATCTGCAGACCTATTTAATTTTAAATTATTTTCTTACACCTAGAAAAATGTTCTAAACATCTAAAAATGCCTCTAAGCATCTGTATGGACATCCTAGGACCCAAAAACTTTCATGTTTCCCTTAAGGACAAGGTCAACTGATAGGGGAAAATTATGACAAAACATTTTTTCCCTTATGGGTCAATCATATCCTTAACCCTTCTAATAGCCACTTTTCAAATTAGAACCCTCTCTTATAGATTGATCTATATTTTTAGAATAGGTAGCATGAGGTTTTCCCCTTTTGGATTGTAATAAAGGTACATCTATGTCACCTATTCTATTGCTTCGTAATTCTAATATTAAGGCATACTTACACTATTTCACATCAATCAAAGCTTCCCTATTATTCCCAATTTGATTTTAATTATTTGAAGTAATCCTCGACTAAGTCAAGATCCTATGTTATCCAAGCCAAAGCAAAACATGATAAATTAGTCAAGCCATTTTTATATGCATTCATATAATCAAATGAGCACAATAGCAGAAAGCCCTCTAAGTGGGATAGCTATGTGGGCTTGATTTTCCTATTCAAAGTGTTGGATACATAGGTTGCATTCAACCATCATAGGGGTGATTGAAATGAGCTCAGCCGAGCACACTCCCAACTTTTTTATTTGTAATTTTGTAGTCTTTGCAAGTCGTATTAGGGTTTCAAATTTGAATAAGTCATTTACAAGTCTTTTAAATGCATTTGAAAGTTAATTATTTGCACATAGGCATGATTTACGCTATCACAAATGATCATGACCTGATTTCCCTAATTTTCAATAGAGGATGAGATTGACTAGCTTAGACTATAGTGGTAGTCGATCTTGTTGTAGTTGGTACAATCCTATATTTTACCATATTTATTCTCAATCTATGTGCACTTGTAGAATCAATCAATGTCAGTCAGTTATAGCCATCTATGAATTTTACATAGTCAGATATTTGATAGTAAATAGTCAGGTCTTTTATTTTATCTACAATTAGTCTTCTTTCATTCAATTACACTTTGTCAATTTTAGTATTTTTCTTTCATTCTTCTTTTCATAAGTTGATTTATAATGTATGTTATATTATTTTCAATTTATTTAAATTATGGTTAATACACCACATTAATTCAAATTTTCGATAACATAGATTGAAACCTATTCATCTTTTCTACATTTTGATGAATCTACATTGTCTTGCATGTTGTACTTACTCTTATAGGGTTAAATATTTTTTATTGACTAAATCATAATTTATATGATTTTCTAAGGATTATTCGATTACGTTCTTTTTAATATATTGGCTCTATCTTCAAAACCATAGTATAATTTTTACTAAATAATTTTCAAACCCTATAAAAAATTTTCATGGTGTATGTGTCAAACATTTGATCTCTTCTTATGCCACCGATATTGATTAGATCGAAAATCTAACTAAAAAGAGAGAGATGATTAATCTTCATCATGTTGATTTTGTTAAAATTGCTTTGGTTAGTTTTACATCTTACTTGAAAAATTAAATGGAATTGGTATATATAACTACTATTGATCCAAAAGTTTTACTTTTTAAACATATAATAAAGGTGTAAATGTCTATTTTATTTATAATGTACTTGAATTACCTCACATGTGATTAATAAGGTTGATTATAGGAATAAGATAGAGTTAAAAATATTGCAAATTTTAGAAAACTTGTCATAGAAAACCCCGGTGAGATAGTTTGATTGATGTGTATATTGTCAAAATAAGTTGCAAATCAAACCATGGATCAAGATGTCCAAGACATGGTTAAGATTCAACTTATTTTCTACAAGGTATAAAATGGATATATGAATGCTTATAATATGGATAAAGTATTTTCCTCTTGTAATGAATTGCAATCCGTGCCTACTAATGTAGTCATTTATATAATTTCTTAAGAACCTATGCTCGTATTTTTTTCTTCTTCTAATGTTTTTGATACTTCTTCTTCTATAAATGCTATGATTACTTCTCAATTTCTTCAACGGTGTTCCTATTATTTCTCAATTTCTTCAAAATTCTGAATATGTTCCTATTACTTGCCAATTTATTCAAAATTATCAACATATTTATATTGATTCTCAATTTTTCAAAAACTCTTAACATGTTTCACACATTCATCTTGTTTAACTATATTTTTATTAAAATTTATTAAGTTTGTTTCTTCATATATTGCCAATCCTTCTACTTTATAAAATTGTTCTAATCCAACATATCTTACTTCTATTCAAAATTTTGAAATGACTAATATGATGGGTTTCAAAATTCAAAATGGTAAGTCATTTTTGATGATTTTCTTCAAAAGCCCGTGGATTATGAAGTCTTGCATACCCATGATTTGTTACTCCAAAATTATTATTTAATAGAAAAGAAAATCATTCTCATTATATTAAAGTTTTTATGTTTATTTTATAATTATTTTCATGATAATAAATATTGATTAAATTATTCCTAAAAAAAACATGAAATAATATACATATGATTGTTACTATATTTTAATATATAATATGTGCATTCTTTTAAAATATTAATTAATGATAACTTATTTATCTTATTTTTCAATCAACATTAATATAAAGGTTACATTTACACAACCAACTTAAATTTTAAAAAAAAAAGATAAAATGAAACTATTAATAAGTAAATGATTCGAACCCATTAAAATTGAATTAGTATATGATTCCAACCCATTAACATTATTTAAAAGATGTTTGCGAGCTTTTTGGAAAAAAAAAATCGTTAAGTTTGTTATATATGATGAATGGTGTTTATAATATTTAATTTTTTGAAAATAAAAAGAGAGTTTCTATCCAAAAAAAAATTTAAAAATAATATTTACCAAATTTATACAACCATAAATAATCAAGTATGAATACCAAACAAACTCCTTTTAAATATAATCTTTATAAAGTCTTATTTTTATAAATAATAAATATATTAATAAATTTTAATAAAATATATATATTTTTTTTAATTAAAAAATAAATATCCTCAATATCATTTATATTTTGTTTACAAATAATTAGCTTTTTTCTTTTCAAAGATTTAAGGTGGTGCAATCATGAGATTTTCTATCAGAGCCAGCGTCTCCTTCTTTGTCCTTTTGCTTGTGGAGCCTCCCTTTGCTTGGAATGCTTACATTCGTTGACTGCGTCTTCCCTTTCGCAGCCCCCTCCCCTGCTCATGTTGTGTTTCCCCCTTTTTTGCAGTGAAATAAACTCAAAGCTGATTTTGGCACTACTGCGAAGAAGAAATATAGACGATCTAAGGCAAAAACATTGAGATTAGAGACGGAAGATTTGGTGCAAAATGGCTTTTAACGAATGGTGAAAAACCTCCTCTCTAGGCGAGAGAAAAGAAAGGTCCTTTCCTTCGGTTGAGAGCTGAGGTGTTCTTACTCGGGTTTCTTTTTATTGGTTTCTGCTTTCGTTTTGTTTTTATGTTCCCCAAATACATTTTGACATAGGATTTGCAAAATTAACCTTGTTTTCGATGATGTTTTTTAACTTTTGACAGAAAATGTGTAACTTGTAGTTATTCTTGTCTCTCTCGATAAAATTGTGTTTTTCTTATAAAAATATTTTATATGTCTTAGTTTTCATTTGTTGATTTTGTTTCTTCTACATTTTCACTTATGATTATAACTCACTTCTAATAAAAAATGTTTTATCTTATCAAATAAAAAAATATTAATCCAATTAAAATACACTATCACTACATCCATAAAATATAAATCCAAATTTTTTTTTCTTTAATATTTATATATGAAAATTTTCTTTCAAAATTTAGTGAGTTACTATAAAAATAGAGTATAATTATTCAAACTTACCATAAATACAAATTATGTTATGATTCTCATTCAAGATTATAATTACTCTATTATAATTTCCTCACAGGCGATACGGAAGAAAATTATTGGAAAGATCGATAACCAATACACCGATGGAGTTGGAATCCTGTGTATTGTCTGTCAACCAAATGCGGGTAGCAACGACAATGAGGCCGTTGCAACCGCCTACAATGCAATACATATCCTTATCATATAACCACAATTCAATCAATCATTGCAATCCAAAACGTCAACCAGAACCCGATCTCCATATCTTTTTAAATCCTCCAAACCAGTCAAATATCTTTACATTAATGGTAACAAATTTGTGCGGCCAACAGATCACACATACGACACTCCCCTGTACAATATATAACGCCTGTTGATTCTCGGTCACCATACCCTGGAATTCTCTGTGCTCGATTGGCCTACTTCAAGCCCAATATTCCAGCGGTATGCGTATGCATCTGCACATTTCCAATATCAATCATAACATGACTGTAACGCGAATCAAATTCGTTCTGCGATTCATTTTTCTGCACTTGTTCTTGTCTGCATCAAAAGCCCTGATCTCAGGAATCCACTACAATGGGATTGATAAATGCTGGAGAAGAGACCCCCTGTGGGCGAACCACAGAATGAAGCTGGCCAATTGTGCCAGAGGCTTTGGCAGCTATGCAACTGGAGGAAAGGGGGGATATATTTACACAGTCACCAGAGACGATGACCATCCGGTGAATCCCTCGCCGGGCAGTCTCAGATATGGAGTTACTCGTGATGAGCCTCTGTGGATAGTTTTTGCGAGGGATATGAACATTCAGCTTCGGATGCCCTTGTTTTTCGCAAGCCACAAGACTGTGGATGCGAGGGGAGCAAGAGTTACCATTAGCAATGGACCTTGCATACGGCTCTACAATGTCAGCAATGTGATTATTCATGGATTGGAAATCCATGACTGTAAGGCCAGCCCATCTAACAATGTTATCATATCTGAGACTGTTGGAGTGGTCAGAGATTTTCAAATGGATGGCGATGGCATTTCTATAATGACTTCCAGAGATATTTGGATTGATCATAATACACTCTCTCAGTGCGCGGATGGTCTCATAGATGTCACGCTTGGTTCCACTGCGATTACTATTTCCAACAATCGTTTCTTTCATCATAACGAAGTAAGCAACCCTGCCTTTTTTTTTTTTGAACGAACTTTTTAGATAGTATTTTGAATTTCTTAATAATTGGGGGAATTGAGGTTTAGTTTACTTTTTTAAAATTTAAGGATTTGATGTTTTCATAGTTTATAATGGATAGATTATATATTTTTTGAAAATGTTGTGTATTAAATTTTTGAATCGATGTTTAGAATCAATATTTATAATTTATTTTTATGAAGTAATCATATTTGCTGAAGATAGATCATAGATGTTGATTTAAACTTTTAAATAGACTTTTCCAATAACATTCGTGATCTTGATCTATTTTTAAGAAGCATGATTACTACTTGAAAATGAATTACAAATGTCGATGATTTAAAAATTAAAATGTCATTAGATCATAAAGGGAAGTTAGGCTTATTTAAATTCGAGTTTAATAAACTTTAACACAGATTACATGTTTTTTGGAAATATTAAATTTTTGAATCAACGTTTAGGATCAACATCTGTAATTCATCTTCAAGAAGTAATCATGTTTCTTGAAGATAGATCACAGATGTTGATCTAAATTTTTGAATAGATATACTCGTAATCCATCTTCACAAAATATGATTGCTTTCTAAAAGATGAATCACATATGTTAATTACAGATATTGATACACAGTACTTGCAAAAAATATATAATCTATCTTAAAATTTATTCAACTCTAATTTAAATAAGAGAAACTTCCCTTTATAATCTAATAACATTTTAATTTTTAATCAATATATTTTTATAAAAAAAATTATAACATATATTTGATTCTCCTATTTTAATTTAAATTTTTTTTAGTTATATTATTATAATTTCAAATCATAAGTTTTATTAATATATATATAGCAATTTTTTTTAATTTAAACCTTTACCTTGCACTTATATTTTGATGCCTCTTTTTATGAACATTGAATAGATACCAGTAACGTTTTTATTTAAATTTTGATTTATGGTTTTTTATTTGTAATTGATAAATATGTTATTATTAATATGGATGTTATCACTATCATTGAAATATTTAAGGGCTCTCAATATAATTACAATCTAATTCTAATCATGAGCACCCTGGTTTACCACTCTACTCACTAGAATTAATTTTTGATAATTTTTTGATCCAGGAAAGTGAAGGAAATAGGTAATGGTAAAATTGTTCATAAATAGATTGATTAAAGTACCATTATATATTTAATCATTTGTCTAACTAAGAACTAAATTTTATCCTATGCTTTTAGTTTTCTGATTATGTGATTCATTATTTTAATATTATCTATCCAAAATGGCAGGTAATGTTGTTAGGCAATAGTGATACGTATAAGCCTGACTTAAACATGAAGGTGACAGTGGCATACAATCATTTTGGACCAGATCTAATGCAACGCATGCCAAGGTAATATATCATTTCCAGTAGATTACTTTTTTGTATGTATAATATGGAAGAAAGTTTGCAATAAATTTATGCATAAAAATTTTAAATTATTAAAATAATTTTAAAATTTAAAATTAAATATATTAAAATATTTAAAAAAAAATTATTAATAATATTTATATTTATTTAATTAATTTTATTTTAAAAGTTATTAAAAATTATATATATATTATTAATTTATATTTTTACAATTATATTAATATTTTATTGAAAAATATGCATGTCAATATTGTTTATTAGCGTTTAAGTGTTATAACATTAAATTACATATTTTAATTTTCTTATATATTTTAACATTACTTACATATAATCATAATACAATAAATGCATCTCATTTTTTAACCTTTTTTAAATTTGTAAATGAAATTATAAATATTCTTCTAAAATCATTTGTTATGATATAATAATTTACTTTCAATTGATAAATTATTGTTCATTTATAAATGGGTTTGTTGATTATTATTGGATAGATCTTACATTAATACAATCTATTTTTTCATTGATTACTTCTTAACATTAATTTACATTTTCATAATTCATTTGAACATTAATTTACATTTTCATAATTCATTTTTTAATCTCTTTCTAGATGCCATGTTACCATTAACCCTTCTCTTAAATTGCTACAATAAATTTAATAAGAGTTTTTATATTACTCTTTTTTTAAAGTTAAAAGTTCTCTTTCATTTTCCATTTTTCAATTCATTTTACCTTGTTATAATGTCAATTATTCTTTTAAGTTAAAAATTAACATAATAATTCTCTTTTTTTTAAAATTAGCATAATATTTCTCAAAGTTAAAATATTCATTTCTTTTATCATTATAAAATGAAATTTATATAATTTATTTAAATAAAATAAAATAATTTTTAAATTTTTTAAAACTTTCTTCCAAAATCTTTTAATAAAACAAAAAAAATCAACAAAAATAATATATATACTTTTTCTTAATAATTTTTTTTTTTTAAATTAAATATTTTCATAAAAACTATGATAAATTTCTTCCAACAAAAATTAACATTAAAATTGAATTAAAAAATCAAAACCCAAATACTTAAAAGGAAAAACCACTCTCAATTCAGGTGGTTGTCTTAAATCTTTATTGTTTCTTAAATCTTTATAAAACAAAATTTAATAATGATGATAAGACGTTTTATTATTAACTGATAATCAATAATATTATATTGTCAGACTGAGCTTTTAGGTCGTTGTTATCCACATTGCAGGTGCAGATTGGGATATGTGCATGTAGCAAATAACTACTATGACCCATGGGGAATATATGCAATTGGAGGGAGCTCAAATCCTGTCATCTTAAGCGAAGGGAACTGGTTTGTGGGTCCAGAGGACTATACCAAGAAACAGGTGACAGAACACAAAGGGTGCAGTGGCTCATCTTGTGTGTGGAGATCCATAAATGATAAATTTCTAGGGGGATCATATTTTCAACAATCTGGTTGGGGAAATGCAGTTGCAAACTACGATCGTAGGCAAAACTTCAGAGTTGCCAGGCCTAGATTGGTGCCTGAATTGACCAAAGA
This sequence comes from Torreya grandis, assembly GCA_037957365.1. Lineage (NCBI taxonomy): Eukaryota > Viridiplantae > Streptophyta > Pinopsida > Cupressales > Taxaceae > Torreya > Torreya grandis. The sequence goes on along the minus strand of JARHVA010001805.1, from coordinate 1,496,948 downwards.
CGCAGGGGCTCTCAACTGCTTCCCAAACACGATTTGTTGACGAACCTTTTCTGTTTATCTGATAAAGGCAAAGTCCAAGCCAATTTTATTTTTATTTTTTGTAATGTTTGCCCTTCAATTATCTGTTGTTCGCATATCTAAGTTGTCATGTCCACACTAATTATCCTAGTGTGTCAACTATAAGGAGTGATTCATATCTATGTTTATTCATTACCAGGCTATTGAGACAACTATAATAAATTGTAGTCTAATTATTGGTCTCATAACCATTTCATTGTCTGCTGGTTTTGACAGGACTTAGATTTGAGTCTGTTCGAGTCCCCTCACACTTGGAGACTTGACCTCGTTGTAAAATGAAGCTAAATTTCATCATTAAAATGTTTATGAACAGATGTAATATATGGCTTAATTATTCACCTTATCTCCTCATTCAATGTTTTAAATCCTATTTGTCCATTTTAACTCATAATCTCTAACATAAAATCTAGTATGGGAAAGATGTATTTGTCTGTCAAAAGGAGTTTTTGGGTGATGATGCGAAGAGACTGATTTGAATAAGGAATGCAATCTGGCATACCAAACAGATGGAAAGAGTTGAGAATGTATTTAACAATTATTTGTTTCAAAATTGAAATTCTAATAATAATAATTATTATTATTGATATTTCATTACATATCAATAAACACAAATTTATTTTAATAAGTGTTGTTCTTAAGTTTTATGTCATAGAATAATACCAAAAATGTTCCCTTCAGATATAATTCCCATATGATATATACATTGCATTCTACTTTTCACATCCTAACATGTTATCACTCTTTACATAACTACAATTTGAAGTGTTAAATAGACATGAGGTTTTTTGTACAAGTATTATACTTGTGTTTGTTTATTCTGAGGTTTTCTTAAGTGTTTGAGATAATAGATTAATTGTAAGAATTGAAACATGCAATCAAAGGAAATAAACATATCAATAAACAGGACACACGACATTAATTTAGATAAATTCAATGTGAAAAAACTATTGAAGCCATGTTTTATCATCTCCATTATACTCAACAATTTACAAGCTTACAAAGACAACTTCTTCTCAATGGTGCCTACACTTGCAATGACTTTACACTCTTTAGTGGAGAGCTTACTTTTTCAGTAAGATATACAGCTAAACTCAACAATCTCAGCTTTGTAGTCTTCAAAACATTCTACTCTACATCATTGACTACCTTTTATGCACTCGACTAAACTCCCATACGTTTGTTGTACCTGGCTACTACCAATCTGCCTTAACTTTGTAGGAATCCACTTAATGCTAAGTGAATGCCTTCTTCCAATGTAGACCTTCCACGGACTCTACAGGGATATATATACAAGAACAATACCTCATGCTCAAAAATAAAAGCTCAAAAGTAAAAAACTAAATAAAAAATGTTCCCCATGCTCCTTCAACTTCTTATAACTGAAAATTTTGGTGGCAACATGCCTTTTTCTAAGTTCAAGTAGTAATGTCACAAGTTTTTTTTTTAAATACATGGCCTTGACATGGATTCTCTGTCTTAGATATTATGCAGTTTTCTTAGGCCATAAAATTTGCATATGAACTTAGATCATCATGTTTTTTAATATAAATGATTTTTTGAGATGAATAAAAATATGAACTATAAAAGTACTTTTGATGCCAACCATATACAGATCCAGCCTTTGAAAGATAAACTAGCTTTTTTGGATATTTTTTAACCCCTATTTGACAGTCAAATATCTTACCAACTGGTTTTGATGATAACTTTGATCCAAAACAGATCATATACCTCAAATTTGAAGGCTTTTGGTCCCACAAAAGCTTCAAAAATAGAAGATGAGGATTCACTTTCTATCTTCTCAAATAGGATTTATTTTCATTATCCTCTTGAACTATTCTTTATTATTCTCTTTTAAAGAGTGACTACCCAAATTGAAACTTGCAACATTAGGTTGATTAAGAGTCCATTCAACTCTTTTCAAACTTTGCCCACCACGTCCTTGCACTCCTCAATGTCTTGGTCTTAACTCGGTTGATCCTCTTAGCCCATTTTTTATAATGCACATGATTTTAGGCTAGAGTAAAGCTCTCCCTTATGAGACACTAATTAAGCATCCCCCTTCTTATTCACATTCTTTTTAAAAATGAATAAAACATGTTGCATAATGTAAGTGGTGTTACCACAAGTCACCATGTTAAAAAAATTCCCTTAGGGTCTTATAATTCAATAATCCATCATACATGGATTGAAACTACAATTCCCTTTATCAGGTTGCTTATATTTTTCAACTCAAAAAAATATTAAAAAAACATAACATACATTGAATGAAACATATTCAATGAAGAAATATGGTTGTCAAAACATAATTATGAATCTTCTTGTGGAGCATTTGTCACCATGCACGTAATTCTCACCGTTTATTAATGACCTGATGCCATGCCTCATATTCTCAATTCATGTAAAAACCTTGGGCTCATGAGCATTATAAAATATGTCCATCAACATGTTTACCCATATTGTCATGCCAAAACTAATCTATAAAACGTGTTGCAGCCATATTTTATGTGCATAAAATATTTTATAAAATTCTCTATAATTATTTATAGGTTCATTATGTGCATACCAAAATTAACATATGTATGCTAAAATAATTTTGATTATAACAACTAACCTATACCTCCATGCTACAATTATGTGATTTCTCAAATGCAAGCTACAACATTGATAAAAAAATAACATGTTGCATTATGTAAATATGAATTTGCATGGAGAGGAAAATAAAATCGACATGTTGTCACATTTTTGATACCTTAGTATTCAACTTATGTGTGGATGTCTCTCTCAACATAGAGTGCTTATTCTACCCATCTTCCCAAATGTTAAAATAACTTAGTAAGGATGTAATAGCTAAAATTTGGATACGGAGATTCAAATGCAACAATCACTTCAAGTCAATCCAAACTCATGCTAAAACTTGAGAAAGGGCAAGGTAGATAAATTGGATGCAAAAAAAAATTGAAATAAAGTAAATATACCACAATCTTATGACCAATACCTCCAAATGCAATGATGTGCCCCAAGGTGACAAGTTGAATTGCTTGATAGTTGATAACTTGAATGTTGGATTTACTTGGACTCATAGTTTTGACAACAATGGAGATTGATAGAGGATTGATAATGCAATTTGACAACAAGAAAGCATGTAAATTCTTCTCATTCATTAGTTAGTTGGTTTGTTCATCGAGGAAAGGTGATTAAATAGAAGGTGGTGGATGGAATGGATGGCTGGATTTGAATCTTATGAATGGATGGATCAAGGGTGGATAATATTTTAGGAATTAAAAATTCATAGGAGAGGGAAGGTTATTTAATAACCAAGGAATTAAAAATTCCTTGGAAAATCCTATAAAAGGCGGTGCGGGGCTCTAGGTGTATTAGGGGATTCTAGATCCAATTATAATTAATTAAGGTTAGTGGGTGGTGTAGATGATATTTATAGATTATATAGCACCTCAGTCTTGTACACTATAAAAACTCATAACTTGGTTGTTCCTCTCAGTTTTGGATCTTTCCCTCACTTAGAAGTCTAGTATCTGCTCAATCTTGTGCCCCTTAGCTTATCTCTTGGTTTGACTAGTCTCATGTTGATGACCACAAACCATCTATCTTACCCAAAATGCTCAAAATCTACTTATATTCCACCTCTGCAAGTTTTGAGCCTATGCCTACTTTCTTGTTCTTTGGACACTAACATCGCGAAGAGAAACCTGCATTGACATAAGTGTCATGCTTCAATGCGAGTGTCCAGTGCCCTAAAGTCATCTAATTTGTATATGTAATGTAACCTAATGGTCAGCCTAAGTGCTTTAACATGAGTTACTTCTCCAAATGGATTGATATAAATAAAGATCAACCATCATTCATTCCACTCCTAGAAAAGACCTAAGGCAACTTATCAAAGCATTCAATCAAGCACTCGATAAAGCAAAAGCTTTCCTATTTTTTCCTATTTTTATTTCAGTCATAATAACAACACATGCATAGGTCTTAAGTACCCAAGGAGTAGCCCAAGAGATATATTTATGTTGTATTTATTTTCCACATATTGTTGTAGACACTACGAATTTACACCATTATATTAATATGAATATATGTGTCTTACTACTTCCCCATCCTTTTTTATGTTAGTTAATTTAGTTTTACCAATTACTATTTTACTTTACTACCTAGTTGATTTTAACTACTTAACCCTCCTTAAATCTAGTCAAATCTCCCCAAATATATTAGAAGTAAGTTGTTTTTAACCTCTTAACAACCTCTTGCTAGCAAGACTTTATTTAAAATATCCTAGGATTAAGTTTAACCTTGTGGATTGGATTTGTTTGAATGAACTTGGCAAACTTAGACTGGATCGACATTGATCCCCATGATCATCATTAATCCTATTGGGATCGTTGTCAATTTAAATTTAGACCATCCTCGAGCAGAAGAATCCCCAAATTCCTACATTAGAATGTTGGAGAAATTATCCTAAAGTACATGTAGAAGAATGGCATACCTATCTTAGTCCATCCTCACTCATTCAAAGATTAAGAATATCCCCATTAATGTGATAATTCTTTGTAATATTGGAAGCATTTCAAAGGTAAGTATATCACTAGTTTGAGTATATTATAATTTTTATATTTTTTTATTACATTCTATTTATTCCCCTTAGTCTAGTCAAATTATCATTAATTATTCTTAAAGCCATTTCAAATGCCTTAAATCCCAACTTTAGGCCCCATCTTGAGTGTCATTTCCCCATTGTCAAGATCGATGGTGATTCCTCACATGAATCATCCTTGACTAGTATAATAGTTAGTAATTCTGAAATAATTGACACTGATCCCTGTGTTCTTACTTTTTGTTTGCAATCCAAAGTTAATTTAATAGTGCAAATTAATTTCAACTAGCTATTTTTTAGTCTTAAAATCATGAATCTCTATTTATATATAACATTACGAGGAGTTGTACGTGATGTGGTTTCTATCTATGATTTACCCATAGTCCCTCACCCACTCTTCATAGATCAGAGTGATATTTTACTAAGACTTTGTGCAATTGTGTTTTCAACTACTCTAGAAGCAGTCATTGAACAATTAGAAGTAATACAGGCACAAGAAGATTCAACTATAGCTTATTGTAATAAACACTTTTTTAACATCCATGCTTGATAGATTAATCCATTTCATTTCAATTCACATCTACATTATCATATGCTTTGTTGTAATTTTTGTTATTACATTTTTTGATTACTTACTTCATACAGTGGACTGACAACCTCTTAAGTAAGCGTACCACTTCTTGGAACTAGTCTAGCATCAGGAAGTCCACTTATATACCTTATTAATAAATAATTTTCAATTTGTCTCTTATGTGTAGGTAATCGTTCTTAGCCAAAAAGGAGTTCCCACTTCGTTGGATTAATGGTGTGCAACCTTCATCATAGGTGTCCCTTTAAAACCCTGTATCATAACTTCCATTTTTAGTAAGTTTATTTATTAATAAAAAGGAATAAAAATATACTAAAACATTCTATCACACCTAGTAGGATCTGTAGGTCTCATGATTCTTGTTGTGTTTCAGTGTGAAATCATTTGTTGGTTACATTTTCTTGTTTGTATGTTTGCATTTAAAAAAGAAAAAATACAAAATTATTGCTTTCCTTTTTAAAGTCTATAAAATAATTGCATTCATCCCCCTACTTATTTATATATCCACATAAATTAATTTAGGCAGATTAATACATTGTGATAGTCACACTCTCTCACACACAACCAAACCACGGTAATCTTAAAAACAAGTATCAAAACATTTCCTACCTAGGTGGACCTACTTGGATTTGATCACCAAGGGGAAAACTGACTTGGTGTACTGACTAAGTATAAATATTTTGGTAGATAAATATAAATTCTAAGCACCTGACACCCTTGTCACTGTGGTGTGTGAAGTGATGGGGTAGGCCCCAATACCAAGCCATGTACTTCCTTCCAACATAGAATTAGGCCTCAATGTACCTTTATGTATATATAAGTTCCCATCCTTAAACAAAACCTGAAACTAACCTTAGACTGTCATTTATTAGTACCTTCATTAACCCATCTCCCATTCTAAATTTTGTTTCTTAAAAATTAAAAACCTTTAAGTACATTTAATACAGTATGTGTTTTCTTTCACTAAAGATGAGATAATCAAAAAAAATTGTCTTTACATTTCATTAATTGTTTTTTTTTTTCAGTGATACATGGTTACAACATGACAATAGCCAATGAAATGAATTGAACCTCATACCTCATCCTCATCCATGGAGAACACATAAAGTCCTCCTACATCTCATAAATCCATGGGGGAAGGAATTCCCCAACTTAATATATAGGAAGACCCAGACTTTGCTAGTATAATGGATAGTAATCCAATTGCCCTCAATCATTACCTTAGTTATCGAACCATATGAATTCATGTTTCCCCTCAAACTCAATCTTCCCAATTTTTGTATGCCATGCCCCCAGAGGGACTTAAAGTGCTTGTTACATCCATGGTTTCATCTTCCACTAATCCACCTCTAATGGGTTCTGATATCAGCATAATGCAACCCCTAAATAATTAACCACCATTAGTATCTAGTAACCCTTCTATGACTATTACCCAAACTCAAAATGTTACTACAACCCAAATTACACTTACTCTGCCACCCACTACCTTACTCTAAAATTTAGTAGTCTCAATCCCTATGACTCTCCCACCTATCTAAACAAGCATAACTTCAAATCCTCAAACTCAACCCTTACAACCTACACAAAATACCCAACCTGACCTCATGCACATCCTTATGAATAGGATGGCAAATCTAGAGGTTTCTACCTTCGGGCAAAAAAATATGCTCATGTATGATCAAATTTGAATTGAACCTATCAATCCTATCATCCCAATTAGGCCTTATCCCTCACAATAAGAACTTCCTAAATTTATGAAATTTCAAAATAAGAAAGATCCCCAGAAACACATTAGGGCATTTAGACATGCTTGTTACCTTATAGATCAAGATGATGCTCTCCTTTTAAGGATGTTTCCCATATCATTAATTGGACCAACCTTAGATTGATACAACTCTATCCCTCATCATTCCTTATTTTCTTTTGGGCAATTGGCTCAAATCGTCTTATAACACATCTTCATTAATATCGCAAAGAAAGTAACCATAATCGACCTATATGCCATTATAAAATTTGATGATGAATTCATTGCTACCTTTGTAGCTAGGTGGTGAGCCCTTATAAATCAGCTAACATTCTTCGTTCCTCAGTTTGAATTAATAAAATTATTTTCAATATCATGTGCTAAGCATATATCGTCAACACTACAAGTATAATCAGTTAAAACTTTTGATGAAGCCTTTACCATGGCCCATAAACTATAACTTCAAGCCTTAAAGGAATGAAATGTTAATTTATGTAATAATAACTTCAAACCCAACCCCTCCAAAGGGACTAACAATTCTAAAACTAACGGCACAATAAAAGTTGTTGCCTTAAAATCGACACCTCCATAAACAATGAACCAACCCAAACCTTCTACCTCCCAAACACAACCACAAAAACCTTTAACATGATTTCCTCCTCAGAAATACACACCCTTAGGGGAGTCATATGCTTCTATTTTAGATAAACTCCTAAAATCTTCCATTATCGATCTTACTCCAGTCAAAACCCTTGATGATTCTCACCCCAAACCTAGTTGGTACAATGAAAGTAATTTTTGTACTTATCATCATGTACTTGGTCATGGGGTCAATAATTTTAGGTATTTCAAAAGTTTAGTTCAAAACCTTATCGAACAAGTGGAATTACAATTGGATGTTCCTAATTCTCCTCTCAATCAATCCATCAATATCTTTAGGCAACCATTCCCCGACCATCTTTCTACATCTAATTTTGTACAAACAAATGTAGGAAGTACCTTAGATCATGAAACCCATTTAATAAACATAATCCATTATCAAATTTTACCTAAATAAGTGTTGGGAATAAACCGGAAGCACACAATTGATTACCAAACCAAGCAACTTAATATGCGGAAATTAACCAGAATCACAAGTAACTAGAATTCAGAATAACACATGATATGAGAGACAATACACAACTTGTATTAATACTTATACAGAAAAGAATACAATAAATAAGATGCCACTTCTTCTCCACCACCTCTTCAGAGGCTTGCCACACCTCAAGTGAACATTAATTCTCTCCTCAAAGCTCTCTCTCTCAAGTCCCAACACACAACTCAAACACAGAGTTGGTGTTCACCTCCTATGCTCCACGCACACCACAAGTGCTCCACGCACTCCACAAGTACTCAAAGTACTTCAAGTAGATCTCCCATGAACCTGCAATAACCTGCACCTCAACAGACCATACTTATGGAAGGAACTCACTTGCCTTCCTCTTTGCTCTATCCGAGTACACACCTGTACTCCAAGTAGATCCTGCCTGATACTGCTCCCTGTTGTGTTGCTGTCCTATCTGATCTTGCACACCTACAAATCAACCTGGTTCTACACACCTATGAACCTTGACCTTGCACACACATACACCTGCAGATCAACGATCTTACTTACCATGTAGATCTCCTATATAGGCCATGCACCTGTGACCAAGATCTTACACACCTGAAGAATCCTGCTGACTCTCCAAAACCAACACCCACCTAGGTACTAATGTGGAACTAGGAGGAACACCCTTGCTCACCTCACACACAGAAGGAGCAAACTTTGCTCAACTCAAACTAGAACACCTTTCCAATACAACCATGAGTCTATTATATAGATCTCATCCAAACAATGATTAGACATCTAATTACAATAATTAGATCCACAGCTCTCAGTCTAAAAATAGATCTAATCATGCAAACACTTGGTTCGTTAGCTAACTGTCCATAATAAGCTCGCAGTCGAACCACACAGGTGACCGACGTCGGTCCCTGTCTGCCTGGGGGTCGCCGACGCCGGCCGATCTCTGACCGACGTCGGTTGCTTCATGTCTCCTACCTGCCGACGTCGGTTGGCCAGACCAACGCCAAAGACTGTGACACTCTGCAACTCATCTGCAACCTCCTCCATGTCTGCATCAGTGAAGCTTTTAGCTCCACAACCTAACAATCTCCCACTTGGAGATAAACAGCTGCACTGTACCTGTACCTGTACCCCGTCTAATCTATTTCCTGGTTTGTATCCCTCTTCAAGCTCAATCTTGAAGACAACCCACCACACAACCTGTGATGTACCTCCTGTCATCTGAGTACCCTGCCACATCCGAACCTACAAACACATGTAGTGAAGTCCTGACCCTGCATGTATACCTGCTGCTGGTCCCTCTCAAATCCCTAAGAACACACTTCCCCAAATTGGCTCCTAACTCTCTGATAGCTCCCACTGCATGGGAATACTCAGGTCTATACCAGACCTCATGTGATTTCAGACACTGTACCTATCCATCCCTTAGTGTGCTCTGGCTCTGCATCTTGTGCCTCGCCAACACCTGATTCACATCAGCTCCCACTGGAGACAAAATCAACCTGTGATCTCCATGTCTCCCATGCCAAAGAATTTCACTGCTCAAAACTCCTCATGACATGCCACTGAACTAATCTTACCCTTAGCTCATCAAAACCCTATATGTACAATCCTTGCTAGCAAATATACCATCCACATACAGCAACAGAATGATGTCATGACTCATCATTCCCCTGGTAAGGCAAACCACAGTAGTTACCTGACATTGACTGAAGCCATGCTTCATCCTCCACCTGTCAAAACCTATACCACTATCCTGTAGCTCCTCAAGACCGTATACCTGGTCTTCCGTCTCACGTGTCCGTTCACTCTATTCTTCAACTAAGGAATCCATTCGTCTCTATGTTTTCATACCTGCTGGCAATACTACCAAAAACACCTGTTTGGTTCTCCTCCAAGGAATCACATCCTCATCCATGCCAAGCTCACACCTATTTCCTGGATCCTTCCTGCTCTACAATCAGCAACGAGTATAAAGAAGAGGAACAATGAATTTGAGGGCCTACTTACGTCTTCAGTCCTCCGTATGGGTGTTTGAGACTCCTTGACAGCGTGCTGTCCACCCAAAATCCGTTACAATAACCGACCTCGGTCACTCCACAGTCTGCATCTGACCGACATCGGTTCCATGCGTCTGTCCCTGACTATCGACCCTACAGATATCGGTGTCCCTGCTGCCGATGTCGGTCCTCCTGACCGGCATCGGTCTTACCTACTGCCGACGTCGGTCCTCTTGACTGACGTCGGTCTTACCTTGCCCGACATCGCCGGCTTCGGTCTGCACATGACTGACATCAACACCTGTCTGTTCGACGCCAGTTCCTCCTGACCGACATCGGTATCTGTGTTCGCCTGTGAGTGATGACTTTTTACCCATGAGCTCCTTTGAATCAAAACCCATGTCCAAACTGCTCTGCTCAGAAGTATCCAGCCCCATCCACTGGTCTCTGTCCGCCATCTCCTCCAAGTACACCAAGGCTTTCCAATTCTTAAACCTGTCAAATATATCTGTCTTCCGCTTAAGAACATGCATCTCCTTCCTGCTCATGTGACCAAGCCTACGAAGCCATGTCTCCACAACAGAAGAAGAATCAGTAATATAAACAAGTAGATAAAGAGTACCTATTTTCTTACCACCAGCTAATTCAAGTGCTTCTGCTGTGAGAGTTCTTGTGCATCTCTCATCACCCAATATTTCTGAAAAAATTAGCCATATCTCCAAACTTGGGACCTGCATGACCTTCATCAACACCTGTGTGTTGGCCACCTGCAATTTCAGCTTCACTTCCCCTTTGCCAATTCTTTGGCAAGGCTCACCAGCTCCTCTACCTGGGGCTGCATGGAAAGAGGCAACCGAATCTTTTATCCAAGATTCAACTTTATCCAAGAAACCTCCCAGAGCATCCTGTGCCATATAACCTGCAACTTCTACTTCTTCAGTTCCTTCATGCTGATCTGCTACCAACCAACAATAATATTTTACCTGCTCTTTCTTTCCATAGGACCGTGAGTGACCATCTGTGTTTTTCAACTCCTCCATTCTTAGCTTACTTTCATCTGCCGTTGCTCTACTCCCACTCAATCAGAAACCCCTGAGAGTGACCTGTAACCAAACACAAAACCTGCTTCCTGCAACCTTAGCTCTGATACCACGTGTTGGGAATAAATCAGAAGCACACAATTGATTACCAAACCAAGCAACTTAATATGCGGAAATTAACCAGAATCACAAGTAAATAGAATTCAGAATAACACATGATATGAGAGACAATACACAACTTGTATTAATACTTATACAGAAAAGAATACAATAAAGAAGATGCCACTTCTTCTCCACCACCTCTTCAGAGGCTTGCCACACCTCAAGTGAATAGTAATTCTCTCCTCAAAGATCTCTCTCTTAGGTCCCAACACACAACTCAAACACAGAGTTGGTGTTCACCTCCTGTGCTCCACGCACACCACAAGTGCTCCACACACTCCACAAGTACTCAAAGTACTTCAAGTAGATCTCCCATGAACCTGCAATAACCTGCACCTCAACAGACCATACTTATGGAAGGAACTCCCTTGCCTTCCTCTTTGCTCTATCCGAGTACACACCTGTACTCCAAGTAGATCCTGCCTGATACTGCTCCCTGTTGTGTTGCTGTCCTCTCTGATCTTGCACACCTGCAAATCAACCTGGTTCTGCACACCTGTGAACCTTGACCTTGCACACACATACACCTGTAGATCAACGATCTTACTTACCATGTAGATCTCCTATATAGGCCATGCACCTGTGACCAAGATCCTACACACCTGAAGAATCCTGCTGACTCTCCAAAACCAGCACCCACCTAGGTACTGCTGTGGAACTAGGAGGAACACCCTTGCTCACCTCACACACAGAAGGAGAAAACTTTGCTCAACTCAAACTAGAACACTTTTCCAATACAACCATGAGTCTATTATATAGATCTCATCCAAACAATGATTAGACATCTAATTACAATAATTAGATCTGCAGCTCTCAGTCTAAAAATAGATCTAATCATGCAAACACTTGGTTCGTTAGCTAACTGCCCGTAATAAGCTCACAGTCGAACCACACAGGTGACCGACGTCGGTTCCTGTCCACCTGGGGGTCACCGACGCCGGCCGATCTCTGACCGACGTCGGTTGCTTCCTGTCTCCTACCTGTCGACGTCGGTTGGCCAGACCAATGCCAAAGACTGTGACACTCTGCAACTCATCTGCAACCTCCTCCATGTCTACATCAGTGAAGCTTTTAGCTCCACAACCTAACAATAAGCTGATAATGCTTTTGAATCATCTTCCAAAACAAGGATCCTTGATCTCCGTATAGGAGATATTTTTGAACCATCTAAACTACCCAGATTTGTTCCTAATATCCACTCAAGTTTTCTTGATATCATTATTTGGGATCCTCATAAATAAATGATACCTAATCCTATTCATGTCAACCAATCAAAAATAAAGGATGAAAAAACTATCAAGGTGGATACTTTTTTAGATATCCCAAAAAATACAGATGCTACTCCTTTAGTCACTATAGAACCTTTGCATATAATACTTATAGATTACAATATGATAGGACCGTACCACATTTATTGATACCATAATCCCTTTATATCACTCCATCTTGAGATGTCCATTACATTACATCAACCATATCCAAAACTAGCTTCCCTTATAGCTCACGCTGAGCCAAATCCTGTAAAAGGGGGAAATAGGGGAAATCTTTCAAGAAGTGGAGACAAATGCCTTGGGGTGCTAAGAGGTAAATCCTTACAACATCCATTGATAATAATTGATCTCCCTAAAGAGGATATCCTTACTACTTCCGAACAAGCTTGAAAAGGGAAAATGGTTATGCTACCAACTCGAACTAAAACATCCATATTTGGACCTTATCCTTTTATAAGGCCAAAAACCACCATTATAGAATCCTCCTGTAAGAAACATATAGCATTAAAAATGGATCTTCCCACAATAATAATTCCAATACACAATCCCTTAAATCCTTATTACCCTCAAAATCTCAATATAAGGTCTTATTCTAAACATAAAGTACCCTCTATTGGAAACATTCAAACAATCAATGTAAGAAATCAAGACACAAAAATGAATGTAATCCCCATGGAAATGGATCAAAAGGTGGAAAAACAAAAGGTGGAAAAACCTTACCCAAATCCATTAAGTGGGTCTTAATCCAAGATTGTTGATGAACTCCTTCGAACCTACCTTATCACACTACCACCTATAAAGCCTGTTAACCCCCATACTCAAAAATTGGCATGGTATTGGGAAAACAAGAAATGCACTTACCATAAAATATTGGGGCATGATACCAAAAGTTGTAACACTCTCAAAGCTATAATATAAGATTTATTAGTAGAGGATGTATTTTATGGGAACAGTTTAGTCCCAATTATCCTCATAATCAAACCACTAGAGTCGTGACCACCCTAGGAACTAGTACATTATTGAGAGGGTCAAAACAAAATTCAAAAAAGGAAGATAGAACCTATGATGAAACTCAATATCAACCCCTCTTAGACCCTCTAGACTCACATGACTCTAGAAACATAATAAACCAACCATTGTTTCAAATAGATGCAATACACATAGCCACTCGATCCCAGACACAAGGTCATAAAACCCAAAATCCTAAAAAAACCAAGATGTCTATTGTAAAATCCTCTAATTTTGCTAAAAAAATCCTACATTGCCTATCCCAAAACCCAAAGTTTATATTCTATGGAAAGCACAAAATAAAAATCCCTCAGAGTTGATACAAATATTAGTTCTAAAACAACTCCACCAACTTCCTGTTAAAATGTCTTTATACAAACTTATCCAAAATTTTATACAACATTACAAAGTTATGATAGAGGATTTTCAGGCCACCCAGGTAAAATAAAAAAAACCCCAACCTCTATCATACTTCATTGGATCCTTATAAAATCCATCGTCTATCACATTTCATGATTTTGAAATATCCTCATTAAAACTCAAAGACCAAGACCCACCATTATTTATCACTACCCAAGTTAATCAAACATGGATCAAAAGAGTTGTGATTGATAATGGAACCAGTATAAATATTATCTCCTCACATGATTTTAGGCAACTCTAGTTACTATAAACTATTGTGGCTCAATCTCCAGCCATCCTACAAGCCTTTAATGACATTGTTGCCCAACATTAGGTATAGTCATCCTCCCCATCCAATTAAGTATATGTACCCTCCCAGAGCTATTTTAAGTGATAGGGGGATAATTTCAATATAACATCCTACTAATACATCCTTTGATACTCATTATGCATTGTGTCCCCTATACTTTCAATGCCTTAAATATGAACATGAAGGTAAGATCCATGTTATCCCAATAAACCCACATCTATTTAAGATGTGAAACTTGACTTATCAACCTAATGATGCCTTGATTCCCCTAAATAACTTGATCCCATTATTTTTAGGGGAAACATTAGCTATTTTTACAATACCCTCATCCTGTATCCCTAATGAAAACTCTCTTGACTTGGCATTCCAATAGCTCTCTTTAGGGGAGTATCAGTTGTTAACTCTTATCACCTTACCAACCCAACCTAGGAGATATCATCCCCTTCATCCCCCTTACCTCCAAACATACTTAATATATGGGGGAATCAATCAATCCCCTTTATACGGGAAAGTCAAAAATGTACCAAACCATTATCATCTAACTTTTCCTTTCTTGACAAACCACACTTCACATAAACCTATCTACAATGATGTGCTTGGAAAGGATTTAACATAAGATGTTATGAAAAATGACCCCATGAAGCTACAATAAATGACCTTAGAAAACCACATGAAAAACATGGCCTCAGTTTCAAGAAAACTCTTGAAGCTGATAATGATAATGCTTTGTCATCTAGTGTCTCTGTAAATATGGATGAGGAAGCACCATCATCCCCGCTCAATTATCCTAAAGCAATCAACAATAGAATTTCCATCCCACCTAAATAAAAAATTGATTAGCACCATTCACTTAGAACCACTGACTTATCCAAACAATGAAAAAAATCTATACCTTCCCCTAACTTTTCCTAACCTAATAGATGAAAATTTATCCTCAGTCCAAGTAATGGAGTGTTGGGACGATGACTCTATGTTAACATATTTAGGGGGATGGGGTTCATATCTAAACAATATCATACCATTTGATTCTCCTAGTCTTTTAAACAAAGTCATAGTTGATATTAACATAGGAACACTTGAGGTCTTGTGAAACATCAAAGTTAGCCAATCCTTAGATTCTCAAGAACACCAAGATTTCATAGCATTCCTTGATAATCATATCCAATCATTTGCTTGGTCTTATAGTGATATTCCAGGAATAGATCTTGCTATATTCATCCATAACATCATCACCATTATTGAAGCTAAACCAGTAAAATAAAAACTTCAAAAAATGCATCCTCACGTAGCATTATTTATCAAGGAAGAATTATAGTGGTTATTATCTTTTAACTTTATCCAACCCATCAATTATCCTCAATGGTATCTAACATAATACCTGTCACAAAACCCACAAGGGGACTACACCTTTGTACCAACTTTCACGATCTTAACATTGCTTTCCAAAAGATTATTTCCCCTTCCGAATATCAACCAGCTCATGGATCTCACTATAGGACACTAAATTTTATCACTCATGGATGGATTTTATGGCTATAAATAGATCCTTATCACCATAGAAGATTAACATAAAACCTCTTTTATTACTCCATGGGGAAACTTTTTTATAGGGTCATGCATTTTGGTTTTAAAAATGCAGGAGCAACCTACCAGTGTGTCATGACCTATATTTCCCTTGAATTAATTCACAAAATCATTGAAAATTATTTGGATGATTTCCTTGGTAAATCCATGTATTTTAAAGATTACCTATCTATCCTTTAGATAATCTTTGCCTGTTTATTCAAATATCAGGTTCATCTTAACCCTAAAAAGTGTGTCTTTGGGGTTTTATCAAGAAAGATTTTAGGTTTTATCATTTCCCTTTAGGGAATTGAGGTTGATCCTAATAAAATTAAATCCATTATTGATATGTCACCTTCCTCCAACCTCAGGAAGCTTCATAGTTTACAAGGGAAACTACAGTCTATTCACTACTTTATTTCATAATTATTTAATCGATGTCAACCATTCCATCACCTTATTAAGAAAGGCACCTGATTTGTATGAGATTAAAATTGTCAAGTGGCCTTTGATACGCTTAAGAAGTATCTCTTATCTCTTCCTGTCCTTATTCTACCAAGATAGGATAAACCTTTTTACTTATAGTTCTCAGCTACAGACCATGCTTTAGGTGCCATGCTTACCCATCGAGATAAATAACATATAAAGGAAGTAGTTTATTATATATGTCACACTTTGGTTGAGTGTGAGATTGGTTACATAAATATTGAAAAACTATGTTTGGCCTTAGTATAAGTAGCTTCTAAACTTTGCCATTATTTTATTAATCACAAAACCTATGTGTTTACCAATACTAATCCCCTTAATTTCATGCATTCAAAACCTTATCAGAATCAATATGTGGCAAGATGGCTTATGTTTCTCATTGAGTTTGATCTTGAATTCCTTAACTAGAAGTCAATTAAGGAGCATATCATTATTTATCAATTATTTGAGGCACCCCTTGATAATTATCTACCATTCAGTTGTGAATTTCTTAATGAATCTATGGCCTCCACATCCCAAGGAGATCTCAAATATCAGATGACATTGTTATGTGATGGATCTAAATGCAAACATGGAGGGGAAGTAAGGATTATTAT
The DNA here is from genome assembly GCA_037957365.1 of Torreya grandis. NCBI lineage: Eukaryota > Viridiplantae > Streptophyta > Pinopsida > Cupressales > Taxaceae > Torreya > Torreya grandis. The sequence goes on along the minus strand of JARHVA010001805.1, from coordinate 1,479,982 downwards.
AATACCACTAGAATTAATTCCTATACCCCTATCTTTCAAACTTGATTTTGACTGTACTAATAATATGGTAGATTATGAAGCCCTAATTATAGGTCACCAAATAGCTTTGGCTCTAGGTGTGAAGTCACTTTGTATTTTTGGAGACTCCCAACTGGTAGTTAATCAAATAACTAGCATTTATCAATGCAAGAATAACATCCTCCAAAGGTATAAAACATTAGCATAATAGTTATTATCCACCTTCAACCACTATTTCATCCAAGCCACTCCTCGATCAACCAACAAGTTTGTTGATACCATGGCTTCCTTTATCCCATCTTCCTCTCAAGAATCTAAATTATTTGTCCTTATCCACAAGGTCAATCAACCTTATTAGAACAAAATTGATCTTCCTTATATCCATATTATAGATAAAAATCACTTAGATCTATGGCACACATAGATATTTGATTATTTGTCTAAAGATATCATTCCTTTAGATTTATCCAAAAATGCTAAGTGTGATTTTCAGTAGCAGAATACTCAGTATATAATACTTGCGGTGTACTTTATAAGCGAGGGTTTGATGGTATTCTCTTTCATTGTCTCCAAAGCTTTGAATCAAATCTCTCAATCAAATAAAAACATGATGGAATATGTGGTGACCATTTTAGTGGTTTAACTATCACCAAAAAGATTATGTGAATAGGTTATTATTGGCCTACTTTGAATCGAGATTATTGTGCATATGTTAATAAATGCGTGAAGTGCCAAAAACACACTGACTTATCTTATGTTCCTATTAGTGCACTAGAGGTAACCAAGGACTTTTGGCCATTCTCCCAAAGGGTATTAGACCTTATAGGGAAGATTAATCCTAAATCTTCCCAGTGACATAGTTTTATCATTACTACTACTGAATATTTCACTAAATAGGTGGAGGTTGTTCCCCTTATTTTGACCAAGGTAGATAAGATCATTAATTTCATTAATCATCATATCATATATCATTTTGGTGTCCCACACAAAATCATTACAAATAATGGGAAATCTTTTTAAAATAAGCAAGTCCAAAAGTTGTGTGATTCTTTCAACATTAAGCTAAGCTTCTTGTCGCCTTATTCTCTACAAGCCAATGGACAAGCCGAGGCATCCGACAAAACCTTTGTCAATATGTTAACTAAATTGGTCAATGAGTCTAGAAATAATTGGCATCTTCACATACCTTTTACTTTGTGGGCTTATCAAACTAGTATTCAAACCCCTACAGGTGCTAACCCTTTTTCTTTGGTCTATGATACCGAAGTAGTTCTCCCCCTAGAAGTCCAAATTCTTTCTCTTCGAATCTCTCTCAAGAACATCATTTTTGAAGAGGATTTCCATCAATAATAATTAGCACAGCTGGAACTTTTAGATGAGCATCGATCCATAGCTTTTGATCACCTTCATGTACATCAACAACAGATAAAATGTGCACATAATCAACATTTAAAAGAATGAGGATTTAATATCGGTGACCTTGTCCTCAAAGAAAATCAACATGTCACAAATATGGAAAGAAGTAAACAAGGAAATTTTTCCCCAAAATGGCTTGGACCTTATGTTATAACTCATAAGTATGGATCTGGGGTATACCACTTGGCTTCCCTTGATGGGAAACCAGAATGTGAACCTCTTAATACTTTACATCTATGTCTTTTCTACTTTTAATAATCCTATTACAAACTACAGCCAGCATAAGTTCTCCTTAAAACTAAAATATTATCCCCTATCTCTAAATGTACCCAATAATGATAAAGAATCATGTGAATTTCCAACAGTATACATGTTTTATCCTTAAATATGGACACCCCAACTCTGTTCATATTATGTTGTCATGGATTAGCTCTACTAAAAATAGGTGGAGTTCCAAATCATTATTTCCTAAAAGTACTTAGCCTTAAAAGTTTGTTTTAAAAGAATAAATTATTATCTTGTTTTGTGGCTTGGTTTATGAAAATACCCTAGGTTGCCTTAATCTAATCCATGGAAAAAGGTTAATTTGGGATACGAAATCAAGAAAAAGATCAAAGTTTTAGACTAATCCCTCGAAGGATAGTTGTAATTAAAATCAAGAAAAAGATCAAAGTTGCAAACTGATCCCTCGAAGGACAACTGTTAAAATACATACATCTAAACATATAGACCACTCCCTTGAAGGATGGTTATATGCTAATTTTTTAGGAAACTTCATTGATCAATTTCCTATTAAAACCATACCCTTTAAAAATCTATAAAATCAAAATTATATCCCATGAAAGCTTCCTGCATTGATCATCTTTCATAAATTTATAGACTTCTCGCATTGATCCATTTTCATATATACATATATTAGCTTAAAGTTAACCTAAAAATCTCAAAAACACAAAACAAGATGTGTATTCTCGAAGAAATAAGTTTTTCCCCCATTCCTTGCAAACATAAAAAACCCCTTTTAAAGCCAAAGACTTGTGAATTTAGTTGACATGATATTATTAAGGATTATCATTAACATTGGATAAAAGGGTGCATATGTGAAAGCAATAGGAAGCCTAGCTTTGGTCAAGGTCCAAGCAAATCATGAGTCATAGATTATTGATAATTTAAAATAAAAACCATTTCATCATAAATTACCATTATTCAAAAAAAATTAAATTCATAAAAACCATAGCATAATCTAAATCCATAATCAACCACGACATGAAACCCAATCCATGATGTCCCACATAATCCAATTAGTATTAAAAAAACATGTAAACACCATCCATGTAATATCAAATCCATATCCAAATACATCATAAATTCATAAGCTCATGAAATTATCACATGATTTAAAATCCATGATCCATCATAAATCCATTAAAACACGTAAATATAAATTCATAATCAAGATTTTAAAAAAAATTAAAGCTACATCACATGATCTAAAAACCATAATCCATGTAAACACCATATAAATAATATAAACCATGATGTATCACATAAATAAACTTAGATACCATATAAACATAATCTAAGTAATCTAGATCCATAATCAAATAATGCAAGATCATGTAACAAATATGTGGCATATAAACTCATGCGTATAAATACATAAGCTTCAATACACATCATAATAATGTCATGATATAAGATATATACAAATCCAACCCATATAATAAGCTATAGATATGGCTACTCCATAAACCAGAGTTGGCTCAGATGGATACTCCCTCCACCTCCTACACTACCTCCATCCTCATCTTCATCTCTACCTCCATCTCCTCCACCCCTCCCATCTCTCCCTCGTGATACACTTCCCATGTTAGTTGTAGCAATATGTGTCTATCCCAGAGTCTGAACATGTGTGGCTATATGGGTAACATATATGGGAATATATGATAGTTGCTCTATAATAATCTACTCGTAACAAAGCTTTGTCATGACATCTTGGTACCTATCCATACTCACAATCCCTGATGGCCCCATCCTCCTACCTTGTGTCCCTTCCTTGTTGTAGATCCTGACATAGCTCCTCCTACAACCCCTACTAATACCTAGAGTCTCTCACATTGGTCATGATATCTATCTCAGTCCCAACATGCCTCATCATAACTCTATTGTAATTAATCACAATGCCCCTACAAATTAATAACATTGGCCTATAGGTGATCCTGCTCAAACTCAACTCTAGATAAATGTGCCTGTAAAACATGGCACTCTGCCTATAGTCCATCCCTCTCTACTATCACTGCTTGTATATCTATCTCTCCCTCCCCATCTCCTCCTCTTTCCTCCACATCCATTATCTCTACATCTCCTAACTCCCATTGAGGTTTCACCGCTCTCTCCTATCCTCCTCCCAGCTAGTCCATCCATTGTAAAAAGTATCTTGTTTTAGTCCTGACATCATCCACATCCACCCCCTCTATCTTCTCCTCTAGCAAAATATTAACACCTATCACATATAGCTTTGGTAAATCCCCCTTAGAGTCATCTCTTGTATATACATGTGGTACCTCAAGTATATCCTAGATCATCCCAAATTGTCACTGCATGCACCCAAACTAAAATAATTCTACATGCTCCATGTGACGTCCTCATAACCACCTTGCCTACTACCCAACATCAACTCCTTATCCATCCCTGACCATGTTGTAAATATAACATAGGCCTCCACACCACCACCTCCTCCTCCAACTCATCTAAAATCCATCAATAATAATCTAAATCTCGTACTCTCCCATCTCCATGCAGATGAGTGATTTCATCTCTCCATCATAAAAAGACCACATTAAATGCAAATCGGTGTCATCCCATCCATGGTAGCCCTAGTGAATTCACTACTTGTATATACTCATTGGACTAGCATTTTAATATGAAGATCACATCCATACCAAAGCATCATTGTGTCCTTATCCCCATAACTCTTTGTATATATGCGTTAAAAGTGTAAGAGTCCATGAAAACATTGTACAATGCTCCCACATATTTGATAGTACCCCTATAAAACTCCATGTAAATATCCCACCACCTAAATAAATCAATATGTAACAAGACATATCCAGCATCACCATAGTAATTATTCATCTCTCAACTCAGTCTTGATCATTTAGAACCTCAAAACTAAACCCTCTCATTGTGAAATCAATATCTACAACATCCTCTCCATATAGACATGTCAAGGTTATTTTTCATCCTCTTTCATCCACCAAAATAATGTTTTCCCACTATACCAGCAATCATAATATTTGATATATATCCTCTAATGTTAGGCTCATCTCCCCATTAAACAGCCAGAAGGTCCATGTAGTTGGATCCTATTGCTCTAATAGTGCCACAATTATAATTCGATCTCTATGCACTCAGTAATAGTGGCATAGTCCACCTAATCCTACAGCTTCTAGATGTTCCCAATCCACATCTCCCATCACCTATCAAAGTCACTCTAGAAATGGTAGAACTTGATCTCGCATGGTAAGCAATATGCATGCTTCCAATCCCATGAACCCTCTAAGTTTCTTTAGTTTTCTACACCACTAACTCTATATTCTAAGTTTTCTTTTCTAGCCCCATCGACCCTAATTCTTAAGAATCAACACTGACCCTTACATGATCAACACTGATTAAAATTCCATCATCACTTATTATTTGATCAGCGCCAATCCATAAACAATCAATAGTCAATCAGAGGAATCGATATCGATCCACTATACATCGATACTGACTCCTGCTAACTTGCCCTACCTCTAAGAAATGCAAAAATATCTAAAAAAAATTAAAAAAACATATATAAAACCAAAAATTCAAAACACAAAACACAAAAAAAGATTACACCCTACCTCATCGTGTGATCGTCATCACCATCATTGACCACTCCCACTAGCCTTTATCTTATATACTTTATTAAAATACATAAATAGGCATCAAAAATTTCTCTACTAAAAATATGTTGTCTAATCACAAATGAACTTCCACCATGTTTGGAGTCGTATATATAACCCTAATAAATTAATCATGATTATTTGATGATTACCATTAATTACATGATAATCGCTATCAATTTATAATTAATCAGCATTGATTAGGGAAATTAGGATTGATTCCATTCTCCTTAGCATTATTTATTTTCCTTGACCCTACTATCAGTTGTGACCTGAGACCATACAATTTCCCTTGCTATCATTATCCCCTTATTTTACACCCTTATACCCCTGATTAGTGGACATAGACCATTTTTTGGTCCCACAACCTTTTAAAAATACCTACATTCCCTTCAGGACATTCCCCTATAAACCCAAGAATGTATTTTATCTTACGAACAACTGTATCTAGGCCATGCCCATAACCCACGCACACCAGATGCTTTGGTCAGCCCACCCTAGCCTTTGTTCTCTCGATTTCCTTTGCTTGTGTATACATTTTCATAGTTTTATCAATCCATTATTTATTTACCTTCAGGCATTACTCCTTATATTATCTTGTGTCTTGATAGAGTAATCTTAGTGTTATTCTCACTAGTTAGTTTCTCATCCTATTTTTTTCCCTATATGTATAATATCCATTACCATTTACTTCAAAACCATCACTGCTTTGTTCTCCTACACTGGCAATTAGTTTTAGGGGGGGATACCTCCTCACATAAACCTAGGGCTTGGACCCAGCCTAGTTTTTGTCTCATAGTAGGTTATCATAAACCGCTCAACAAAAAGGGGCAAATGTCGATACTATGAATTTACACTATTATATCATTATGAATATAAGTGTCCTGCTACTTCCTCATCCTTTTTTACATTAGTTAATTTAGTTTTACCAATTACTATTTTACTTCACTACCTAGGTAACTAATTTTAACTACTTAACCCTCCTTAAATCTAGTCAAATATCCCCAAATATATTAGAGTTAAGTTGTCTTTAACATCTTAACAACCTATCACTAGCCAGACTTCGTTTAAAATAGCCTAGGACTAATTTTAACCTTGTGGATTGTATTTTTTTGAATGAACTTGTAGAACTTAGACTGGATCGACATTAATCCCTGTGACCATCGTTGATCATGTTGAGATCGCTATCGATTTAAATTCAGACCATCCTCAAGCAAAAGGATCTTTGAATTTGTATACTAGAATGCTATAGAAATTATTCTAGAATACCTGCAAAATAATGGCATACCTATCTTAGTCTATCCTCACTCATTCAAAGATTAAGAATACCCCCATCAACGTGATAATTCTCTACAATATTGGAAGCATTTCAAAGGTAAGTACATTACTTGTTTGAATATATTTTGATTGATTCCTAAATTGTTTGATTACGTTATATTTAGTCTAGTCATATTATCATTAGCTATTCCTAAATCCATTTTAAATCCCTTAAAGCCCACCTTTAGTCCCCATCTTGAGCTTTATTTCCCCACTATCAAGATCGATAGTGATTCCTCACATGAATCATCCTTGATTAGTATAATCATTAGCAATTATAAAATAATTGACATCGATCCCTATGTTCTTACTTTCCATTTGTAATCCAAAGATAATTTAACAGTGTAAATTAATTTTAATTAGTTTTTTATGGTCTTAAAATTGTGAATCTTTGTTTATAGATGGAATTACCAGGAGTTGTATGTGATATGGTTTCTATCTATGATTTTTCTATTGTCCCTCACCCACTCTTCATAGATTAGAGTGATATTTCCTTTGAGCTAGGACTTTGTGCAATTGTGTTTGCCCTTACTCTAGAAGTAGTCATTGAATAATTAGAAGTAATACAATCATAAGAAGATTCATCTATAACTTATTGGAATGAACACTTTGTTAACATCCATGCAATAGATTAATCCATTTCATTTTAGTATCACATATATATTATCATATGCTTTGTTTTAATTTATAGTATTACATTTTTTGCTTAGTTGTTTCATACAGTGGGTTGACATCTTATTAAGAAAGTGCACCACTTCTTGGAACTAGTCTAGCATTAGGCACTCCATTTATATACCATATTAATCAATCTTTTTTGAGTTGTCTCTTATGTGCATGTAATGTTTCCTATCCAAAAAGTATTTCCCACTTTGTTGGATCAATGGTGCACAAACTTCATCATAGGTATCCCTTTAAAACCCTATATCACAACTTTCATTTTTAGTAAGTTTATTTATTAAGAAAAATGAACAAAAATATACCAAAATAATTGCATGATTCACACATAATCCAACATGCAGGGGAGAACTACATTAGTCTAAGGCCCTATTTGGAGTATTGGCTATGTAGGCAATGCTCATTGACAGAGGGATATTTGGGTTTAACTTGACATCGTGTGCCCACTAACCCATTTTTTCCAAGGTCACTATGAGGATGAAGAACTAAGTTTTTATAATTTCATGAGTGACAGTCCATGACCTAGATCTGAATTCACCAGAGCAAAGGCAAAGACAAACTCATAAGCATCTAGGTGGTATCCTTTTCCAATAGGTATTCCATACAATAAACCTTCATCCAATTTAGACAGTAGTGTCAATGCAACCATCCAAGGCTGATGCTAGTGTTTGTGACTCCAGAGGCAATTGATCTAAAATTTGGAGATTATTATAGAAACCTATTCCAATTTGTTTTCTTCTTGTTCTAGATCTAGAATTGTGTTAGCATCAAACCAATTACATACATTCGTTATTTGTCATTTACATATCTAGCATAGTTGTACTTACTATTTTTAGACTATCTCAATTTAATGAATTCAACATTTGTTATATTTGAGTTTAGTATATAATTGTCCTGTTATAAAAATAGTTTATCACCCTTTTACCTTAGGCTATCTCTATCCCCTATAACCCTAAATAACCTTAATCTAAATTTTTAGGTTTAAACATTTGGTGAACCTAATTTGTATGAATGTAAACATTTCTAATTCTTAGGGTTTTCAGTCAGCTAGGGTTTTAGATTACTATACTTTTTCATTTACTGCTCATATTATTTTTCATGTAACCTAGGTGTAGTCCTAGATTGGGAAGTATGTCCATTGAACACAATGAGATTCCCCTCCCACCACCTAAGATGTCTCAAACTAATGAGGAATATAATCATATGGATCATGATGATACCAATGTTGATAATGAAAAACATACTAATGAGTTATCATAGAAGAAGATTATGAAAATGAAAACCATGAAAATAATGAAAACAATGAACATGATCAAATAAATCATAAGAAAGTACAAGTAATTGCATTATTCCATGAGTGTATTCATCAAAACCTTAAAGATATTGATGAAATCTTAAAAACAATTTTAGAAACTAAGAATGTAAAAAACATAGATGATGAAATAGGTCCATCTATTGATCATCCTATTATAATTATGGGTCATCCCCATATACCAACAACTCTCCCCCTAAACACATTATAACCTAATACATCTAGTGAGGGCATGAGATATGTATTTCAACCTTTATTTCCTGAAACTACTATTTCTAAATATAACATGGAGCTAATAAATGTTTCAACTCAAATACCAATTTGTATGCCTATTCAAACCATGATTACATCCCCTTTGGTGATTACTCAGCTTGCTAATATAAATCCCAATGGGTCCATAGTTCAAACACTCCTTTAATTTATAAATACTTTAGAGGATAAGGTTACTGACACTGAATAAAATGCCTTAAAATCTCCTAATGCTATTGATTCCCAAGATGTGTTATATAACTCTATTGCACTTGAGATATCTTTGCACCCTTTGCCAGCGAGTTTTGTTGCACATAAGTTCACATTTTATGATGGCAAGGGTGATCCTAAACAACATAGTCAATCCTTGTTGGGTTATTTTCCTTTAATTTAGCATGAATTTTCATGGTCATGTGTGCAAAGATGATAAGATATCTAACTAGCTAGTGTGTTGGATTATCATGCAATAAATGGTCTCGTGCAATCACCTGAAGCACATGGCTTAAGACTGACTCCTATCAGTTATGTCACATAATGGTGTATACATTGGGATATTTATACTAATATGCATAAACATACATTTATTTATAACTAATATATTATATTTAAGTTAATTTATATAATCTAATCATTCCATACTTAAGTTATTCATCACAAGAAAAGAGATAGGCGTAAATCAAGAAAAAGAGTAGTAGTACCAATAGTTCCATAAAAAGTTACAAGTGATATTCAATAGCATAAGTATTCCATTTTATTATATATAAATGATCTTCATACATAAGTCTTAATGAATATCAATAACATGAATAAGTTCAAGATTACATTTACCATTATAACAGTAACAACCAATAATATCAACCACCTTCTAAGTAAAACTAGAAGTATTTATACATTATTCTACCCTAAACATTCAGTTACAACATTAATATCTAAGTGATGACTTTCCAATGACCATTAAAAACAATAAGTCATGATAAGTCGTTACATTTAATTCATGTTGATTTAGGCCTAACTTCCCCTATATACCCACTCTAAGTTGTATATTTGATGTTGTGCACCTATCTTATCACAGAATGGTGCTAGATTTGTGCTTGACTTATTCTCCTATGATGCTCACACAAATCATTTCCTTAACCATGTTTACCTTTTGTGCCCTTTTCTAATTCATATGCTAATTACCTAAGTCTTGCATCTTTGGTTCATATGTGCTTCCTACATCCTTGTTCTTTATGACTTACTTCTTTCATGCCAAGGTCTATCATACCAAGGTCTTTTTTGCCTTGGCTTGCTTCTATGCCCATTTCTCCCAAAAAATACGTAGAATAAATTGATACAAAATTTAGGGTCCAACATCACCCCACACTAAATCAATAGTCCATCCCAAACTATGCACCATTTTAGGTCCCTCAGATACTAAAGATTCATGCCCTGTTTGCTCAAGTTGGTGCTTGACCTCCTCCTAATGGTTTAATGCAATGTGTAGCTTGGAGGTAATTTCTTCAAACTCACCTTTTAACCATTTAGTTTCCTTAAGTTGCTCCATAAAGTCACCCGCTTGAGTTTTTAAAAGCTTAATTGATGTAGTAGCATCCTTTTGGACATCCTCAAGTATTCTAACCTCTATCAAAATCTATCTTCACAGTGATACAAGATTAGTGTTAATCTCTTATAAATGAGCATTAATTTTATTTTTGAGTGCCTCTACATCCGAAAATGCTTTAGGACACTACGCTCTATCCTTTACTATGAGTGCAATCTCAGCGAGTTGCTAGTGTTGGTGTTCCTCCAAAAGAAGCTTATCTTCTAAAACTTTAGTGGGTTGCACCAACCTCATAAAAAAACCCATCTACGGGATTTGTGGCACCCACTCAATCCAAAAAAATCTTACATACTTCTACAGATTATGCAAACTGCTTCACAGCCCAAGTGTGTTGACATTATGGGTTGACTATATCTTTGTGTTTTGTAATAAAAGGTTTACCAAGGTCTCCATCTTATCAATAGGTTCACCCATCAACAAGTGCTATCTCTTGTTGAAAAATTGAATTACATAGTTTTAGATTCATTACTCATGTTATTGTCATTACTTTTAGATGGTGCTTGAACTCATCTAATTCTTATTCAAGCTTTATTATTTCAATGCATTCATGTTGATATAAGGTGATGACCTCTTAATGATTTCACTGAAGCTAATTAACATTATAGCCTTATAGATCATTTTTTATTGTAATGGTGAAAGCCAACTTAATAAGGGTTGTGTTGTTTGGGCTAGTAAGCATTGTCTAGGATCCACCCAAAATGATTCAAGAAGCTCTAAACCCTTTAGTGATAGATCTATGGTGGCTGACAGAAACTCAAAATGGTTTTCCTCTTTAAACACATCCATATAAAAATATATCTCACTTTGAATCTGATTGGACAAGTCCTCCTCGGGTAAATACTCCCACATATATAGTTCTTTTGGGATGTTTTTATTGGAGATAACCTTAAATGGAGATGGTATATCCCTTAGTTCCTTGTTGCTACTATGTGTCCTTAGTAGGCTCCTTTCCATTTAAACTATCATCCTGATCCCTAACACCTAGAGTTGTGCCTTTGTTTGCCCCCTCTTCAACATCAAGATTTTCAATGTCCATTTGTATGTCATTAGGGGTAGACTCTTCTTGTTGTGCTAGGATTTCATCCTCTAGCTCAAGGGTGGCTTCCCTAGTTTCTTTTCAAGGGATGATTTAGGAGTCACTACCCTTTATTCTGATACCCCAACACTCAATTCAAAATTATCCTATCCTAAAGGAATAGTACTCTATTGGGTAGTGTTAAAGCCATTTTATTCTTGTTGTGTAGGCATGCCTTGGTCCTTTGGATTTGATGGGGCCATCCTTTATCACTTAGGTTTCTCATCTTGTGCACTTCTAGTGGCATTAGGCCTTGGCCTCTTTTCTTCTTTGTGCTAGCTTATCTTCATTGTTGTTTCTAGAAGGAGGGAAAGGGTTTCTTTAAGGGCCTCCTAGCTATGTGAAGCATTCTTCTTAGGCTTGAGCTTGAGCATATAATACAACATATGAATATGTCCTCCAATGATAATATAGTTCTCATTGATATCCATAATACATGTCTCATTCTTCTCCCTATATGATTCCTTTCAAGGGTAAATATACATTTATTGAAGAGTATGAATTTCATCATCAATTTTATTGATGTCAATGCATACCTTACATGCATCGACAATGTGATTTATAACCTTTTGGAAGTATTTGGTAGTGAAATCATATAGAAGCTTGAGACACTTGGACAAGTTATTTATGGGTTCCATCCAGATGCGTGCAAGTGAATAATGTTTCATCATAAAAAACGGGGCTTGAGTTCCCAATTGTGTCAACAACTCTTTAAGGATGTGCCATTTATTGTCAAATGCTTCCTTCAACCCTTCAAAACATCCCTTCATTTTTAGCTTGTGGGAAGGGGAGATGGTGCCCAAATAAGTGAACTATTGAAATCATTCTTTATAAGGCTTATTCTCTAGTGGGTACACCCACTTCAACTCTTTCTGACATATTATAAAACATTAATCATATCAAATACTAAGAAAAGAAGAATCACACCCATGAAAATTTATGGTTTACAAGGTGGTGGGCCTTCTATGTATCCTCCATAATCTTCTCAAAAAAATATATTGCATAATTATATTTATGCCCTTAGGCCATATGGCTCATCACATAGAGGTGTGTCATGTCTACTTCTTTCCACTTGTCTCTACCCCCAGGCTTGGTCATTGCCAAGAGCGAAGCTACCTGAATGGCAGGGTCCTAAAGGTTAGTGGTAAACATTATGTGGCCCTCCTTATAATTTAGCACTACTATTGCCTTTTCCACTTCCTTGTGGTCCTACATATGCACATTAATGTCTATGCCTGAACATTATAATTGTATCACTTTGCTAACCTATTGGGCAATGATTCACATCTTTCACCTTGCAAAGTATAAATAGTCCTCGTGGATGCATGAGACAAAAAATATATTTCTTAAATGAGATTCCCAAAATAAGGAAAGTGAAACAATTGGAAAACCCCAACATCATTCAACCAATTAAAAATTGTGAGGTCATAGGTGACCTCATTTCTTGTATTCTATCACTTGACTTTGTAGTCTCACTGCAAGTCTCCCTCTTACTTAGGTTGATGGTGGTTATAGTTGAGCACTTGACACAAGGACACCTTGGATTCCCAATCTTCTCTATGCAGGACTTAGGGTATTACATTTTTTTAATCAACATAGAGCGTGGAGGTGGTGTTATGGACTCTTTTCCCCCCTTTCGCATGTCATTACTATTTCCTTCCTAATATATGTTTTTTTGTTGTTTGTTGTGCTACGTTCTCTACTTGCACTCTGGAATCACTAAGGGTTTCTTCCTGAATTAGAATAAGTCAGCCTTTTACATGCTTTTACTCTTCCTCTTTGGGAACAGTTCGTAAAGGTTCACTTCTTTGGGCCTTCTAATTTGGTTGCATTACCCTTTGAGGACCCTGAAGGTTGAGGCACGATCATCTGACTCTTCCAAATGAATATGTGTTTCCTAGTTTGAATTTCCTTAGTATTTTACTTCACCATCCTCTAATGGCTGAAACTAATATCTAAAGCCTGTAACTTCCTCAACAGCATTCCTTCAATCACAATTTCACTATTTTTTTGTTCATGATAGTCACCACACTTCTCAGATTCAAAATTTTCACTAAATTTTGATGAATGCTCCTTTTGGTGGCTTAAAAATGATTTTCTCAGGATCTATAAATTCAATAATTTTCAATAGTAAAGTATTAAAATGAGGACATTATAACTTTATATAGTCTTAAGTACTTGCATATAGTTATTCTCCCATGCCTTCATCCATCATTTCACTCATTAATGTTCTCAAACAGTATGCCACAACATTTGTTTGGCATGTTTTCCATTATAATTAACACTTTGTCCATTTAATACACCTATACCATCCTTGAGATTTCCTCATAGTGCATGCCATAGCTCTGTAAAAATATTTAAATTTCCATTCTCAAATGCAGGAACTTATTTTTCCCTCGTAACCCATTTGTAGCAGCTTTTCCCTTTCTATGTTTTTTCTAGGCATCTAGACACATGCCACCTCATGCATGCCTATTTACCCTTATGTATTTTCACTTACACACCCATTACATAGTATTTACATCATGATTTCACTTGTGTTCCCATCATGCATATTACTATTATCCTACATGCCTCTCATGCATGTGATTCCTTCCAACTTTTACTTTACATGCTCTAGCTTTAATTTACTCATCTTAAAACTTAACCCACACTAAAGGATTTTTGTGGCCCTCCACGGGCATGACCAAAATGAAAAAAAAGAGAACCATGTGCTTAAATAAACCTAAAAAAAAGGCATGCAAATAATTTAATGCTTTATTAGAGATTAAAAAACAAATCCTAAACTAATCTAGTGGCATACACCTTATTGATAATATAGGAAATATTGCATGGAATGATAGGGCCAAAGCCAACTACCATTGAAATTACCTAGAATAAATTGGCCATATAACCACCTGAATTTGCATGCACCTATGGGATAGATGATATGAATGATGAATGGGCCATCCCAATATATGTTAATTTTATCGTAGTGACACACAAACTTGGAATCGTAGACTAGGACGTGCATACTAGGAAAAAAAGTTTTATTTTTGAGATGTCTATCATGCCAAGCTTTTTTCTTCTATTTTTCAACTCTTTAACTCTAATGTGAAAATAAGTGTGTTTAGTCTAACTATATCAAAGTGTCAAGGTGTGATTTTAGAGATTCTTTATCATTTAACTAGCCAATGTGTGCAATACGTAAATAAGGAATGAGGAACTCCAATGGTAGAATTGCTTCAGTTCCAAAGATAAGATGAAAAGGAGTGATCTTGTTCAATCATTTATATGTGTTTTGATAGGCCCATAAGACTATAAAAACTTGATCATCCTAATCATTGTGACTTATATTACAAATATGTGTCAATGTATGGCCCAGGATCTTATTAAAAGCTTTAGTAGTGTCATTAGCTTGAAGATGGTATGGAGTTATCTTTTGGTGTGCAATCATAAAATCAAATAAGAGGATGTGTATCATCTCATTGAGGAAGTGAGTGTCATGATCACTTATTAAACTTAAATGGCATTCATGTCTAGTGATTATATTTTCCCAAAGGAACATGTCGGTGGTTATAGTAGTTCAATCACGTATGGGCACTACTTCAGCCTAGTGTGTGAGATAGTCAGTGGTAGTAATGATATAGCACGCACTAGATTATCCTATTAGAGGGTTAATGGTCCCAAAAAAATCAATATCCCATTTTTTAAAAGGTTCATGATCAAGGATTGGATGAAGAGAAATTGCATCCTTTCAGTTTGGTTTGCCTACATGTTGATATATATCACATTGGCATGCATAAGCTTTGGCATCCTTAAATAATGTGAGCTAACACATCCATCTAGGAGCACCTTTCATGTCATTACATCACTATCATAATATCCTCCAGTGACACCTTTATGGACCTCTTGAAGGAATTCCTCACGTTCATGGTTGCATTACACACCTGTGGAACACCTCATCCCTTAAAATTTTGTATAGGTCTTCGCTAATAAGCTAAAAAGGTGTATCGCATACATCCAATTGATTTTATCTTGGGTGCTAAGATGGGATGACATAAAACCTATTGCAAGGAAAGTAGTTATTTCCTCCAATTCACATGTGTAACTTTTTAAAAAATTACATTAGGTAAATCATCATCTATAGCATGTTTTGGTTCACCAGTCTCAACATGCGAGAGGTGATCATGACCAAAATTCACTTTGCCAGGTTTTATGACCATGGAGAATCAAAACTCCTGAAACAGAATAATCCACCAGTAGATTCATCTATGCAACATTGGTTTATTCATAAGCTACTTGAGTGCCTCATGATCCATAAAGAAGGTGAAAAGAGTAGCTAACAAGTACTAGTAAAACTTTTGAAGTGCATATACCATGGATAAGGCCTCTCATTCTATAGTAGATTAATTCTTATCCATCGATGTTAGCTTGTGACTAAAAAAATATATGAGATGGTCCAAATTCCCTTAGCTAGGCAGCACAAGGACAGTGCCCACTGCCATGCCAAAAATATTGATGTGTATATGAAATGGTGTTTTCCATTCTAAAAAATTGAGGATGGATGCAGTTACCAATTTTTCATTCAAGGTCTCAAATGTCTATTGATTTCATTCAGTCCAGAGGAAGAGGCCATTTTATTTAACCAATTCTTTTAATGGAGTTGCTATGTTAGTATAACTACAAATGAATTTACAATAATAGCCTGTGTCACCAAGGAAGGTGTGGGCATCACCCTAAGTGGAAGGATGTGAGAGTTGAATAATGACCACAATCTTGGTTGAATTCATGAGCATTCCATCCCAAAAAATGATGTGTCCTAACATAATCCCAAAAGGTGTTGCAAAGATGCACTTTTTTAGGTTTAAGGAAATCTAAAATTGTATTTATCACTCGAGCATGAGGTGTAAATTAGCATAGTGGTCATGCACCAAGCCATACACAAACCAATAATCTAGACATACTTGAAGGAACTTGTGGATGAAATCTTTAAAGTATTCTACCACAATGTGATAGAAGACTGTATGTACGTTCTTTAAGCCAAATGGCATAACATTGTACACAAATGACCCCATTTAGTGGAAAACATGTTTTTGGCCTTATCTTCCTCAATAATTTTTACCTGATGATAGCCTAAAAATCCATTGATAAAGGTATATATTTCACAACCAGCTACACCTTCCAAAATATCCTCTATGAATGGTGTTGGGAATGGGTCTATGACACACACAGCATTTAACTATCTATAATCCACGTAAATGCAGATGCACCCATCCTTTTTTATGTTAATTACCATGGGGGTAACCCATTCAGATTCATCAATGGGTGTGATAACCCTAGCATGTAACATGTCATTGACTTCTTCTTTAATGCATGCATACAAATTAGGATTCATTCAATATGGTCACTTCTTGACTGGGCAAATGCCCTCAACTAGTTTGATATGAATTTTTCCTAGAGTTGAATGCACTCCTTTCATCTCTATGTATTTGCATGGGAAGATATCCACATACTCCTATATAAGTTCAAATATTTTATCCAATTCTGATTTAAACCAGTAATTTCCTACAGTATCCATCTTGGGGGGTGTTTTATGTGACAATATTATACTAAACTATTTGGAGTGGCATGGAATATGGGTTTTACTCAGATGGCATATTATCTCTCATCTCGCACACCCCATATTATTTAGGCAAGTTTAAATGATCAAATTATGATTATGGGGGATCAATGCTAGTACCCTCATCAACTTGACATACAACCTTCTACTTACCCTTCTAGATCCATTCCTTATGGTTATATTTGGATAGTGAGTCGAGTTCCAATTGAGTCATGTTAGGAGTAATAGGTTATTGTATAATGGCTAAGTCATCCTCAATTTCACCATGCATGGTCCATATTCTATCTTTAATTGGTGCATGATTACCTAGTACTACTTGACAGATCACTTGCAAGGATAAATTCAAATCCAATCAGGGTTAATATAATGCAAAGGTGGTGAGTAGACCATGTTTGATACATTCTCAAGTATTTGTATCTAGGTGCTCTTGATGAACATACCATGCTCTATCCCAAGCACATAGAGTTTCATAAAATGCATGTAAACATAAGGATTCTAATTAAAATGTCTCATTAGCATTCCAAAAATATTCACATGTGGCTAAATGATTGCTTGGGGACTCAATACCATTATGATTAAGTGTGGTGTGAACTTGATTGTCATGGTGAAAGTGATGATGTAACATAACATGTACTTCTTCTTGTGTCATCAACTTATATTAATGAGTAGCCCACCAATGATTAGTTGTGCCTTGAAGTACAATAGGTAGTGCATGAATACATTCACATTTAAAGACATAGTAACCCTCTCATTATTGTATGTACTCCTAAACCTCAATTTGCACATGAAACTTAGGGGATTGATCTAATTGAAAAGGTGGTGTATTCATTAGGCATCCATTGCTGAGTCAAACAGACTTATATCACTTAGTCAAGTTATGTGGAGCATGTATTTATCAAACAACTATAGAACAACCTCATCCCATTGGGTCATATTCTCCATATGCCTAGTGCTCACAAGTAATGTTGGTGGTGTCAGAGATGGATTATGCATCTCCCCATTGAATCAGACCATCAAAAGTAGGATCTCCATGTTCATTTCCTTGCATCATGATGTTGTAGATGTGGTTGAGGTCCTCATTAGCATCAATTGCTTCTATAAAAGGGAGACTTGATTATCAATGAGAGGAATGACTATGTGTTGGGTGTCATTCTCAAATCTAATGTAATGATTCTTAAAATGTAAGTCAACATTATTGGCATAGCACCATGGTTGACCCAATAGAGCTAAAAAATCATCAGATTTATCCAGTTCAATTAAATAAAAATTGTATTTCAAAGGGACACCCATAATGTTAATGTTAGCATCCTTGATAACTCTTATAGGCACCGCTCGAGTCTTATTGTCCATAAACATAACATGTAGGGAGGGTTACATAATGGGGTTCCATATATTTTTGTAGGCATCCTTCATGATAAAATTAACATCTACATTGGTATCCACTAGTATATCTTTGATCATCCACCCATCAATGGATGCATTTATAATTATCTCCTTATCACATTCAGAATCTAGTTGGACATAAGATTCTTTTCAGCATGCATGGTTCAAATGATGATGTGCAAGAGTCTTGGTTGTCTATTGTCATAACTAATTATTCAAGAGGGTAATGGTGTTTTAATTAAGGACCAAATTGTATAAATCTCAAAATTCATTCTACCCAGAGTCTATTGGGATAGTTTATTTTTGCATCTCAGTGCGCATGGTTGCATCCTTCTCCTTTAAAAAGTTAATTTCACCTTGTAAATCATGTACCATGGTCATTGTGTCATGCAATACCTCTTTTTATTTTTTAACATTGAGGTAGTGTTGAGCGCGTGGTTCTTCATGTTAAACCTTCTCTCGAGGTGGAACTAAAATGGGTTGGGAATGAGGTCCCATTGGTGAAGTGGTAGGGCATGGTCTCCACTGATCACTTGGAGTTTTTTCAACATGAATCATCATAGTGTTCTTTTCATTATGTTCTTTGGTGATAGTTATATATAAGTCATGGCATTCTTACAAATGATATTCATTCTTACAAAAGGTACAAGTTTGGCTAAACTAGGAAATTGCATTGATAATGGTCTGAAGATCCACACTTGTAATAGGTATTGGGTGGAAAATGACCACCCCCATGCCCATTACCACATCCTTGACCCTGAAAAGATCAACCTCCACCAAACTCTTGATTATTAGCAATATAAGTTTGGCAAGTTCCTCTTATGCATGTTTCATGGATCTCATTGATGACTCAGTAGTCATTAGTATCATGTATGTACACATCACATATTTTATAGTATAGTGACACTTTAGCTTAGGTAGCACATTGGAGCAAGGGGAAACATCTTACATCATGATCCTCTTGGCATATCTCAAAAGAGTGTTTTGTTATGGCATGAATATTCTTCTGTGCATAATTATTCTTGGTATGGCCTTCTACTTCGTAGTCAAGACACCATAGTTTTTTACATGTGTCATGAGCATTATTGGCCATTAGCTTCTCCATATGAGAGACCGTAGTAGTAATATGAGCCTCCATAAATGGTTTGATCCCCATATCTATACTTCCCAGAGTTTTGGTGTGGAGAGAAACTTCTATTGCTTTGTGTGGGTTAGTAAAGGTCTTTTGGGATAGATCTCAATGAAACAAAATCAACAACCCTCCCACAAACCATTTAGCATGTTGTGTTGAGTTAATCTCAAATGATAATTTTGAAAGAATTATTTTAAAATGTGCATCATATTCATGCATGCTCTCAATGAGCTTTACTGCTTAAAATCAAGAATGTCAAACTCCTAAAGGAATATAGTTTTCAATGTTTCATAGCTCATAACTACTTGTCGGGGGTTGAATTTTTGGTGCCATTTGTCCAAATGATCTAGCAAAGTACTGGTAAATAGAGTATCCTTTCATTCTAAATAAGTAATACCCCATGCTCGCCAAATGTGTTCACACTTATGAATGTGTTTTGCCACATTTTCAACACCTCAGTATTCATGGAGATGAAGCATCATCTCATAGTATATCGTAGGTACATTTGGTGGTTGTAGTGGAAAATTTTGTGGAATTCTTCCTTTACCTTATGGTGGAGGTCTATTAATGCCTCTGGCACCACTATCTAATCCTCCTCCAGAAAAACCATTGTCATTGCTTCCTCTCACACCTCCTATAGTAATAGGTGCACTAGAAGCAATGGGCATTGAAGAAGGTTGATTTGATATGGTTGGGTATGTATTCTTACCACTATTTATATTAGGTCCACTTGGCATTCCAAGTTGAGCCATAGGTCATATTTGTAATGTAAAATTCAATGTTAAAGGTAGATTGTTATGTTGAACTTGTATTCTTATAGACTCCTCTACTAGCTTGACTTCATATTCTTCAATTTTTGCATTGTTTGTATCCCAATTTATTACAAAAATTCCATCAAAATCAAATACATGAGCATGCACTATGGTGGGGAAATTGGGTCTATCTGAATTGGGTTCTATTATTAGTTCATGTCTTGATTATTTTATGCATATTTGTATTATTGAAGGGTATGACCTTATGGTCAGGGGGTCCTCCTTATGATTTTTTGTTCTCCTATGGATTCTCATGGCACTTCTAGTATCCTCCCATTGGCCCTCTGGTTCATTACCTCTCGTAGCCCTACACCTAGCCTCATCCTACTTTCACTTGTGTAGTTCATATTGCCCAACTTCCATGTTGAAATCTCAATCTCATACTAATGCATACCCCTAAATTTCCACACTAGTCACATTGCTCATGTGTGAGAGAGTTTAGCCATCCACAGATAAGTTCTCAAGTCCAAAATCAACCATAAACTTTTTAATCTATAAAATTAACTATTTGATATACCTTCCATGTGGCTCTCTAAGGAATTTAAATTGTGCTTATTTTATGCAAGAATATATGGATATTGTGTATTCTAAAACATAACTTTGAAGTGTTTCTTTCCATCAGACATCTATTACATGTGTCTAGATAATTTTAAATTTAGCCAAGGCCATCTAAACCTTTACTAACCAAGAAGCCTTATGTCCATAAATTTTTGAATGGTTTTGCACATACATCAAAGGCCAAGCATGTAAGTACACGGGTAATTCTACAAAGAATGTTTCATATAGAGAATCATATAGATGTTATTCTACCTATGTATGTGTATAAATTCTTGGCTCAAGATATTGGAGTACAAAGTTTTATTCTATTTTGCCATTCCAATGCTCAATATTCTCCAAAGAAAGTTGCTCAACCATTTTCCTACCATCATGCTAACAAGTGCAATGGGTCCCGACAACGGAACCAAAATGTTGGTTTCTTTTCCTTTAGTTTAGCATAGAATTTTTCTAGTTACACGTGCAAAAAGGATAAGATGTATAGCTAGCTAGCATGTTGGCTTATCACATAATAAATGGTCTTGTGTGATCACTCGAAGTGCATGGATTAAGAATGGTTCATGTCAGTTTTATCATGCAATGGTTTATACATTAGGCTTTGTATACTAAGTTTCTTGAACACGCACTTAGTTTTAACCAAAGATATTATAGTTAAGCTAATTCATACAATCCAATCATTTCATACTTAATTTATTCATCACAAGAAAAGATATAGGCAAAAATCAATAAAAAGAGTAGTAGTGCCAATAGTTCCATAACAAGTTATAAGTGATAATCAAAAACACAAGTATTCCATTTTATTATGTACCAATTATCATCATACACAAGTTTTGATGTGTATCAATAATGTGAATAAGCTCAATATTACATTTACCATTATAACAGCAATAACCAACAACATCAACCACCTTCTAAGTAAAATTAGGGGTACTTATACATGATTCTACCCTGATCATTTAGTTACAACATTAATATCTAAGTGATGACTTGCAAAGACCATTAACAATAATGAGTCATGGGAAGTCCTTACATTAAATTCATGTTGATTCAGGTCTAACTAGCCCTATATACCTGCTTTATACCATATATTTGATGTCATGTGCCTATCTTCTCATAGGTCCATGCTAGATCTATGCTTGACTTATTCTCCTCTGATGATCACATGAACCATTTCCTTAATTGTTTTCAACTTTCACACCCTTTTCTAAATCATACGACAATTTCCCAAGTCATGCATCATTAGTTCCTCCATGTTTCCTGCATCCTTGCTCTTCATGACTTGTTTTTTCTGTACCAAGGCCTATCGGACTAAGGTCTTTCATGCCTTGGTTTGCTTCTGCACCCATTTATCCCAAAAAGTACTTAGAATAAATTGATACAAAACTAAGGTTCCAAAAATACTTTTATGTGGCATGCCTTGATTATGCCTCCAATGATAAATTGTTGACCAAATTATTCTCAAGAAGCCTCAGGGACTATGTTTTGAGGTGGTTCTATGATTCACCTCTCTAACATTTGAAATCATTCAAAACTCTTGCAGATCAATTTTTGGCATGCATTTTTATTAATATTTTTGAAAAGGTTTCCTATGCTCAAATTTCCAAATTCAAATGAGGAACAAATGAACCTATCAATGAATATGCCCTGAGGTAAAATATAATGTTGGATAAAATAACTAATCATATGGCAGATAATGATTTTTAAGACAAATTCAAGCAAAGTTTACTTGCTCCTTTACATGAGTCTATTGTTTTCATGAAGTTAAAATCTTTTGATGACTTATGTCATGTTGTACAAGAGCATAAAATAAAATTTATTTTATTAAATAAGCTCAATTATGTATCAAACATACCATTTGATTCTACATCCATTACCAGTTTTACAATCAAAACAAATTATAAGGTAAAACCTCTTGAGCCTAAAAATTAAACAACCACCATGGTTAACACAATTTCACACCAGCGTAATCAGCTTGTCTTATCTAATGCACTAAGGAGAAAATTTACGTGCTTACCTAAATATTCCATCTCATTACTCCCATGGCAAGTAGAGTGTCATCTTATATCTCTCCCTCATCCTATAGAGGTTAATATGAGTAGACCTCTACCCAAAGGATATGATGCAAATGCTTATTGTGATTATCACCATGGGCCAGGACATTCTATGGACAGATGTTTTACCTTAAAGAATAAGATTCAAGACCTTATTAATGACCAAAATATTACATTCTATTATCCTTCCAAGGAATCATGTTCACAACTTGATGATCACTAGAAACAAAAAATATTTAACAATCATTTGCAAGACAATTCAAAGAAAGAACTAGAAGTGAAAATGGCATATAATACACATCCCCCTCCATCATAGTATGGGCACCCATTAGGTGGGATTATTTGTACTTATACATGAGATATACCTCTTATGGTTCAAATACCTTAAATTACTTTCAATGACACTAAGATTAAGGATGATGACTTTGATCTTCATTCTTTATTTATTTAAGCATTCTTTGAAGACTAGCCTATACACAGTGTTATGATTGATAATGGTGCAAGTTAAAATATTTGCACCTTGACATTACTTGCACATCTGGGTTAAACTAATCACTATTTGTGTCCTTCAACTAGATCAGTTAGAAAATTTCATGGGACCTCCCAGAAGGTCCTTTGTGAGATTGACTTATCATTATAGGTCAGTCCTGCACATGTAGTTACTACATGTTCATTCATGACTTCCACATGAATCATTGATATGTTATTAGGAAGACCCTGGATCCATACACTTTGAACAATACCTTTTATAGTGCATGGGTGTGTTAAATATATGCATGCCAACCAGGTAATTATAGTTTCTAGAATCCCATATGAGCATCCTCTTAAACAAGAAAAACTTATACCCATGTAGCTAACAATAAAATCTACTAGGGTTAATTTACTGCAAAAGTGTTAGCAATAGGCAATCCTCTTTACTAGGCAACCATTACTTGAGAAACCATTAAATCAAAAACATACAATGGATTCCGTAGAATACTCGTCTTCTATTACTCATCATATTCAGACATCCCGAACACCTTAAGATGTTTATACTATTGTTATTTCAAATAACCCACAAAGCACATAGAGATGGGTTCCACAAACCACTATTCCTTTTATTTCTACTTCACAACCTCATAGTCATATTATACATAGACAGAGCATCATAAATAATATGGTGACATATATTATACCTATACATGCTCCTTGGCAGTACCACAAATATCTTACACCAAGTTCTGAGTGGGGAGACAACTATGATCATCCTTTGGATGAGATCATGGGATGATCTTTCCTCTTCATAATATTCTGAAAATACCAAAAAAATACAAAAAATATTCAAAACTCCCAAAAAAAATTCAACATAAAACATGTTATATTGGATCCTAGGCATCTATGTGTTAGTTCCATATTCATGGATGGCATATCAATTACTTATACATAAACATGTGTTTGACACTTCTATGTGAATGTGATATAGGCATACATAGATACATGATTTTTCTTTTTTTAGATGTTGGGCCTTCCCTCTACTCATGTCATATGGACATTGGAGGCATCCACCTATATGATCTCGATACTTCCAAGTTATATCATTATATGGTCTTTGCAATATCATGTTTGAGTTTTTATGTACTTACACATGCCTTTATCCATGATTATATATTTTGTAGGGTACTTGATATGATATGCACTTGACATTTGTTTATAACACATTTGATCTATGGGTTACTATGATATGTTAATGTTGGTTGCTTATGCTTTCCTTTATGCACTTCCTTGAGTGCCTTGCCTTGATATTGTCTTGTTTATTCGAGCATTTGAATATGTTCCTTTGTTTGTGGCCCCCATGTTTATGCTTGCTTTCTTTGACATTTGAATATGTCATTATTTTTTTTATGGACGTTTAAATATGTCAATCCTTGATTTTTTGGACATTTTACTAAGTCATGTCCCTTCGATTATGCAAAATTTTAACATGCCTCTTGTTAGTAGTCTCCTTGAACCATTGTATATTGACTTGCTTTTGAGTGCTAGTGTGGGTGTTTGTTTATTTGTTGAATTTGTACTATTACTATCTAGACATTACCATGATATTTATCATGCATCTTATGTCTTCATATGATCACATAGTTCTATGTGCTTCAATGATGTATTTACCTAGACATGTTCTTTTATATGCTACATGGTTTCATTCACAAATTATTCAGTTGTCTTATTATTTTCAGGGGAGTTAACTACCAGTTCTATTCTTCCTCACCTCCAAGGGGGGCATGTCATAAAGGAATATTCTCCACATTTGGCATAGTTTTCATATTTAGTGGGGGCATGCTTTGGAAGCAGGTTCTCCACACTTATTCACATTTGGCACGGTTTTTAGATACAGTGGGGCCATGCTTTGGAAATATGTTCTCCACACTTATTCACTATTAAACACACTTAGATTTAGTGGAAGCATGTTTTGGAAGCATGTTCTCCACATTGACACTTATTTCAATTTTATATTTTTCCATATATAGTCAGGGAATGCTTTAGAATCATGTTCTCCATACACAATTTTTGAATTGGCAAAGCACGTAATTATATAATTCAAATTCATAATTGTGGTAGAACTCTATACATTTATACCATTGTTATACACAGTTTTAGCATGATACATATATAAGGTGCATATGTTATGCAATGTGCACCTCATATTTTAAAATCTAAATTAGTTTCAGATTTCAAAACTCTTCTATGGACTCATCACCCACCAGGATTAAATTTTATGGACTATATTGAACCAATCTACTACACTAATTCATTTGCTTTCGGTATGGTTGAGGTAATTAAATCACTCAATATTGCCAAGTTTTTAGGTTAGACTTGATTATATCATCCAACCTCACTAATTTGATAGTGTGAGTTGACTTGGTTCACTCACATTCATTAGGTTATAAGTATGATTGGGTTGCATGGTTGAGTTAATCTTAACTGGTAAGTGACAAATCATTTTTTCTCTAAGGTTGGGGGCATGTGCCTTCCAATATCTCTTTCTCTCTATCTCCTTAGATATATGCACTTTCTTGATTTATATATAGTTGGCCTAATCTCAATTTTAGAGCCTTATAATGATACATATTTCAAATTAATTTGTCAATAGGCAAGGTAGTTAAATCGATACATAGGTGTACTCCTAAACCTTGCTCTTTCAATTTCAAATTATATGCATTGATTATGTATTATAACATGTTCTTGGTTGTACGTTAGTCATCAGTAAATCACTCAAGTTGGACTCAAGAAAAGGCAAGGTGTGTTATACACACCCATGTACGCATTTCTTCTTCTTTAAACTAGTAATTCATTACTAGATTAAAGGGGGGAAATGTAGATGATATTTATGGATTACATAGCACCTCAATCTTATATGCTTGGAAAAATCATACCTTTGTTGTTCCTCTCAATTCTAGACCTTTCCCACTTTTGAAAGTCTTGCATTTACTCTATCTTGTGCCCCTTGGCCTATCTCTTGGTTCAACCAGTCTTATGTTGATGACACAAACCTACTATCTTACCTAGAATGCTCAAAACCTGATTATCTTCCACCTCTACAAGTTTTGATTTTGTACCTACTTTTATGTTCCATGTTCACTAGTATCTTGGATAGGCACTTACATCAACACATGTGTCCTACTTTGATGCAAGATTCTAGTGCCCTAAAATCATCAAATTTGAAAATGAAACATATCTTAATGGTCATCATTAGTGATTTAATGTGAGTTACTTATCCAAAGGGATTGATATAAATACAAGATCAACCCTCATTCATTTCACACATAGAAAATACCTAAGGCAACTTATCAAAGTATTAAATCAAGCACTTGATAAAGCAAAATGTTTCTTATTTTCTCCATTTTCATATCAGTCATAGGAATAGGACATACACAGGTCTGAATTACTTAAGGAGCAGCCCAAGAGCCAAATTTTCCAAGTTACAAGCTAAGTCATTGTTGTGCTTGCTTTTCACATATTGCATGATTCACATACAAGCCAACATGCGGGGGAGAACTACATTAATTTGAGGCCCTCTTTAGAGTATTGACTATGTAGGCAGTACTCATTGGCAGAGGGGTATTTAGGGTCATCTTGACGTTGTGTGCCCACTGACCCATTTTTTTCAGTGTCACTACGGGGATGAAGAACTACGATTTTATAATTTCATGACGAGTGACATTCCATGATCTAAATATGAATGCATTAGAGCGAAGGTGAAGAAAATCCAAAAGTATCCAAGTGGTCACATTCTTTTCTAGTAGGTATTTCATATAGGACACATACATCGGGTTTAGATAGTAGTATCTTCACAACCACCCAAGGTTGATGTTAGTGTCTAAAGCTATAGAGGCACTTAATCTAGAATTTGGTGATTGTTCTAAAACCCTCTTTTGGTATGCTTTTTGTTTGTTCTATATCCAAAATTGTGTTAGCATTAGAACTAGTTAAGTACATTATTTTTTTGTCATTTCCATATGTAACGTAGTTGTACTTACTATTTTTAACCTATCTCAGTTTAATGAATTCAACATATGTTATATCTGAGATTAAAATGTAATTAGCATGCTAAAAATATAGTTTATCACCCTTGTACATTTGGTTATCTCTATCCCCTTTAACTTTAGATAACTCCAATTTAGATTTTTAGGGTTAAACAGGGGGTTAAAGGAGAAATTTATAAGAATTCTTAGTGGTGATAGTTTAGGGTGGTTGGGGAGATGAATTTAAAATTCAGAAATATTGGAGGATATGATTAATGAGTTAAATAGTGTGATAGGTGATAATAGTGAGTGAATAATTGATGTGAGATGATGGGTAAGATTAGTAAATGGGTGTAGAATGTTTGGACTATTAGTTTAATCACTAGGATAGGTTAGCAATGTGATATTAGGATGAATTATGGATTAAAATATGATTAATGGATGAAATTGGTAATGATAGAGGAATGAGCAAATTTAGACGTATACATTTTCCCCATCTTTGAAAGGGTATTGCGAGCAGATGGGAATAATGGTCTTTCAAAGAAGAAATATGATCATGAATGTTAGTAAATTCAATGGATTATGTTTCCCCCTTAAGGGGAAATGTGGGATGGAATGAGATGGATGGCCATTTTAAAGAGGAAACGAGGGGAAGGATGTATGGAAATAATAAAGAGGAGTTTGGGTGGTTTAAAGATGATGAATAAAGGAAGATATTGATGTAAGTAATGATCTACAGATTGATGATGCCCAAGAAAAGACATATGTGAGGGAATAGAAGTAACAGTGTTATGAATTTAGACATGCCCCAAATGGTAACAAACCATAATGAGATTATTACAAGAGGTTATGAGATTTAGACGTGTCCCAAGCAATGGTGCATGTCAAGGAGAGATGTAGACTTAGATTGGGTAATGGTTCGCAAACTTTAGGCATACCCTAAGCAAGGACACATGCCAGGGAGAGCTATGGTTGAAATAATTTAATGATTTGACAATAGTGATTAAATATTTTATAGATGTAACCCAAATCATAAATCAAATGGTGACAAAATGACATGGTGGGGAGAAAAAAAGTGATTCGAGGGACCAAGAGTCAAAGGGGAAGAATCGGTTAGTGCAGTCAAGTTGGCCTCAGGTATATTGAAGTGACTGAACACTACCTACATAGTCTCAAAATACCTCAAGCTGATGTATTTCTCCCTAATGATAAGGGGAAATATGATAGATGACCAGAGAGATTAGATGATGACAATATTGATGATGCCCCAAGGATGCCCCTAAGAGACTCGATAGGACTGACAGGGATGAGGGATGTTAGCATAAATGTTAGATTAGTAATGATTGTGATTGTTTGATATGATTAGAGGAGGGATAGGTGATTGGATTGAGATAATTGCGTTGATGATTTGATCAGTAGATGGTAGGATAGATGATGGGATTTATATGAATGATTAAAGGATATATATGTTTATTGCCTTCAAACATCCATCTATTCTTTATTGTTGCAACCAGTCTTAGATCATCATAGTCCAAGAAATTTATTTTAATATAACACTAGGCATTATGCATCATGATATGTTTATATGAACATGATGATGTTTTTATAAACTGCATGTTGGATTGACATAGGAATACACAAATATTAAAAACAAAGTGCAAAAGTATCATGTAAAGTAATGCACCATTGGCATTTGATAGAACAAGATGACATCATTGCTTTGTACTACTGCATAAAAACTTTAGAAATGTCATAGAGACAAAAATACAAGACAATTAACATGCCATTAATTGTATACAAAGAGGAAGCAAACACATATAATATCATGTATACAATGAAACATGCAACCAAAGAGCAAACACATATGTACATGCATAATGATGACCTTTGTCACATCAATGATATTGCAGACGGGGGATGAGCAATCATCATTTAGTTTTAAACATAGTGGATCCTTGCCGTAGGTTGACAAGCCATAGGGGCAACATTTGAAAAATGACTGCCATGACTTGTTGAGTATTTGGCATAGGAAATGAGGTAAGGGCAGTATGCCAAAATAATATAGGATACCATGATAGAAGAAGGTCAAGATTGGTACATATATGCAGTGATGAGGGAACATAGATATAAGCAAGAAGCTTGGTAAAATGAAATATATACTTAGTATCCAAGATAACAAGACTTGATAGGTGACTAGGTAGTGTAATGACGAAGGATGAGTGATAAGGAGGTGAATGTAAAGGAATCTCTAGATAACTCTCAAAGGGTCTTTTGTTCCTGACCCTTTTTGATCTGCCAAACTACTTATGTTGCATTGTTTTGGTCATGTTGAATATTCCCTAAACGATTGTTGTATCCACAATCTGAGACCAAGGTCAAAATGGAGGGGATGGAGTGAGGGATAAGACAAAGTAAGTGAAGTGGGATGGAGGATACGACAATATGATAGTATGGATAAACTATCCCAAATATGTGAGGTTTCTCCATGAGATGCTTGTAGATGAAGGCATATGACGAGTGATGCCAGAAACCATTTTTTATTACCGTGCTTATCCAAGGTGCTAGAAAACTAGTTTTCACTATTTGGTTTTTTTTTAAATAAGACTCCGTACAATAATGTACAAGGGTGTGGAATTTTGATGTCATATTTTCTTGTTTGGAAGCATAAGATATGTGTGATGTTGATGATGTTGTTCTACAAGTGATACTGATAATAAAGAACCATCATGACCTTATTTGACTCTTGATTGTGATCCCTTTGAACATCTTAACCAGTTATTATCATACCTTATATGAAAGATGAAGGTGCCTATAGATAAGTGGATTTTAAATTTAGGTGAGGGGAATGTGATGGGTAATTTAAGGTCAGGATTAGCAGTCACACACATCATTGGAGATGTTAGATGTGTTATTTTTATTTTGTGCCACATCACTAGAGTTTTTAATTGACTGAAGATCTTTAGACTTTTATGCTCTTTGATCTAAATATTTGAAGGATGATCGGCCATATTGTTATTGCTTTTATGTCAATTTGTTGAGTTTTGACTTTAGCTACCCCCTTGT
The DNA here is from genome assembly GCA_037957365.1 of Torreya grandis. NCBI lineage: Eukaryota > Viridiplantae > Streptophyta > Pinopsida > Cupressales > Taxaceae > Torreya > Torreya grandis. The sequence continues at coordinate 1,449,300 of JARHVA010001805.1, read as the reverse complement.
GCCTGAAATTGGGCTTCACTAGAGGGATTTGAGTTTTTGCTTTGTGTATTTGTGCTTTGACTTGATTTTCTCCATAAAAATCTTTGATTTGATGATAAGTTGACTTATTTGGACTTTGATTAGTGTTATATCAAAGCTAACTTTTTTATTATGTTGGATCATCTAAATATCTTCTTGGATCCTTACATATTTGGCACATGGCATGTTGATTTGATGTGTTAAAATGGCGCTCACTATGGCATTGACTTGTTGCTTTATTCTATTTTGTGTCATTACTAAATTCTCTCACAAACTAACTAGTATCAATAGCTCGAACCTTGGGATGCACTATCAAGGAGGAAGTGTTGGATGGGTGATACCCATACAATTCCACAAAGGGAGACATTTTGGAATAAGTGTGAAAATAAGTGTTATACCGCCAGTCAACAAGTGGTAGCCAATGAACCCATTTATCATGTTTGTCAGAAACAAAACAACAAAGATACCCTTCTAGACATTTGTTAACTACCTTTATTGGTCCATCAAGTTTAAGATGATAGAAAGAGCTATGAGCCAACTAGGTACCCAAACATGAAAATAATCCAATCTAGAAATTACATTCAATATGAGATCTCAGTCACTTACAATGATCTTTGGAGTACCATGTAATTTATGAAGTGTATTGAGAAAAATATAAGCTATTGTACTAATAACAAATGATTTTGATAAGGAACAAAAATGATCATACTTGGTGAGTCAATTCACAACTACCACGATAACAATTTTACCCTCAGACCGTGATAACCCAGTAATGAAATCTATGGAAACCTCTTCCCAACGTTGGCTAGGAATAGATAAAGGTTGTAAAATACCTAGGGTATTAATGGTTTCACCTTTGTTCTATTGACATACAATGCATTCAGCTACATTTTTCTGGACATCCCCCTCGAATCCTTCTCAAAAAAAAACTTGCTTGATTCTATGATATGTTTTCAAAAAATTTGAGTGACCTCCCAGTGGAGATACATGAAGTTCCTGAAGGATTTGATGTTTGAGAAGAGAATGATTACAAAGGTATAATTTGTCTTTATACCTTAATGTGTTCCCTTCCATGTAAAGTTTTTAGCTCCCCCAGAACCCTGCTGAAAATTTTGAATCAAATTATGGGTAGCACTATCATTTTCCCATTCTGATCTTACTTCCTCTAGCCAATCTACCTACCAAATAGTCATTGCACATAATACTGCCTCAACCGATTCATCCCTCCAAGATAGTGCATCTGCCACCACATTCTTTTTTCTTTTCTTATAGATTATTTCAAAATCACAGTCTAACATTTTAGCAATCCATTTTTATTGTTCTTCAGATGATAATCATTGTTTTAAAAAATATTTGAAACTATCATGATTAGTCTTTACTTTAAAGTGACAACCCATTAGATAAGGTCTACATTGCTTGACTGCATATAGAATATCCATCATCTCTTTCTTATTGACAGTTTGAGTCTATTTTTTCCCTTCAGTTGTTGAATTCCAAATGCTAGTGTTCTGCCTTCTTGCATGATTACAACCCCCATGCCATATCTCAATGCATCACACTCCACAACAAAAGTTTTTGAAAAAAATAGGAGTAACCAAAATTGGAGTTGTGCATATAGCCATTTTCAATTGTTTAAATGCCTTAGTAGTTGAATCAGTCCACTAGAAGGCATCTTTCTTCAACAAAGAGATGAGTGGGTTGTAATGTTACCATAATTTTTGACAAACCTGTAATAGTAACTAGTTATCCCTAAAAATCTTTAGAGCTTCTTGAGGGTTTTGGGAACTTACCACTCCATCATCATTTGGATTTTTTTAAGATCAAATTTCACTCCATGTGAAATAATATGACCCAATTACTCCACCTCTTAGACACTAGAAGCACATTTGGGAGGTTTGGCATGAAGTTGATGTTGTTTCAAAATTGAAATTCCTTGTTTCACATGCTTCAAATGGTCTTCCCAAAATTTGTTGTAGATGAGAATATCATCAAATAATATCAATACAAACTTTCTCAAAAATGACCTAAACACAGTATTCATCAAACTCTGAAAAGTAGATGGTGCATTTTTTAAGCCAAAAGGCATGACCATAAATTCATAATGGATTTGAATCTGATGATACCGTGAATGAAGGTCTAACGTGGTAAAATAAAAAGCACCATGCAATTCATCTAATAAATCATAAATTACTAGAATAATAAACTCATCTTTGATGGTGTACTTGTTGAGTTCTCTATAGTCTAAACACATCCTCCAAGTATTATCCTTCTTCCGCACCATGACCAAAGGGGATGAATATTTGTTTTGACTATGTCAGATGATTCTTGTCTCTAACATCTTATATACCATATTTTCAATTTCACTCTTCTAAGCATAGGGATACATATAGGGTCTGATGTTGGGTGGTGTATTTCTTAAAATGAGCCTAATGGCATGATCATGCACTTGGCTTGGAGGAAGAATTTTTTGCATGTCACCAAAAACAACATAATGGTCATCTAGCCCTCTTTGCAAATTAGGATGTGTAAACTCCTTGGTTGGTTGAACCTCTATGAAAAATAAGTGTGATATAAATCTCTTGGTGCCTTTTGTGAGAATTTTCATCATCTAATGGGAACTAACTAGTTGTGGAGATTTAACTTATAATCCATGCAGTTTGATGGTCCTACCTTCTGAATGGAATCTAATGAAAGGTTCTTAGAAATTCATCTCAATAATGCCCAAAGTGGTGAGCCAATGCACTCCCAAAATAATGTCAACTCCTCTCATGGGAATAGCAAACATGGGGGAATCTAATAAGTAGTTTCCCATGTCAAGCTTAATGCTATGGCATTTTTTAGAACAGCTGACGGTACCACCATCTACAATTATGATCTAAAATTTTATAGCTAGGTAAATGAAACAGTTTAAATAAGTAGCCAACTTATTGTTGATGAAGTTATGTGTACCCCTAGATTTAATTAACATAGTGACCTTTTGTTTCTTCAAGAAAACCAACACCTTAAGAGTTTGAAGAGTACTAATCCTTGAAAGTGTATGACAGAAAATAGTAGGTTGAGAATCTTCAGATTCATCTTCGAGTTCTTCTAAACATGCCCCTGAATCCTCATTATCTTCTTCCACATTGGCGCCTTCAATGTAAAAAAAAATTTCATCACATCGATGTCCTTTGCTCCATTTGCTATCACAACGAAAACAAAAACTTTTTGCATGTTTTTCTTCAATTTGTTGAGGTGTCAATCTAGTAGGTTGTAAAAATGATGGTGTTGGGAAGGTGTGTTCACGAACATTAGTGAAATGTCTTCGTTTGAATAGCTCTTTTACCTCGGACATGTGTGCTCTTAGTATGGCTTCAGATATATTACTCGGATGAACTATGTGAACCTCCAATTGGATGCTATCTTGAAGGCCACCCAAAAATAAGTCAACCAAATTTTCTGCAATGATGTCTACCACATGTAAAGAAAGATTCTGAAATTGATAAATGTAATCCTTTATATTTCTAGTTTGGTGCAACTTGGCTAGTTGGTTGAAGTAGTTTTCAGAGACATTATTGTGATAGTGGAGCTACAATTCCTCGTAATATACAGACCACAAAACTAGGACACCCTTATTTTTATTTTAAGCACACAACTAGTAATGCCAAATAAATTGCTCAAGTTCTAGATACAGAGAGGCCATGACCACCTTTTGTGAATAGGGAGTTTGATTTAGATCAAACAAATTTTCAATTTGAGTAGGCCATGTGAGTGGATCATTACCATTAAACTTGTGTAGGCCCACTTTTGATAATAATGGTTTCATACCAGGGTTGGCATTGTGATTATTTGGAGGAGAATCAAACTAGAGTGGTGGAAGGTTATTATATAATTGTTGCACTCAAAAGTTGGCTAATTATCTAGTTATTTGTTACAATTGATCCCGCAAGCCATTGAGGTCCCCTCTCATCCCTGTGATGTCCCCTTTAATCACATCGAGATCATTTTTCTACACCATGCCCTGCACTCTAACTTAAATTATTAAATTGCCTCCAAAATACATAGATAAGATGTTTCGAACTCCATGTCATCCTTGTGAGGATTTTTAAGCATTTCTTGCCCTTTCTCGTGTCTATGAGTGTTAAGCCCAGTGATGCACAAACCCTAAGAGGATTACAACCCTGAAAAAAAGTGTATCAGCAAATGATATCATTGTGATATCCTCACCAAGATGAATCTAACGATTGCTAATGTGCTCGTACGAGGGTGAAATTTTGATCCGAAAAAGTGTACTTTTAGATTATATCATTGTGATCATCTCACAGAGACAAATCCAACAACAGTTAATTTGCCCAAGGTAGCTTAAAATTTTAGACTTTTTTTTATTTTTTGTTTTTTGTTAAAAAAATCCACAAAAAAATTTGTGACAAAATAAATTCAATTCTTCTTTGATCAAAAGTTATGTTTTTTTGACCTTCTAGTACTCAAGATGTTAAATCCGAAAAAGCCATGCCGTAGAAACTTGTCAAAATCGAAGCTCTGATACTACTTGTAATGAAATTACTTAGATAATTCATAATAATATAATATATAACAAAACTAAAAATAGAATAGGCAAATCTACTACAACAATTGGCAAAAAAGTAAAATACTTGAATATTATCACTGAGTCACTTCAAAGTTGCAATCTCCACAACAATGTAATAAGAACAAAATTCGCAATATGATAATAAAATACTAACCAATAACTCTTATATATACTCTACTTAGCCATAGTTTTTCCATAGACTGACTATACTAAGAACATCAAGAAATGCAATAAGATAATATGAAGGTATGTAAGCCACAAGTTAGCCACACATATCTCTAGATGCACTATAGGTTAAGGGCGTAACAAATGGTGTATTTTGCCTTGAAGTTGTAGACTTGTTTTATCCACCAAACATAATGGACCACAACTTTCTTCATGAAATTTCTCAAAGAAGTCCTTTCGTAAACTAATATGTTGTGTGGCACTGGTGTCTAATGCCCAAGCATGATCCCATGTTGAACTCATTGAGGCATTATTTGTTTCATCTTAGAAGGAAAGCACACATTCGTTTGTGCACTGAGTTGAGTCTGATTCTAAGATTTTTTCATTTTCCTTTTCTTCTTTTTGTTTGTGATATGTCTCAATTTTTTCCCATGATGTTTTATGTTCATGAGCCTCATGGCCCCCTTTTTTATGTCAATGTTTGCAAAACAAATTTTGTCTATCATTTTACTTTTAATGTTGCCCACTATTTTTATCATTTTTGCCTCATTGTCCCTTTTTTATCTAAACCGTTATTTTTGGAAGATGAGGCCTTATTGGAAGAAGAACCCTTAGAAGAGTTGCCCCTTTAAGGAGCATAAAAAATATTTTCACATGTGATGTCAATCTTTTTTCCAAAACCCTTTTCTCTTTAGGCCATCTTTTCAACCAATTGATCAATGTGAGTCTTCAATTGATTATTTGCTTGCAAAGACTCTAAATATGTTGAATATGTGGAAATAAGAGATCATATATATATATATATATATATATATATATATATATATATATATATATATATAAAACACGAGTACCATCATCATACTTCGTAACTTGGATTTCTGAAGCCAGAGATATCACATCACCATTTTTCAACTCAAAGTTGAATAATTTCAATTGAAATTGTATGAACTCTAGTTTTGAATGAGAATCATACAAGTATTTCAATTTCTATATTGCTTCCCATGGAGTGTTGCACCATTGTATATGACGAAAAACTTATACATCAATTACAGCCTTTATCAAGGCCAATGCTTTTGAATTCTTGTGCTTTTGAAATTGTTATTATTTTGTTTTCTTTGGTTGAATTGTTTTTGCATCCCCATCACAAATGTTAAACCATAAATCATTGAAGATGAGATTGTTCTCCACCTGTCTTGACCATTCTAACTAGGTGTCCTTCCCGATCAATGTTATGTCAATGATTGTATTTATCTAATATATTTTTACTACGAAGAGAGATGAATGGATTCCTTATTGCTACAAAAATATTCCATTTTCTATATACAATTAGACCAATATACCAAACCTCTCAATATGTTTGTCTTTCTTATAAACCTAGCGGTACGTGGAAGAAGATTATCATTTCTATATACCCAACAATAGGTGAAAGAGACATTAAACCACGTGAGAGTAGAATGATACATGGCACTTAGGTATTACATGAAAAAGATTTTTTCCATCTATGACACATACTTCGCAAGAAGTCCCTAAAAAAAATTTGCTTTCGGGGTTTACATCTAGCAATAGATATGAATAGATAATAGAGGGAAAATAAAATATGAAGTTTTATCATTATTTCTCCCCAACATTTTATAGAGATGATGCCTCAAATATCATTGTTGCAATTATATTAGGTTATAGATGAAGTAGTTCAAACGCAACAACACTGCTTGTAAACATGAGTCAAATAAATAATTAATATCAAAATTGCATTTACATAATATATTTTGATTTTGTTTGATTAGACAAATATCAAATTTGTTTGCTTTGGAATTGAAATAGTTTACACGATAATGACCTATTTATTGTTTAGTAAGTCAAAAAATAAAAAATATATATCTTATTTAGAAAATACTCCAAAAATAATATGCTTATGATCTTCAAATTAAAAGTATAAATTATTAAAGTTTCTAAAATAAAATTAGTGAAACTTGGGAGGGCGACGTAGAAGATAATGTTTGAGAAGAAATTAAGAATTTGCATCCAACTCAGACCTCCAACATGCAATCTAGCAAGGAATTTTAATAATGTTTGATGCCAACAATGTTGATGCAATGGTTAAAACACCTTCAAATGGAATGAAACGCAAGTTTACAGGTTAAAATAGCACTAGATAGGATGAAACACAAGTCTGACAGGGCCAAAATGCCACCAACTTAGATGAAACACAAGTTTGACAAGTCCTAAATGCCACCAAGTCGAATGAAACACAAGTCTAACAAGTCCAAAATGGCAAACGCAAGTCTAAATTCAACGTGGCATGATTTAATTGCATATGTAACGTATAAAGTGGCACAAGTGGGGAAAACAACGTAGGTCTTAAACACCAATAAATAAAATTACAATTCTCCACACTCCATAACAAAAAGACACCATCTTTTTTAATCATTCGTCAATTTTACGCAGACTGTACAACTAAAAAGAAGGAAAAATAAAAGAATTGTGTGAATAACTAGGAATGAAACTTATAGATGATAATAAGTATGGAGGATTAAGAAAAATTAAAGGAATAGGCCGTAGCTCTGATACCAATTTTAGACCATTTAAGTGGATTGTAGGAATTAAATATTTGGTGCAACCCAAACTTATATTTCATTAGGTGAAAGAGGATAGATTGCAAATAAATAGGCCACAGAGTGGTGGTTCATTTCATCTCCTACAGTGACTATTCACCTTTTACAATAATACGAAAACAATCCTACACTTAAGATAAATAAATATTATGTACAACCGACAACCTTTAATTTTGTCTTTAGAGGGCTTCAAGTTCTCCATCATGTTCTACAAAGAGTAGCATTGCCTCCTTAATGAGAAACATAGTTAGTCACATATGAGCTACATTATAGAGCAAAAGAGCAAATTGATCTTGCCATAAAGCCACACCCTTAATGCGCTATTAAACTCCATCACTTCCACAGTTTAGCATAACAGCCCACAAATCAACCAATGGACTTGTTTCATTTGTAGGAACAATCCAACCAAGTTTAGAGCTTTGAGCAATTTCTCATCATAAACTTACAAATTGACAAGCAAAAGTCACAAATGCTTGTCTACTCTATCGATATTGTGATTGTCAATTATCACACAATCTAGCACTTCTGATAAGCTCATCACACTGTGCAACCACTTCTTGCAAAATTCTTTAGACCATTGAGAAATATAGTTGTGTTGGTGACATCTATTAAAGGTTTCAAAGAATACCAAAGAGTATTTGTGAGGTAATAGTATATTTTTCCATCAAGGAACATGTTTTGATTTTTCTCTAGATAGAATCTCAAGCCCAAATAAGTAAAATGAATAAAATTGGATACCTTAGTAAGGTATTTGCCCCGGATGGGTCAACTTCCCTATTGCAATAACCACATAGAAACATGTGTGCTTGAAGGTCGCACATAACTTGAGGAGATGTAAGGCCTTAAACATAAGCAACTCAGCAACTAGGGAAAACCACATTTAATGATGTGTCACAAGTGGGATGAGTTTCATGATTTGCCAAAAGTCTATGGAAGTTTGCAACCCAATAAAACATTATTTAAAATGAAATTCTCTATTGACATATTTCTTCCCACCACACCAACAAAACCTTATGCTTCCATATATATTTAAAAGATGTATACATAATAGATGTTTACTATTAAATAATAATTATATAACAATAAAGCAATATTAATAACATATTAAAAATTTTGTGTTCAAAGGTCAGGAGTAACTTTGCAATCGCATCAAAACTCCAAATGGCTTCCTCCAAGACAATGTTGGGTTAAACTAAACGTAGACATAGCTGCAAAAGGCAACCCTAGAAGAACAAGGGCAAGCTACATTTATCGATTCCATGTAAGATCATCACAACATCTTCTTCATTGCTACCTTGGGAAACCAACAATCAAGCCAAGTGCTCCACAATCTCAATGGGCCAACAAATGGCCTACCCCCAAGGATTCTCAAGGATAGAGATTGATGGAGATTCTCCATTGGTCATTTTGGCCCTTGAAAAAGGTGTTATTCCAAACTGAAAGTTGAGGTCTATTCTCAAGCCTACTTTAGCACTTCTTGCAAGATTCAATGAAACAAAAATAAAGCATTTTTACAGTGAGGCAAATGAAGGTACTAATTTAATAACCAACCTTGGAGTAACCTTAGACACTTTCAATCTATTTGAAAGTGATGAAACACACGAATTTGAAGGTCTAAAAACAATCTTGGCAAAATAAAGGGAATCTCTTTCCACACAATGCAATTATAACATTCTTTCAAAAGCCACCAAAGGTAATAAATCACCACCTCCTAGCCCTTGCACATATGATTCATGTAGATGATCTTTTATTAATAGTAGAGGATTTAATCCAATTCAGCGATTGAAGGGATTGGCCTCTTTTCAATCCTCGAGTGCTTTGTTCTAACCAATCTATAAGTTGTCCATGGCATCGTCTGCTCTGTCTTCCTCTCGACCTCAGCCTTCTTTTGAAGACATGTCGATGCTTTGGAGACGATATAGCCCTCAACCGACTTATTTGGCATGTACTTTCACTCACAAGAGTTGCAATAGTGCCTCCCTACGTGCTGGATAGCCTGGGCAATGACCTCATTCTTGATTTAATGTCAATTTCTCCGACATTCAGCATACACTAGTATATCTTGGGCCAAGCTTTTGGAGATAACAAGAAATTTGAGAGCAAGGCCCTCAAACAAATTTGAGAGTTATATCAGACTTCGAAGCAGGGAGCTAAAACGCTACAAAATTTTGGTACATGGACAAAAAAGGACTCAGAGAATTCCATAAACCTCAAAGATGTTTCAAAGGTCAGGAAAGACGGGACAACTGAAGTAACAAATTCAATCATTCTGAAATGTTTGGACAGCATTGAAGCCAAACTTGAGGCATGGATTTGGTTCCGCTCCAGGCCAACGAATGCAAAAAAGTGGAGATTTGAACTGGCCTTTTTCCTTCAGCCAAACCATCATCTGAGTGCAGCACAACCAAAAAGAGGGATAGGAAAAAGAAACTTGTCGGTCAACTTGACATGAAGTATTGAATGGTGGAAAACAAAGGGCACTAACCAGATCAGATTTCAGTTCAGGAAATTTTAGCAGTTCCGATCACCAACTTGTTGCCAATATAACATCAGATCTTCCCTTGCTTAAGTAGTACCCTAGATTCTTACGTCTCTGGACACCCCAAGAGAATTCTGCCATATGAATGCTTTCCTTGACCGTTATACGTTAACCAAGCTGAGGACATTTGATAAATAATTTTGGCTTCTCAATGTTTTGTATCAATACTAATGTTCAAACTTTTTATCCATACGCCTCACTTCTTTTTCAAACCTTCCTTTTCTTCTCGATGTTTATATTCGAATGTACTATGAATGCATGCATAGAGGCAGAAGGACTAATAATAAATCTTAATCTTATAAAATATCTTCCATTGAAATATGAAAATTTAAATGTTGAAGATTGCAACGATTTTGCATTGGTTTACTCTGGGACTTGATCATGACCTAAAAACGACCTTCACCTCTTTTATAATAGTAATCACACTGTCAAACCTCAGATTATTTGGAGCCATCCCCACTCTTTCGTTGAAAATCTAGGCTTTTCACCATTCAATGCCAAAGCCAACGGTATGGATGGCATAATCAGTTTATGTTCGTATAAATTTTCACAAATGTAAGTGTCAAATGCTTCTTTTAGAGCATATAATTAAAATACAAGCAAAAATTAATTTTATACTGAGACAGCCAACAAGAGGTTGAATGTCATGAACAAATTTGAATAACATTAAAATTCGGCTAGGGTTCAGGACACCAGATCCACTTAGCCATGCATTATAACCCTGCCACAATTGCTCCCGTAATTCTCGTCCCAAAAACCTTGTGTTCTTTTGCCAAACCATAAACTCTGGTTCAACATTTATTTCTCCAACCTGCAACTCTGGGATGCCCTAGTGGACCATAAAAGTGATTTAGAGTGATATTTAATTAGATTGTGGCTGTCCATGAACACAGCCTGAGAGCGTTAAGCAAATGTCTCGACGTATGGACAATACAACACTCTGGCGGCCATATACATATCCTATAGCCTGTCACCTTACACATCTTTTAAAAAATAACTTTTTGGTTGTATTTTATCGGGAAATTCAACCCGACCCTGACCATCACACTTCCAGGGTAAAAGATAATACATTAAAACTAACGATGCAGATAATACATCACCGAGGATCTCAACTGATGTCACAATGGAAATTGTAATAGTTGAGGTCGGTTGAATTCCCACGGTAAACTACAACCAAATCTCACTTCTACCTTTGTATCACACCATTCAGACTAAATTTTTATTTAACTGATTATAAATTTTGATTTGGACTCATGTGTTCACAACAATTAGATATTTAGAATACTAAATTTGCTAAAAAACTTTACCAAATGCAAAGCCAGCTGCGCACTCATCTATGTTACTCGTAAGCAAAAGCCCACCTCCTGCTGAGCCATGTTACGTAAAAGCAAAGTCAACAACCCACTCAACTATGTTGCCTTGAGAGTATCCCTACATTGAGCATTCCTACAAGTTTCCATATCAAATCCTCCATTGCCTTGAGCATTCCTACAACCTTTCATATCAAATCCTCCGGTGCCTTGAGCATTCCTACAAATTCCACACATGAAAGTCATCTATTTACAATATGTTGTGAAATGCTGTGGCCTGCTTCTGTTGCTTACCTCTTCGAATTACTAATTTTGATTTAGACTGCATACATTATAAACATTTACAGCACTACTACATTTGCACCAGCTGTTCCCTTCCATCTACAACAGCATAAGTAATGCATTTGGATTATTGATAATCTCTCATTTTTTATCATCCAGCAGCTAAATGATGGATGCATCGACATCTTTTCACACTTTGAAATTTTGATTTCTAGAAAAAAAAAATGCTTGGTCTCTTCAACCACCTATTAACCCCCAAACTTGCCTTGGCTGCTCCATCGTAAAAGGAAGCATTCTTTATTTTAACCTGTACAAAAAAAAAATGCTTGGTCTCTTCAACCACCTCTTAACCCCCAAACTTGCCTTGGCTGCTCCATTGTAAAAGGAAGCATTCTTTATTTTAACCTGTACAATCCTTTTAAAAGTAAGGACACGCGTGTTCCATTTTGAGTACAAATCTGATTTAAGAATCCAATGGTTTTTCTTGCAAAACTACATTAATATTATATTTACTTGGATCCTATAATTTTAATTAACTTGCGTCTCAAAATACATTGAAGTGAGAGTTTAAAATGATCAAAGCAGATTAGATTACTAGCATCAACGCCTTCGATCTGTGCAGTCCAGTGAAACACCCAGACCCAGGGCAATCTTCTTCTCATCAACCCATTAGAGCATACACTTTAGATTACTAGCATCAACGCCTTTGATCTGTGCAGTCCAGTGAAACACCCAGACCCAGGGCAATCTTCTTCTCATCAACCCATTAGAGCATACACTTATAATAAGTATACTTTCCCTACATCCCAATATTGCTGGGTTGAATAAAAAGAGCACATTTCAAAGGCATAAACCCCAGATGAGAAGGAATATGAGACTATCAGAATAAAATTATCCTAGATAAACCTGTATGAAGCTTCTAACGAGGTTGAATTAGAAGCCATTACACATATGCATCACACACAAAGATCTGCACCTTTCTATGCAGCAACTTTAATGCAAGCCACATAATTTGATCCAACATCTGATATACCAACTAAAGTGGTCATCTACATCAACAAAGAAGATTATCCTCTATCCCACCAAAATCATCCTAAATAACTTACATGCTGCCTGTATCAGGGTTACATTAGAAGCTAATATACACATACAATCTACACTGTTCTATGCAAAAGAAGTTAATATAATATGTCATACACAGAAATCTTCACAGTTCTATGCAACATCAAGGCCTCGCATTTTTGCTTCATCTGAAAAATCGGGGGCTACCTGTAGATAATAGGTTGCCTAATCTAGTTTGAAGTTTGATATTAAGCAGATAGGCCTTTCCTATAGGCCTTATAGGCCTGATGCATGATCAAATGTCCATTTATTTGGACCTCCATTATTCTCCCAAATATAAGACCTTCACTAAGCAATTCTGGGCTGCACATTATGAAATAAACAAAAAAACATCACTAATTTCAAATTTCTTAGTTTAGCCTATGAAAATGATCATTTCCAGCCTACGTAAAAATATTATTATGACCAAATGCACCATTTCGTTATAAAAGGTACCATGATGGAAAAAAAGGCTAGGAACTATGTCATAAAGAAGACAGAAAACCTCCAAATACAAACCAAAGAATCTCAAACAAAAGAAATAACTATATGGACAATTTCAGACCCTGGAACATAACCACAAAAATCCCAAACAATTGAAAAGACAAAAAATATATTACAGACAATTTGAGCACCTACATAACCACAAAAATCGCAAACTATTTCCAAGTAAAGAGGCAAATTTTAGCCACAAGACCTCTAATATTACAATACTTCCCTAAGGCCGCAAATTTTAGCCACAAGATCTCTATTAATACCAATACTTCCCTATATTAGGGCCAATAACCAAAGCGAACAACTCTCCAACTAATCAAACATTGAAATCCATGATACATACATGAACAAAATCCTCAAAGACGAACATTGAAGTGAATATAAAAATTTAAGATTTCATCAAAAACTTTAAATCAATTACCAACACCAAACGCAATGCATGGTACACAAGTCGCAGTACCTTTTGGAAACTTGACCCTAGTAATAAGGAATCAATCTAGATTAAACAGGTCAAATGAACAAAAAAATATAGATGCCAGTGACTGAGTTTATGTTAAAACAATCACCAAACTTGTACAATTTCATTCTTGCAAGAAAATAAATTCTACACCTCCATAATGCCCATGCTGCACAGTTTGCACAGGAGACTACACTCTTCATTGTGCTTTCCTATGAGACTAACCAAAGATAAATATTTTCCCAAAAAAGGGCTTAGTCAAACAAGCTGAATCCCATATCGTCATCACTCTCCTCCTTGGGCTCCTCCTGTTGGACACAGTTTAAAAGAAAAGAATTCCAATTCCAAGATCAGAACACACAGCACAGAGTCGGGGAAAGGCAAAACAATTCGATAATTTGGTGGCCTTGATTAAAAGGAGGTAAAAGAAAGTTGGATAAACAAGTAACCTTTTTCTCTTCAGGTGGAGGAGCAGCAGGCGCAGCACCACCGCCACCAGAAGGAGCTGCAGCAACAGCTGTCACAGCACCTCCACCGCCTGTCCAATAAAAAAGTTGAAATTAGAGCAGACACCAAATAAACCAGGATATATTTTGATGGACCATTTATGCCAATTGGCTAATATTTCACAAATTATATTTTAGAGACAATTTGGCTTTTTTCAGAAAATAACCAAGCTTATAAATAGGATGTACCATTCAGTTTTCAAACTTGCCAAAACTAAGTGTACAAATTGTAAAACATAGGTCTTTCCTCAATTTGTAACCAATAGAATGTATATTCCTTCTTGACTTTAAAGAGGAAAGATTCACCCACTATTCTAGCTTAACTATACTGAATACAGTATTGAACTAGAAAAAACAACGGATCGAAGTTCATCCCACTATTACATAATTTAAATATTCCTTCCATTTAATTTTCCACGATAAAATGAAAGGGAACATAAATAAACCACTTGCTTGACATAAATTGAACTTTTTAAAATAAATATAGAATTCTAAACCCCAAACTGTAAAGCATAAGTGGCATAGGCTTACCTGATCCAACACTGAGAATAAGGTCCTCAATGTTTCTCTTCTCCAACAACTTGGCAAACAAACCCGGCCAGTAAGACTCAATTTGCACATTTGCAGCCTTCACCAATGTGGTGATCTTCTCAGCCTATCAATAGAGTTAAGAATGCTATTCTTTGGAAAAGTTAAATATCCCTATACACTCGAAGCAACCTACTAGGTAGGACAATGACCATCCAGATTGCATTTACTATTGTCTCATTTTCTGAACAACATATGGCATTATCAAAGATCTATAACATATCAAAAAATAATCACTTATAAGCTTATTGATCTTTTCTACAGTCCCACGGATTAAACAATTATGTTTGATAATTAGGCAAATCCAAACTACTGCTGTATATAACTTTATCTTATGGTTTAGGATTTACAACAATAACATACAAAATAAGTACATACCTTTATCTTATGGGTTAGGCTATACAACAAGAACATACAAAATAAGTCGATACAAAGGACTTCCAGCTAAGAAAATAACAAAGCTTTGGAAACTTTACAATTCTCGCATTATGTGGTGATCGATCGTCTCAGCCTATCAATATAGTTAAGAATGCTATTATTTGACTAAGTTAATTATCCCTATACACACAAACCAACCTACTGGGTAGGAAAATGACCGTCCAGATTTCATTTAATATTGTCACATTTTCTGAACAATATATGGCATTTTCAAAGCTCTCTATTATACCAAAAAATAATATGGACTTATATGCTTAATTTTTTGTACAGTCCCACAGATCAATCAATTGTGTTTTGATAATTATGCACATCCAAACTATTATTGTACATAACGTTATCTTATGGGTTAGGCTGTACAACAATCACATACAAAATAAGTAAATAAATTTATCTTATTGGTTAGGCTATAAACAATAACATACAAAATAAGTTGATACAATGGTCTTCCAGCTAAGAAAATTACAAACAAAGCTTTGAAAACTTTACAATTCTTGCATGAAAATAAAATAATTTAAAAAACAATCTTTAAAGGGAAGGTTTTCAAGGATACAGTAATGGGAATGCCATCATCATGCAAAATCAAAGCTGCATAAGTGACGGCAAGCTCGTTAATCGACATCTTGATGAAGAGAAACCCAGGCAATCAGTCCCCTGCAATAATTTCCACTATTTAATCCTAGGAAGCAGGAAAATAGCTAATCATGTAACTAAGAAAAGAAAAAACTAGTATCGTAACAATTTAAAAAAACTAAAAACGGAAATAACTAAAAACACCAGTATGTAATGTAAAGCTTAAAACAACTTGCAAAACATTTCCAGCGGACTTGTTATTTACACCGACGGTACACGATAAATACCAACCGTAGATCAAATAGAAATACACGCAAATGATAAGAAACTACTGGTAATAAAAGACTGAACTGAGGAAAAAAGGAATCCCTTCGAAAATGCGTGGAACAAAAACGAAAGGACCAAAAACTATAAACCCTAAAAAAAAACAAAAAAAACGACTTGTACCTGTAATTGACGGCAGAACAAAAAGTTTCGAAATGCTAAAAAACAACACAGTTTTCGTCTTAAATTAAAGCTGATAGTGCAAGCAATCAATTGATACTAGAGAACACAACGTGAATTCTGAAAAACTAACCTTTTTGGTCCTCCCCAAGCTCGCGAGTGACAGCCTGCTGAGTTAGGGTTTGATCGTGAGGGTTTTAGGTTGAAATATGAAATACATGAGAAATTAGGGTTACAGATAAAAGATCATCGACGGTGGAGATTTTACCGTGTCCAAGTAGGTTTTTTTTAATTAAATTAAATTTATATAATAGTCAAGTTATGTGATGAGTTTTAAGCATAGGAGAATAATATATTATTATAATAATTAGTCGTTATTTTAAAGTTATTGTTTTAAAGGTGTAAGTTACGTATGAAGAGATATAATATTTTATTTTGGTAATGTTGGGTTTTGTAAAGTAAAAAAGAGTAAATTGATAATTGTATTTCACTTAAAATTTATGATCGTTGACCTTATTTCATTTTTTTGTGCACAAAGGGTTAAGCAATAATGATTTTATATTTTTGATGAAGGTGACGGTGAAAAATGAGGTTGTGTGTTTCTTCATACAACATGGCAATGAGTTGTGGGAGGAGACATTACATTTCATAGTGAGCTTCAGCAATAACAAAGTGGTAGGGAAGAACAAGGCCATATGAAACATGCAAGTGATGAAAGATTTCAATGTGAGTTGGGTGATTATAGTGAGGGGTAATGATAGGGTATTTAAGTCATAGACTCAAAGAAGTTTGGGCAAATACACATGCAAAGTTCAGTGACGTCACATTTGTAAATGTAATTTGTAACTTCCACCAAATTATTTTAGTTACCCAATACATGATTGAAACATGTGTGATATCACTGAAAACAAGTGTCAAATATCTAACAGATCCTTTAAAAACATAGAGAATGCACCATGTGACAATTTAGACAAGTACAAAACTAATTAGATTAAAATTATCACTGATTTAACTATATAAAACCTAATTAGATGACTCTAAAACCAAATAGACTAAAAATAGTGTTGGTGTAGGTTTTTTATCCATGTGGTTTTCCTACACATGTATATTAAGCTTGCTTAGTTGGAATAATTAGGTCACTTAAGTGTCATTATGAGGTCATTAGTTGTACATGCACATGCTTATTTGTAGTCAACATGGTTGCACTATTCATTTGGCAACCAATGTTGACATGTGGGGCTTGGCATGTTGCACATGGGTTTACTATTCACTTGACAACGGAGTCGTGCTCTCATTGCCAAATGAAAGTGGATTAGTGCTTCTCCTCTACCTATATAAGGACCTATCCTCCAAGGCACTTATGAGCCAATTATGCATTGTGGATTACAGATTGTAGATTATAAATTATAGGAGTATGAGCTACTTGGCCTTCGTGCCATCTATGTAGTGAGGATTGTGGAGCTACTTGGCCCTTGTGCCATTTGTGTAGTAAGCATTCTAGTGATATAGCCATTATGCTAGTGTCACAAATTAGCATAGGTTGTTGTGACAGTTGTGAGTGATAGAGTTATGATGTGTGTGAACTCTTTGTTTTGTACACCTCCATTCACTAAATACAATCTATCTTTATTCTGCTTCTATGATTTCATTCATTGCAACAAAGTTGTGTGTTCGATCTTCCAGTATTCGATCTTGGACATCTCATTAGCAGACAATTCTAACAAATAAAAAATGCTTCTTCAATGAAAAATGCCTCCTATATAATTTAATTGATCAATGTAGGATGTCATATGCAAATAAATATGGATACAAATATGTCTAAGCATATTCTCAATAACACGAACAACAACAATTGTAATTGAAACAATAGTGCACATTTCTATATATTTGGTGAATGAAGGAAAGGTAAAATTGCCCCTAGGACCACAAGCACTACCAATTTTGGGTACTCTATTGGCCCTAGGTGCAAATCCCTACCAGTCTCTACATACTCTCCCCAAGAACTATGGTGGTATGATTTATCTCAAATCAACAACCACCCTAGTTGTTATAGCTTCCTTTGTGGAGGTTGTAAGTGCCATTTGGAAGAGACTAACATTGGAAGGGATGTAATTTTCTATTTTGGCAAAGCAGGGTTGTGTAAAGGGAAAGTGTGTAAATCGACAATCATACCTCATTCAAAACCCATGACTATTAACCCTGTATCACATTTTGTGCATGAAGTGTTAAGAAACAATAATATGATATTTATAAATATAGTATAATTCATAACCAAAGATTGTGGCTCCGTTGGATGGTGATTTAGTCTCTTAGTCAAAGCTTGTGGCCTCTTATTCGTCGGTTTCAAATTTGGATGTTGGCAAAACGTTGATTGGCTCACATGACAGTCTTGGTTTATTCTGAGAGGAAGATGGGCCGCAAAATATTGACAACCATTGATTGATAAGATCATGTGTGACAAGATTATTGGTTCCATCCGCCATCGGAGGGACGCAAAATCATTGGAACCAGTTCTGGTGTTGAATGAAGGGTGACATGAAATACTAGAAGGTAGAGAGTTGCTCCCATAGATGGAGGAGATTGGTTCTCATTCACACAATGTCATTACTTCCCTTGAGTCTCTAGGCATCCATCCAACATTGATTCTTTTATCCAAACCAAACTATGGTCCTCCTAAATGCAAAGGTAGGAAATCAAACATTGCAAAATTGTGAATGGAAGCTTGGGAGGCCATTGATGATGGTTCACAACAAATTCTATATTCCTTTTTCCCCAAAGGGGAAGGAGGTCACCTACCCCTCACCAATGGGGTGGGCCTTGCTAGGGAATCGGTCATCGGTTAAGAACCTATTGAGGGGTTAGAGTATTGCTTCGGTTTCAGGGTTCTTTTTTTTAAGTGCAGGCCTTCTTAGCCTAGCTTTTAGTTACATTTTTGAATTTGTATCTCTCTAGGATAGCTTATTAGTTTGAGCTTTGCTCTTGATCCAAGCTTTAGCTTGTTGTAATCATTTTGATTCGATGTGAGTAGAAAGAACGTCCAACATCCGAAAATGCATAGATCATATATCCATGTATGCCTAAATCATACTCAAAAGATGTGTGAAACACATGTGTATATAGAAAATACCGATATGCCATCTACCAACTTGGAACCAACAACATATATGCCAAGGAGCTAATAAAACACGTAGATGCTGAAAATATTTTTAGAATTTTTGAAGTTTTTTTTTTTTTTTTTAGGTATTCTTGGAAAGGTGTTATGGACCAGGAAAAAGTGCCACTAGAACCCAAGGATCTTATTAATGAGATGCCTCTGTGGAGGTCTTGTATCATGAGTGTCATATTCATATGTTGCTTAATCAGTATTATCAGGGTCATACCAATTTTTTATGTTAGTAGTATAGGAAACATGTAACTTCTTAGGTTGTTCTTGAACATGTGATATACCATTTGGAGTATTTATATATAAATAAAAAATCATGCTATATTATGGTTGTGACCTTTTGTTAGGTGACCCCTTATCCAACGGAAGCATAATTGATTACTTTTTTATAAGCAATTAAACACGAAATTATACCAGAATGATTAAGTAACTAAAAACTTGAGACAGCAAAGAATTTGAGAGACAATACACACTCTTGAATTAGATATTACTAGAAGAAAATACAATAAGAAAGATGCCACTTCTTCTTCCACCTCAAAGGCTTGCCACACCTCAAGACCTTCTTCCCTCTCTCTCTTGCTCAACACAACAACTCTATAGCCTGAGTTATTATCCCTCCTTGAATGCTTCAGCTGATCTCCTTGACCTTAAACCTGTAGATCTCCTTGACCTTGCTTGCTTCAATGCTTTTACTTGCCTTC
Source organism: Torreya grandis (assembly GCA_037957365.1). Lineage (NCBI taxonomy): Eukaryota > Viridiplantae > Streptophyta > Pinopsida > Cupressales > Taxaceae > Torreya > Torreya grandis. The sequence goes on along the minus strand of JARHVA010001805.1, from coordinate 1,429,341 downwards.
TTGATAATTACAATACATGCCTTATGGGTCTTTAAATAGAATCCTATGCATACAAAAATAGAAATCTAACTACAATAATTAGACACGTAGATCGTGACTATAATTAGTCATTTGACATGCAAACACTCGCTTCACTTAACTGACTGTTCGTCAACAACAGTTCTGGAACACACATGCGACCGACGTCGGTCCCTGCTTGTCTGGTGCTGCCGACGTCGGCCGACTAGCTGCCGTCGCCGGTTGCCTTCTGCACTGCATCTGACTGACGTTGGTCATGCTGCCGACGCTGGTTCTTCTGGTTCTTCAGCAACTTTCCTTCTTTGTGTCTGCAAACAGTTGAAGCTTTTAACTCCACACCCTAACAATCTCCCATTTGGAGATAAACAACTGCTACTGTACCTGTACCTGTACACCATCTATTTTGTTCCTTTGGCTTTGTATCCCTCTTCAAAGTCACTCTTGAAGACCAACCACCACGCAAACATGTGATGTTATACCTGTCACTTATGCCAAAAGAATTTTGCTGCTCCCAAATTCTTCATGACATACTTCTGAACCAACTCTACCCTTAGCTCAGAAAACTCCCTGTATATGAAACCCTGCAACAAGTAACACAATACAGTAACAGGATAATGTAGCTAATATTATCCATCCTGGTAAAGATAAAATACAATGTTCAAACCTCCATTGTCTGTAGCCTAATCAAGACCATATACCATAGCCTTCTGTCTCATGTGTCCATCCACTCTATTCTCTAATATGGGAATCCATCCCTCTATCCAGTGCTTTCTTCTAGCTGACAACTCTACCAACAAATCCCTGTTTGGTTCTACTCCGAGGACTCACACTCCTCATCCATGTCAAGCTCCCACTATTTCTGGACTCTACCTGCATTGCTTCTTCCATCTTCCTAGTTCTTGACTATCAGTAAGCAATATAAAGAAGGTGAACAATGAATATGAGGTTCACTTACCATTTCTAACCTCCATATGGGTGTTTGAGACCCCTTGACAGCTAGCTGTCCACCCATCATCCGTTCCAGTGACCGATCTCGGCCATCTCCCAGTCTGCTCCCGATCGATGTCGATTCCCTGCACTGACCCTGACTGTCGACGTCATTTCCCTGGCCGACGCTGGTGTCCAGCCTGCCGACGTCGGTCCTGCTGACCGACATCAGACTTCTCCTGCTCGACCTATCGACCCTACTGGTCTGCACATGACCGATGTCGGTTTCTGTCTGGCCGACGTCGGTGCCATGGGAGCACCGGCGTCGATACCTGTGTTTTTTTGCAAGTGATGAATTTTTCATCCGCGAGCTCATCTTGGATCAAACCTCTATCTATGCTGCCCTGCTCAGATTTATTCAGTCCCTGTGACTGATCTCTGTCCTTCATCTCCTCCATAAACACCAAGGCTTCTTTGTTCCTGTCAAAATCATCAAATTTCCTTTTTCTGCAATGAACTCTATCTATGCTTTCCGAATCTGAACACATACCTTTTGAATCAAGAACGTCCATTCCCTTCCTATTCATGTGACCAAGCCTATTAAGCCACATCTTCGAATCTACAGCTGAAGTAGATAAACCAGAAGTAGAATCAGCAATACAAGTAGATAGATAAAGAGTATCTACTTTCTTACCTCTTGCTAGAACAAGTGCGCCCTTGGTAACCTTCCAAGAATCCGTTGTGAGGGTTATTGTGCATCCCTCATCACCCAACCTTCCTACAAAAATCAAACTCTGCTTCAGAATCGGGACATGCATGACCTCCTTCAACACCCATGTGTTGTCAATTTGCAATCTCAGCTGCACTTTTTCTTTGCCAACTATCTGACAAGGCGTACCATCCCCTAAATAAAGCACTTCAAAGTCTCCTTGTTCATACTCATGGAACAAATCTCTGTTTGGGGATGCATGAAAAGATGAACCGAAATCTAAAATCCATGATCCTACCTGACTATGCAAAGAAAGTATGAGAGCATCATGTACCACAATATTTGCATCCTTTGCTTCTTCAATACCTGCATGTTGATTCTCTTTATCTCTCAACCAACACTCCTTCTTTGTATGTCCTTTCTTTCCACAAAACCAGCAGGTAACACCTTTGGACTTGGATCTCCTTCCCGACCTTGATTTCCCTTGCTCAATCTTCTCTCTTTGCCTTCCCTTGCTTTCTGCACTAAGAGCATTACCTGATGATTCACCTGTGCTTCTCCTGCATATTTCCTCATTCAAGATCACACTCACAACATCATCAACTTTTAAGATTTTAGAAGCAGATGCAGAATTACTTACTGCCATAACCAAACTGTCCCAACTTTCAGGCAAAGAACATAAAATCAAGAGAGCCTTTACCTCATCATCAAAGACAATATTGACTGAAGCTAATTGGTTTACCAAACCATGGAAATCACTGAGATGAGTATGTACCGATCCACCTTCCTGCATTTGCAAAGTAAATAGCTGCTTCATAAGATATACCTTATTAGAATCCGAGGGCTTTTTGTATAAATTCGCCAAGGACTTTATCAACTCTTCTGTTGTCTTGCACTGTGATAAGCTGGAAATCACAGACGATGCAAGGCTCAACCTTATGGAACTGAGAGTCTTCCGATCAAGAACACTCCATTCTTCATCCTTCATATCTGTGGGATTGCATGCAACCCCACCCAACGGTAAGTACAGATCCTTCTGATACAGATAATCCTCAATCTGCATCCTCTAGTGTTGATAATTTTTGCCGTTAAACTTCTCCATTCGTAGCTTACTTTCTTCTGCCATTGCTGAACTCCCACTTAATCAGAAAACCCTGTGAATGACCTGTAATCAAAAACAATACCCTACTTCCTGCAAATCGTAGCTCTGATACCAACTGTTAGGTGACCCCTTATCCAACGGAAGCACAATTGATTACTTTCTTATAAGCAATTAAACACGAAATTATACCAGAATGATTAAGTAACTAGAAACTTGAGACAACAAAGAATTTGAGAGACAATACACACTCTTGTATTAGATATTACTAGAAGAAAATATAATAAGGAAGATGCCACTTCTTCCTCCACCTCAAAGGCTTGCCACACCTCAAGACCTTCTTCCCTCTCTCTCTTGCTCAACACAACAACTCTATAGCCTAAGTTATTATCCCTCCTTGAATGCTTCAGCTGATCTCCTTGACCTTACACCTGTAGATCTCCTTGACCTTGCTTGCTTCAATGCTTTTACTTGCCTTCTTGATAATTACAATACATGCCTTATGGGTCTTTAAATAGAATCCCATGCATACAAAAATAGAAATCTAACTACAATAATTAGACACACAGCTCATGACTATAATTAGTCATTTGACATGCAAACACTCGCTTCACTTAACTGACTCTTTGTCAACAGCAGTTCTGGAACACACAGGTGACCAACGCCGATCCTTGCTTGCCTGGTGCTGCCGACGTTGGCCGACTAGCTGCCGTCGTCAGTTGCCTTCTGCACTGCATCTGATCGACGTCGGTCATGCTGTCGATGCCGGTTCTTCTGGTTTTTTAGCAACCTTCCTTCTTCGTGTCTGCAAACAGTTGAAGCTTTTAGCTCCACACCCTAACACCTTTTTGGTATGCCATAAATTATATTTATCTATATGGTAGTTGAAGATATAGTTCCTTTTTTTGGAAAATGATGTAAGCTTGCCTTGATGATCAAAAGATATGCAATTATTGTTTAATCCTAAAATCTAGATATGGAGAATCTAGGGTTAAAGGGGTGGAGATATCCTAGGGCACAAGGATGGTAGACTATCTCTAAAGAAGAGCAATTATTTACAAAACTTAGATAAACATATATTGAATTTATTATGTTGAGATATGCTACAAATAAAAAGTACATATATGCTAGTGTGTACACATAAATTCAATCACCTCCCTAACATCATTGTTTTTGCCTAATATCTGCCTTCATTCTTCTCTCATTAACTTAACCCCCCTTCCACCTTTCAAAACAATTAATTCATTAATTAATTCCCCCTAGCCACATAATTGTCCCACGCCTAATATTTTAATTTTCCTTAATACCCATCCAACTTTCTAGTATCTAGAATTCTCCTAATGACACAACTTTGAAAACATAAGGAAAACCTAGAGATTTGTAATCTCTATAATTCTCCTTCCCTCTAAGAATTTTCATTGAATGGAGGCAATCTCCATTATCTAATTCAAAATTTGGGAGGGAATGAAATCTAACCTTTGATTTTCCCTCTTCTCTTCTTATAAATCCATGATCCCCCCATACGTTTGGAACATTGAGAATCAGAGTGCAGCCATGTTATCATATTAAGTCTTATGCTATCAAATTT